>LR738715.1:464269389-464372915 GCA_902687465.1 Secale cereale | reverse complement strand
TCTCTGTCCAGGAGTTGCAACTAGTTTCTGGTGTTTGTAGTTTACTGGTGGTCGTGCACAGCGCTGACCCTCGGGGTGGGTTGTGATGCGACAGGTACGTGGCACGGTGTACCGGTTGCCCGTTTGGTGACTCGGGAACCCTGTACACATCGTTTGGGGCCGTGAGCGACACCCCGGCCGGATCTCCCCACGGATGGAACCCAAATAGGCGATAAACCTAGATGAGAGACTTGTGTAGTTAGTCAGGTCGTGGGCGACACCCTCGCTGGGCTTCCGCTTGAAGGTTGCCGAGTACATGTCGAGTAAACGACGATAAGTGGTGGAAGCGTGTGTGAAGAAGTACACCCCTGCAGGGTTATCAATCTATTCGAATAGCCTTTGTTCGCGGTACGGACTACTTGATTACTCTTACAGTTCATAGACAAGTTGATGGATACTACTAAAAGCCTCAAGATAAGTGTGAGTGTCGTGGATGGCCCTTCCGTAGGATGACGGAAGAGGATCCTCGATGGTGTATTGTTGTGGTGAGTAGAGGACTCGTGTTCGTGATAATATCTTGCAATCCGTTGAGAGTTGTAGTATAGGTTAGCCAAGAGTCAAAGCTGGCTTTCTGCTATGAACTCCACTAACCCTTTTGATAATGTTGCATATATGATAGCTTCTGTGGTAAGACTTGCTGAGTACCTTTGTACTCATGTTTGCTTAATAACTATGGGTTCTACATAGACGTTGACGTCGACGAGTAGCTTGTCACCCAGATGGAGATCTGGAGCTTGTGAAGGGCCTTGTAGATAGTCAGGCTACACCAAGCCTGTTTTATTTTCTAAGTTGTCTGTACTCAGACATGTAGCTTCCGCTTGTGCTTGTATGACTGTATGACTTGAGTGTTGGGTCATGTGACCCCTATCTGTAGGATATGTTATGTATGGCTCTTGGAGCCTCTTAAATAAAGTACTTTGAGTCATAGAGTTCTGTTGTGATGCAATGTTGTATTTGCACATAATGAGCATATTGTGTGTATGATTGAAATGCTTGGTATGTGTGGGATCCGACACCTAGTTGTTTTCCTTTGGTAGCCTATCTTACAGGGAGATGCCTCCTAGTGTTTTCAATGAGCCTTGGTAGCTTGCTACTGCTCGGAACACGTAGGCTGGCCGGCATGTGTCCTTCTTCGTGCCCGTGTCTGTCCCTTAGGAGAAATGTCACACGTTGTTCCTTTAAGTCCATGTAGCTTGCTACGACTTGGGTTCATACGTTGATGACCGACACGTTCGTTGTTGGGTCATGGATGCCTGTCTCTGTAATTTAGTGCCACATTTGGTTTATAACTAGCCATGTCGGCCCGGGTTCTCTGTCATATGGATGCTAGCGACACTGTCATATACATGTGCCAAAATACTCAAACGGTCCCGGGCCAGGTAAGGTGGCACCCGTGGGGATACCGTGCGTGAGGCCGCAAAGTGATATGACGTGTTACAGCTAGATCGGTGTGACTTAGGATCGGGGTCCTGACAGCCGAGGAGGACCGGAAGCGTGGAGACAAGGCTCAAAGCAATGGAGCAGCATGTTTTCAAGTGCCAAGGTATGGTGGAACGAGGACTCAATGCCAACCACAAGATGATCTCGGAGCTTGCCAACAACCTCAAGCTGGACTCAAGGATCTTCGGGGAAGCTATCTCCAATCTTCAAGAGAAGATTGAACACCTCCAAGCCCAGATCCATGACCTGCAAAACCAAAACTATGAGTATGAATATAGATTCAAGAAGATGAGTTTGGCTGCAGATTCGACTATCCCGGAGACTCGATCATCCTTCTACGATGGTGAACCCATGCCTTGGAAGGTGGACAACATGCCTACATCATCAACAACTCCATCATCACCACCCCCAAAGAAGGAGACATAATCATATGGGTATGGGCACTCCCCTTGGCAACTGCCAAGCTTGGGGGAGTGACCCCGGCATCGTATCACCATCACTCCTATCTTTACCGTTTATCTTAGTTCGATCCTTTCGGTAGTATCTTGATCTAGTAGAATAAAGTTAGCATGATCTAGCTGTGAGCTTTTGCTTTATGCTCTTTATCCTTTGTAATCGAGTCCATGAGCTATATAATAAATATTAGTGTTGAGTCAAGGGCTTCATTTCCTCACTTCGGTCATGATTGAACAAAAGAAAATATAAAAAGTATCAAAGAGATCATATTGATCTTATGGGAAGTAATGACTTCACATATAAAGAGTATGATAAATAAAAGTTGTTGGGAGTTGACAAACATAGTTTTGGTCATCGTTGCAATTAATAGGAAGTAATAAAAGAAGAGAGGCTTCACATACAAATATACTCTTGGACATCTTTTATGATTGTGAGCACTCATTAAAGTATGACATGCTAAAGAGTTGATGTTGGACAAGGAAGACAACATAATGAGTTATGTCTTCTTATATCCGAAATAAAGTATATTGTCATGGATCATCCAACATGTTGAGCTTGCCTTTCCCCCTCATGCTAGCCAAAACTCCTTGCACCAAGTAGATATACTACTTGTGCTTCCATATATCCTTAAACCCAGTTTTTCCATGAGAGTCCACCATACCTACCTATGGATTGAGAAAGGTCCTTCCAAGTAAGTTGTCATGTTGCAAACTCGCTTAAATATGTATGATTTATTAGTGTAGGAGAAATTAGCTTTATACGATCTTGTGATATGGAAGTAATAAAAGTGACGGACTCCATAATAAAGGTCCTTCTCACAAGTGGCAATATAAAGTGAAGTTCTTCTATGCTAAGACTTTGTGCATCCAACCATAAAAACACATGACAACCTTTGCTTCCCTCTGTGAAGGCCCTATCTACTATTCTTGCCTTATAGAGTCAAGGTGAATTCCACCTTTCCTTTTTACATTTTATCCTTTGGCAAGCACATCGTGTTGGAAAGATCCCGACATATATACCCACTCTGATGTAAGTTTTCATGATCTATTACTGTTGACATTACCCTTGAGGTAAAAGGTTTGGAGGCAACACCATAAGCCCCTATCTTTCTCTGTGTCTGATTAAAACTCCATAACCATAAGTATTGTGTGAGTGTGAGCAATTGTGAAAGGCTATATGATAGTTGAGTATGTAGGCTTGCTGAATAGCTCTTATATTGACTCTTTCCGATGTTACGATAAATTGCAATTGCTCCAATGACCAAGATCAAAGTTTGTTAGTTTCCAATGGAGTTTATGATTCATGCTTGATATTGTGAATTGAATTGTTACTTTAGCATAAGAATCATATGATAATATATATATGTTGATGTTATGAAAATGATCATGATGCCCTCAAGCCCGTATTCTGTTTTTATCGACACCTCTATCTCTAAACATGTGGACATATTTTTTGATATCGGCTTTCGCTTGAGGACAAGCGAGGTTAAGCTTGGGGGAGTTGATACGTCCATTTTTCATCATGCTTATATGTTGATATTTATTGCATTATGGTCTATTATTACACGTTATGTCACAATACTTATGCCTTTTCTCTCTTATTTTACAAGGTTTACAAGAAGAGGGAGAATGCCGACAGCTGGAATTCTAGGCTGGAAAAGGAGCAAACTCTGGAAACCTATTCTGCACAACTCCAAAAGCCCCGAAACTCAACAGAACGCCGTTTCAGAAAATCTAAAAAATATCTGGCGAAAGAAGTTCACGAGGGGGCCACCGGCTGTCCACGAGGGTGGGGGGCGCGCCCCCCTTCCCAGGGCGCGCCACCCTGTCTCGTGGGCCAGCCGGAAGGGCCCCGTTGCCCATCTTCTCCTATATGAGGTGTTTTGACCTGGAAAAAAAATCATAAGGAGGCCTTCGGGACCAGACGCTGCCGTCTCGAGGAGGAACCGAGGCGGAAACCAATCTAGGGCTCCGACAGAGTTGTTCTGCTGGGGATTCTTCCCTCCGGGAGGGGGAAATCATCACCGCCGTCATCACCAACAACTCTCCCATCTTGGGGAGGGCTATCTTCGTCAACATCTTCACCAGCACCATCTCCTCTCAAACCCTAGTTCATCTCTTGTATCCAATCTTTGTACCCAAACCTCAGATTGGTACATGTGGGTTGCTAGTAGTGTTGATTACTCCTTGTAGTTGATGCTAGTTGGTTTATTTGGTGGAAGCTCATATGTTCAGATCCATTATGCATATTAATACCTCTCTGATCATGAACAATATTATGTCTTGTGAGTAGTTACTTTTGTTCCTGAGGACATGGGAGAAGTCTTGCTATTAGTAGTCATGTGAATTTGGTCTTCGTTTGATATTTTAATGAGATGTATGTTGTCTCTCCTCTAGTGGTGTCATGTGAACGTCGACTACATGACACTTCACCATTATTTGGGCCTAGAGGAAGGCATTGGGAAGTAATAAGTAGATGATGGGTTGCTAGAGTGACAGAAGCTTAAACCCTAGTTTATGCGTTGCTTCGTAAGGGGTTGATTTGGATCCATATGTTTCAGGCTATGGTTAGGTTTACCTTAATACTTCTTTTGTAGTTGCGGATGCTTGCATTAGAGGTTAATCATAAGTGGGAGGCTTGTCCAAGTAAGAACAACACCCAAGCACCGGTCCACCCACATACCAAAGTATCAAAGTACCAATCGTGAATCAGACGATCGTGATGAAAACTAGCTTGACGATAATTCCCATGTGTCCTTGGGAGCGCTTTCCTTTATATAAGAGTGTATCCAGGCTTGTCCTTTGCTACAAAAAGGATTGGTCCACCTTCCTGCACCTTATTTACTTTTACCTTTTGTCACTTGCTACCAATTGCCTTATCACAAAACTATCTGTTACGTATAATTTCAGTGCTTGCAGAAAATACCTTACTGAAAACTGCCTATTATTTCCTTCTGCTCCTCGTTGGGTTCGACACTCTTACTTATCGAAAGGACTACGATAGATCCCCTACACTTGTGGGTCATCATAGCCCGCCATACTTAGTTATATGTTCTCTTAGAGCATCCGTAGGCATATTTTTTACTGAAGAAAACGCATAGCCCAGTTCTATTTTCCTTTAAAAATGCAATGTCGTACTTCCATTTTCTTCAACAAACATTTTAACCATGCAATAAAGACCTAGCTATCCTTCTAAAAAAACTTTCATTTTCTGATCTCTACCTATAGTTTTACTAGTTCATGTAGATATATGATTATATTGAAAATATGTAGAGTTCCCTTTTCATCTTTACATCCTTATTTTTTGTTGTTGTTTTCCCTCCCAACGCTGATTTTTTACCACTGGTTTTCCCTAAAAGCAACTAAATTGTGGCACGTCTTATTAGCTTACAAAAAGAAAACAATATTTTATTTGGCAAATCAATAAGTTCTTAAAAAATAAATGTTTATCTTTTCTGGATTAAAACAGTTCGGACTCCACTGAAATATGCTAAATTAGGTTTAACTTTTTGATCGTTGTCCTCGGTGGAAAATGGGCTGTAATAAATTCCTTCAGAATTAGTAAATGGGCTGCAAGTTATTAAAAAATTAGCAAATGCGCTTAGTGTTGTGTGCCATAGATTTGGAGGCTGACTTGTGGGCCTACTAAGTTCATGCGTACACAAGGTTTCTCAAAAAAAACTTAGTACAATCGACTCTACCAGCGTCAGACCGTTACATGTCAATCCAACGACAATCGTGCTTCTTCAGTCTCTGATCTTCCTGCTCCAGCCGCCCAAATGAGCGCCAGCGGAACCGTGTGCTCCTGCCTCCCGTGGCCGGCTGTGCTGCCGGGCAAGCATCATGGCCCCACACTGCCTGGCCATCCCTCTACTCACCCACACATCCTGTTATTCTCCGGCGACAGCAGCCTCACACTGCAGCTGAACCAGTAAACCCTCGTACCCCCTCTGCGTGGGAAACAACTGCCGAGTCTTCCCTAGTTCCGGGTCGTTCCCTTACTTGGCCTTGCCGATTCGCCATCGTCCACCACCTTGGTGCTCTCGATGCGGGTCAACGTGGTCATGATCGACATCCATCAGAAGAGGACTATGCGTGGAGAGGCTGACAGCTGGGTCCACAGCCGCACACAAGGAAGTGCCTCCTTATTACGCGCAAAATAATGATTCATCCACCTGACATCGGGGACCTACTGGAAGGGCCTTTGTTTGTCACAAAAAAACATTCCTCCCGCTGACAGCTCGGACCCACCAGCTCTATCTTCGCACGTAAGGAAGTGCCTCCTTATTACGCACAAAAAAAATGAATACTCCTCCTGATAGCTGGGACCCACCCGATTTGTAAGTTGATGGATATGGAGGGCTTTGTCAACTTAGTCAAGAAACAATTCTAGGTGCAGTGACCGTTGGATGTTAATCCAACCACCGTCGTGCTTCTTCAACCTCTGGTCTTCTTGCTCCAGCCGCCCAAACTAGCGCCGGCCGTGCCACCTACTCCTGCCTCCCATGGCCAGTTGTGCTGTTGGGCAGGCCTCATCGCTCCACCCTACTCCCAATCCCTGGTCTAGCCATCCCTGCACTCACCTAGACCTCCTGTTATTCTCCGGCAACGGCAGCCTCACACTGCAGCCGAACCAGTAAACCCTCATACTCCCCTCCGCGTGGGAAACAACTGCCGAGTCTTCCGCGGCTCTATGTCGTACTCCCCTCTACGAGGGAACCAGTAATCCCTTCCTATGCCTCGCCATCATCACCGCCTTGGTGCTCTCGCCGCGGCGCGATCAATGTGGTCAAGGAACGACTACCATCGGAACAGGACGGTACGTGGAGAGGCTGACAGCTGGGTCCATGACCGCAAGCAAGGAAGTGCCTCCTTATTACGGACAAAAAAATTGATTCGCCCCTGACAGCTGGGACCCACCAGCTATATCCTCGCATGCAAGGAAGTGGCTCCTTATCCTCCCTGATAGCTGGGACCCACTCAGTGGAAGTGTACGTAGCGTTATCTATCTGGTCGTGAACGTGTACGTACATAGCGGTCGATCGGTCTCTCTACAGCTATAAACCTTGGCCGAGTAAGGAGCGACACGTGTCGTACGTACAGTTCCGTCTAAACCGTGTAAACGTACGTACAACCACAAGGCAAAAAGAAGGCTACATATGTACATACGGGCGGAGTCTCAAACGCGTACTCGCGCATACGTACGGCCAGGGTTGGTGTACATGGAGAGGCAGCGGACGACAGAAACGGCGTCGTGTTGATCGGCAGCCAACCGGCTGGGTCGGAACGGAGAAACAACATCATGTTCATCGGGAGGCAACCGGCTTGGACGGAACATCCGAAACCTGGTGTGGCATACCGCAAAACGGAGGGAAACGTCCTTCTACTGGAGCGCGTACGGTCGAAATAGGGTCCTGTTCATCGGGAAGGGTCTGGCGTACCGCAAAACAAAGGAAACGGTCTTCTGCTCAACCGGCTACGGCTGAAACGGGATCCTGTTCACCGGGAGGGGTCTGGTATACCGATAAAGGAGGAAACAGACTTGTGTTGGAGAGCTACAGTCGAAGCGGGGGTCCTGTTCATTGGGAGGGGTGTGGCGTACCGCAAAATAGGACTCCACGCGCTACTGTTCACCCACCATTGACTTACTCTAGCATCCACATGTACCGTTCATCCACTGCGTCTTCCTCTGCCTCCACCGGCTACTGTTCAACCAGCCCTCCACCAGCTACTGTTCAACCAGCTCTCCATGGGGTCCTGTTCATCCACGCCCAACGCCTCGGTTGTGGCGGCCTCGTCTCGGGATCCTGTTCATCCAGCGGCAACCACAACAGCCTACTACCACGGGGTCCTGTTCATCCAACCCCCACCGGGAACTGTTCATCCAACCCCAACCACATACGTCTCGACTCATTCAACCAACCCAATGTTCACTATTCATCAAGAGGCAACATGTTCGATTGGCTTCAGTAAGCAGCAGTAGCGATCGATCAGGTTCAGTTAGCAGTGGCAGCGAAGGAATCACTCGGGTTCAGTTAACAACCAAGGGATCGATCACTCGGGTTCAGTAACGTAGCTGCAATTGTTCGGTTTCAGTAGCGAATTCCTCTGTCGTGTTCAGTCAGAGCCCAACGCCTCGCACACACGCATGTACGTATATGAAAGAAACATGCAAACCTCCATGCATCGCTCTGCCCCGACCACCCATCGTAACTGGGAACTCCTCGATATTTTCCTCGCCCTCACTTCTACCATAATTTTTTTCGTTATGGACGACCCAAAGAATGTTATGCAGGTGCATCTCCGGCCCGCCCAGGATGAAAAGCCCATTTGCTGTCATGATGTTTTGTCATATAATTAGGAGCCCACCACATCTATGATGATCCGGGTTTTTGTCACAATTATTGTCATATAAGTGTCATAAGCATGATAGAAAAAAAATCGTTCGGGCCAAAATGTCACAAATGTGTATTTTTTGTAGTGGCTCCCACAGCAGGATCATCGCCAGGTGAATTTTTGGGTTTTTCAATTGAGGGCACCCCTCGGGCTATATTATCCTCGGGCTGTTCAGGAGCCTTGTGGCAGCCTCGTCTTCTGGTTATGTATCGAATCCTATTATGGTTTCATTAGTTCATCATTCTTGCTTAACCCCATGATTGGCGCCACGCCGTTGTTGAGTTTATCGCGACTTTGTGACCCCTCTGTTGACCTCTCCATGATCGGGGGCTGGCACGAAGTCTGTGTTCGGGCCCGTCCCTACAACGTTGACATACCCAAGTGACTGAGCTCTGTCTCGCAGGCCAGCTCCCGTGCACGTCACCTTCGGAGGTCCTTGGTGTCTTGCCCCCCTCATGGAGTTGTCAAGAGCGGGGGAGTAAGGGCGCGTCATGCTTTGCATGTTTTTGGGTTTGGCGCCACGCCACCCCTCGGGATCTCCACGCGCCCGCAACCCTTCTCCTGACCGTTCCATGGGAAGGATCACTAGCACGACGACTGTGCTCGGGTCCATCTCTGTAGCACTGATAAACCCAAGTGATCGAGCCCTGTCTCACGAGCCAGCTCCTGTGCATGTCACCTCCAGATGTCCTTGGTGCCGTGCCCTCTCATGGCACCATCGCGAGAGAGTAATCTAGGGCGCGACCCAATTTGTATGATTTCTTGGGTGCTTCGCCACCCCGAGCGCCCTGGATCCGGTGGCTTTCCCCTTGATCATTCCATGAAGGAACCAGACATGACATCTGTGCTCGGGTACGTTCCTGTAGCGTTGCAAAATCCAAGTGACAGGGCTCTGTCTGACGGGCCCGACCCATGCACGTCACCTCCTTTGGGTCCTTGGTGTCCGACCCCTCCATGCAATGGCCTCGGGAAGACCATTCGACCCACATCGCCCCCATGTTCCAGGTTACATAAGCGCGCAATCGCACCCAGAGATAAGCGCAAACCGCCTGAAGACCGAGGAAGGATCCCCTGAGCCCCGCGCTGGTTCTCGAGCATCTGACCCCTCCACAAGTCCTGCCGTGCCTGTCATGCGTACGGATGAAGTAGGGATGTACATGCCCCGAAGACTTTACAACATAGCTCCCACCCACGCCCAAGTGGAAGCCCCATGCTCAGCGCTGGCAGAACTGTCAAATTGGAACCATGCCAACGCCCAAGTGGAGGCCCCATGCGGGCGCTGCTGGATAAACAACTGAGAGCGCCCAGCGGGTCGCATCGATCTCCGGATGGCCCATGCTCGATACGGTGATCACTTAATTTTACCGCGACACGCGCTCGCGACCCTCCCCTGAGCTTCCTGCGAGCGGGGGCTGGACATGGTGCATGTGCTCGGGTCAGTCCCAACAACCCTGAAAAACCCAAGAGACCAGGCTCTGGCTCGCGGGCCTGCCCCAGTGCACGTCACCCCACCAAGGCCCTTGGTGTCTAGTCTCCTCGCGTAACACTTAGGCGCAGCTCAGCGAGCGCGTATTGTCCGAAATAAGCTTTTCGCACAGGTGATACCTCGGGACGAAACGCTCAAGGGAGTCTCACGAAGCGCACTCCACAAGGGATGATACGGGAAACCCTAAGGAAGTTTTGCCGGTGTTTTTCTCTCATGCGAGCTGCTTGCACGTCAAGGGGGGACTCATGAGCACTGCTCCTCAGGAGCCTTCACCAGTTCCTGAAGCCCCTCACTGCTGCTTCTCGAGGTTGCGTTGTATTCCCTCGAAGAGGAAAGGGTGATGCAGCACAGTAGCGTAAATATTTCCCTCAGTTTTTGAGAACCAAGGTATCAATCCAGTAGGAGACCACGCCCGAGTCCATTGTACCTGCACAAACAAATAAGAACCTTGCAGCCAACGTGATAAAAGGGGTTGTCAATCCCTTCGCGGTCAGTTACAAAAGTGAGATCTCATAGAGATGGTAAGATAATTTTTTTGGTTTTTTTTTGGTATAGAGATAGAAAGTAAACAAAGCAAAACAAAAGTAAAGTAAAGATAAATAGTTGATGGAAGATAGACCCGGGGGCCATAGGTTTCACTAGTGGCTTCTCTCATGATAGTAGATTGTGAGTGAACGAATTACTGTCAAGCAATTGATAGAAAACCTCATAGTTATGAGAATATCTAGGTATGATCATTGTATATAGGCATCACGTCTCTGACAAGTAGACCGAAACAATTCTGCATCTACTACTATTATTCCACACATCGACCGCTATCCAGCATGCATGTAGATTATTAAGTTCATAAGAACAGAGTAACACCTTAAGAAAGATGACATGATGTAGAGGGATAAACTCATGCAATATGATGTAAACCCCATCTTTTTATCCTCGATGGCAACAATACAATACATGCCTTGCTGCCCCGACTGTCGCTGGGAAAGGACACTGCAAGATTGAAGCCAAAGCCAAGTACTTCTCCCATTGCAAGAACTACCGATCTAGTAGGCCAAACCAAACCGATAATTCGAAGAGACTTGCAAAGATATTTAAATCATGCATAAAAGATTTCAGAAAAGAATCCAATATTGTTCATAGATAATCTTGATCATAAACCCACAATTCGTCAGATCTCGACAAACACACCGCAAAAGATTATATCGAATAGATCTCCTCAAAGATTGAGGAGAACTTTGTATTGAGATCCAAAGAGAGAGAAGAAGCCATCTAGCTAATAACTATGGACCCGAAGGTCTGTGGTAAACTACTCACAACTCATCGGAGGGGCTATGGTGTTGATGTAGAAGCCCTCCGTGATTGATGCCCCTCCGGTGGAGCTCCGGAACAGGCCCCAAGATGGGATCTCACGGGTACAGAAGGTTGCGGCTGTGGAATTATGCTTTCGTGGTGCTACTCGATAGTTTAGGGTACGTAGGTATATATAGGAGGAAGAGTCGTCAGGGGAGCAACAGGGGGCCCACGAGGGTGGGGGGCGCGCCTGCCCCCCTTGGGCGCGCCCCCTGCCCTCATGGCCGCCTCTCTCGCTTCCTGGCATGTACTCCAAGTCTTCTGTGTTGATATCGTTCCAAACATAACTCTCCCGAAGGTTTCATTCCGTTTGGACTCCGTTTGATATTCCTTTTCTGCGAAACACTGAAATAGGCGAAAAACATCAATTTGCACTGGGCATTGGTTTAGTAGGTTAGTCCCAAAAATATTATAGATGTGTATAAAAAAGCCCATTAAACATCCAAAATAGAATATATAATAGCATGGAACAATAAAAAATTATAGATGCGTTGGAGACGTATCACTCACTTCCTGGACTTGTTCAGGCATCGTGACCTGAGATTCCAGCGGTGGCTGAGGTATGCGCGGGACTAGGCACCGCCGACGCACAGCCCAAAGGCGAGCAAGAGAGAAGCTAAGCACAGAAGGGAAACTCGTGGGTCACAAGAAGTTATTACAAGCATCAAGTATTAGAAAATAAAACTATTGTCTCACACCTTCGCGACGCAGAATCAGTCTATTGCAGGAGGATAAGGAGGAACTTCAGGAAGTATGATCGCCACTGCCACTACCGTCGGTCGCCTCAGGCACGATAGGCTCTTATGCGCCGCTGCAGGAAAACTTGTCGAGCAGGGCGGTCACGTGGCTTCCCACGGCCCCCGCCAGGACGACGCAAGACTCTTCAGGGATAAGGCCTATCACCTCACCATAGTTGAAGTCAGGATCATGGTGAAGAAGGTGGCTGAAGACACGAGTCGCCGCCATGAAGAAAAGGTCGCAACACTCTTCTTCCAGGATCCCGTCCACCTTTCAGGACACATCCTCAAGCTCCTCTGTAAGATTGGAGGAGAGCTCCTTGTGGCTGGTGCAAGGGGCGACAAGAGGAGCCTTGTACCTCTCCCTGCGTATGGAACACAAGGCTTGGTGAGCCCTGAGCTCAAGGGAGGAGAAGGCGGCAAGGTCCGTCGCCGACTTCGTGTCAGCATCGACTTGAATCTTCTTTTCACTGGTGCCTAACTTGGCGTTCACCTCGAAGACATGCTTGGAGTGAGCTTCTTGGGCCCCAGTCATGTCGCGCCGCAACGTCTCCAAACAGTCGCGCTCCATGGACTTCTCGACCGCACTCTCGCCAGCTCGAAGTCGCCGTTTGCGAGCTTGCCCTCACGGGCCTTGAGGTCACCCTCGTGTAGCTAGAGCTGTTATGCCTGCGCGGCCTGGTCATCTCGAAGCTCATTCAGGATGGCCTCCGCTTTCGTGCAACGCTTGGTGCCTGCCCTCGCCTCGGCGAGAGCATCGTCATGGGCCACCTTCGCTTGGGCGGCCCCCCTTACTTTCCATGATGGCAGCGTGATACATCTCTAGCGTATCTATAATTTTTGATTGTTCCATGCTGTTATATTATCATTCTTGGATGTTTTACAATCATTTTATATCTTTTTTTGTGACTAACTTGACAAAGTGCCTAGTGCCAGTTGTTGTTTTTGCTTGTTTTTTACATCACAGAAAATCAATACCAAACGAAGTCCAAATGGAGCGAAATGTTTTGCAGAATTTTTCTGGGCCAGAAGACACATAATGGGCTGAAGAAGTACTAGAGGGGGATTCGAGGGAAGCACAACCCAGGCGCGCCCAGGTGGGTTGTGCCGACCTCGGTGGCCTACCCCACCGCATTTCGCTCTATAAATACCCGAATATTCCAGAAACCCTAGGGAAATCGACAAAATTTTATTCCAGCCGCCGCAAGTTCCAGAACCACGATATCCAATCTAGAGCCCTTTTTCGGCACTCTGTTGGAGGGGAACACGATCACGGACGGCTTATCATCCTCATTGGTGCCTTTCCGATGATGCGTGAGTAGTTTACCACATACCTAAGGGTCTGTAAGCAGTAACTAGATGGCTTCTTCTCTCTTTGTATCTCAATATAATGGTCTCTTGGAGATCCATTTGATGTAATGACTTTTTGCGGTGTATTTGTTGGGTTCCAATGAATTGTGAGTTTATGATCAGATTTGCCTTGATTTAATATCCATTCTTTATTATTATAGCCTCATATTTCTTCTCCGATATTTGGATTTTGTTTGGCCAACTTGATCTATTTATCTTGCAATGGGAAGAGGTGCTTTGTAATGGGTTCGATCTTGCGGTGTCCTTTCCCAGTGACAGAAGGGGCAGCAAGGCATGCATGTATCGGTGCTATTAAGGATAAAAAGATGGGGTCTATTCCTACATGAATAGATCTTGTCTACATCTTGTCATCGTTCTTATTGCATTACTCTGTTTTTTCCATGAACTTAATACACTAGATGCATGTTGGATAGCGGTCGATGTGTGGAGTAATAATAGTAGATGTAGGCAGGAGTCGGTCTACTAATCTTGGACGTGATGCCTATATACATGATCATTGTCTTGGATATCGTCATAATTATTTGCTTTTCTATCAATTGCCCAACAATAATTTGTCTACCCACCGTTGCTATTTTTTGAGAGAAGCCACTAGTGAAATCTACAGCCCCCGGGTATATTTTCCTATCATGTACTTTCAGATCCATATTGCCATTTGGCTTTTCTTTTATTTGCAACTTTTATTTTCAGACCTATATTATCAAAAACCCAAAAATACCTTGTTGTGTTTTATTTGCATCTTTCAATCTACTACAATTTTATCTCATCAACTTTACAATTGTTGTCATAGTTACCCGAAAGGGATTGACAACCCCTTTAACACGTCGGGTTGCAAGTATTTGTTCTTTGTGTGCAGGTACCGTTTAGATAGTGTTGCATGGTTCTCTGACTGGTTAGATAACCTTGGTGTCATAACTAATGGAAATACCAACCATAGTTGTGCTGCATCATCCCTTCCTCTTTGGAGAAATAGCGACGTAGCTTCAAGCAACGTCAAAAGTAATTTCGGGAGCCATTTCCGGGGAGACATCATCAACGTCTATCAGGTTCCTAATCACATATCTCATCTCCTTGCAATTTACAACATTTGCCATTCGCATCTCGTTTTCATCTCCCCCACTTCGCAAAAATTGCCGTTTTATTTGCCTTCTTCCCGTTTGCCTTTTTTGTTTTCCCTTATGTGTTACTTGGTTTCTTTGCTTGTTTGTTTGGCATATTTGTGTATTTATTAAAAACAACAAACAAAAATCTTATGGATCCTCATCCACTTGCGAATCCTTTTTAAAAGATCCAATTATAATGAACCAATCGCTAGTTAATTGAGTGCACTAGATTATCTTTATGCAAATTTGCTTGAGATTCATGAATCTAAAAATTGTGATGAAGTGATAAAAGAAGAAATTTATGAAGTGATTCATGATAGCTCCTTGAATGAAAAGCATGATTGCAATGGTGTTATAATAAATTCTATTAATGTCAATTATGCTAGTAATATGCAAAACCCATGCTTGGGGATGCTAATGTTGATACGTCCTCTACTTATTGCAATGATCACGATTGGGGTGATTCTTCTTACGATCTTGAAAATTAATTTAAGCCTCATGATGAATATATTTGCGATAATATTGAAAGTGGGTTTGGAAGAGTGCCACTTTTGGTAATAATAAGCCCACTATTTTGGAAAAGTGTCCACTTTGCATGCATGTGGATCATATAGAGAATATGTTATGTGATAGCTCTATTGTTGAATTTGAGTATGATCATACATGCAATTATTATGAGAGAGGAAAATATGGTTGTAGAAATTTTCATGTTACCACATCTCGTTATTTTGAGATTGTCAACGTTTTATTCTTCTCCCTTGCATATGCTAGATATTTCTTGTCTCGATAATTTGGTTGCCTACAAAATGCATATGCATAGGAAGTATGTTAGTCTTAAATGTGATTGTCACATGTTTTATGATGCTGCCTGTGTGCTTTAATTCTTGTCTTTCATGTGAGCATCATTGAAATCTCATGCCTATCTTAATGGCTATAAAGAAAGAGCTTGTTAGGAGGCAACCCAAGGAATAAAATAAATTGTTGCTTTTTATTTTATGTTCTTGTTTGTATACACAAATATGTGTATGTTGAGATGGATGTGTGGCCACATGAGGAAGGATCGAGTCCGGAATGATGATATACGAGATAGAGTTGGAGTAGCACCTATTGAAGAGAAGTTTGTCCAACATCGTCTGAGATGGTTTGGGCATATTCAACGCAGGCCTCCAGAAGCCCCAGTGCATAGCGGACGGCTAAAGCGTGTGGAGAATGTCAAGAGAGGTCGGGATAGACCAAATTTGACATGGGAGGAGTCCGTTAAGAGAGACCTGAAGGATTGGAGTATCACCAGAGAACTAGCTATGGACAGGGGTGCCTGGAAGCTTGCTATCCATGTGCCGGAGCCATGAGTTGGTCACGACATCTTATGGGTTTCACCTCTAGCTACCCCAACTTGTTTCGGACTAAAGGCTTTGTTGTTGTTGTTGTTGTTGTTGTTGTTTGTATACACAAATATGCCTATGGTTAGATGTGTTTTGTGGTTTAAATAAGTGTTTGTGCCAAGCAAAGCCTTTGGGATGATTTGGTTGATAGTTGATTTGATTGCGTGAAAATCAAAAACTTTTTGTGCATGTGCCAGAATTGTTGACGGCTACTGGAACGTGATAAATTCTTGAAAGTTTTACATGTTATCAATATACAAATTTCCCACGTTGTCCTATTTTTTTAGAATTTTCAGGGTTACAGAAGTATGACTAAAAATCACGTCTTTACAGACTGTTCTGTTTTTGACAGATTCTCTTTTCATTGTGTATGTGCTTATTTTGATTGACCTTTGGTTTCTTTTGAAGAGTTTATGCCATGGAAAAGTTAGAATACAATAGATATAATATAATTACAAAATACGAATTGGTTTGCTACAATACTTAAAGTAAAGATTAGTTTTGTTATACTAACGAATCTCATGAGGTTTTGTTGAGTTTTGTGTGATTGAAGTTTTCATGTTTTTGGCGAGACTACGATAGATGAAGGAATAAGGATTAGAAAAAGTCTAAGCTTGGGGATGCTCGAGGCAACCCATGATAATGTTCAAGAAGTATCAAGCAACTAATCTTGGGGATGCCCCCCGAGTGGCATCCCCTCTTTCTTCTAACGACCGTCGGTATATTACTTGAGACTATATTTTTATTCGTCATATATTATGAGCTTTGCTTGGACCGTCTTGTATGATATGAGTCTTTGCTTATTTTTTTTGCTATTTTGTCACTATCATCCTTGCTATACACACCCATTTGAGAGAGCCTAAACTATGCTATGATTTGTTAGAATTGCTCTCTATATTTCACTTAAAAAATTAGAGCTATGGAATTGCTCTAGTGCTTCACTTATATCATTTTGAGCACGGTGTGCTTTGTTATTTTTGAAGAAATGCTCTCATCGTTCACTTAGGCTTATTTAGAGTTGGTAAATTTCTGAAGAAATTCTCTCATGCTTCGCTTAGATTAATTTGAGAGAAGGAAATTTTATGCTCATATTCTTCACTTATATTTGTTTGAGCTTATCAAAAGCAACACATGAAACTAAGTCCAGTATGATAGATATCCAAGGGGATATAATAAAAACTTTCATGAAGATCATTGGACAAAATAAACTTGAGCATTGGATGTAGCTAATATTCGGATTTGTTGCATGAATGGATCAATGGTTGAGCATAATGAGCTAGGGATAACTTGCTTTAGTGTTGATATTCTGAAAAGACATGATTGTTTGTTGGTATGCTGGAGTATTAAAGTCTTCATGTCAAAACTAGACTATTGCTTTGAATCATATAAAAGGTCCAAATGTCCATGCTACAAAGAAAATAATATGTGATGAACATGATAGGCAGCATTCCACATGTCAGGACCCCGATCCTAAGTCACACCGATCTAGCTTGTAACACGTCATATCAGTTTGCGGCCTCACGCACAGTATCCCCACGGGTGCCACCTTACCTGGCCCGGGACCGTTAGCTCATTTTGGCACACGTATGACAGTGTCGCTAGCATCCACATGACAGAGAACCCGGGCCGACATGGCTAGTTATAAACCAAAAGTGGCACTAAATTACAGAGACAGGCATCCATGACCGAGCAACGAACGTGTCGGTCATCAACGTATGAACCCAAGTCGTAGCAAGCTACATGGACTTAAAGGAACAACGCGTGACATTTCCCCTAAGGGACAGACACAGGAACGAAGAAGGACACATGCCGGCCAGCCTACGTGTTCCGAGCAGTAGCAAGCTACCAAGGCTCATTGGAAGCACTAGGAGGCATTTCCCTGTAAGATAGGCTACCAAAGGGAAAAAAGTAGGTGTCGGATCCCACACATACCAAGCATTTCAATCATACACACAATATGCTCAATATGTGCAAATACAACATTGCATCACAACAGAACTCTATGACTCAAAGTACTTTATTTAAAAGGCTCCGAAGAGCCATACATAACATATCCATACAGGTAGGGGTCACATGACCCAACACTCAAGTCATACAATCATACAAGCACAAGCGGAAGCTAACATGTCTGGGTACAGACAACTTGGAAAATAAAACAGGCTTGGTGTAGCCTGACTATCTACAAGGCCCTTCACAAGCTCAGGATCTCCGTCTGGGTAGCAAGCGACTCGTCGACGTCAACGTCTATATAGAACCCATCAGAAGGGGCAGGGTTCTCCTCTGCAACAGTTATTAAGCAAACATGAGTACAAAGGTACTCAGCAAGTCTTACAACATAACCTATCATACATGCAACATTATCAACAAGGGTAGTGGAGTTCATAGTAGAAAGCCAGCTCTGACTCTTGGCTAACCTATACTACGTACACGAGTCCTCTACTCACCACAACAATTCACCACAGTGGATCCTCTTCCGTCATCCTACGTAAGGGCCATCCACGGCACTCACACTTGTCTTGAGGCTTTTAGTAGTATCCATCAACTTGTCTATGAACCGTAAGAGTAACCAAGTAGTCCGTACCGTGAACAACGGCTATTCGAATAGATTGGTAACCCTGCAGGGGTATACTTCTTCACACACGCTTCCACCACTTATCGCCGTTTACTCGACATGTACTCGGCAACCTTCAAGCGGAAGCCCAGCGAGGGTGTCGGCCACGACCTGACTAACTACACAAGTCTCTCGTCCAGGTTTATCGCCTATTTGGGTTCCATCCGTGGGGAGATCCGGCCGGGGTGTCGCTCACGGCCCCAAACGATGTGTACAGGGTTCCCGAGTCACCAAACGAGCGCTCGGTACACCCGGCCACGTACCTGTCGCATCACAACCCACCCCGAGGGTCAGCACTGTGCACGACCACCAGTAAACTACAAACACGAGAAACTAGTTGCAACTCCTGGACAGAGAACAAGGCAGTTAATAAGACGAGAGGGCTTGGAGCGCCCGGATCCCAATGCGTGGTAGTAGGTGTAACTTGAATCACACATACAGATCTCAGGTCCTATAGACGGTTCCAATGAAACAACCCACCACGTACTCCTATGTGGCCTTTCATCGATACCTTTACCAAACATGTTCCACACTTCCCTCTCTTTACCGAGTATGATCATTTCACTCTGATCCATCACCCAGATGAACCAGACCTGACACAACTCTAAGCATAGCAGGCAACATAAACAAATAGCATGGTGGATCACACATCACATGGCTCAATCAACTCCTACACATGCTAGTGGGTTTCAACTATTTACTGTGGCAATGACAGGTCATGCAAGGGAATAGGGTTCAACTACCGCAGCAAGTAGCAGTTCACGCGCTGTTGCCTTAATGCAGTAAAAGAGAGCAGGAGCGAGAAGATGGGTTTGTATCGGAATGATCAATGGTTGCTTGCCTGACAGAGTGGTTGTCGGGTACTGCTCTTCAGTTGGATACGCATAAGTATCCTCGGGAGCAGGACCTAACACGGAGAACGCCGGCGATACAATCAATAAGCAAACAGATGCAACAAGATGATGCATGCTCATGATATGGCAAGATGCATGTGTTTTGGGCTAATGCATCTATAAACAGAAGGGTTTGAGCCCATTTGAATCAAAGATTCAAATTGAAACCCAAACTATTATTTATTTAAGTGCATTATCATGTTTTAATGTAAACAGCAAGGTTAACTTGCTCAAACATGCATGAAACCAGTGCCATTGGAAAGATTAGATTTTTCTAATCAATTTTCATATATAAATCTTTTCCATCTGAGCTACTATTGAATTTATATGATTTTTTGAAGATTTAAGCATTTTCTGGAATTTCCTGAATTGTTTTAAATCAAATAATCCCAGAAAAGCATTTACTGCGTCAACATGACATCATGCTAACGTCAGCAAGTCAACAGGGTGGCCCAGGTCAAACCTGACCAGTGGGACCCACTGGTCAGTGTCACAGTTAGTTAACTAACTAATTAAGATTAGTTTAGACACTAACCTAGGTTTGACTAACAGGCAGGGCCCACATGTCAGTGACCCAAGGGGGTCAAACCCTTGGTCAGACGGGGCTATCTCGCCGGCGTTTAGCCGCCGGCGAGGCCAAACGCGGCGGTGGGGTGCGGGATTTGTGCTCCTGCGACCAAAACGACAGCGGAGCACACCTACGAGCAGCTGGAAGTAAGCCGCGTCGAGTGGTGGTGGTGGCTGGCCTCGGGGTCGCCGGAAACGACGCCGGCGACGAGTCCAGCGGCTGCCGGAGTTCGGGCAAGGACGAACTCGTCGGTGCGGTGCTCGTGGAGGCGCGTGGAGTGATCCTACAGCACCTACGCGGGATGGTGAAGCTCGTGGGCACGATGGCCGGGCCGATAAGTGGCCGGAGCCTCGTCGGCGACGAGCTCCGCGGCGGCGCGTGCAGGTGAGCCTCGTGCGGTGCATACAGTGCAGGAGAGAGCTAACGGAGAGGGGGAGGACGGAGCTGAGCTCACGGCGGTTGCAGCAAACGTCGAAGCGGGCTCGGGGAAGGTCGGAGCTGAGCGGGGCGGCGATGGCGATCTCTGCGGCCGGAGTTGGGGAAGACGGGGTCGAGGGCGACTCCAGAGCGGGCGAGCGCTCGGGGCTCAGCCTGCTCGACGTAGTCGATGACGACGGAGCGGACGGACACGGTGACGGAGCACGGGGACGGTGGTGGTCGCGGCTATCACGACGGCGCGAGCGCGGTAGCGTCGGCCATGGTGCGGGGAAGGCGAGGGAGAGGAGCTGGGGAGGGTTGAGCGTGTCTGCGAGCTCGGGGGAGGAGTGGGTGGTCGATCCCGACCACCAGAACGGCGAGGGGAGGAATCAGGGCGACGGGCAGCTGCGTGGCGCGCGCTGCTGCCGCCGTCGAGCACCTGCCTGCCTGCCTGGCCGAGCCAAGCAGCTTGCTGGAGCGGTGGCTGGGCTGGGCCGGCAGGTGGGCCTGTTAGTGGGCGCCATTTAAGTTCTCTCTCCTCTCTATTCTATTTTAAATCTGTTTTGTTTCTTTTTCAACTTTGATGAATTAGTAAAAATGCTAGAGCATTTTTATAAATCACAAAACTAGTCATGTGCACTGTATAGAATATGAACATCAAGGAACATTTTAGTTTATGATTATTTGGGCACATAAAATATTTTATAGCATTTAAATGCCCAAATGCAATTACAATATGAATTAATCCAGAGACCTTTGGATGTCCTAGAAAATTGTGCACCATTTTTGGCAGAGGTTTAAGACCAAGGCAAAGATGATGAACATTTTTGAAGGGCATTTTGGGTACATTGGAAAAGTTCTTATTGAACCCTAGTTGTTAGAAGAGGGGTGCTCGGGTTTCTGTCATTCTCATATCAAGTTTCTATGCAAAGTAAACATGATGCACACTCTAGCTAGTCCTAATGCAAGCACTGACTAGGGATGTGACAACTCGCCCCCACTCAAAAGAATCGCGTCCCGAGATTCGGGTTCCTCCGGAAAGAGGGTGGTGTACTCAAGTCGAAGACGATCCTCCCTTTCCCAAGTAGCTTCACTCTCGGAATGATGTGACCATTGAACCTTGAGAAACTTGATATTGCGACGTCGAGTGGTACGCTCGGTTTGATCAAGAATACGAACGGGGTATTCTCGATATGTGAGATTGTCCTGGAGATCGAGCGTTTCGTGGTCCACTCCGCGGATAGGATCTGAGAAGCAACGCCTGAGTTGAGATACGTGGAAGACAACATGAACTCTAGAAAGGTGCGGAGGTAGTTCCAATTGGTAGGCAACTTCTCCCCGTTTGGCAAGAATGCGAAAAGGACCGATGTAACGAGGAGCCAATTTGCCTTTGATACCGAAGCGATGGGTTCCCTTAAGAGGAGTAACCCGAAGGTAAGCCTTATCGCCAACTTCAAAAGTCACAGCCTTATGATGACTATCATATTGGCTCTTCTGGCGAGACTGGGTTGTTTTCAATTTCTCACGAATGATGCGAACTTGCTCCTCGGCTTCCTGGATCATATCCGGACCAAAGAATTGTCTTTCCCCGGTTTCTGACCAGTTAAGAGGTGTTCGACACCTTCGTCCATATAAAACTTCGAAGGGAGCCTTGCCCAAGCTGGCTTGATAACTATTGTTATAAGCGAATTCGGCAAATGGAAGACACTTCTCGCAATCCATACCGAAAGAGATGACAGAGGCTCGAAGCATATCTTCCAGAATTTGATTGACTCGTTCCACTTGACCACTTGACTGAGGATGGAAGGCGGTGCTGAAAGAGAGATGAGTCCCCATAGCATTCTGGAAACTTTCCCAAAATCGTGAAGTGAAAAGACTTCCACGGTCTGAGTTAATCTCCAACGGCACACCATGAAGTGATACTATCCGAGAGATATACAAGTCTGCTAGCTGACTAGCGGTTATACTCTCTCGAACAGGTAGGAAATGGGCTACTTTGGAGAGGCGATCGATAACGACGAAGATAGCATTATTCCCTTTCATGGTCCTGGGAAACCCGGTAATGAAGTCCATACCGATCTTGTCCCATTTCCATTCAGGAATAGCTAAAGGTTGGAGGGTGCCATCAGGCCGTTGATGCTCTCCTTTAACTCGACGACAAATGTCGCAGTTAGCAATGAATTGAGCGATTTCTCTCTTCATCCTAGTCCACCAGAACCTCTGGCGTAGGTCCTGATACATTTTGGTACTACCGGGATGAATCGTGAGAGGAGATTCATGAGCCTCCTTAAGGATCAACTGCCGTAGATGTTTGTTCGTGGGAACCACTAAACGGTTCTCAAAGGAAACAACACCTTTGTTATCAATGGAGAAACAACCTGCAACTCCTTTGTGAATGTTTCTCTTATTTCGGGAAATCCCTGTATCTTGCTTCTGGGCAGCTATGATTTGATCCGTAAGGGTAGGTTTCGCCACCAAGGTGGAAAGGAATCCTCGAGGAACAATGTGAAGGTTAAGCTTACGAAATTCCTCGTGGAGAAGTGGTTGACCTTGTTGTAACATCAGGTTGTTACAATAAGACTTATGACTTAGTGCGTCGGCCATGACATTGGCCTTCCTAGGGGTGTGTGGGCACCCCGACTTAAGAGTCGAAATTACCGAATGCACGTGTACAGTGATCCCAGAGATCAATGCGCACTGAACACACAGAAACTGAATAACAAGAGTCTTACATCCATACATACCGTCTTACACAAATTATGGCCATTATGGCCAAGTCTTACATAGATAAAGCCTCAAGGGCTGAATAGCAAATAACTCGAATAGCGGAAGTCTTCGAAGATAAGTAGAACCCATGCCATCTTCCTTAACCCTACAGGCATTCTGACTGGGATAGCGTCCTAGTTCGCATGTTCGTTTCCACAGAATTCTTCTTCATATTCCTGTTCCTCTATGCCTGGCCAATTAAATAACCAGTGGCAAGCCAATGAGTACTTTGAATGTACTCGCAAGCAACCCATGATTTGGTTCAAGATAATAATGCAATTATACAACAATGAGCAAACTAGCTATAAGCTAGTACAAATATTCTACCATCAAGTATATGCATCAATAAGTTCAAGTAACCTCGAGGACGGGTTACCGATATCGACATGAATAGGATTCAACTCAACGAGTCAAGTCACCACCTTGACTCAACACACACACACACACAGGGTTTCGCAAACATTGGACGTAGCCCAAGAGCGGTTACCCAACTGTCCTTGACCGTGGACACGGCTATTCGAATAGTTTTACACTCTGCAGAGGTTGCGCACTTTACCCACAAGATCCGGGAAGCTTTCGTGTCACCCACGATCCCGCAGTACCTCAAGTACTCGGGGGAAGCACCTGGTCATTATCTTTCACTAGACAACACTAGCATAGGGTCCACTCGTTGGTACACGGCCCTCAAGTACAAACAATAGATCATGGGACTTGCCCTAATTTCAATGTCACGCGTACACGAAGGGACCAACGGTGTGTCCGGTGCCCTGGAAAAACAGTCATGGTCGTCTATCCAAGCACGACCCCGTCCCGGGAAAGACCTCAAGTCTTCCCCGTCACTAGTAATGTGGGCACCATGCTAGTATCGGCCTAAGTAATCAATAATGCCCCATCCCATAAGGGGTAGAGTGGTTGCACATGTAAGGTTGGAATAACGGTCGCAACTTAAACCAATCCGTTTGAAAAACATCCCACACACTTGTCTTGGTACACCACTTCGTCATCAAGTGGTTACCCATCTCATCTTTTTCCCCCGGGCATAAGTGGCACCCGATGGGGTCTTAAAAAGAATGCAACCACGAAGGTATCATGGCACACATGCATCTCTAAGCATCACTACTAGTCATTTGCATAGCATCTAAGCATGTAGCAAGATCATGAGTAAAGCATGCATCAAGTGGTGGTTCTCAACTAGGTCACCACCGTCACTTTTATCATCATGCATTCGGAAATAAATGGGTTCCGAAGAACACAAGGGTATCATGGTCAAAGGGCTGATTGCCTGGATTGGCTTGGTTTTCAAAGTCTTCAAATCCTTCCCCTCCTTCTTCTTCAGCAACCTCGTCAAATACGGTATCTAATCGTCGCAATAAACAACGGGAAAATAAGACCACAATAAAAACAGAAAAATCAAAGTGCTCAGAAAAATGTCAACTTATTTTTGTTAAATACTAGAGGGATAACTAAGATGGCAAAAATTCTTAGTTTGATTTTTCGAGTGGCAGAATGGGGTACATGAATATTTGAACAGAAGTTTTAATGTTCAGATATGAATTTAAATTTGAACAGAATAAGAAAAGGTCCATGGACATGTGTGAAAGTGACATTATTAAATAGGTTGGATTTTTACAAGTTTTTAGGAACTGGAATTAATTCATTTGGATATATATTTAATTCTGTGGAATTATTTGAAATCCCACAGAAAAGAAAAATGAAAAAGGGATCTGTGCCACTGGGCCAGAAGGGCCACAGTGCAACGGCCCTGGGCGAAAAGAGCCCACCGCACGGCGCCAGCGCGCGCCAGGGTTTTTCAAACCTGACGGGCAGGGCCCGATGTCAATGAGAGGAGAGAGGAGCGAGGGCGAGGGGAGGCTGATAGGCGGGGCCCGCCTGTCACCCCTAACCCTTCGGCAGAGAGCCGGCGAGCTCACCGGCGACGTTTTCGGGCACGGCGGGGCGAGCAAAGGGCAGGGATGGGTCCAGCGGAGTGTCGCCGATCTGGTGGAGGTGGTGCGGGTCGCCGGAGGGGCCTGGTTCGCCGGCGGCGAGGACACGCGGCGGAGGAGCTTCGGGTGGATGCTGCTCCGGTCGATTCCGGCAGCTGCAGAGAGGGGAAAGAGGGGGAATCGAGTCAGTGACGTGCTGTGGTGCTAGATCAAGTGAGAGGAGAGGCTGGGGCGGCCTGTACCGAGCAGGCGACGGGGAGCCGCCGCGGCGGAGCTCGAGCTCGATCTCGAGCTCGGGCTGGTCTAGAGTGGGGCGAGTGGCTCTGGGGTAGATTGAGAGAGGGAGAGTGCGACTGGTGAGGAGAGGAGGGGCTCGGGGGGCCTATTTATAGGAGGACGGCGAGGTGCCGTGGACCTGTGGGCCGGCGAGCCTCTGCTCGTTGCCACAGGGCACGGGAGGTGCTGGGGAAGTGTCTGCGGGGTTGCTGGACGAGGTCCAGGGCAGAGGAGAGGAAGAGAGGGAGCGGGGGAAGCCTATGGTGCTGCGCGCGTGTGAAGCCGACGACTGGAGCTCGCGGGCGGCCGGCGCGCATGTGAGGACGACCACTGGAGGGAGAAGGACGAGGGGGACAGCGCCGGGGGGCGTTGCGGACTCCGAGGCACATCGAACGGCGCGAGGGGGAAGCACGAGGTGGTCGGGGGCGATGGATTGGGCGAGGCTAAAGTGCGGGTGCGCACTGTAGCGTGCTTTCTGCATGACGTTGGCTAGCTGAGCGCGTCCACCGTGTTTGGGGGGTCAAACATGGAGTAAACAAACTGGCTGTGGCCTTGGATGCCCTGGTCGATCAATGAGAGAGGAGGGGAGCTGGGAGATGGTAAGTGTTGGGGAATGTAGTATTTTAAAATTTTCCTACGATCACGCAAGATCTATCTACCAGATGCATAGCAACGAGAGGGGAGAGTATGTCTACGTACCCTCGTAGACCGGGAGCGGAAGCGTCAAGTGACGCGGTTGATGTTGTCGAACTTCTTCGCGATCCAACCGATCAAGCACCGAACGTACGACACCTCCGCGTTCAGCACACGTTCAGCTTGATGACGTCCCACGAGCTCTTGATCCAGTTGAGCTTCACGGGAGAGTTTCGTCAGCACGACGGCGTGGTGACGGATATGATGTGTTCACCGGCGCAGGGCTTCGCCTAAGCTCCGCGACGGTACGACCGAGGTGTGATTCTGTGGAGGGGGGCACCGCACACGGCTAAAACAATTCAACTTGTGTGTCTTTGGGTGCCCCCCTGCCCCCGTATATAAAGGAGCAGGGGAGGGAGGCCGGCCGGCCCTTCCTGGTGCGGCTAGAGAGGGAGTCCTACTAGGAATAGGATTGCAATCCTATTCCTAGTAGGATTCACCGAAAGGAAGAAGGGGGAAAGGAATAGGAGAGGTGGCGCCCCCCCCCAATCCTAGTCCAACTAGGATTCCTAGGTGGGGGCGCCGGCCAGCCCTATGGGCTGCCTCTCTCTCACCCTTTAGGCCCACTATGGACCATCCCCTCTCGTAGGGGGTTCCGGTAACCCCCTCCGGCATTCCCGATAAATCCGAAACTTTTCCGGTATACTTCCGGTGTCCGAATATAGCCGTCCAATATATCAATCTTTATGTCTCGGACATTCCGAGACTCCTCGTCATGTCCGTGATCTCATCCGGGACTCCGAACTACCTTCAGTACATCAATACTCAAAAACTCATAATACCGATCGTCATCAAACGTTAAGCGTGCGGACCCTACGGGTTCGAGAACTATGTAGACATGACCGAGACTCATCTCCGGTCAATAACCAATAGCGGAACCTGGATGTTCATATTGGCTCCTACATATTCTACGAAGATCTTTTATCGGTCGGAACCGCATAACAACATACGTTGTTCCTTTTGTCAAACGGTATGTTACTTGCCCGAGATTCGATCGTCGGTATCTCTATACCTAGTTCAATCTCGTTACTGGCAAGTCTCTTTACTCGTTCCGTAACACATCATCTCGTGACTAACTCATTAGTCTTTTTCTTGCAAGGCTTATTGTGATGTGTGTTACCGAGAGGGCCCAGAGATACCTCTCCGACACTCGGAGTGACAAATCCTAATCTTGATCTATACCAACACCACGAATACTTTCGGAGACACCTGTAGAGCATCTTTATGATCACCCAGTTACGTTGTGACGTTTGATAGCACACAAGGTGTTCCTACGGTATTCGGGAGTTGCATAATCTCATAGTCATAGGAACATGTATAAGTCATGAAGAAAGCAATAGCAGTTAAACTAAACGATCATAGTGCTATGCTAACGGATGGGTCTTGTCCATCACATCATTCTCCTAATGATGTGATCCCGTTGATCAAATGACAACTCATGTCTATGGCTAGGAAACATAACCATCTTTGATCAATGAGCTAGTCTAGTAGAGGCATACTAGGGACATACTGTTTTGTCTATGTATCCACACATGTATCAAGTTTTCGGTTAATACAATTCTAGCATGAATAAAAGACATTTATCATGATATAAGGAAATACAAATAACATCTTTATTATTGCCTCTAGGGCATATTTCCTTCAGTCTCCCACTTGAACTAGAGTCAATAATCTAGATTACAAAGTGATGATCCTCACACCCATGGAGTCTTGGTGCTGATCATGTTTTGCCCGTGGAAGAGGCTTAGTCAACGGGTCTGCAACATTCAGATCCGTATGTATTTTGCAAATCTCTATGTCTCCCTCCTTGACTAGATCGCGGATGGAATTGAAGCGTCTTTTGATGTGCTTTGTTCTCTTGTGAAACCTGGATTCCTTCGCCAAGGCTATGGCTCCAGTGTTGTCACAAAAGATTTTCATTGGACCCGATGCACTAGGTACTACACCTAGATCGGATATGAACTCCTTCATCCAGACTCCTTCATTTGCTGCTTCCGAAGCAGCTATGTATTCTGCTTCACACGTAGATCCCGCCACGACGCTCTGCTTGGAACTGCACCAGCTGACAGCTCCACCGTTCAATAAAAATACATATCCGGTTTGTGACTTTGAGTCATCCGGATCAGTGTCAAAGCTAGAATCGACGTAACCGTTTACGACGAGCTCTTTGTCACCTCCATACACGAGAAACATATCCTTTGTTCTTTTCAGATACTTTAGGATGTTTTTGACCGCTGTCCAGTGATCCACTCCTGGATTACTTTGGTACCTCCCTGCTAGACTTATAGCAAGGCACACATCAGGTCTGGTACACAGCATTGCATACATGATAGATCCTATGGCTGAGGCATAGGGAATGAATTTCATTTTCTCTCTATCTTCTGCAGTGGTCGGGCACTGAGTCTTACTCAACTTCATACCTTGTAAAACAGGCAAGAATCCTTTCTTTGACTGATCCATTTTGAACTTCTTCAAAATCTTATCAAGGTATGTGCTTTGTGAAAGTCCAATTAAGCGTCTTGATCTATCTCTATAGATTTTGATGCCTAATATGTAAGCAGCTTCTCCGAGGTCTTTCATTGAAAAACTTTTATTCAAGTATCCTTTTATGCTATCCAGAAATTCTATATCATTTCCAATCAACAATATGTCATCTACATATAATATTAGAAATGCTACAGAGCTCCCACTCACTTTCTTGTAAATACAGGCTTCTCCAAAAGTCTGTATAAAACCATATGCTTTGATCACCTCATCAAAGCGTATATTCCAACTCCGAGATGCTTGCACCAGTCCATAGATGGATCGCTGGAGTTTGCATACTTTGTTAGCACCTTTTGGATCGACAAAACCTTCTGGTTGTATCATATACAACTCTTCTTTGAGATATCCATTTAGGAATGCAGTTTTGACATCCATTTGCCAGATTTCATAATCATAAAATGCGGCAATTGCTAACATGATTCGGACAGACTTAAGCATCGCTACAGGTGAGAAAGTCTCATCATAGTCAACTCCTTGAACTTGTCGAAAACCTTTCGCAACAAGTCGAGCTTTGTAAACAGTAATATTACCGTCTGCGTCGGTCTTCCTCTTGAAGATCCATTTATTTTCGATGGCCTGCCGATCATCGGGCAAGTCAACCAAAGTCCACACTTTGTTCTCATACATGGATCCCATCTCAGATTTCATGGCTTCAAGCCATTTTGCGGAATCTGGGCTCATCATCGCTTCCTCATAGTTCGTAGGTTCATCATGGTCTAGTAACATGATTTCCAGAACTGGGTTGCCGTACCAATCTGGTGCGGAACGTACTCTGGTTGATCTACGATGTTCAGTAGAAACTTGATCCGAAGTTTCATGATCATTATCATCAACTTCCTCACTAATTGGTGTAGGAATCACTGGAACAATTTCCTGTGATGTACTACTTTCCAATATGGGAGAAGGTACAATTACCTCATCAAGTTCTACTTTCCTCCCACTCACTTCTTTCGAGAGAAACTCTTTTTCTAGAAAGGATCCGTTCTTAGCAACGAATATTTTGCCTTCGGATCTGTGATAGAAGGTGTACCCAACAGTCTCTTTTGGGTATCCTATGAAGACACATTTTTCCGATTTGGGATCGAGCTTATCAGGTTGAAGTGTTTTCACATAAGCATCGCAGCCCCAAATTTTAAGAAACGACAACTTTGGTTTCTTGCCAAACCATAGTTCATAAGGCGTCGTATCAACGGATTTAGATGGTGCCCTATTTAACGTGAATGCAGCTGTCTCTAAAGCATAACCCCAAAACGATAGTGGTAAATTGGTTAGAGAAATCATAGATCGCACCATATCCAATAAAATACGGTTACGACGTTCGGACACACCATTACGTTGTGGTGTTCCAGGTGGCGTGAGTTGTGAAACTATTCCACATCGTTTCAAATGAAGACCAAACTCGTAACTCAAATATTCTCCTCCACGATCAGATCGTAGGAACTTTATTTTCTTGTTACGATGATTCTCTACTTCACTCTGAAATTCTTTGAACTTTTCAAATGTTTCAGACTTGTGCTTCATTAAGTAGATATACCCATATCTGCTCAAATCATCAGTGAAGGTCAGAAAATAACGATACCCGCCGCGAGCATCAACACTCATTGGTCCACATACATCAGTATGTATGATTTCCAACAAATCTGTTGCTCGCTCCATAGTTCCAGAGAACGGAGTTTTAGTCATCTTGCCCATGAGGCATGGTTCGCAAGCACCAAGTGATTCATAATCAAGTGATTCCAAAAGTCCATCTTTATGGAGTTTCTTCATGCGTTTTACACCAATATGACCTAAACGGCAGTGCCACAAATAAGTTGCACTATCATTATTAACCTTGCATCTTTTGGTTTCAACATTATGAATATGTGTATCACTACAATCGAGATCCAGTAAGAATAGACCACTTTTTAAGGGTGCATGACCATAAAAGATATTATTCATCAAAATGGAACAACCATTATTCTCTGATTTAAATGAATAACCGTCTCGCAATAAACAAGATCCGGATATAATGTTCATGCTCAACGCTGGCACCAAATAACAATAATTTAGGTCTAAAACTAATCCCGAAGGTAGATGTAGAGGTAGCGTGCCGACGGCGATCACATCGATTTTGGAACCGTTTCCCACGCGCATCGTCACCTCGTCCTTAGCTAATCTTCGTTTAATCCGTAGATCCTGTTTCGAGTTACAAATATTAGCAACCGAACCGGTATCAAATACCTAGGTACTACTACGAGAATTAGTAAGGTACACATCAATAACATGTATATCACATATACCTTTGTTCATCTTGCCATCCTTCTTATCCGCCAAATACTTGGGGTAGTTCCGTTTCCAGTGTCCAGTCCCCTTGCAGTAGTAGCACTCAGTTTCAGGCTTGGTTCCATAATTGAGGCTTTCTGCGAGAACAGCAACAATCTTGCTATTCTCCTTGAAAATCCCTTCCTTGCCCTTTTTCTTGAAACTTGTGGTATTGTTAACCATCAACATTTGATGCTCCTTTTTGATTTCTACCTCCGCAGCTGTGAGCATAGCGAAGAGCTCGGGAATTGTCTTTTGTATCCCTTGCATATTATAGTTCATCACGAAGCCATTATAGCTTGGTGGTAGTGATTGAAGAATTCTATCAATAACACTATTCTCATCAACTTGGCAACCAAGTTGAGTCATATGATTGTAGTGCCCATACATTGTGAGCAAGTGTTCACTGATAGAACTATTCTCCTCCATCTTGCAGCTGTAGAACTTATTGGAAATCTTATATTTCTCAATCCGGGCATTTGCTTGAAATATTAACTTCAACTCCTGGAACATCTCATATGCTCCATGACGTTCAAAACGTCGTTGAAGTCCCGGTTCTAAGCCGTAAAGCATGGCACACTGAACTATCGTGTAGTCATCAGACCGCGACTGCCAGACGTTCAAAGCGTCTGCATCAGCGGAAGGGGGCTTGTCACCTAGCGGTGCTTCAAGGACATAATACTTCTGTGCAGCAATGAGGATAATCCTCAGGTTACGGACCCAGTCCGTGTAATTGCTACCATCATCTTTCAACTTAGCTTTCCCTAGGAATGCATTAAAATTCAAAGGAACGGTAGCACGGGCCATTGATCTACAACGACATAGATATGCAAAACTATCAGGACTAAGTTCATGATAAATTAAAGTTCAATTTAATCATATTAATTTAAAGAACTCCCACTTAGATAGACATCCCTCTGGTCATCTAAATGATCACGTGATCCAAATCAACTAAACCATGTCCGATCATCACGTGAGATGGAGTAGTTTTCAATGGTGAACATCTTATGTTGATCATATCTACTATATGATTCACGCTCGACCTTTCGGTCTCCAGTGTTCCGAGGCCATATCTGTATATGCTAGGCTCGTCAAGTTTAACCCGAGTATTCTGCGTGTGCAAAACTGGCTTACACCCGTTGTATTTGAACGTAGAGCTTATCACACCCGATCATCACGTGGTGTCTCGGCACGACGAACTTTCGCAACGGTGCATACTTAGGGAGAACACTTATACCTTGAAATTAAGTAAGGGATCATCTTCTAATGCTACCGTCGTTCTAAGCAAAATAAGAAGCATAATAAGATAAACATCACATGCAATCAAAATATGTGACATGATATGGCCATCATCATCTTGTGCTTTTGATCTCCATCTTCAAAGCACCGTCATGATCACCTTCGTCACCGGCTTGACACCTTGATCTTCATCGTAGCATCGTTGTCGTCTCGCCAACTATTGCTTCCACGACTATCGCTACCGCTTAGTGATAAAGTAAAGCAATTACATGGCGATTGCATTTCATACAATAAAGCGACAACCATATGGCTCCTGCCAGTTGCCGATAACTTTACAAAACATGATCATCTCATACAAAACCGTATAACTCATCATGTCTTGACCATATCACATCACAACATGCCCTGCAAAAACAAGTTAGACGTCCTCTACTTTGTTTGTTGCAAGTTTTACGTGGCTGCTACGGGCTTAGCAAGAACCGTTCTTACCTACGCATACAAAACCACAACGATGTTTCGTCAAGTATGTGTTGTTTTAACCTTCACAAGGACCGGGCGTAGCCACACTTGATTCAGCTAAAGTGAGAGAGACAGACACCCGCCAGTCACCTTTAAGCAACGAGTGCTCGTAGCGGTGAAACCAGTCTCGCGTAAGCGTACGCGTAATGTCGGTCCGGGCCGCTTCATCTCACAATACCGCCGAAGCAAAGTATGACATGCTGGTAAGCAGTATGACTAGTATCGTCCACAATCTCATTGTGTTCTACTCGTGCATATCATCTACGCATAGACCTGGCTCATGATGCCACTGTTGGGGAACGTAGTATTTTAAAATTTTCCTACGATCACGCAAGATCTATCTACCAGATGCATAGCAACGAGAGGGGAGAGTATGTCTACGTACCCTCGTAGACCGGGAGTGGAAGCGTCAAGTGACGCGGTTGATGTTGTCGAACTTCTTCGCGATCCAACCGATCAAGCACCGAACATACGGCACCTCCGCGTTCAGCACACGTTCAGCTTGATGACGTCCCACGAGCTCTTGATCCAGTTGAGCTTCACGGGAGAGTTTCGTCAGCACGACGGCGTGGTGACGGATATGATGTGTTCACCGGCGCAGGGCTTCGCCTAAGCTCCGCGACGGTACGACCGAGGTGTGATTCTGTGGAGGGGGGCACCGCACACAGCTAAAACAATTCAACTTGTGTGTCTTTGGGTGCCCCCCTGCCCCCGTATATAAAGGAGCAGGGGAGGGAGGCCGGCCGGCCCTTCCTGGTGCGGCTAGAGAGGGAGTCCTACTAGGAATAGGATTGCAATCCTATTCCTAGTAGGATTCACCGAAAGGAAGAAGGGGGAAAGGAATAGGAGAGGTGGCGCCCCCCCCCCCAATCCTAGTCCAACTAGGATTCCTAGGTGGGGGCACCGGCAAGCCCTATGGGCTGCCTCTCTCTCACCCTTTAGGCCCACTATGGACCATCCCCTCTCGTAGGGGGTTCCGGTAACCCCCTCCGGCATTCCCGATAAATTCGAAACTTTTCCGGTATACTTCCGGTGTCTGAATATAGCCGTCCAATATATCAATCCTTATGTCTCGGACATTCCGAGACTCCTCGTCATGTCCGTGATCTCATCCGGGACTCCGAACTACCTTCGGTACATCAATACTCAAAAACTCATAATACCGATCGTCATCAAACGTTAAGCGTGCGGACCCTACGGGTTCGAGAACTATGTAGACATGATCGAGACTCATCTCCAGTCAATAACCAATAGCGGAACCTGGATGTTCATATTGGCTCCTACATATTCTACGAAGATCTTTTATCGGTCAGAACCGCATAACAACATACGTTGTTCCTTTTGTCAAACGGTATGTTACTTGCCCGAGATTCGATCGTCGGTATCTTTATACCTACTTCAATCTCGTTTACCGGCAAGTCTCTTTACTCGTTCCGTAACACATCATCTCGTGACTAACTCATTAGTCTTTTGCTTGTAAGGCTTATTATGATGTGTGTTACCGAGAGGGCCCAGAGATACCTCTCCGACACTCGGAGTGACAAATCCTAATCTTGATCTATGCCAACACCACGAATACTTTCGGAGACACCTGTAGAGCATCTTTATGATCACCCAGTTACGTTGTGATGTTTGATAGCACACAAGGTGTTCCTACGGTATTCGGGAGTTGCATAATCTCATAGTCATAGGAACATGTATAAGTCATGAAGAAAGCAATAGCAGTTAAACTAAACGATCATAGTGCTATGCTAACGGATGGGTCTTGTCCATCACATCATTCTCCTGATGATGTGATCCCGTTGATCAAATGACAACTCATGTCTATGGCTAGGAAACATAACCATCTTTGATCAATGAGCTAGTCTAGTAGAGGCATACTAGGGACATACTGTTTTGTCTATGTATCCACACATGTATCAAGTTTCCGGTTAATACAATTCTAGCATGAATAAAAGACATTTATCATGATATAAGGAAATACAAATAACATCTTTATTATTGCCTCTAGGGCATATTTCCTTCAGTAAGAACTGGGCTGTCCAGCAAGGTAAATTGGGTTTTTCACCCTTCAATCATTGAGCTCTGGTTCTGGTGAAGTTAATGGGGGTAGAAGGTGACTAGGTGAGGCTGTGGTAGAAAGTTGAGTCAAGGGTAAATAGTAAAAGAGGACAAAACAGTGGTTTTTTGGTAAAATGGCAGAAGGTGTTTGATTAAGTTTTGGGCAAGGAAATGATCTCCACTGGCCATGAAACTTAACAGGATTAAATGGCATATGGAAATAGGGTGTTTCACCAAATTTGGGCTTGTTTGAAGAAACTTGCCAATGTAACTTTGGTGAACCCTAGAAATCAACAGAAATGGTTTCACCATGTTTAAGTCAAGCTAATCATCTCTCCTTGATGCACCACTTGGTGTAGTGTCATCATCTGGGGTTATGATCATGCCCACGAAGTTTGAAGCCCCAGGTAAAAAGTTGGTAATGTAAAGTTGTTCAAATTTGAATTTGAATAGAAATGGTTTTGGAGTATTCTGATCAAGTTACCCTACTCCAAAGCTTGTGCCATTTGGTCTAGATGCCTTATTAGACATTCTAGCATGTGCACCAAGTTTGAGAGCATTTGGACAAGTTTGGCAATGTAAAGTTGCTCAAACTTCAGATATGGACAGCATGGTTTTGAAGGGTTTTGATGATGTTTTCTTGCTTCCCAAGGCATGGGGCTTGGCAAGATCATCAAATATGTCATATATGACATGATAGAATTTCCCTGGAATTTTTAGAGAATATATCCTTTGTAAATATTTCAAAAGCTTGAAATATCCAGAAAGGGTTTCTGAGGGATTAGCCCATTATTTTGAACATGACCAAGTGTTGAAACTCTTATATATGGACAATATATGTCTTATGAGTCTCCCTGAATTTTGGCAAATATTTTTGAAATACTTAAATAATTTTCCCTATTAAAGACCATTTCTGGCCTTAAGAAAAAGCTTTTAAATAAATAGGAAAATAACTTTTAAAATTATACTTTTGGGGTTTTTGGGAGTCCTATATCTACTAGGTTTCAAATATACTTTTTGAAATAATTTTCTCACCCTAAATCAAGCACTTGCAGTGCAAACCTCAATTCAGGGGTTTTTGGAATACTAATTTTTGAAAATACATTTTGGCCAAATTAATTTTATAAGAAAATACTATACTGCTATAAACACTTGGTATGATCATTGGACAGAAGTTTGGGGTATGGAGATGAATTCTACAAGAGGTAGTAGTTGACTTTAATGAGCACTTGAAAAACACATGAAGAAAAACTCAATTCCAAAAAGAAGCAAAATGATGCCAAAAAAAAATTGCTGTCCAAATTTTCATGCTTTATTGGTGCAAAAGACATGTTACAAATGCAGGGTGTGATAGACCTACCCCCCCTTACAAGAATCTCGTCCCCGAGATTCCTAAACTAGGTCTCAAAAGAGATCGAGATACTCGGATCTAAGATAGTCTTCACGTTCCCAGGTTGCTTCTGCTTCCGTGTGGTTGCTCCACTAGACCTTGAAGTACTTGATGGTGCGGCTTCACGTCCGTCGTTCTGCTTCATCCATAATGCGAATGGGCTTCTCGCGGTAGGTCAAATCAGGCTGGAGATCAATGGCTTGGTGATCAACATCCTTGTAGAGATCGGGCTTGTTCGGAACATGGAAACACTTCCGGAATTGTGACACGTGGAATACGTTGTGCACATCGGATAGCTCAGGTTGTAGTTCCAACTAGTAAGCCACTTCTCCTCGTCGGTCGGTGATCTTGAAAGGGCTAATAAATCTTGGTGCAAGTTTCCCCTTAACGTGGCAACGCTTGGTTCCCTTCAAAGGAGTTACTCGCAGGTACACATGGTCTCCGACACGGAAACTCATGTCTCGGCGGCGAGTGTCAGCATAACTTTTCTGCCTTGATTTGGCGGCCTTCAAACGTTCTCTGACTAGTTGGACTTGCTCTTCTGCTTCGCGGAGAATATCCGGTCCAAAAACTAGCCCTTCTCCAGTCTCTGACCAGTTGAGGGGTGTGCGACATCTGCGTCCGTACAACACCTCAAATGGTGCCATCTGAAGGCTCGACTGGTAACTGTTGTTATAGGAGAACTCGGCAAAAGGGAGGCAATCTTCCCACTTGGCTCCATAGGCCAAAACACAGGCTCGGAGCATGTCTTCGAGAATTTGATTTACTCGCTCTGTCTGACCTCCGGTCTGTGGGTGGAAAGCTGTGCTGAAAGAAAACTTGGTTCCCAAGGCTTCTTGGAATCTTTTCCAGAACCTTGAAGTATACTGGGTGCCTCGATCTGACACAATTTCTTGTGGAACACCATGGAGGCTCACGATTCGGTTGATATAGAGAGTTGCCAACTGGTTGCCTGTATAGGTAGTCTTGACAGGAATGAAATGGGCTACTTTGGTCAAATGGTCGACTATGACCCAGATGGAGTCATGTCCTCTATTCGACCTTGGTAATCCAGTGATGAAGTCCATTCCGACTTTATCCCACTTCCACTCAGGAACCTTGAGTGGTGGAGCAATCCAGCGGGTCGCTGATATTCAGCCTTGACCCTTTGGCACACATCACACTTTGCAACATAGGTTGCAATCTCTCTTTTCATCCCGTGCCACCAGAATCTTTCCTTCAAGTCTTGATACATCTTGGTTCCTCCAGGGTGGATGGAATACCGAGTGTCGTGGGCTTCTTGCAGGATCAGGTTCTTCAGCTCCATCTTGTTTGGTACGCAGATGCGGCCTTTGTACCAAACAATCCTGTGCTCGTCCTCGAAGAATCCTGGGGCCTTGCCTAGCTTCATCTTCTTCTTGATGCCTTCAATGCTTGCATGCCCACCTTGTGCCTTCTTGACTTTGTCCATCATGGTTGGTTTAACTTCCAAATGATCTAGAAATCCAGGGGTGACCAATTCCAAACTGAATTGTTCGAGTTCCTTAAACAGGGCTGGCTGCCTCTTTTGAATAATGGCATTCAAGGAGCAAGCCTTTCTTCTTAAGGCATCGGCCACCACGTTAGCCTTCCCGGGGTGATATTGAACACTGAGGTCATAGTCTTTGATGAGTTCCAACCATCTTCGTTGCCTCATGTTCAATTCCTTTTGGGTGAATATGTACTTCAGACTTTTGTGGTCTGTGTATATCTCACACCGTTTCCCTAGGAGGTAATGTCGCCATGTCTTCAAGGCATGAACCACTGCTGCTAACTCAAGATCGTGAGTAGCGTAGTTCTCTTCATGAGGTCGTAGCTGCCTGGAGAGGTAAGCTATGACTCGGCCTTCTTGCAGGTGTTGCCAGGACTGGGGAGGTGGTCAATCTCTTCTTGAGATCTTGGAAGCTCTCTTCGCATTTTGGCGTCCACTCGAACTTCTTGTCCTTCTTGAGGAGCTGAGTCATCGGCCGGGCAATGCTAGAGAATCCTTCCACGAATTTGCGGTAATAGCCCGCAAGTCCGAGGACGCTTCTGACTTCCTTGACGGTCGTTGGAGATTGCCATTGGGTCACAGCTTCGATCCTCGCGGGATCAACTGACAATCCTTCTTCGGCCAAGACATGACCTAAGAATCCAACTTTATGCAGCCAGAACTCACACTTTGCTGAATTTGGCGTATATTTGGTGCTCTCGAAGCTTGTCTAGGACCATCCTCAAATGTTGCTCGTGTTCTTCCTCCGTCTTCGAGAAGACAAGAATGTCATCGATGAAGACAACAACAAACTTGTCCAAATATTTCATGAAGACTTTATTCATGAGATACATGAAGTAAGCTGGGGCATTGGTTAACCCAAAGGACATGACCGTGCACTCGTACAGGCCATATCTGGTTACGAATGCCGTCTTCAGAATATCTTGGGGTCTGATCTTCAGCTGGTAGTACCCAGATCTGAGGTCGATCTTAGAGAACACCTTGGCTCCGCTGAGCTGATCAAACATGTCTTCAATCTTGGGAAGTGGGTACTTGTTCTTGATTGTAACCTCATTGAGGGAACGATAGTCAATGCATAAGCGGATGGTACCGTCCCTCTTTGCCACAAACAAAATAGGTGATCCCCAAGGGGAGGCACTTGGGCGGATAAATCCCTTTCTCAGCTGCTCTTTCAGTTGCTTCTTCAACTCGGCTAATTCTTCCGTCCCCATTCTATAAGGCTTCTTATAGATGGGTCCTGCCCCGGGCACGAGCTTGATGATGAACTCAATGTCACGGTCAGGGGGCATTCCCAGTAGCTCATCTGGGAAGACATCGGGATACTCGCAAACTACCGGTACTTGCTCCAGCCCAACTTCAGACAGATAGTTGACTTGAGCGGCTTGAGCGGAAGAAGAGTTGGAAGCAAACTTAACTTCGACTCCTTGGTCATTGGTCACAGTGACAGTCCGATTGGCACAGTCTAACAAGCCTTGGTGCTTGCTGAGCCAATTCATGCCTAGGATCACATCCAAGCCTTGCGATCCTAGGACGATAAGGTCTGCTAGGAAATCTACCCCGTTAATGGTAATACTGACTCCCTTACAGCCTATCTTGGCTCTCATCTCTGCTCCGGGGGTTTGTACCACCATGTGGTTATTCAGGGGTGTAGGGGTCATGCCACTTTTTAATGAAAATCTTTGAGTGACAAATGAATGCGTGGCTCCAGAATCAAACAAGACAGTTGCAGGAGATGAGTTGACAAGGAACGTACCCAACACGACGTCCGGGTCTTCCTGGGCTTCTTCAGCAGTGACGTGATTCACACGCCCCTTCCCATGGTTATGCGGGTTGCGAGGAGCTGGGTTCCTTGGTGGCATCCCGCGGCCTTGTCCTGGGTTCTGTGCATTGGGGCGGGGGGCATCAGGCTTCTTGTTGGGGCACACCCTTGAGATGTGTCCTGACTGACCACATCCAAAGCAAGTGACTTGGTTTGGATTATTGATCTTGTTGCCACCACTGTTATTGGGGTTGAATGCTGGCCTTGGGTTGGCATACTGCTGAGGCTGATAGTTGGTGCGAGGTGCAGGAGCTCTTGGTTGCTGGTAGGTTGGCTTGACCGGGACTGACTGCCACGGGCGAGGTTTCTGGTTGCTGGAACTTCCCTTGCTGACCATCTTGCGCTTGCGAGTGTCTTCCAGAGCACGCCGCTTGTCTTCAAGCATGAGTGCTTTGTTCACCAGGTCAGGGAAGGTTGGGCAGTCGCACACGACAAGCGAGTACTGCAGAGTTTGATTAAGGCCTTCCATGAAGCGCTTCCTTTTTGCAGCATCAGTGCTGACATCTTCAGGGGCATACCTTGACAGAACACTGAACTTCTGCATGTACTCCTTGACAGTGCCACTTCCTTGCTTCAGGGCTCGGAATTCACGCTTTTTGATAGCCATGATCCCGGAAGGAATGTGGGCTTTGCGGAATTCTGCCTTGAAGTTGTCCCAAGTGATGTCTTGCCCAGCGTGCATGACCTTGAATCCATCCCACCAAGCTCTAGCAGTCCCCCTGAGGCAGTGGGCTGCATAAGCCACCTTCTCGCGGTCTTCGGTGCATCCGACTAGTTCCAGCAAGTCCTCAATGGTGCGGACCAAGTCGTCTGCATCCAGGGGTTCAGCAGTCTCGATGAAAGTTGGCGGTGCATGCTTCTTGAACTCTGCCAACGTGGAACGTCCATTGCCATTCCCCGCCGGCTAGCGGTTGTGGGTGACAGCTTGAGCAATCAATTGAAGGGCTGCGGTGTTGGCTTGGCGTTCCTCTCGGAAAGCTTGGAGAAGCTGAGCCATGTCCATGTTCGGAGGAGGTGGTGGTGGTGGAGCTTGGTCGTTAGTTTGGACGTGGCCTGCCTCTGATTGAGCGGATGCTCCGGCTTCAGGGTGCTGGGTAGAGGTACCAGTACAAGTTACAACAGGCATCCTGTTGGAGCGGTAAAAGGTCTCATGATTTGGAAGAGGGAAAGCAATAAAGATGGGTGCCTAGTAAGGGGGTGGGTGTGACACTAATCAGATCATGCAAGGGCCGGAAGGGCCAAACTCATTCATTGAAATCTAAATGGGTGATGCAGTCATTTACATATTCCCGAAGGGAGAATACAACGTACTCCAAACACAACAAAAGAAAACACTAGATGGCTTCATATGAACCATACAAGGACTCGACTGCGCATAGGGGTTACACGACCTATCCTACCGTAGAGGTCACGAACTATCATATCCGAGTGGCGAATAATGCCTAAGCAGCGGAATGCTCAGTCGCGTATTCTGGCTCTTCTGGGTCCTCCTCCTTGTCTTCATCTATCTGGGCCCCCTTGTCACTTGAGGGTGTGGGGGAGTGGAGGAGTTGGATACGACGGTGTTTTGTCGGCGGTGCAGGGAAAAGCTTGCGATATTCCGTTGCCGTCATACGGCGTCGCCGAGGTTTTTTCTTTATCCTTGGAAGATATATCTCCTGAGGGCCTTCCGCCTTGGTACGCGATATTGTTCTGTCCGGGAGGTGCACCTTCCTTCTTGATCATATCTGTCTTCTCTTGTGCTTGACGAAGAAGTGCCTTGGTCTTGTGAAGTTCTTCTCGGAGCTTCATCGATTCCGAGGCCAAATCTTGTGCCAAGCTGTCGGCACATAGACTGAAGTAGGTCTGGAATTGGAGTGGGAGTCCTTCCTTCAGTGGAGGGGCTAGTGCGCTGCTTTCATCTTCACCTTCCTTCCGATAAGGCAAGAAGCGGGTTGTCATCTTGGCTGCCATCTCCGAAAGAAGCTCGCGGAGACGGGTTAGTGCCTTGAGTGCAGCAGCCTCGACAGCGAGAGGTAGTGTTGCCATATGGGGTCCCTCGAAGAACCAACTTGTGGGAGGATCGTTTGCCTTTACGATCACTTCCACATGGTACTCCACCTCAGTGTCGCTAACCCAATGCTCAAGGTAGGTGAGGATGGGTGCTCGGTGGAACTGGCACTCCTAGAGGCTATCCTCGAGAAGCAAGGGAAACCAAGTGGTCAGGTGCTCTTCAGGTACAGCGGCCATCTACAAAGGGTGAATAGGAGAGGTTAATAAGCCGATGATATCTCAGGTTGGTAAGGTTTAGAAAAGAAGAGAGGTTCAGAAGGTTTTCGAAAAGGGGTCTCATCTAACTAACGCCCATGCTAACTAAGGCTTCCTACAGTCAGGATGGCTCTGATAACAGCTCTGTGGGGACCCCGACTTAAGAGTCGAGATCACCGAATGCACGTGTACAGTGATCCCAGAGATCAGTGCTCGCTAAACACACAGTTGAATAACAAGAGTCTTACATCCATACATATCGTCTTACACAAATTATGGCCATTATGGCCAAGTCTTACATAGATAAAGCCTCAAGGGCTGAATAGCAAATAACTCGAATAACGTAAGTCTTCGAAGATAAGTAGAACCCATGCCATCTGCCTTAACCCTATATGCATTCTGATTGGGATAGCGTCCTAGTTCGCATGTTCATCTCCATAGAATTCTTCTTCATATTCCTGTTCCTCCATGCCTGGCCAATTAAATAACCAGTGGCAAGCCAATGAGTACTTTGAATGTACTCGCAAGCAACCAATGATTTGGTTCAAGATAATAATGCAATTATACAAAAATGAGCAAACTAGCTATAAGCTGGTACAAATATTCTACCATCAAGTATATGCATCAATAAGTTCAAGTAACCTCGAGGACAGGTTACCAATATCAACATGAATAGGATTCAACTCAACGAGTCAAGTCACCACCTTGACTCAGCACACACACACACACACAGGGTTTCGCAAACATTGGACGTAGCGCAAGAGTGGTTACCCAACTGTCCTTGACCGTGGACACGGCTATTCGAATAGTTTTACACTCTGCAGAGGTTGCACACTTTACCCACAAGATCCGGGAAGCTTTCGTGTCACCCACTATCCCGCGGTACCTCAAGTACTCGGGGGAAGCACCCGGTCATTATCTTTGCCTAGACGACACTAGCATAGGGTCCACTCGTTGGTACACGACCCTCGAGTACAAACAATAGATCATGGGACTTGCCCTAATTTCAATGTCACGCGTACATGAGGGGACCAATGGTGTGTCCGGTGCCCTGTAAAAACAGTCATGGTCGTCTATCCAAGCACGACCCCGCCCGGGAAAGACCTCAAGTCTTCCCCGTTACTAGTAATGTGGGCACCATGCTAGTATCGGCCTAAGTAATCAATAATGCCCTGTCCCATAAGGGGTAGAGTGGTTGCACATGTAAGGTTGGAATAACAGTCGCAACTTAAACCAACCCATTTGAAAAACATCCCACACACTTGTCTTGGTACACCACTTCGTCATCAAGTGGTTACCCATCTCATCTTTTTTCTCCGGGCATAAGTGGCACCCGATGGGGTCTTAAAAAGAATGCAACCACGAAGGTATCATGGCACACATGCATCTCTAAGCATCACTACTAGTCATTTGCATAGCATCTAAGCATGTGGCAAGATCATGAGTAAAGCATGCATCAAGTGGTGGTTCTCAACTAGGTCACCACCGTCACTTTTATCATCATGCATTCGGAAATAAATGGGTTCCGAAGAACACAAGGGTCTCAAGGTCAAAGGGTTGCTTGCCTGGATTGGCTTGGTCTTGAAAGTCTTCAAATCCTTCCCCTCCTTCTTCTTCAGCAACCTCGTCAAATACGGTATACAATCGTCGCAATAAACAACAAGAAAATAAGACCATAATAAAAACAGAAAAATCAAAGTGCTCAGAAAAATGTCAACTTATTTTTGTTAAATACTAGAGGGATAACTAAGATGGCAAAAATTCTTTGTTTGAGTTTTGGAGTGGCAGAATGGGGTACATGAATATTTGAACAAAATTTTTAATGTTCAAATATGAATTTAAATTTGAACAGAACATAAAAGGTCCATGGACATGTGTGAAAGTGACATCATTAAATAGGTTGGATTTTTACAAGTTTTTAGTAACTGGAACTAATTCATTTGGATATATATTTAATTCTGTGGAATTATTTGAAATCCCACAGAAAATAAAAACAAAAAAGGGCTATGTGCCACTGGGCCAGAACGGCCACAGTGCAACAGCCCAGGGCGAAAACAGCCCACCGCACGGCGCCAGCGCGCGCTAGGGTTTTTCAAACCTGACGGGCGGGGCCCGGCATCAGTGAGAGGAGAGAGGAGCGTGGGCGAGGGGAGGCTGACAGGCGGGGCCCGCCTGTCATCCCTAACCCTCCGGCAGAGAGCCGGCGAGCTCACCGGCGACGTTTCCGAGCATGGCGGGGCGAGCTAAGGGCAGGGATGGGTCCAGCGGAGTGTCGCCGATCTGGTGGAGGTGGTGCGGGTCGCCGGAGGGGCCTGATTCACTGGCGGCGAGGACACGCGGCGGAGGAGCTTCGGGTGGATGCTGCTCCGGTCGATTTCGGCAGCTGCAGAGAGGGGAAAGAGGGGGAATCGAGTCAGTGACGTGCTGTGGTGCTAGATCAAGTGAGAGGAGAGGCTGGGGCGGCCTGTACCGAGCAGGCGACGGGGAGCCAAGGTGGCAGAGCTCGAGCTCGATCCCGAGCTCGGGCTGGTCTGGAGTGGGGCGAGTGGCTCTGGGGGTAGATTGAGAGAGGGAGAGTGCGACTGGTGAGGAGAGTAGGGGCTCGGGGGGCCTATTTATAGGCGGACGGCGAGGTGTCGTGGACCTGTGTGCCGGCGAGCCTCTGTGCATTGCCACAGGGCACGGGAGGTGCTGGGGAAGTGTCTGCGGGGTTGCTGAACGAGGTCCAGGGCAGAGGAGAGGAAGAGAGGGAGCGGGGGAAGCTTCTGGTGCTGCGCGCTTGTGAAGCCGACGACTGGAGCTCGCGGACGGCCCGCGCGCGTGCGAGGACGTCTACTAGAGGGAGAAGGAGGAGGGGGACAGCGCCGGGGGGTGTTGCGGACGCCGAGGCACATCGAACGGCGCGAGGGGGAAGCACGAGGTGGTCGGGGGCGATGGATTGGGAGAGGCTACAGTGCGGGTGCGCACTGTAGCGCGCTCTGGAGCATGCTTTCTGCATGCCACGGCATGCCGTTGGCTAGCTGAGCGCGTCCACCGTGTCTGGGGGGTCAAACATGGAGTAAACAAACTGGCTGTGGCCTTGGATGCCCTGGTTGATCAGTGAGAGAGGAGGGGAGCTGGGAGATGGTAAGAACTGGGCTGTCCAGCAAGGTAAATTGGGGTTTTCACCCTTCAATCATTGAGCTCTAGTTCTGGTGAAGTTACTGGGGGCAGGATGTGACTAGGTGAGGCTGTGGTAGAAAGTTGAGTCAAGGGTAAATAGTAAAAGAGGCCAAAACAGTGGTTTTGGTAAAATGGCAGAAGGTGTTTGATTAAGTTTTGGGCAAGCAAATGATCTCCACTGGCCATGACACTTAACAGGATTAAATGGCATATGGAAATAGGGTGTTTTACCAAATTTGGGCTTGTTTGAAGAAACTTGCCAATGTAACTTTGGTGAACCCTAGAAATCAACAGAAATGGTTTCACCATGTTTAAGTCAAGCTAATAATCTCTCCTTGATGCAGCACTTGGTGTAGTGTCATCATCTGGGGTTATGATCATGCCAACAAAGTTTGAAGCCCCAGGTAAAAAGATGGTAATGTAAAGTTGTTCAAATTTGAATTTGAACATAAATGGTTTTGGGGTACTCTGATCAAGTTACCCTATTCCAAAGCTTGTGCCATTTGGTCTAGATGCCTTATTAGACCATTCTAGCATGTGCACCAAATTTGAGAGCATTTGGACAAGTTTGGCAATGTAAAGTTGCTCAAACTTCAGATATGGGCAAAATGGTTTTGAAGGGTTTTGATGATGTTTTCTTGCTTCCCAAGGCATGGGGCTTAGCAAGATCATCAAATATGTCATATATGACATGATAGAATTTCCCTGGAATTTTTAGAGAATATATCCCTTGTAAATATTTCAAAAGCTTGAAATATCCAGAAAGGGTTTCTGAGGGATTAGCCCATTATTTTGAACATGACCAAGTGTTGAAACTATTATATATGGACAATATATGTCCTATGAGTCTCCCTGAATTTTGGCAAATATTTTTGAAATACTTAAATAATTTTTCCCTATTAAAGACCATTTTCGGCCTTAAGAAAAAGCTTTTAAATAAAACAGGAAAATAACTTTTAAAATTATACTTTTGTGGTTTCCGGGAGTCCTATATCTACTAGGTTTCAAATATACTTTTTGAAATAATTTTCTCACCCTAAATCAAGCACTTGCAGTGCAAATCTCAATTCAGGGGTTTTTGGAATACTAATTTTTGAAAATACATTTTGGCCAAATTAATTTTATAAGAAAATACTATACTGCTATAAACACTTGGTATGATCATTGGGCAGAAGTTTTGGGTATGGAGATGAATTCTACAAGAGGTAGTAGTTGACTTTAATGAGCACTTGAGAAACACAGGAAGAAAAACTCAATTAAAAAAAGCCAAATGATGCCAAAAAAAATTGCTGGTCCAAATTTTCATGCTTTATTGGTGCAAAAGACATGTTAAAAAAATGCAGGGTGTGACAGGGTGTAAGTGATTCCTAAGTCGTAATCCGTGAGCAACTCAACCCAACGTCTTTGCCTGAGATTCAAATCCGGTTGGGTGAAGATGTATTTCGGACTTTGGTGATCAGTGAAGATTTCACAGCGATTACCAAGAAGGTAATGTCGCCACGTTTTGAGTGCATGGACTACAGCTGCAAGCTCTAGATCATGTGTAGGATAGTTATCCTCATGTGGACGCAACTGCCGAGATGCGTATGCAATCACTTGACGATCTTGCATGAGTATGCAACCCAGTCCTTGTCGCGAGGCGTTGCAGTAGATAATAAAGTCCTTGGAAAAGTCTGGTGGTACCATTACGGGTGCAGATGTCAGGCGTCTTTTCAGTTCCTGATTGCTGGACTCGCACTGTGGGGTCCACTCAAACTTTTTATCTTTCTTGAGGAGTTCAGTTAGAGGTTTAGCAACCTTGGAGAAATTCTTGACGAAGCGTCGGTAATAGCTCGCTAAGCCAAGGAAACTCCTAACTTGCTTGACCGATTCAGGGGGAGTCCAATCAAGGACGGCTTGAACTCGCTCGGGATTGACGGCAATACCCTAACCAGAGATCACATGACCTAGATAGGTCACTTCCGGCAACCAGAATTCACATTTAGAGAATTTGGCATAAATGCGGTGCTCTCGAAGTTTCGTCAATACCAGCCTTAGATGCTCGGCATGATCTTTCTTGTTCTTGGAGTAGATGAGTATATCATCGAGGTATACCACAACGAATTTATCCAAATACTCCATGAATATAGAATTCATTAGCTGGGAGAAGGTGGCTGGGGCATTGGTTAACCCGAAAGACATGACGGTGTACTCGTATTGGCCATAACGATTAACAAAAGCCGTCTTGGAAATGTCCCCATTCTTGATTTTGATTTGATGGTAGCCCAACCTCAAATCCATTTTGGAAAAGACCGAGGATCTAGCGAGCTGATCATACAGGTCGTTGATCCTGGGGAGCAGATACATGTTCTTTATGGTGACCAGATTGATAGGTCCGTAATCTACAACCATCTGTTCCGTTCCATCCTTCTTCTTGACGAAGAGGACGGGACAAGCCCAAGGGGAAGAACTAGGACGGATGAAACCCTTTTTCAAGGACTCATCGAGTTGTTTCTTAAGCTCAGCTAATTCTAGGGGTGCCATCTTATAAGGTCTCCTAGAGATTGGGACAGTTCCTGGAATAAGATCTATCACGAACTCGACATCTCTGTCAGGTGGAACACCTGGCAGTTCTTCCGGAAAAACATCTGGAAAGTCACGGACTACCGGAATATCTTCGAGTTCTGGTAGAGGGCTGGCATTAAGAGAGTAGAGCTGACGCTCAGCCATTCGGGTCAAGACATTGACTGTCTTGCCGGATGGGTGTGTAAGTTGAACAGTCCTAGTGTAGCAATCAATCTTGGCGTAATGCGCTGTCATCCAGTCCATACCCAAAATGATGTTTATGTCTGAGGACTTGAGAGCGATTAGTGATGCAAGGAAAACAAGTCTAACAACAAGAATTTCATTTCCATGGCTTACTCTAGAGGTTTGCCATCTAGAGCCGGGAGTTTGAATTTCCATGGTGGTGGGCATGTCACAAAAAGTCATGTTGTGCATTCGAGCATAGCTCTCAGATATGAATGAATGAGATGCTCCAGTATCGAAAAGAACAGATGCCGGATGGCAGTTAACGAGAAGCGTATCAAGGACGACGTTAGGATCCTCATAAGCTTCCTCAGCAGAGACATAGTTGACATGACCACGTGCGGTGGGGATTGGCTTGACAAAGTTCACCTTGCCGGTTGGCTTACCACGGCCAACGGGCTTTCCTGGCTCGTTCTGAGGACACTCACGCATGTAGTGCCCAAGTTCTCCACACTTGAAGCATGTCACAGTGCCAGTGCGTGGAGCAAAGTTGGTAGGTGGTCCTCCATAAGTCTTGGCAGGTGCATACTGTTGAGTTGGGCGAGGCGCCTCATAGGATGGCCTCGGTGTGTACTTGGGTGGCAGGGCAGTGTTAGGAACCCACACACGGCGCTTGTGAGAGCCAGAGCCGGATGAGGAACCAAAATCACGAGGATGCTTGCGTGTGGCTTCGAAATCAGTCTGGCCCGTCTCAGCACTGATAGCTTTGTTCACCAACTTCTGGAAGGAGGTGCACTCGTGCATACGTAGATCTCGGCAAAGTTCGGGGCTGAGTCCCTTACGGAACCTCGCCTGCTTCTTGGCATCGGTGGATACTTCCTCAGGTGCATAGCGTGCCAAGTTGCCAAACTCGCGACTATAGCCATCCACTGTTAACCGGCCCTGGGTGAAACTGCAGAATTCCTCCCGCTTGCGATCCATGAGACCTTCCGGAATGTGATGTTCACGGAATGCCTCACTGAACTCGGCCCAAGTAGTGATTTGGCCAGAAGGATGCATAGCCTCAAAGTTTTCCCACCATAGACTGGCAGGGCCCTCAAGATGGTAGGCGGCGTAGATAACCTTGTCAGCTTCGGCCACACGGGCAAAGTGTAGCTTGTGGGTGATACTACGAAGCCAGTCATCCGCATCCAGAGGTTCAGTGGAGTGATGGAACTTCGGTGGGCACATCTAGATAAAGTCATTGATTGACACCACATCATTCCTCTGACGGAACCCAGTGTTCCGCTCTATGCGTTCCAGCAGACGGTTGGTCTCTCTCTTGTTCTGTTCTGCCTCGAGCATAACTTCAGCCAAGGAGGGTGGCTGGGGAAAATTCTCATCTCTAGCCCCACTAGCCTCACCCTGCTCCTCAGCAGCACGAGTGCTGCGAGTGTTGACCATCCTAGGAAAACAAAACAACGGTTTAGACAAGGATGGCAAAAACTTGACATAGGAGTGCAGAATGTAATGGATAACACGGAAAGCAGAGATGTTCATCCGTACGACATGGTAATATAGAAACTGCCATGTATACACCAGTGGTCATACACACCATACATAGTTTAGTACAAGACAAGGCTAAAGTACAACTTCGGTGAAAGACGATACATCTCATCAGAGGCATTCCAAGCTCCTATACATTATTTAACTACACCTCCGGGACTCAGTACTAGCTAAGTCATATTCCACAAGACACGCAAGACTGTGGAAATACAACTACTACGATACTACTACTGCCACGGTCTAGCTCAGACATTCCCGTAGTAATCTTCGTAAGGATTACCACCATAGCCTGGAAGTGGAACAGATGGATCTTGAAACTCTCGAGCACTCGAAGGCTGTGGACCATAAGGACATGGATGTGGCCTCGGGCCTGATGCTGGTGGTAACCCACGCCCACGTGGAGGTGTAATACCCCCAACGTCACGCCAATCCATACGATCAGGCAGATGAGTCCGCACGGGATACAAATCCCGCATATCCAGATATCCGGCGTGCACAACAGGTGCAAACCGTGTCAAAATAGTCCAGTGGGCCGCTCGAGTGTTATACAGCTCCATCCGGAGGGCACGGACCTCACGGTCCCTATCCTCCAGCATCTGGACAGTAGTCTGAAGCAGTGGCTCCTCATGAGCAGCGTCAGTATACAGACCTGTGTAGTAGCCTTCCTCTCCAGGAAGTGAGGCTGGCAGGTAACAGAACTCAGTGTTCAGCAGCAGGGCATGCTTAGCCTGGATGATGGTCATCATCGAATAAGCGGCATCCTGCACTGCCATATCGATAGTAACCCCGAGTCCATAAGACCAATGGATGGGGTCGTTAGCTCCGGGATATGAAGGGTATATCCGGACTGTGCAGAAATACTGACACTGATTGAAATCTCGGTACTGTTCCTCCACGGTGTACTCAGGATACCAGCGGTAGCCGGTCTCAGTCAACACATGGACTAGCATGGCCGTATGACCGGGCACATTAATGCACCGAGTCAAACGAACCACTTGGTGAGGTGTGCGGCCAGACATCTGAAACACGAAGTAATGCAAAGGCATTAGAATTTCTGGAAGAAATCGGGCAGCATAACAACTGTAAATGCTCAAAAAAGATTTTGAGACATCATACAAATGATAGCATAGCCACTCAACAACATCATATCATGGTCCCAGGTCCAACTAATCATCATACTAAAAGGGTAGAAACTGAACTGAGGCTTAGAACCAACAATCCTAAGAGTCTACGTATTAGTAACAAGTGAACCTAGTAAGGATGAGAGGCCTAGTCCTAAACCCCCGTAGAAGTAATAGACTGACTCAGATCAGAAGGGCATAAGGTAAAGAAGTAAAAAGAGCCTTACGTTCCCTTCCACAATCAATTCCCCTACATACAACTAAGAATTTTTCTAGACTCAACATCGACCAATTTGGCTTGAGAAACCTACAGGCAGTCCGGCTCTGATGCCAACGCTGTCAGGACCCCGATCCTAAGTCACACCAATCTAGCTTGTAACACGTCATATCACTTTGCGGCCTCACGCACGGTATCCCCACGGGTGCCACCTTACCTGGCCCGGGACCGTTTGCGCATTTTGGCACACGTATATGACAGTGTCGCTAGCATCCACATGACAGAGAACCCAGGCCGACATGGCTAGTTATAAACCAAAAGTGGCACTAAATTACAGAGACAGGCATCCATGACCCAGCAACAAACGTGTCGGTCATCAACGTATGTACCCAAGTCGTAGCAAGCTACATGGACTTAAACGAACAACGCGTGACATTTCCCCTAAGGGACAGACACAGGAACGAAGAAGGACACATGCCGGCCAGCCTACGTGTTCCGAGCAGTAGCAAGCTACCATGGCTCATTGGAAGCACTAGGAGGCATTTCCCTGTAAGATAGGCTACCAATGGGAAACAACTAGGTGTATGATCCCACACATACCAAGCATTTCAATCATACACACAATATGCTCAATATGTGCAAATACAACATTGCATCACAACAGAACTCTATGACTCAAAGTACTTTATTTAAGAGGCTCCGAAGAGCCATACATAACATATCCATACAGGTAGGGGTCACATGACCGAACACTCAAGTCATACAATCATACAAGCACAAGCGGAAGCTAACATGTCTGGGTACAGACAACTTGGAAAATAAAACAGGCTTGGTGTAGCCTGACTATCTACAAGGCCCTTCACAAGCTCAGGATCTCCGTCTAGGTAGCAAGCTACTCGTCGACGTCAACGTCTATATAGAACCCATCAGAAGGGGCAGGGTTCTCCCTTGCAATAGTTATTAAGCAAACATGAGTACAAAGGTACTCAACAAGTCTTACAACAGAACCTATCATACATGCAACATTATCAACAAGGGTAGTGGTGTTCATAGCAGAAAGCCAGCTCTGACTCTTGCCTAACCTATACTACGACTCTCAACAGAATGCAAGATAATACTACGTACACGAGTCCTCTACTCACCACAACAATTCATCACCGTGGATCCTCTTCCGTCATCCTACGAAAGGGCCATCCACGACACTCATAGTTGTCTTGAGGCTTTTAGTAGTATCCATCAACTTGTCTATGAACCGTAATAGTAACCAAGTAGTCTGTACCGCGAACAACGGCTATTCGAATAGATTGGTAACCCTGCAGGGGTGTACTTCTTCACACACGCTTCCACCACTTATCCCCATTTACTCGACGTGTACTCGGCAACCTTCAAGCGGAAGCCCAGCGAGGGTGTTGGCCATGACCTGACTAACTACACAAGTATCTCATCCAGGTTTATCGCCTATTTGGGTTCCATCCGTGGGGATATCCGGCCGGGGTGTCGCTCACGACCCCAAATGATGTGTACAGGGTTCCCGAGTCACCAAACGGGCGCTCGTTACACCCGGCCACGTACCTGCCGCATCACAGCCCACCCCGAGGGTCATCGCTGTGCACGACCACTAGTAAACTACAAACACCAGAAACTAGTTGCAACTCCTGGACAGAGAACAAGGCAGTTAATAAGACGAGAGGGCTTGGAGCGCCCGGAGCCCAATGCGTGGTAGTAGCTGTAACTTGAATCACACATACAGATCTCAGGTCCTATAGACGGTTCCAATGAAACAACCCACCAAGTACTCCTATGTGGCCTTTCATCGATACCTTTACCAAACATGTTCCACACTTCCCTCTCTTTACCGAGTATGATCATTTCACTCTGATCCATCACCTAGATGAACCAGACCTGACACAACTCTAAGCATAGCAGGCAACATAAACAAATAGCATGGTGGATCACACATCACATGGCTCAATCAACTCCTACACATCCTAGTGGGTTTCAACTATTTACTGTGGCAATGACAGGTCATGCAAGGGAATAGGGTTCAACTACCGCAGCAAGTAGCAGTTCACACGTTGTTGCCTTAATGTAGTAAAAGAGAGCAGGAGCGAGAAGATGGGTTTGTATCGGAATGATCAATGGTTGCTTGCCTGACAGAGTGGTTGTCGGGTACTGTTCTTCAGTTGGATACACACAAGTATCCTCGGGAGCAGGACCTAACACGGAGAACGTCGGCGATACAATCAATAAGCAAACAGATGCAACAATATGATGCATGCTCATGATATGGCATTATGCATGTGTTTTGGGCTAATGCATCTATAAACAGAAGGGTTTGAGCCCATTTGAATCAAAGATTCAAATTGAAACCCAAACTATTATTTATTTAAGTGTATTATCATGTTTTAATGTAAACAACAAGGTTAACTTGCTAAAACATGCTTGAAATTAGTGCCATTGGAAAGATTGGATTTTTCTAATCAATTTTCATATATAAATCTTTTCCATCTAAGCTACTGTTGAATTTATATGATTTTTTGAAGGTTTAAGCATTTTTTGGAATTTCCTGAATTGTTTTAAATCAAATAATCCCAGAAAAGCATTTGCTGCGTCAGCATGACATCATGCTGACGCCAGCAAGTCAACATGGCTGCCCAGGTCAAACCTGACCAGTGGGACCCAATGGTCAGTGTCACAGTTAGTTAACTAACTAATTAAGATTAGTTTAGACACTAACCTAGGTTTGACTAACAGGCAGGGTCCACATGTCAATGACCCAAGGGGGTCAAACCCTTGGTCAAACGGGGCTAACTCGCCGGCGTTTAGCCGCCGGCGAGGCCAAACGCGGCGGTGGGGTGCGGGATTTGTGCTCCTTTGACCAAAACGACGGCGGAGCACACCTTCGAGCAGCTGGAAGTATGCCGCATCGAGTGGTGGTGGTGGCTGGCCTCGGGGTCGCCGGAAACGACGCCAGCGACGAGTCCAGCGGCTGCCAGAGTTCGGGCGAGGACGAACTCATCGGTGGGGTGCTCGTGGAGGCGCGTGGAGTGATCCTACAGCACCTACACGGGACGGTGAAGCTGGTGGGCACGATGGCCGGGCCGGTAAGTGGCCGGAGCCTCATCGGCGATGAGCTCCGCGGCGACGCGTGCAGGTGAGCCTCGTGCGGTGCATACAGTGCAGGAGAGAGCTAACGGAGAGGGGGAGGACGGAGCTGAGCTCACGGCGGTTGCAGCAAATGTCGAAGTGGGCTCGGGGAAGGTCGGAGCTGAGCGGGGCGGCGATGGCGATCTCTGCAGCCGGAGTTGGGGAAGACGGGGTCGAGGGCGACTCCAGAGCGGGCGAGCGCTCGGGGCTTAGCCTGCTCGACGTAGTCGATGACGACGGAGTGGACGGACACGGTGACGGAGCACGGGGACGACGGTGGTCGCGGCTATCACGACGGCGCGAGCGCAGCGGCATCGGCCATGGTGCGGGGAAGGCGAGGGAGAGGAGCTGGGGAGGGTTGAGCGTGTCTACGAGCTCGGGGAGGAGTGGGTGGTCGATCCCGACCACCAGAACAGCGAGGGGAGGAAGCAGGGCGGCGGGCAGCTACGTGGCGCGCGCTGCTGCTGCCGTCGAGCACCTGCCTGCCTGCCTGGCCGAGCCAAGCAGCTCGCTGGAGCGGTGGCTGGGCTGGGCCGGCAGGTGGGCCTGTTAGTGGGCGCCAGGTAAGTTCTCTCTCCTCTCTTTTCTATTTTAAATCTGTTTTGTTTCTTTTTCAACTTTGTTGAATTAGTAAAAATGCTAGAGCATTTTTATAAATCACAAAACTAGTCATGTCCACTGTATAGAATATGAACAGCAAGGAACATTTTAGTTTATGATTATTTGGGCACATAAAATATTTTATAGCATTTAAATGCCCAAATGCAATTACAATATGAATTAATCCAGAGACCTTTGGATGTCCTAGAAAATTGTGCACCATTTTTGGTAGAGGTTTAAGACCAAGGCAAAGATGATGAACATTTTTCAAGGGCATTTTGGGTACATTGGAAAAGTTTTTATTAAACCCTAGTTCTTAGAAGAGGGTGCTGGGGTTTCTGTCATTCCCATTTCAAGTTTCTGTGCAAAGTAAACATGATGCACACTCTAGCTAGTCCTAATGCAAGCACTGACTAGGGATGTGACAACTCACCCCCACTCAAAAAAATCGCGTCCCGAGATTCGGGTTCCTCCGGAAAGAGGGTGGGGTACTCAAGTCGAAGACGATCCTCCCTTTCCCAAGTAGCTTCACTCTTGGAATGATGTGACCATTGAACCTTGAGAAACTTGATATTGCGACGTCGAGTGGTACGCTCGGTTTGATCAAGTATAAGAACGGGGTATACTCGATATGTGAGATTGTCCTGGAGATCAAGCGTTTCGTGGTCCACTCCGCGGATAGGATCCGAGAAGCAACGCCTGAGTTGAGATACATGGAAGACATCATGAACTCTAGAAAGGTGCGGAGGTAGTTCCAATTGGTAGGCAACTTCTCCCCGTTTGGCAATAATGTGAAAAGGACCGATGTAACGAGGAGCCAATTTGCCTTTGATACCGAAGCGATGGGTTCCCTTAAGAGGAGTAACCCGAAGGTAAGCCTTATCGCCAACTTCAAAAGTCACAGCCTTATGATGACTATCATATTGGCTCTTCTGGCGAGACTGGGCTGTTTTCAATTTCTCACGAACGATACGAACTTGCTCCTAGGCTTCCTAGATCATATCCGGACCAAATAATTGTCTTTCCCCGGTTTCTGACCAGTTAAGAGGTGTTCGACACCTTCGTCCATATAGAACTTCGAAGGGAGCCTTGCCCAAGCTGGCTTGATAACTATTGTTATAAGCGAATTCGGCAAATGGAAGACACTTCTCCCAATCCATACCGAAAGAGATGACAGAGGCTCGAAGCATATCTTCCAGAATTTGATTGACTCGTTCCACTTGACCACTTGACTGAGGATGGAAGGCGGTGCTGAAAGAGAGATGAGTCCCCATAGCATTCTGGAAACTTTCCCAAAATCGTGAAGTGAAAAGACTTCCACGGTCTGAGTTAATCTCCAACGGCACACCATGAAGTGATACTATCCGAGAGATATACAATTCTGCTAGCTGACTAGCGGTTATACTCTCTCGAACAGGTAGGAAATGGGCTACTTTGGAGAGGCGATCGATAACGACGAAGATAGAATTATTCCCTTTCCTGGTCCTGGGAAACCCGATAATGAAGTCCATACTGATCTTGTCCCATTTCCATTCAGGAATAGCTAAAGGTTGGAGGGTGCCAGCAGGCCGTTGATGCTCTGCTTTAACTCGACGACAAATGTCGCAGTTAGCAATGAATTGAGCGATTTCTCTCTTCATCCTAGTCCACCAGAACCTCTGGCGTAGGTCCTGATACATTTTGGTACTACCGGAATGAATCGTGAGAGGAGATTCATGAGCCTCCTTAAGGATCTACTGCCGTAGATGTTGGTTCTTGGGAACCACTAAACGGTTCTCGAAGGAAACAACACCTTTGTTATCAATGGACAAACAACCTGCAACTCCTTTGTGAATGTTTCTCTTATTTCAGGAAATCCATGTATCTTGCTTCTGGGCAGCTATGATTTGATCCGTAAGGGTAGGTTTCGCCACCAAGGTGGAAAGGAATCGTCGAGGAACAATGTGAAGGTTAAGCTTACGAAATTCCTCGTGGAGAAGTGGTTGCCCTTGTTGTAACATCAGGTTGTTACAATAAGACTTGCGACTTAGTGCATCAGCCATGACATTGGCCTTCCCAGGGGTGTAAGTGATTCCTAAGTCGTACTCTGTGAGCAACTCAACCCAACGTCTTTGCCTGAGATTCAAATCCGGTTGGGTGAAGATGTATTTCAGACTTTGGTGATCAGTGAAGATTTCACAGCGATTACCAAGAAGGTAATGTCGCCATGTTTTGAGTGCGTGGACTACAGCTGCAAGCTCTAGATCATGTGTAGGATAGTTATCCTCATGTGGACGCAATTGCCGAGATGCGTATGCGATCACTTGACGATCTTGCATGAGTATGCAACCCAGTCCTTGTCGCAAGGCGTCGCAGTAGATAATAAAGTCCTTGGAAAAGTCTGGTGGTACTAGTACGGGTGCAGATGTCAGGCGTCTTTTCAGTTCCTGAAAGCTGGACTCGCACTGTGGGGTCCACTCAAACTTTTTATCTTTCTTGAGGAGTTCAGTTAGAGGTTTAGCAACCTTGGAGAAATTCTCGACGAAGCGTCGACAATAGCTCGCTAAGCCAAGGAAACTCCTAATTTTCTTGATCGATTCAGGGGGAGTCCAATCAAGGACGGCTTGAACTCGCTCGGGATTGACGGCAATACCCTTACCAGAGATCACATGACCTAGATAGGTCACTTTCGGCAACCAGAATTCACATTTAGAGAATTTGGCATAAAGGCGGTGCTCTCGAAGTTTTGTCAATACCAGCCCTAGATGCTCGGCATTATCTTTCTTTTTTTGGAGTAGATGAGTATATCATCGAGGTATACCATGACGAATTTGTCCAAATACTCCATGAATATAGAATACATAGCCGGGAGAAGGTGGCTGGGGCATTGGTTAACACGAAAGACATGACGGTGTACTCGTATTGGCCATAACGAGTAACAAAAGCCGTCTTGGGAATGTCCCCGTTCTTGATTTTGATTTGATGGTAGCCCAACCTCAAATCCATTTTGGAAAAGACTAAGGATCCAGCGAGCTGATCATACAGGTCGTTGATCTTGGGAAGCGGATACTTGTTCTTTATGGTGACCAGATTGACAGGTCGGTAATCTACAACCATCCGTTCCGTTCCATCCTTCTTCTTGACGAAGAGGACGGGACAAGCCCAAGGGGAAGAACTAGGACGGATGAAACCCTTTTTCAAGGACTCATCGAGTTGTTTCTTAAGCTCAGCTAATTCTAGGGGTGCCATCTTATAAGGTCTCCTAGAGATTGGGACAGTTCCTGGAATAAGATCTATCACGAACTCGACATCTCTGTTAGGTGGAACACCTGGCAGTTCTTCCGGAAAAACATCCGGAAAGTCACGGACTACCGGAATATCTTCGAGTTCTGGTAGAGGGCTGGCATTAAGAGAGTAGAGCTGATGCTCAACCATTCGGGTCAAGACTTTGACTGTCTTGCCGTATGGGTGTGTAAGTTGAACGGTCCTAGTGTAGCAATCAATCTTGGCGTAATGAGCTGTCATCCAGTCCATACCCAAAATGATGTTTATGTCCGAGGACTTGACAGCAATTAGTGATGCAAGGAAAACAAGTCTATCAACAAGAATTTCATTTCCATGGCTTACTCTAGAGGTTTGCCAACTAGAGCCGGCAGTTTGAATTTCCATGGTGGTGGGCATGTCACAAAAAGTCATGTTGTGCATTCGAGCATAGCTCTCATATATGAACGAATGAGATGCTCCAGTATCGAAAAGAACAGATGCCGGATGGCAGTTAACGAGAAGCGTACCAAGGACGACATTAGGATCCTCATAAGCTTCCTCAGCAGAGACATAGTTGACATGACCACGTGCGGTGGGGATTGGCTTGACAAAGTTCACCTTGCCGGTTGGCTTACCACGGCCAACAGGCTTTCCTGGCTGGTTCTGAGGACACTCACGCATGTAGTGCCCCGGTTCTCCACACTTGAAGCATGTCACGGTGCCAGTGCATGGAGCAAAGTTGGTAGGTGGTCCTCCATAAGTCTTGGCAGGTGCATACTGTTGAGTTGTTCGAGGCGCCTCATAGTATGGCCTCGGTGTGTACTTGGGTGGCAGGGCAGTGTTAGGAACCCACACACGGCGCTTGTGAGAGCCAGAGCCGGATGAGGAACCAAAAACACGAGGATGCTTGTGTGTGGCTTCGAAATCAGTCTGGCCCATCTCAGCACTGATAGCTTTGTTCACCAACTTCTTGAAGTTGGTGCGCTCGTGCAGACGTAGATCTCGGCGAAGTTCCGGGCTGAGTCCCTTACGGAACCTCGCCTGCTTCTTGGCATCGGTGGATACTTCCTCAGGTGCATAGCGTGCCAAGTTTCCAAACTCGCGACTATAGCCATCCACTGTTAACCGGCCCTGGGTGAAATTGCAGAATTCCTTCCGCTTGCGATCCATGAGACCTTCCGGAATGTGATGTTCACGGAATGCCTCTCTGAACTCTGCCCAAGTAGTGATTTGGTCAGCAGGACGCATAGCCTCAAAGTTTTCCCACCATAGACTGGCAGGGCCCTCAAGATGGTAGGCGGCGTAGATAACCTTGTCAGCTTCAGCCACACGGGCAGAGTGTAGCTTGTGGGTGATACTACGAAGCCAGTCATCCGCATCCAGAGGTTCAGTGGAGTGATGGAACTTCGGTGGGAACATCTTGATAAAGTCATTGATTGACACCACATCATTCCTTTGACGGAACCCAGTGTTCTGCTCTATGCGTTCCAACAGACGGTTGGTCTCTCTCTTGTTCCGTTCTGCCTCGAGCATAACTTCAGCCAAGGAGGGTGGCTGGGGCAGATTCTCATCTCTAGCCCCACTAGCCTCACCCTGCTCCTGAGCAGCAGGAGTGCTGCGAGTGTTGACCATCCTAGGAAAACAAAACAACGGAATAGACAAGGATGGCAAAACCTTGACATAGGAGTGCAGAATGTAATGGATGACACGAAATGCAGAGATGTTCATCCGTACGACATGGTAATATAGAAACTGTCATATATACACCAGTGTTCATACACACCATACATAGTTTAGTACAAGCCAAGGGTAAAGTACAGCTGCGGTGAAAGACGATACATCTCATCAGAGGCATTCCAAGCTCCTATACATTATTTAACTACACCTCCGGGACTCGGTACTAGCTAAGTCATATTCCACTAGACACGCAGGACTGTGGAAATACAACTACTACGATATTACTACTGCCACGGTCTAGCTCAGACATTCCCGTAGTAATCTTCATAAGGATTGCCACCATAGCCTGGAAGTGGAACAGATGGATCTTGAAACTCTCGAGCACTCGAAGGCTGTGGACCATAAGGAAATGGATATGGCCTCGGGCCTGATGCTGGTGGTAACCGACGCCCACGTGGAGGTGTAATACCCCCAACGTCACGCTAATCCATACGATCAGGCAGACGAGTCCGCACGGGATACAAATCCCGCATATCCAGATATCCGGCATGCACAGCAGGTGCAAGCCGTGTCAAAATAGTCCAGTGGGCCGCTCGAGTGTTATACAGCTCCATCCGGAGGGCACGGACCTCACGGTCCCTATCCTCCAGCATCTGGACAGTAGTCTGAAGCAGTGGCTCCTCATGAGCAGCGTCAGTATACAGACCAGTGTAGTAGCCTTCCTCTCCAGGAAGTGAGGCTGGCAAGTAATAAAACTCAGTGTTCAGCAGCAGGGCATGCCTAGCCCGGATGATGGTCATCATCGAATAAGCGGCATCCTGCACTGCCATCTCGATAGTAACCCCGACTCCATAAGACCAATGGATGGGGTCGTTAGCTCCGGGATATGAAGGGTATATCCGGACTGTGCAGAAATACAGACTCTGATTGAAATCTCGGTACTGTTCCTCCACGGTGTACTCAGGATACCAGCGGTAGCCGGTCTCAGTCAACACACGGACTAGCATGGCCGTATGACCGGGCACATTAATGCACCGAGTCAAACGAACCACTTGGTGAGGTGTGCGGCCAGACATCTGAAACACGAAGTAATGCAAAGGCATTATAATTCCTGGAAGAAATCGAGCAGCATAACAATTGTAAATGCTCAAAAAAGATTTTGAGACATCATACAAATGATAACATAGCCACTCAACAACATCATATCATGGTCCCAGGTCCAACTAATCATCATATTAAAAGGGTAGAAACTGAACTGAGGCTTAGAACCAACAATCCTAAGAGTCTACGGATTAGTAACACGTGAACCTAGTAAGGATGAGAGGCCTAGTCCTAAACCCCCGTAGAAAGAATAGACTGACTCAGATCAGAAGGGCATAAGGTAAAGAAGTAAAAAGAGCCTTACGTTCCCTTCCACAATCAATTCCCCTACATATAACTAAGAATTTTTCTAGACTCAACATCGACCAGTTTGGATTGAGAAACCTACAGGCAGTCCGGCTCTGATGCCAACGCTGTCAGGACCCCAATCCTAAGTCACACCGATCTATCTTGTAACACGTCATATCACTTTGCGGCCTCACGCACGGTATCCCCACGGGTGCCACCTTACCTGGCCCGGGACCGTTTGCGCATTTTGGCACACGTATATGAAAGTGTCGCTAGCATCCACATGACAGAGAACCCGGGCCGACATGGCTAGTTATAAACCAAAAGTGGCACTAAATTACAGAGACAGGCATCCATGACCCTGCAACGAACGTGTCGGTCATCAACGTATGAACCCAAGTCGTAGCAAGCTACATGGATTTAAAGGAACAACGCGTGACATTTCCCCTAAGGGACAGACACAGGAACGAAGAAGAACACATGCCGGCCAGTCTACGTGTTCCGAGAAGTAGCAAGCTACCAAGGCTCATTGGAAGCACTAGGAGGCATTTCCCTGTAAGATAGGCTACCAAAGGGAAACAACTAGGTGTCGGATCCCACACATACCAAGCATTTCAATCATCCACACAATATGCTCAATATGTGCAAATACAACATTGCATCACAACAGAACTCTATGACTCAAAGTACTTTATTTAAGAGGCTCCGAAGAGCCATACATAACATATCCATACAGGTAGGGGTCACATGACCCAACACTCAAGTCATACAATCATACAAGCACAAGCGAAAGCTAACATGTCTCGGTACAGACAACTTGGAAAATAAAACAGGCTTGGTGTAGCCTGACTATCTACAAGGCCCTTCACAAGCTCAGGATCTCCGTGTGGGTAGCAAGCTACTCGTCGACGTCAACGTCTATATAGAACCCATCAGAAGGGGCAGGGTTCTCCTCTGCAGCAGTTATTAAGCAAACATGAGTACAAAGGTACTCAGCAAGTCTTACAACAGAACCTATCATACATGCAACATTATCAACAAGGGTAGTGGAGTTCATAGCAGAAAGCCAACTCTGACTCTTGGCTAACCTATACTACGACTCTCAACAGATTGCAAGATAATACTACGTACATGAGTCCTCTACTCACCACAACAATTCTCCACCGTGGATCCTCTTCCGTCATCCTACGGAAGGGCCATCCACGGCACTCACACTTGTCTTGAGGCTTTTAGTAGTATCCATCAACTTGTCTATGAACCGTAAGAGTAACCAAGTAGTCCGTACCGCGAACAATTGCTATTCGAATAGATTGGTGACCCCGCAGGGGTGTACTTCTTCACACACGCTTCCACCACTTATCGCCGTTTACTCGACATGTACTCGGCAACCTTCAAGTGGAAGCCCAGCGAGGGTGTCGGCCACGACCTGACTAACTACACAAGTCTCTCGTCCAGGTTTATCGCCTATTTGGATTCCATCCGTGGGGAGATCCGACCGGGGTGTCGCTCACGGCCCCAAACGATGTGTACAGGGTTCCCGAGTCACCAAACGGGCGCTCGGTACACCCGGCCACGTACCTGTCGCATCACAGCCCACCCCGAGGGTCAGCGTTGTGCACGACCACCAGTAAACTACAAACACCAGAAACTAGTTGCAACTCCTGGACAGAGAACAAGGCAGTTAATAAGACGAGAGGGCTTGGAGCGCCCGGAGCCCAATGCGTGGTAGTAGTTGTAACTTGAACCACACATACAGATATCAAGTCCTATAGACGGTTCCAATGAAACAACCCACCACGTACTCCTATGTGGCCTTTCATCGATACCTTTACCAAACATGTTACACACTTCCCTCTCTTTACCGAGTATGATCATTTCACTCTGATCTATCACCCAGATGAACCAGACCTGACACAACTCTAAGCATAGCAGGCAACATAAACAAATAGCATGGTGGATCACACATCACATGGCTCAATCAACTCCTACACATCCTAGTGGGTTTCAACTATTTACTATGGCAATGACAGGTCATGCAAGGGAATAGGGTTCAACTACCGCAGCAAGTAGCAGTTCACACGCTGTTGCCTTAATGTAGTAAAAGAGAGCAGGAGCGAGAAGATGGGTTTGTATCGGAATGATCAATGGTTGCTTGCCTGACAGAGTGGTTGTCGGGTACTGTTCTTCAGTTGGATACACACAAGTATCCTCGGGAGCAGGACCTAACACGGAGAACGCCGGCGATACAATCAATAAGCAAACAGATGCAACAATATGATGCATGCTCATGATATGGCATTATGCATGTGTTTTGGGCTAATGCATCTATAAACAGAAGGGTTTGAGCCCATTTGAATCAAAGATTCAAATTGAAACCCAAACTATTATTTATTTAAGTGTATTATCATGTTTTAATGTAAACAACAAGGTTAACTTGCTAAAACATGCTTGAAATCAGTGCCATTGGAAAGATTGGATTTTTCTAATCAATTTTCATATATAAATCTTTTCCATCTAAGCTACTGTTGAATTTATATGATTTTTTTGAAGGTTTAAGCATTTTTTGGAATTTCCTGAATTGTTTTAAATCAAATAATCCCAGAAAAGCATTTACTGCGTCAGCATGACATCATGCTGACGTCAGCAAGTCAACAGGGCGGCCCAGGTCAAACCTGACCAGTGGGACCCACTGGTCAGTGTCACAGTTAGTTAACTAACTAATTAAGATTAGTTTAGACACTAACCTAGGTTTGACTAACAGGCAGGGCCCACTTGTCAGTGACCCAAGGGGGTCAAACCCTTGGTCAAACGGGGCTAAATCGCCGGCGTTTAGCCGCCGGCGAGGCCAAACGCGGCGGTGGGGTGCGGGATTTGTGCTCCGGCGACCAAAACGACGGCGGAGCACACCTACGAGCAGCTGGAAGTAAGCCGCGTCGAGTTGTGGTGGTGGCTGGCCTCGGGGTCACCGGAAACGACGCCGACAACGAGTCCAGCGGCTGCCGCAGTTCGGACGAGGACGAACTCATCGGTGCGGTGCTCGTGGAGGCGCGTGGAGTGATCCTACAGCACCTACGCGGGACGGTGAAGCTGGTGGGCACGATGGCCGGGCCGGTAAGTGGCCGGAGCCTCGTCGACGACGAGCTCCGCGCCGGCGCGTGCAGGTGAGCCTCGTGCGGTGCATACAGTGCAGGAGAGAGCTAACGGAGAGGGGGAGGACGGAGCTGAGCTCACGGCGGTTGCCGCAAACGTCGAAGCGGGCTCGGGGAAGGTCGAAGCTGAGTGGGGCGGCGATGGCGATCTCTGCGGCCGGACTTGGGGAAGACGAGGTCGGGGGCGACTCCAGAGCGGGCGAGCGCTCGGGGTTCAGCCTGCTCGACGTAGTAGATGACGACGGAGCGGACGGACACGGTGACGCAGCACGGGGACGGCGGTGGTCGCGGCTATCACGACGGCGCGAGCGCGACGGCGTCGGCCATGGTGCGGGGAAGGCGGGGGAGAGGAGCTAGGGAGGGTTGAGCGTGTCTACGAGCTCGGTGGAGGAGTGGGTGGTCGATCCCGACCACCAGAACGGCGAGGGGAGGAAGCAGGGCGGCGGGCAGCTGCGTGGCGCGCGTTGCTGCCGCCGTCGAGCACCAGCCTGCCTGCCTGGCCGAGCCAAGTAGCTCGCTGGAGCGGTGGCTGGGCTGGGCCGGTAGGTGGGCCTGTTAGTGGGCGCCAGGTAAGTTCTCTCTCCTCTCTTTTCTATTTTAAATCTGTTTTGTTTCTTTTTCAACTTTGTTGAATTAGTAAAAATGCTAGAGCATTTTTATAAATCACAAAACTAGTCATGTCCACTGTATATAATATGAACAGCAAGGAACATTTTAGTTTATGATTATTTGGGCACATAAAATATTTTATAGCATTTAAATGCCCAAATGCAATTACAATATGAATTAGTCCAGAGACCTTTGGATGTCCTAGAAAATTGTGCACCATTTTTGGCAGAGGTTTAAGACCAAGGCAAAGATGATGAACATTTTTGAAGGGCATTTTGGGTACATTGGAAAAGTTTTTATTAGACCCTAGTTGTTAGAAGAGGGGTGCTGGGTTTTCTGTCATTCCCATTTCAAGTTTCCGTGGAAAGTAAACATGATGCACACTCCAGCTAGTCCTAATGCAAGCACTGACTAGGGATGTGACACCACATCAAAAATTCGGTTTTTATCATTTACCTACTCGAGACGAGCAAGAATTAAGCTTGGGGATGCTGATACATCTCCAATGTATCTATAATTTTTGATTGTTCCATGCTGTTATACTATCATTCTTGGATGTATTGTATAATCATTTTATATCATTTTTGGGACTAACCTATTGACATAGTGTCCAATGCCAGTTGCTGTTTTTTGCTTGTTTTTTCCATCGCCGAAAATCAATACCAAACAAATTCCAAATGTAGTGAAACTTTTTGGAGAATTTTTCTAGGCTAGAAGACACATGATAGGCTGAAGAAGTAGCAGAGGGGGCTCCGACGGGAGCACAACCTACTAGGGAGTGCCTGGGCCCCCTAGCACCCAGGTTGTTATGCCCACCTCGGTGGCCTCCCGCACCACCTCTTCGCTCTATAAATACCCCAATATTCCAGAAACCCTAGGGCGATCAACAAAATTTTATTCCAGCCGCCGCAAGTTCCAGAACCACGGGATCCAATCTAGAGCCCTTTTTCGACACTCTTCCAGAGGGGAACACGATCACGGAGGGGTTCATCATCCTCATTGGTGCCTCTCCGATGATGCATGAGTAGTTTACCACAGAGCTACGTGTCCGTAGGCAATAGCTAGATGGCTTCTTCTCTCTTTGTATCTCAATACAATGGTCTCTTGGAGATCCAATTGATGTAATGACTTTTTGCGGTCTCTTTGTTGGGATCCAATGAATTGTGAGTTGGTGATCAGATTTGCCTTGATTTAATATCCATTCTTGATTATTATGGCTTCGTATTTCTTCTCCGATATTAGGGTTCTGTTTGGAAAACTTGATCTATTTATCTTGCAATGGGAAGATGTGCTTTGTTATGGGTTCGATCTTGCGGTGTCCTTTCCCGGTGACAGAAGGGGCAGCAAGGCACACATGTATCATTGCTATTAAGGATTAAAAAGATGGAGTCTATTCCTATATGAATAGATCTTGTCTACATCATGTCATCGTCCTTATTGCATTACTCCATTTTTTCCATGAACTTAATACACTAGATGCATGCTGGATAGCGATTGATGTGTGGAGTAATAGTAGTAGATGCAGGCAGGAGTCGGTCTACTAATCTTGGACGTGATGCATATATACATGATCATTGTCTGGGATATCGTCATAATTATTTGCTTTCGTATCAATTGCCCAACAGTAATTTGTCTACCCACTGTTGCTATTTTTTGAGAGAAGGCACTTTTGAAATCTACGGCCCCCGAGTCTATTTTCCTATCATATACTTTCATATCTATATTGCCATTTGACTTTTCTTTTATTTGCAAATTTTATTTTCAGATCTATATTATCAAAAACCCAAAAATACCTTGGCGCGTTTTATTTTCTTTTATTTGCATCTTTCAATCTACTACAATTTTATCTCATCAACTTTACAATTTTTGGCACCGTTACCCAAAAGGGATTGACAACACATTTAACACATCGGGTTGCAAATATTTGTTCTTTTTGTGCAGGTACCGTTTACATAGTTTTGTGTGGTTCTCCTACTAGTTCGATGACCTTGGTCTCATCACTGAGGGAAGTACCTACCGTAGCTGTGCTGCATCATCCCTTCCTCTTCGGGGAAATACCGACGTACCTTCATGCGACATAGTAGCATCAGCGTGGGCTTGGGCCTTGTCAATGGTGGTTCTGAGCTTGCTCCACCGTGTGGCGAGTCTCAAGTGCTCGTGGGTAAGGCACACCTCGGCATCCTGGAGGTCCATCCTGAACTGGTCGAGCATGGCCCGAGCATCCGCCAAGGCCCCGCGCCTGAGTAAACTTCTGTAGCTCACGAGGGTAGAGCCTGGTGCTACCTCTTGAGCTTGCGTTGGATTTTCCCTTGAAGAGGAAAGCGTGATGCAGCAAAGTAGAGTAAGTATTTCTCTCAGTTTGGGAACCAAGATATTAATCCAGTAGGAGACAACACACAAATAGCCAAATACCTGCACAAACAATCAAACAACTTGCACCCAACACAATAAAGGGGTTGTCAATCCCTTCATGGTTATTTGCAAAAGTGAGATCTGATAGAGATGGATAAACTGTAAAGTAAATATTTTTTGGTTTTTTGGTTTATAAATTGGAAATTTCTCGGTGTACAAAAAGAGGGGTACACTTTTTGTACTCCTATGACTGTGCACGGGCAGTCTGAGCCACGGGCACCACCACACCAAGCACGGCAAGGGAGGTGAGCTAAGGTAAGACCGAAGCTCGATGGAGCTGAAGCCCAAAGCCAAGACCACAAAGAGCAAGGGGATGAAGCAGATTCCCCCGGCAAGATCCTTGCCGGGAGCCAGTTTCAGCAGCCCTGGCAAGATCCTTGCCGGGGATGGCTTTAGCAGCCCCAGCAAGACCCTTGCCGTGGAAATTCGCCCCACGCCTACGGAGCAAATCCCCCTTGAGTCCACTCCCCCCATGGGGCAAGGATTCGGGAGATGCCCCCGTAGTGGCATGCAGATCTTTGTGAAGACATTCAAGATCAGATACACATTAAGAACACGGCGACCCTTGGCGGGATCCCAACCAAGGAAGACCACAAGACCTCCGGCAAGCACCTTGCCGGGGATGACAGCAGGCACCGCGGCAAGGCCCTTGCCGGGGCCCCAGCAAGGCCCTTGCCGAGGACATCCGCAGGGCCACCATCAGGCCCACGCCAGCTAAGCTTCCACCGCCCTATGTAGCTGCCGACCCAACCAGCTGGGCAGGCACCTGCGTGGCGACATGCAGATCTTCGTGAAGACCCACCATTGCGCCACCTCAGCTGCCTGCCTGCCTACATGGCATCTCAGGCATCGCTGGCCAGGGCGTGTGTCGAGACAAGAAGGAGCGGCGACGGACAAGATGGATATCTTCCCCGTCCCCGATAAAGCAAGGACACCTAAGCAAGACGCATTAAATGCGCCTTGTCATGTAATGCGAGGGATAACCTCGCATCACTGTACCCTTTCCACCTCCTGTGTGCCACTGTGGCAACCCCTTTTCCCTATAAAAGGAGGCCCGAGGCGACCAGGAGGAGGATTCGGCTTTTTGGAGCTCCTCACACCCCATAGCTAGCTGAAGGACTCAGATATACAATCCACCAAAGCAGGAGTAGGGTTTTACGCATCCTCGCGGCCCGAACCTGGGTAATGGAACCATGTGCTATCTGTTTGATCCGCTCTTCTCTCAACCCCGTGCCCCGCAACCGTAGTAGGGATTCTTGTGATCCCATAGGTGTCCATTCCAATACACCGACATCTTTGGCATGCCAGGTAGGGGGCGCAGGTGCGCAGTTGTGATAATCGGCTCTACCAGTTAGCCCAGCACTCCTTCGTCTCCGTGGCTCTTTGAGAAGGAAGGAGGCCAGAAGATCAGCGCTTGAGCGGCTGCAAACAAAAGCTAAGTTACATTGAGCCCCGAATATTTCCATTCTATTATATAAATTTATTATCCTCGGAGCTGTCATTCTTTGTACAAACAGAAACCTGCACGCAAATGGGGCCCTTCCCAACCGGCAATGCCTTTGTTCTATTTTGAGTCCGCTCAACGGTTCAAACGGCTGCGTTGGAGACGGTAGGGTAGCCTTCCGCAATTGGCAAGGCTCTCGACTCTGACTCGAGTCAAACTCGACAGTTCGAGTAGCTACGTTAAGGGTGGCAAGGTGGCTCACCCGGCAGCACGCTCGCCCGGCAGGCGAATGGGGACCCGTCCCCAAGACGTCGCCCTGGGTTTTTTGCGCCGGCAAGCCTACCCAGCTAGCGTAGGGTGGACGTACAAAGAAACAACAAACAGGAAAATAGCATGCATAATCCCAAAAATATTTCAAAGTTATGTTACATCATATCATCGCTGCGGTTCTAACTAAAGATAAAACTTGTCTTGGTCATGAACCCGCAGCGGCGAAGAAAAACGGGATGCCTAATCCCGACGCTGGCCTTCCATCCTCTTGATTTCGTCGATACAGCTGATGACGGGCTTGATACGCTCCTTGAGCACCGTGAGGTCAGTACCCTCCGACAAGCTATCCATCGCGGCTTCGAAGTCAAGGGCGGGATTCTAGTATGCCAGCTTGGTGAGAATCTTGGTCATGACCCCCCGGCAGAGTCGCCGGGCCTCCCCGGCCAGCGTGGCTGTTTTGTTGGAGTGAAGATCATCCAAGGCGCCGAGGACACCCTCGAAGAACAGGGTCAGCTTGACGTTGATGGTCCCGCTCCACTCAGGGGCATACCTCACGTTTGCCATCCCCATGAGAGCCAACTGCGAGGTGACCCTGCCGGCGACGTCCTCCAGCCGGCTGATCCATCTGTTCTCGCCCGCCACGTATTCCTGGTGGGAGGCGGCCTCGTCCGCCCGCAGCTGCTTCTCCTCCTCCAGGCTCCTGGTCAAGGTCTCCTCCCAAGCCGAGCTCTCCGACAACATCTTCTCGAGGTTCTCCAGCTTCAGCTTGAGATCTCTGATGGAGTTTTGCGCTTCGGAGAGCTCCCCAGCCCTGCTGATGGCCCCTCCATGCGCCTCCGCCAAGGCGCAGTTGAGCCTGCTCTTCTTGTCGGACAGCTTGAGGGCATGTTCCTTCAGCTCGCCCCGCTCGTCCTCCAGCTCCTTCACCTTGCCGGCGTGGGCTAGCGCCTGGGCATCGAGTGCCTCCTTGTGCCTCTGCTCCGTCTCGTGAGTCCGCCGCTCGACAAGGACCTTGAGCTCCTCATCCTTCCCACGGAGCGTTGCGGCAAGCTTCGCCTCACGCGCAGAGAGGTCTTCTTCCTGGGAATCCAAGGCGGCTTGATGCTGGTTCCGGGTGGCCTCGGCCGCGGTAGCCAAGTTCGCCGCCTCTTCCTGGGCCTTCTCGACGTCAGACATCTTCATGGCGAGCTCTACTTCGCGCCTGGCCAATTCCCCCTGAAAGGCCCTCTGCTCCTCGCGGGTCTGGTGAAACCAGGTCTGCGCCTTAGCAACACGCACCTTGAAGTCCACCTTCGCCTCGTCCACCGTTGCCATCCTGGACTTAACCTTGTCCAGACGGGCATGGTAGAGCGCTTGGGGCTTCCGGAAATTGGCCCCCGTAGCGCAGAAGAGCTGCTCTTCTGGGGAACCATCGCCGCCGACACCCGGTTCATCGACCACCTCGAGCCCGGTGGCGGCGAGCACCTCGTCGTCGAAGACGTCCCCTCTGGCGGGCGCTCGGGAACTTGACGCCCCTGCGAGGTGGACGAAGAGATCTTCACCCACCTTCAGATACCTGCCGGGGCCCGAGGTTGTGGAGGAAGAAGGTTGATCATCAACCACCTCTTCCTCGGCTGTGGCTTTGCCGGCCTCCCCGACAAACCCACCGCTGGCACCCTCGGCAGAAGGCTCGCCGGTCGCCTTGGCGGCTCTCGCAGCGGTGTACTCGGCAGCGTCCTTGGCGGCCTCCTCGGCGGCAATCCTGTCGGCCTCCGCCGCGGCCTCCTCAGCAATATCCCCGATGACGGTGTCCACGTCCTCCATATCTGTTGAAGGAGGGCCTGGGCAGTAATGGGGATGATGAAGCCAAGAAAAAGAATAAGGGAAAAGCAGAGACAGAAGACAAGCGACTCACCAGTGCCAGGCTGTGAAGCAGAAGACCCCTCCCAACCAGCGTTTGGCGCCGTGGCAGAGCCACCAACGCCCAAGTTCCCCTCTTCCTCCATGCGTGTGGGCTCCATGCTTGGTGCCCTTGCCGGGGACGCCCCTCGCGGTGGCGTAGTCGATGTGGGTGGTGTGTTGGGGGTATCCCCCTATGGCTCCTCCTGCTGCCTCTCCCGTCCTACAAAACCGACAAGGTCAGCACGATAGCATCAAACACCTACCACATGTCGAGTAAGAGGAGGGTGACGAACTTACGCTGGGGGCTGTGCCGGGGGCTGCTGTCCGGGCTGCTCAACACCACCAGTGGTGTCTCTGAAGCCCCGGCCGGGGGCTGACTGCTCGCCGAGGCCTTCGCCCTCTTCACCCTCTGGGCCAACGTCTCTGCATCCCTACAAAAGCAAAAAGAGATCAAGATGGGTGACTTGGTTCAGGAGAACGGAAATGGCAGTAAGGAACGTAGTACTTACTCGTCATCCATCTCCTCCTCCTCCACCGCTTTCCTTTTCCTCTTCGGGCTGAGAGGCCCAAGATCAAAAGGGAACTCCGCGTCGACATCCGAGTCAACGTCTACCGGGGGAGGCGAAGAAGGCGGAGTTCGTGCGTGCCCAGTTGGAGAAGGGGCTGTTGCCTTCTTCTTCTCTGCGGCCCTCGTCAGCCTCCTCGCTGCCGTGGCCCTCGTGTGGTGCCCGGACCCCTCCAGGGTCAATTGAGGCTGCATGGCCCTGCCGGGCCGGACCGGCTCGCGGAACTAGCCCGTCGCAGGACTCGCCCTCTTCCCCTGGCTGGCGTCGAGCCCGCCGCCACGTCCTCCTCCGACGACGACTCGTCGACCGCGTCCTCAACAAGCGGAGCTCCAGTGTTGGCACTGCTAGCCTCCCCGGCGGCCGCCGCCCACTAGGCGAGCTCATCCTCCTCCGCAGCCGTTGTGGCCTTGTCCTCCACACTCCCGGTGATGCCGGCCTCCATGGCAAGCTGCGCCTCCCTGGCCCTAGTGGCGATGTAGTCTAGCTCTGCCTGGGTGGTGTCCATGACAGGCCACCGCTCGGCGTCAGGTTTGATATACACCCCAACCAGAGAGTCGAAGAATTGCTGCACGTCCTCATCCATTGGCTCCTTCCAGCTCGGGATAGGGCCGTGCGTGTTGCAGTCCGGCATCATGGCGATGATCTCGGACTGGCGCGAATTGTTGCACAGCGGGACCACCTCCGCTGACAGCTTGAAGAACGGCCCCTTGATGGCCTTGCTGGCCTTCACGGCAGCCCTCGCGGCCTTGCCAGTCCGTTCGACCTCGCCATCGCGACCCACGTCAAGCTGGAAGAGCCGCTGGCAGAAATGGGCATGTGCCATCACCATGAAGTTGTGGTCGAGGCCGGGGCGGAGTCGCATAACGTCAGCCGGATTCCTAAAGAGCCAGGCTGGGCTCCCCTTGTTATGCAACAGGGCGATCCGATGACGAATGAAGTCCACCCCGATCATCTCACGGGTGAGTCCGGCCTGGGTGAGCTGGAGAATCCTGGTGGTGGCAACGGTGAGCCTCCCGTCGGCAGCGTCGACATCGCTCCAATCACTGCCGCGGACCGGCGGCACTCGGCGGACCCTGCAGAATCTTGGCGGGTCTTCATCTTCAATCCAGCACCACCGGCCACGCCATTCATCCCACCTCTCCTTCACGGCACCATATGGATACGCCCCCTTGGACCTTGGGATACAGGTGATGCATCTAGAGACGACGCCTCCTGGCTGGATCCGAGGGGAGAAATAGTGGCGGAAGAGCACCGTGTTGGGCTGCACCCAGACGAAGCCTTCGCAAAGGTGTGCGAGGAAAGCCATGCACGCCACCGCATTTGGAGTGAAATCCAAGAGGCAGAAGCTGAAGGTGTGCATGATATCGCAGAAGAAATCGGAGAAAGGGGGACATAACCCGCAAGAAAAGTAGTCGACGTAGAAGGGGTGCCGAGTTGGGCCAGGTTCGGCGCAAGCGGTAGGAATGACGCGCGTCGCGGGATATCCCAAGTTCTCTCCCCCGGTCTTCACCCCCCAAAGAGGCTTGAAGGCGGCCCGGAGCTTGTGGACGTCAACCGTCGACGGGAAGAAGAAGGCGGACTTCGTCCGGTCCCCCAATAGCACGCTCTCCGACGGCTCCACATACCCGGCGCCCTTGGCCACCCCCTTTCCCTTGGCGGGTTTGGACGCCATGGCGGCTAAGTTGGAGGACTGAGGGAGGGGGATGGCGAAGCAACGGCGGCAGGCGACGGCGGAAGCTTCGGAAGGAAGGAAGAGAGGAAACGGCGGCTCTGAGATTGGAAGAGGCGCGAGGAAAGCGGAGGAAGTGAGCAGCGCGCCCGCGGTTATTACTTCTTATGGGGGGGGGAACGCGGGCCGCCTCCTTTCGCATTAACTGCGACGTGACGCATGCCTGCGGAAACCGCCTCGCGCATGCCGCCCACGTCACGCACGCCCCTCCACACCGTGCCATGCGCGCGGATCGTGGGAGGCGCAGCGCGCGGAAAATCTTACCACGGTAAAAACCGTCCCGCCTGCCCGCGCACCGTTCTGGGCCTAGCCCAACAACGCGTCGCGCTTATGTGTGGCCCAGGCCTGGGGGCTCCTGTCGGTGTACAAAAAGAGGGTACACTTTTTATACCCCTATGACTGTGCACGGGCAGTCTGAGCCACGGGCACCACCACACCAAGCACGACAAGGGAGGTGAGCCAGGGTAAGACCGAAGCTCGATGGAGCTGAAGCCCAAAGCTAAGACCACAAAGAGCAAGGGGACGAAGCAGATTCCCCCAGCAAGATCCTTGTCGGGAGCCAGTTTCAGCAGCCCCGGCAAGATCCTTGCCGGGGCCGGCTTTAGCAGCCCCGGCAAGACCCTTGCCGCGGCAATTCGCCACGCCTACGGAGCAAATCCCCCTTGAGTCCACTGCCCCCATGGGGCAAGGATTCGGGAGATGCCCCCGTAGTGGCATGCAGTTCTTTGTGAAGAGATTCAAGATCAGATACACATTAAGAAGACGGCGACCCTTGGCGGGATCCCAGCCAAGGAAGACCACAAGACCTCCGGCAAGCACCTTGCCAGGGATGACAGCAGGCGCCATGGCAAGACCCTTGCCGGGGCCCCGGCAAGGTCCTTACCGAGGACATCCGCAGGGCCGCCATCAGGCCCACGCCAGCTAAGCTTCCATCGCCCTATGCAGCTGCCGACCCAACCAGCTGGGCAGGCACCTGCGTGGCGACATGCAGATCTTCGTGAAGACCCACCATTGCGCCACCTCAGCTGCCTGCCTGCCTACATGGCATCTCAGGCATCGCTGGCCAGGGCCCGTGTCGACACAAGAAGGAGCGGCGATGGACAAGATGGATATCTTCCCCGTCCCCGATAAAGCAAGGACACCTAAGCAAGACGCATTAAATGCGCCTTGTCATGTAATGCGAGGGATAACCTCGCATCACTTTACCCTTTCTACCTCCTGTGTGCCACTGTGGCAACCCCTTTTCCCTATAAAAGGAGGCCCGAGGCGACCAGGAGTAGGATTCGGCTTTTTGGAGCTCCTCATGCCCCATAGCTACCTGAAGGACTCAGATATACAATCCATCAAAGCAGGAGTAGGGTTTTACGCATCCTCGCAGCGCGAACCTGGGTAAAGGAACCGTGTGCTATCTGTTTGATCCGCTCTTCTCTCAACCCCGCGCCCCGCAACCATAGTAGGGATTCTTGTGATCCCATAGGTGTCGTTTCAAATACACCGACAAAAGTAAAAGACTTCAAAATAGTAGATCAGAAACTTATAATATGGAAAATAGACCCGGGGGCCATAGGTTTAACTAGAGGCCTCTCTCATGATAGCAAATATTACGGTGGGTAAACAAATTACTGCCAAGCAATTGATAGAAAAGCGCAAAGTTACGACGATATCTAAGGCAATGATCATGAATATAGGTATCACGTCTGTGTCAAGTGAACCGACTCCTACCTGCATTTACTACTATTACTCCGCAAATCAACCGAAGCGATTCTGCATGTAGAGTATTAAGTTCATAAAGAACAGAGTAATGCATTTAGTAAGATGATATGATGTAGTGGAATTAACTCAAGCAATATGATGAAAACCCCATCTTGTTATCCTCGATGGAAACAATATAATACGTGTCATGTCCCTTTCTATCACTGGGATTGAGCACCATAAGATTGAACCCAAAGCAAAGCACTTCTCCCATTGCAAGAAAAACCAATCTAGTTGGCCAAACCAAACCGATAGTTCGAAGAGAATTACTAAGATGTCAAATCATGCATATAAGAATTCAAAAAAGACTCAAATAATATTCATAGATAATCTGATCATAAATCCACAATTCATTGGATCTTGGCAAACACACCGCAAAAGAAGATTACATCGGATAGATCTCCAAGAACATCGAGGAGAACATGCTATTGAGAATCAAAGAGAGATAAGAAGCCATCTAGCTACTAGCTATGGACCTGTAGGTCTGTGGTAAACTACTCACACTTCATCGGAAGGGCAATAGGGTTGACATAGATGCCCCTCGTGGTCGAATCCTCCTCCGGCAAAGTACCGGAAAAGGCCTCCAGATGGGATCTCGTGGAAACAGAAGGTTACGACGGTGGAAAAGTGGTTTCAATGCCTCCTCTAGGGATTCTGGAATATTTGAGAATATATAGGCGGAAGAAATAGGTCGGTGGATGCACGAGGGGCCCACAAGGGTGGGGGGCACGCCCAACCCCCTGGGTGCGCCCTTCGTCCTTGTTGCTGCCTCGCAGCTCCCCTGATGTACACTCCTAGTCCTCTGAATGTCTTCTGGCCCAAGAAAAATCCTCGTAAAGTTTCATTCCGTTTGGACTCCGTTCGATATTTCTTTTCTGCGAAACTCAAAAACAAGGAAAAAACTGAAACTGACACTGGGCTCTAGGTTAATAGGTTAGTCCCAAATATAATATAAAATAGCATATTAATGCATATAAAACATCCAAAATAGATAATATAATAGCATGGAACAATCAAAAATTATAGATACGTTGGAGACGTATCAAGCATCCCAAGCTTAATTCATGCTCGTCCTCGAGTAGGTAAATGATAACAACAATTTTTTTGATGTGGAATGCTACCTAACATGTTTACCAATGCAATTCTTCTTTAGTGTGGCATGAATGTTCAGATCCATATGTTTTAAGCAAAAGTTTATGTTGACATTAGAACAATAATATTTCAAGCGTACTAGGTAGTAAATAATTAAGCTTCAAAAATAACATGGGTAAAGAAAGTTATCCCTACAAAATCATATAGTCTTATTATGCTCCCTCTTCTAACACAAGGTAATCATGCCCACCCCGGTGTCAGCTAAGCAATTGGTTCATACTTTTTAACGCTCTACAGCCTTTCAACTTTTCACTCAATATAGGACCGTGAGCCATGGATATAGCACAATGGGTGGAATAGAAGGTGGTAATAGACAAAAGTGGAGAGAAAGTCTCACGTCAACTAGGCAAATCATTGGACTATGGAGATGTCCATCAATTTATATTAATATGAGTGAGTAGGGATTGCCATGTAACAGATGCACTAGAGCTATAAGTGTACGAAAGCTCAAAAGAAAACTAGTGGGTGTGCATAAACTTGCTTTCTCATGAAGACCTAGGGCATTTGAGGAAGCCCGTCGTTCGAATATACAAGCCAAGTTCTATAATGAAAAATTCCCACTAGTGATATTTGAAAGTGACAACATAGGAGACTCTCTATCATGAAGAACATAGTGCTACTTTGAAGCACAAGTGTGGAAAAAGATAGTAACATTGTCCTTTCTCTCTTTGTCTCTCATTTTTTTGTTGGGCTTCTTTGGCCTCTTTTGTTTATTTGGGCTTCATTGGCCTCTTTTATTTTTGATAACCTCACACGGGACAATGTTCTAATAATGATGATCATCACACTTTTATTTACTTACAACTCGATATTACAACTCGATGCTTAGAACAAAGATATGATTCTATATGAATTCCTCCGATAGTGTACCGGGATGTGCAATGACCAAGAGTGACATGTATGGAAAATATGAACGGTGGCTTTGCCACAAATACTCTGTCAACTACATGATCATGCAAAGTAATATGACAATGATGAAGCATGTCATGATAAATGGAACAGCTGAGTTACATGGCTATATATCGGAATGGCTATGGAAATGCCATAATAGGTAGGTATGGTGGCTATTTTGAGGATGGTATAAGGAGGGTTTTATGCACCGACGAAAGTTGCGCGACACTGGAGTGGCTAGAAAGGTGGAAGGGTGAGAGTGCGTATAATCCATGGAGTCACATTAGTCATAAAGAACTCACATACTTATTGCAAAAAATCTACTTAGCCCTCAAAGCCAAGCACTACGACGCATGCCCATAGGGGGGAGGTTGGTAGGAGTTAACCATCGTGCTCGCCCAACCTTCCAACAAAGAGGGAACAATCAAGATGCAGTGCTTGCCAATTTGGTTACATAGGTCATACATGCATGCTTCGGGAATCACAAACCTTAACACAATTATTTCTTTAGCCTCACAAACTACCTCTAGAATGACTCTAATATTACCATCTTAACATCTCAAAACAATTACAAGGAGTCAAACTTCACATAATTTTTAATGCTCTCTATATGAAAGTTTTTATTATTTCTCCTTTGGATGTCTATCATATTAGGACTAATTTCATAACCCAAGCAAATTACCATGTTGTTCCTTAAGACTCTCAAAATAATAAGTGAAGCAAGAGAGTTCAATAATTTCTACAAAATAAACCACCACCGTGCTCTAAAAAGATATAAGTGAAGCACTAGAGCAAAATTGCCTAGCTCAAAAGATATAAGTGAAGCACATAGATTATTCTAATAAATCATGATTGAAGCATGTCCCTCTCAAAAGGTGTGTACAACAAGGATGATTGCGGAAAACTAAAAAGCAAAGACTCATATCATACACGACGCTCCAAGAGAAACACATATCATGTAGTGAATAAAAATATAGCCTCAAGTAAATTTACTGATAGATGAAGATGAAAATGGGGATGCCTTCCCGGGGCATCCCCAAGCTTAGGCTTTTGGCCATCCTTGAATTTTACCTTGGGGTGCCTTGGGCATCCCCAAGATTAGGCTTTTGCCACTCTTTATTCCATAGTCCATCAAATCCTTACCCAAAGCTTGAAAACTTCACAACACAAAACTCAACAGAAAATCTTGTGAACTCCGTTAGTAAAACAAAGCATATAACCACTCAAGGTACTATTGTGATCTTATTATAATTTTATATTGTTGTAATATCTACTATATTCCAACTTCTTCATGGTTCATACCCCCCGATACTAGCCATAGATGCATCAAAATAAGCAAACAACACATAGAAAACAGAATCTGTCAAAATAGAACAATATGTAGCAATCTGAAAACTTCGCATACTTCTGTAACTCTAAAAATTCTTGAAAAATTGGAAGACGTGGGGAATTTGTATATGAATTTTGTCTAAAAATTTCAGAAGGTTTCTATGTTCCAGTGAATTATTGAATTTTCTACAGTAGCCCCAACAGTTTCTGTTTTTCAGCAAAATCAAATCAACGATCACCGTAAGCCATCACAAAGGTCTTACTTGGCTCTAACACTAATTAAAACACCAAAACACAATTACTACAGAAGTAATAATGTGTAAAACTTACAAAACTGGACAAAAAAGCAAAAATAAAATTGGGTTGCCTCCCAACAAGCGCTATTGTTTAACACCCTTAGCTAGGCATAAAAAGCAAAATAGATCTAGGCATTGTCATCTTTGGTGTGCAATTCTTTAATCATACCTCTATTTTCCTTGGGAGATTCTTTGGTTTTATCAATAATCAAACTACTAGGCAAAAAGTCATGAAATTCATCCGTTGTAATTGGTCCCTTAATTATATTAAAAAGATCGGGGTGAATACTTAATGATTTGAGATCTTCTTGACTAGTGGATTCACCCTTAATCTTAGGAACATAGATAAATTTGGCGAACTTAGTAGGAGTATTTTCAACAGAGGAAAATGCAGAACCGAAATTGGTAATATTATTTTCTAGTTTTCCAATCCTGATAGAACCTTGATCTATTTTTTTCATTGACTATGGGTTCTTTTTTCTTAAGATTCTTTATAGTAACCCCTACCTTAGATCCATATTGAGTTATTTGATTATGAAACTTTCTTATCTAAATTTTCAAGTAACTCAATAGTAGCCATTTTTTTTCAATAATATCAAGTCTTTGCATCACATGCTCCAAAGTTAAAGCAGCCCCATTAGCCAAAAGAGGCGGTGGCCCTAAAAATTCTTTCATGGCATTATAAGAATCAAAAGTGTGACTTCCCAAGAAATTCCCTCCAGTAATGGTATCTAGAACATATCTATTCTAAGCACTACTGTAGGATGCTGCTAACGCGACACTACAATCAGAGACCCTTCGACGAAACTGTCTGGTATGCCATAATCGCAAACATGGGTGTAAAAATACCGTCAAAAAAGGTGCAAAAAATTTGCGATGGAGGATAAATCAAACACGGTTCAGATTTTGGTTGCGTGTGCGATGGTGGGCATACGGTTCAGTTCAATTGACTATTTGCGATGAGGAGGAACAAAAGAAACGGGCTACCAGATGAAGGCGTGTGCGATGTACATCATATGGTTCAGTCGGATGAACTGTTTGTGATTAGGCAACACAAAAGAAACGGTCAGCCAGATCAAGGTGTGTGCGATATACGGCATGCGGTTCACTCGGATGAACTGTTTGCGATGAGACAAGAGAATATAAACAATTCAATATAACAAGATGTGTGTGATACGCGGCAAACATGACTATAAAAAGAAATGTGTGCGAAGCCCGATAATAACACAGACGATTGCTTCTAATAAGATGTATGTGATATGCTCTGTCTACACAACATATGTTGGTCATTGGGCGACGGGCGGTCATCCGGGTACGCCATAAGGATGCGAAGAGGGCATCCTATATCCGCAAGGACTAGGTGTTCCACCAATAGCTCATTTAAGAGAACTCTCAAGTCAACTGTGCTCAGGCTGGAGCAGCCATGAGATGGGTGAACGAATGGGAAGTTTTCAAAATTTCAAAACCCACTGATGGGATGGATCATATAGGACCTTAGATCATAAATGTCCATGAAGGACCTTCATGATACATCCTATCACTGGGTTTTGAATTTTTTTTGTTTTTTAACACATGTTAAAGAAGGTCTACTGCATTACTTTTTGACAATGTGCGATACGTGGCATACAGTAGATCCATCCGACCTATTTGTGATGGAATAAGTCATGTGTGTTGTTTGACAAATGGCAACATACCCAATATGAGAGATGAAAATCTTACCAAATTGTTTGTATGTGGTTGCACACAGGTCATCCAAAACAACCGTTTATGTTAAAGGCACGCACAAATCCTTCGCTGCGAATTTTCCCTCGACTTAAGGGGGAAGAACTTAGCTCTCACTTTGCATACGGGTGTTCTACCTAAAACGTTTGCAATCAAGAGCTCCAGAAATCCTGCTCGGCACATTTTCTCTTGGCTTCTTGGGGAAGCTGTCGGTTTGCATACGGGTGTTCTAACAAAAACGTTTGCGATCAAGAGTTGCACAAATCTTGCTCGGCACATTTTCTCTTGCCTTCCCGGGGAAGCTGTCGGTTTGCATACGGGTGTTCTAACTAAAACGTTTGCAATCAAGAGTAGCACAAATCCTGCATTGGAGACGAGTTTTGTATTTACTATAATTTAAGAACAAAGTATCTCAAAGTTTTGCCAGCAATCAACAGTGCCTTGGTGTTTGAAATCCATTCACATTTCTTGCATGGAACCTAATCATGCACCAAAGGACACATATATGATTTTTCAACCAATTTATATGCACTGGAGCATGTGCATGTAGTTCAAATTTGAATTATGCACATAAAATGCCTAGAAAACCCACTTATTGTATAAAAATGACCAAAGGAACCCCGAAAAATTCCAAAATTAGACAGAATACTCCTGTTGTTCTATGTTGACACTAGAAAAAAATTTGAAAGCAATAAGAGGCAACATATATCTTTCCGTTCCCAAAGGTGGCACATTCCCTACCAAAACAATCACGCTTGTTGTGAAAAGCTCTGGTTTGTGAGAAGCTTATACCCAAACCTGCCCCAAATGGGACAAAAAAATTGCCACGGCATGTTGGTGCCTCTCCATGATAGCATGCCAAGTTTCATGAATTACACACGAGTTTTGGATTTACTATAATTTAAAAACAAAGTATCTCAAAGTTTTGCCGGCAATCAACAGTGCCCCGGTGTTTGAAATTCATTCCCATTTCTTGCATGGGATCTAAGCATGCACCGAAGGACACATATTTGATTTTTCAACCAATTTATATGCCCTGGAGCATGTGCATGTAGTTCAAATTTGAATTATGCACATAAAATGCCTAGAAAACCCACTTAATGTATAAAAATGACCAAACGAACCCCAAAAAAATTCAAAATTAGATAGAACACTCATGTTGTTCTATGTTGACACTAGAATTTTTTTGAAAGCAATAAGAGGCAACAGATATCGTTCCGTCCCCAAAGGTGGCATGTTCCCTACCGAAACCATCACGCTTGTTGTGAGAAGCTTATGCCCAAACCTGCCCAAAATGGAAAAAATTACCATGCCATGTTGATGCCGCTCCATGATAGCATGCCAAGTTTCATGAATTTCAGATGAGTTTTGGATTTACTATAAATTAGAAACAAAGTGTCTCGAAGTTTTGCTGACAATCAATAGTGCCTTGGTGTTTGAAATTCATTCTCATTTCTTGCATGGGACCTAAGAATGCACCGAAGGACACATATTAGATTTTTCAGCCAATTTATATGCACCGGAGCATGTGCATGTAGTTCAAATTTGAATTATGCACATAAAATGCCTAGAAAACCCAATTAACATATAGAAAAGGCTAAACAAACCACGAAAAATTCCAAAATTAGACGGAACACTCCTGTTGTTCTATGTTGACACTAGAATTTTTTGAAAGCAATAAGAGGCAACGGATATCGTCCCTGTGACACCCCGAGACGGATGCACCAGGTGTCTTGTAGTTATTTGCTGTCATTGCCACGTCATCTGCTTGTGTGTTGCACTCTGCCTTATCATCATGTGCATTTCATCTGCATGATTTCAAAACTTGCATCCGTCCGAGTCCGCCCGTCCTCTCCGTTGTCCGTTCTGAGCCCAGACACACTCACAAGCGCCCGCGGCACCTCCGAATATTTATGAGTGGTGGGAAAATATTCTCAGAATGGGGTGAAACTTGGCATGTGGTCTTTTCGGTGTATTGGGAACGACACCTATGGGATCACAAGAATCCCTACTACGGTTCGCGAGGTGCGGGGTTGAGAGAAGAGCGGATCAAACAGATAGCACACGGTTCATTTATCCAGGTTTGGGCCGCGAGGATGCGTAAAACCCTACTCCTGCTTTGGTGGATTGTATATCTGTGTTCTTCAGCTAGCTATGGGGCGTGAGGAGCTCCAAAAAGCCGAATCCTCCTCCTGGTCGCCTCGGGCCTCCTTTTATAGAAAAAAGGGTTGCCACAGTGGCACACAGGAGGTGGAAAGGGTACAGTGATGCGAGTTTATCCCTCGCATTACATGACAAGGCGCATTTAATGTTTCTTACTTAGGTGTCCTTGCTTTATCGGGGACGGGGGGAGAGATCTGTCTTGTCCGTCGTCGCTCCTTCTTGTGTCGACACGCGCCCTGGCCAGCGATGCCTGAGATGCCAAGTAGGTAGGCAGGCAGCTGAGGTGGCGCAATGGTGGGTCTTCATGAAGATTTGCATGTCGCCATGCAGGTGCCTGCCCAGCTGGTTGGGTCGGCAGCTGCATACGGTGGTGGAAGCTTAGTCGGCGTGGGCCTGATGGTGGCCCAGCGGATGTCCTCGGCAAGGGCCTTGCCGGGGCCCCGACAAGGGTCTTGCCGCGGCGCCTGCTGCCATCCCTGGCAAGGTGCTTGCCGGAGGTCTTGTGGTCTTCTTTGGCTGGGATCCCGCCAAGGGTCGTCGTCTTCTTAGTGCGTATCTGATCTTGAATGTCTTCACAAAGTTCTGCATGCCACTACGGGGATGTCTCCCAAATCCTTGCCCCATGGGGGCAGTGGAATCAAGGGTGATTTGCTCCGTAGGCGTAGGGCGAGTTGCCGCGGCAAGGGTCTTGCCGGGGCTGCTAAAAACTGGCTCCCGGCAAGGGTCTTGCCGGGGAAACCCGCTTCGTCCCTTTGCTCTTTGTGGTCTTGTTCTCTTGAGCTTCGGTTTTACCCTGGCTTACCTCCCTTGCCTTGCTTGGTGCGGCGGTGCCCATGGCTCAGACTGCCCGTGCACAGTCATAGGGGTACAAAAAGTGTACCCCCCCTTTTGTACACTGACAGGAGCCCCCGGGCCTGGGCCACACATAAGCGCGACGCGTTGTTGGGCTAGGCCCAGAACGGTGCGCGGGCAGGCGGGACTGTTTTTACCGCGGTAAGACTTTTCGCGCGCTGCGCCTCCCACGATCCGCGCGTGTGGCGCGGTGTGCAGGGGTGTGCATGACGTGGGCGGCATTCGTGGGGTTGGTTCCCGCAGGCATGCGTCACATCACAGTAAGGGGGCGGTTCGTGCCTTCCCCATAAACGGAGGGAGGCATTGAGGCACGGCCCATTTACTGATTGGGGCCGAGGCGCGGTCCTCAAGGCGTCCACTCCCCATGATCACGGGGTGGGGAGAGGTCGCCTCACCCGTCCCCTCGGTTCTGCACGTCCGCCATGTGTCTCCCATGTGCTTGGGGTGGCAAACGGTGAAGGCGGGAAACCGGGCCGTCGCTGGTTGGGGCGGCGGGTCGGTCCTGGCTCCCTGCGCCTTCCGTGTCTTGATTGGCCGAGCGGGGCGGTCGAGCCCCAACACCGTTCCTTTATAAAAAGCGGGAGGGGAGGGACGACGCCCCGCATTCTTCCATCTTCTTCCTCCTTCAGCTTCTGCTCCCCTCTTCCATTCGTCATGGAGAGACGAAACCTCGGCCCTTCAACGGTGGCGGCGAGGGTCACCACTCGACAACGCGTCCCTCCTTCTCCTGCGCCTGCGCTGGCAGAGCCGGCCGCGAGGGGAAGGGGGAGGGGGCCAGGCCGTGGGCGAGGACGGGGCGCTCGGGGAAGAAGAGGAAGGGGTGGCCCACCGGCTTCGCCCCCGCCAGCAGCTCCTCCTCCAATGAAGGGCCATGTTGGGGATGACCCTTGTGAGTTCTTTGTCAGGTTGCCCCGGCCGCCGCGTCGTCGCCTTCGTCTCCCGACTCCATTTGCGCGGGAGATGGAGCTGGATTCGCCGAAGTCATTGCGGCTGCACATGAGGGGCTGCGGGATCAGTGGCACGCGGGTCTGCGTCGACTTCCCTGCTCCTCATGTGATGTATCTTCGTCGGGGATGGAAGACGCTTGCTCATATCCACAGCTTGACGGAGGGGCTCACTCTCCATTTTAAGCTAATGGAGGGCGACCTTTGCTCCGTCAAAGTCTTCGGGCACTTTGGGACTCGTACAAGGTGCTGCGTGGAGAGCTCTTCTGATAGTGAAGGTTCCTCCTCGAGCGAGAGTGATGAGGAGGACAGCGGCAGCGACGACGAGGGCGCTAGGAGGCAAGATGACGGGTCCGACTAGGTGTTGGGCGCCGCTCCTTGTGGCACCGGCGACCCCATCATCCGTGTTGCCGGCTCCTCGAACTTCTCGGGGCCGTCCCCTTGGGCGGCTGGCGTTGGGGGGGCTGCGGAAGAGGAAGAGGGCGAGCGGCAAGGCCGTCAAGTCGGAGTACACGGGCACCGACGCCTTCGACGCGTACTGACGTCCTGCCGCCTCGTCTTCGAGCTCTGCTTCCGGCGCCGCCATCACCATCCAGCCTTTGGGCGGCCACCAAGATGTTCTCTTGGTGTCTTCTCCCACTCGTAGCTCGCCTAGGCGCTCCTTTTGCCCTTCTCGCCTCCTTGACCTGCCTCCTGAGGAGAGGGACAAGAGAGGGATTACGGGCATCTTATCTCTTTTTAGTTTGTAAGCCTTTGGGCGTCTGTTGAATTTAAAACTTGTAATCCCCTTGTTCATGTTTTTCATTCCCTATGGACTATACCTGAGTGGAATGTTTTTAATGAAAAAGGGATGTTTGCCGGGTCTTTTGTTCGTAGGTAGGACCCACAACAGGGAATAAATCCCTGATATATCTAAGATAAACATTTTCTTGCCCGGCAACAGGCCTCGCCATCCCCCCACTTCGCTCGACCTTTCTCACGCCTTTGGCGGATGCAAGGATGAAGTGGTTTTAGGCTCCTTGTTTCATCCTTTCGCTGCCGCGACTACGACCAAACTTGGTCCCAGGAACGAGCCCTAGGGCCTAGAGTTATGGGAGCACGGTAGTATAAGGAAAAAATGACGTTTCACATACCTCAGTCCATAATGGAATGCATGATAAGGGATGAAGAACTTATCTGAAGCTGCAGCCCCCGGTAACCCTGGTTTGCCGTGGGTGAATCTTTGCTTTTGCAGCCCCCGGCAATATTGGCTTGCCGGGGCCTAGATGCTGGTATGTTCCTTTTTCTTCTCCCCAAGTGGTTTCGGCAAGGATATATGTGTGTCTTGTGAACCAAAGAAGATAAAAGAAAGACAAAGAGATGCAAACTCGACCTCTAAGCTAGGGGTTAGCCGCCGCTAAGCACTATCAACCCTAACCAAGGACGAGACTCGACCTAGCATGCATGCTATAACTTAGGGCGCCAGCGCTTCATTTATTTATGCTCAGGGTCTGCACTTGGCTTTGTACAAAGGGTTACATGCCTCGTCGGCAAGGCTTGTACAAAAGGTGGCTTGCCGGGGGGCCCGGCAAGCCGTGCCTCATAGGTAAAACTTGCAAAGATGCTCAATGTTCCAGGAGTTGCTCACCGGAACTGCATTTTCGGTCTCCAGGCGGACTGCGCAAGGCCTAGTGACTCGTATTACCCGATAAGGGCCTTCCCACTTCGGTGTCAACTTGTTGGTATTCTTGGCCGATTGAACGCACCGAAGAACAAGGTCGCCTTCCTCAAAGCTTCGGGCACGGACCTTGCGGCTATGGTAGCGGCGCAAGGCTTGTTGGTAGCGTGCTGCTCTCACAGCCGCCCGAAGACGATCTTCCTCAAGGAGCGTTGCGTCATCTTGCCGCAGTTGCTCTTGCTCAAGCTCATCATAAGCGAGCACTCGAGGTGACCCATATATGAGTTCAGTGGGGAGAACTGCTTCTGCCCCGTATACCAGGGCAAAGGGTGTCTGGCCGTGGCTTGATTTGGTGTCGTTCTGATCGACCAAAGAACCGTCGGCAACTCATCAATCCAGCGCCTTCCACTCTTGCGCAGCCTGTCAAAGGTCTTTGTCCTTAGGCCTCGCAGCACTTCAGTGTTTGCTCTCTCAGCTTGACCATTGCTTCGTGGGTGAGCAATGGAAGCGAAACAGACTTTGCTGCCGAGGTCTTGGGTATATTGCATGAAGGTGCGGCTTGTGAACTGTGTACCATTGTCGGTGATGACCCTGTTGGGTACACCAAAACGGCACACTAGTCCCTTGAAGAATTTGACGGCTGACAGAGCTGTGACCTTGCTCACTGCCTCCACCTCTGGCCACTTTGTGAACTTGTTGATTGCGACGTACAAGTACTCAAAGCCCCTGACAGCGTGGGGGAAAGGGCCCAGTATGTCGAGCCCCCAGACCGAGAAGGCACGGGAGAGAGGAATGGTTTGAAGGGCTTGAGCTGGTTCATGAAGTTTCTTTGAATGGAACTGACACGCTTCACACCTGGTGACTAGTGTCGTCGCATCCTAGACGGCAGTGGGCCAGAAGAAGCCTTGCCGAAATGCCTTGCCGGCAAGGGCTCTTGACCCTATGTGGGATCCACATATGCCTCCATGTATCTCTGCCAACAGCCCCAGTCCTTCCTCTCGAGGGATACACTTCAATTTCACGCCGTTCGGTCTCTTTTTGTACAGGACGTCATCGACGAACTGGTACATAGCAGATCGACGAGCTACTTTTTCCGCTTCTTCCTGCTCCTCAGGAAGTTCCCCAGTTTGGAGGAATCGGACGGTATGTTGTGCCCACGCTGGAGCATGGGGCTTGACGGCGAGGACTAAAGGCATTTCCTCCGCTATAGGAGCGGCTGTCTCGACGGCAAGGGCTTGACGCTTCGCCGGAGCTAGCCATCCCGTGGCAGGCTCAGTGTCCCCGGCAACATCCTTGCCGGCGACTCCGGGGAGCTCGGCGGGAAAGTACTTGTCGGGCCCTGATTTCCTCCTCTTGTTTTGCTCTGTTGATGGATCAATGTATGGTTGAGAAAGCTGAAGCACAAAGGTACCTGGTTCCACAGGTAACTTGAGGGCAGCGCGCTTTGACAGGTAATCGGCGATGTCGTTCTCCACTCGGGGAACGTGCTCCGCCTGTATACCATCAAAACGCTCTTCCAGCTTTCTCACTTCATCGACGTAGGCCTTCATCAACGGGCTCTGGTAATCTTTGTTGACTTGTTTGGCGACAAGCTGCGAATCGCCCCTGACAATGAGTTTCTTGATTCTGAGGTCTGCCGCGATCCTAAGACCAGCAAGTAGCCCCTCATATTCGGTAGTATTGTTCGTTGATACCTCCCTGGGGAAGTGCATCTGGACCACGTACTTGAGGTGCTCTCCGGTGGGCGCGACTAGCAGTACGCCAGCCCCGGCGCCCTGTAAGGAGAAAGCTCCATCAAAGTACATGATCCAGTCGCAACTCGCCTCTTTGCCGGGGAGAGAAGTTTCCTGGGCTTCTTCATCAGGCGTCGCGGTCCATTCTGCAACGAACTCTGCCAGGACTCGGCTTTGAATCATCGAGGTACTTTCAAACTTGAGGCCAAAGCTGGATAGCTCCAGTGCCCATTCTACAATTCTTCCCGTTGCATCTGGATTGTGCAATATCCGCTGCAGAGGGAGGCGAGTGACGACAGTGATCTCGTGTGCCTGGAAGTAGTGATGCAGCTTCCTCGAGGCCATAAGAAGGCCGAAGAGCGATTTCTGCACACCGGAGTACCTTGATCGAGCCCCCTACAAGAGGGAGCTAACAAAGTAGACCGGGTGCTGCATCATTTTCTTCCTTGGCGGCACTGCAACCGGTCGTGTCGTCTCTGCACCAACGGCATCAGGCTCTGTCGCTGCTATCACCTCGTCATCAATTTCTCTCTGTGCCAATACTGCAGAGATGACCACCTGGTTCGTTGCCGCCAGGTATAGCAGCAACGGCTCTTGTCGCCTAGGCGCAACTAGTACTGGCGTGGAGGAAAGATACCTCTTCAAATCTTGCAATGCTGTTTCGGCTTCTGGCGTCCACTCCATTGGGCCCGCCTTTTTCAAAATCTTGAAAAAGGGAAGGGCGCGCTCGGCAGACTTGGAAATGAATCTGCTCATGGCGGCAATGCATCCAGCAAGCCGACACACATCCTTGACCCGTTTGGGTGCTTCAATCTGTTCTATGGCTTTGATCTTGTCCGGATTGGCCTCTATCCCACGCTGTGACACAAAGAACCCGAGCAGCTTGCCAGACGGGATGCTGAAGACGCACTTCTCAGGGTTCAGCTTGAGATTGATCTTGCGTAGGTTTGCAAATGTTTCTTGTAAATCCGGTATAAGGGTTGCCCTGTTCTTCGTTTTGACCACTATATCATCCATATAAGCCTCCATATTTCTATGGAGCTGAGGTTCAAAACCAATCTGGACTACCCTTGCAAACGTTGAGCCAGCACTCTTCAACCCGAAAGGCATTCGTATGAAACAATACGTACCACATCGGGTGATGAATGCTGTCTTCTCTTCGTCTTCTCTTGTCATGAAGATCTGATGGTAGCCGGAGTAGGCATCGAGGAATGAAAACAGGTCACACCCAGCCGTGGAGTCAACAATCTGGTCGATGCGTGGCAACGGGAAGGGGTCTTTGGGACAAGCCTTATTGATGTCTGTGTAATCAATACACAACCTCCACTTCCCATTCGCCTTGCGCACTACCACTGGATTGACCAACCACGTTGGCTGGAGCACTCCTCTTACCAAACCCGCTACTTCCAGTTTCCGGATCTCCTCTGTGATGAACTCTTGTCGTTCCAAAGCTTGCTTCCTGACCTTCTGCTTGACGGGCCGCGTATGAGGACAGACAACAAGGTGGTGCTCAATCACCTCCCTGGGAACGCCGGGGATGTCAGATGCTTGCCATGCAAACACATCGACATTTGCCCGCGGAAAGGTGACGAGCGCGTCTTCCTATTTGTCGTCAAGGGTGGAGCTTATGGTGAAAGCCCCTCCCGTGCCGTCCTCCTTGACAGAAACCCTCTTTGTTCCCTGCGGTGTGGCCCTGGACATCTTGTTTCTGCCGGTGGAACTCTCTGGCACGTCCTCGATGGGAGCACTACACTCCGAAGAGGTGCGCTTGCCGGAGTGGGTGTCTGAGGTCTCACCGGTCTTCTTCTTCTTCTTCCCCCCCCCCGGGGGGCTTCAGTGGCAGGAGCAAGTGCCCTAGTGGCGGCAACTGCTTGTTGGTATAGTTGGTCAATGCAAATCAGCGCATCTTTCTTGTTGGAGGGGATGGTGATGATCGTCACAGGTCCTGGCATCTTCAGGGTGTTGTAGGCGTAGTGTGACGCCGCCATGAACTTGGCCAGTGCTGGGCGGCCAAGGATCCCGTTGTAGGGCAAGGGGATCTTGGCGACATCGAACACGATCTTTTCTGTCATGTAGTTCAGGTCACTTCCAAAAGTCACTGGCAGCGTGACCTTTCCCTTTGGTTGACTTCTTCCTGGGTTGACCCCCTGAAACGTCCCCGTTCCCTCGAGGTCTCCGTCAGAAATCTACAGCTTCTCGATCACGGTAGGTGAGATTAAGTTCAGACCAGCCCCGCCATCGACTAGCATCTTTGTCACCTTGAGGCTGCGTATTGTTGGTGAAACCAACAATGGCAAGCACCCGACCGCAGTAGTGCGGTCGGGGTGATCCTAAGTGTCAAAAATGATAGGCGTGCTGGACCACTTCAGCGGCTTTTGGGCACCACACGACGGCTCCGCCGCTGTAATCTCACGCACCCACTGTTTAAGCTGGCGGTGAGAAGTATGCAGCGAGGTGCCGCTATCGATGCACATGGCCTCCGTGGCTTTCTAAAACTCTTGGTCGCCGGACTCGTCGTCCTCTTCGTGATCGACGTCTTCTGGCTTTCTGTCATGGCCCTGGGCGGGCCTCTCCTGCTGTTTATCCTTGCCGCGACGGCCTTCTTGGCCGTCACGCTTCTTGCCGGACCCCTCAGCACCGTCCTGGCCCTTCTCCTTGTCCCGCCTCTGATATTCAGCCCTCTGCTTCTCAACAAGGAGCTCAACCTGTCAGCAGTTCTGGAGATCATGGCCTTTGGTGCGATGGATCTTGCAGTACTGCTTGTCGGAGTTTCCTCGCTTCTCGGCAGCCGCCAAGGCCCGGCAGGCGGCACACCCGGCAGTTTCCTTGCCGGGGTCATCCGCCTTGGTTTTCTTGGCGGAGCCGGCGTCATCAGATCCCTCGATGGCAAGCACGGCTTTAACTTTACGCTTCCTGTTGCGGCGCCGGCTTTTCTTTGCCGGGGCAGCAACATCCTCATCTGAGGAGTCGGTTTCCACGCCGGCATCTTCGCCGGGGTACTTCCTTCCCTCTTCAGCCCGGGCACATGTGTCAGCAAGAACATAGAGTTCTGCCATGTCTTTCACCTTGGTCATTGCCAGCTCTTCGCGCATCTTGCGGTTACGCACGTTCTGATGAAACGCGCTGATGATGGCAGCAGGGTGAACATCAGGGATATTGTACTGTACCCGGCTGAACCTCTATATGTACTTGCGCAGACTCTCGCCTCCCTTCTAGGGAATGACGTGCAGGTCACTTGCTTGGCCATGGGCTTGGTGACCTCTAGTAAAGGCGCCAACAAACTCATGGCACAAATCCGACCAGGAGGAAATAGAGTCTACCGACAAGTGCATCAACCACGACATGGCGTTGGGTTTAAGAGCCAATGGAAAGTAATTCGCAAGCACCTTATCGTCGCGGGCTCCGGCAGCTTGCATCGCGATGATGTAGATGCTGAGGAACTCCGACAGGTGGGTCTTGCCGTTGTACTTCTCGCCAACGTCAGACTTGAAGGTGCGGTGAGTGGGCCACTGGAACTGTCGCAGCTCACGGGTAACAGCCGGACAGCCTACCTCGTAAGGTAGACCTCTAGGGCTCTCCGGTGCTGGGCGGTTCACAGCAAGCCCTGCTTGCCTGTCTGACTGGTGGCGCACTCCACGCCGGCGTTCAATGGTGGTTCGAGCGTCTTCATGATCTCACTCCTCAAGAACTTGATGCTGGTCGCCGTGGGTCCGTGGGTCGGACGACGCTATGGAGATGTCGTCACCCGCGACATCTCGACGAGTCAACACACGCGGTACCAGGTAAGGAGGAGGCGAATGCACCGTGGCCACGTTGCTGCCGGTCCTCCCGCCACCGATGCGTGGGACCCCATCGGAGCGTCGACCCGGGGGCCTCGCTGGACTTGGTTCATCCTTGTTAGCGACCGCGACAAGGCTTCGGATGGTGGCTCTCCATTCGTCGAGTTTCCCCGTAACGGGAGGAGAGTCGAGGAGCAACTGCGCGTGCGCCAGGGCTTCTGCTGGAGTTAGCGGTAGCGAAACCTGCATGGACCGCGACGCGCTTCGACTCCTGACCATGTCAAGAGGAGCTTTATCACGATCCCGCGGTCGCATGCCGTTTTCACCAGCGCTTCGGCGGGCGGGCTGGTCTTCTACGTCTCGGGAGTGGCGCTCGGGGCTCTTCCTGCGGAGACGCCCGGGATCTTCGGTGTGATGACGCCGTTCGTCGCGCGCTGCTTGGGAGGAGCGCGCTGTTGGCGCCGGCGTGGGAGTCCTGGAGGCCCTTGCGTCGCCTTTAGGTGATGCGGCAGCGATCCTGGAGGGCCCCGTGCCACCCGCGGAGGGCCTGGCTCCGTCTTTGGATTTGGCGGTGTGTGGCCCATTACCAAGCGCACAAATATCGCCACCTCGCAAACTCCGTCTACTGGGATGGTGTTGGTGTTCGCGAGCAGCGCCCCGGGTCCTTTTCGTGACCGGTCCGCTGCTCGCCCGAGTCGGGACGGGCTGTCCGGCTTCCGACTAGCCAACCGCCACCGTCGTCTTCTTCTTGGGTGCCATGGTGATGAAGAAGCGTCGAACTAACTGCTAAAGCCGATTCTCACAACTGCGCCCCCAACCTGGCGCGCCAAAGATGTCTATGTATTGGGAACGACACCTATGGGACCACAAGAATCCCTACTATGGTTAGCGGGGCGCGGGGTTAAGAGAAGAGCGGATCAAACAGATAGCACACGGTTTGTTTATCCAGGTTCGGGCCGCGAGGATGCGTAAAACCCTACTCCTGCTTTGGTGGATTGTATATCTGTGTTCTTCAGCTAGCTATGGGGCGTGAGGAGCTCCAAAAAGCCGAATCCTCCTCCTGGTCGCCTCAGGCCTCCTTTTATAGAAAAAGGGGTTGCCACAATGGCACACAACAGGTGGAAAGGGTACAATGATGCGATTTTATCCCTCGCATTACATGACTAGGCGCATTTAATGCATCTTGCTTAGGTGTCCTTGCTTTATCATGGACGGGGGGAGAGATCTGTCTTGTCCGTCGCCGCTCCTTCTTACGTCGACACGCGCCCTGGCCAGCGATGCCTGAGATGCCATGTAGGTAGGCAGGCAGCTGAGGTGGCGCAATGGTGGGTCTTCACAAAGATTTGCATGTCGCCACGCAGGTGCCTGCCCAGCTGGTTGGGTCGGCAGCTGCATACGGCGGTGGAAGCTTAGTCGGCGTGGGCCTGATGGTGGCCCTGCGGATGTCCTCGGCAAGGGCCTTGCCGGGGCCCCGGCAAGGGTCTTACCACGGCCCCTGCTGCCATCCCCGGCAAGGTGCTTGCCGGAGGTCTTGTGGTTTTCCTTGGCTGGGATCCCGGCAAGGGTCGTCGTCTTCTTAGTGCGTATCTAATCTTGAATGTATTCACAAAGATCTGCATGCCTCTACGGGGATGTCTCTCGAATCCTTGCCCCATGGGGGCAGTGGACTCAAGGGTGATTTGCTCCGTAGGCATGGGGCGAGTTGCCGCGGCAAGGGTCTTGCCGGGGCTTCTAGAGCCGGCCCCAGCAAGGATCTTGCCCGGGCTGCTAAAAACTGGCTCCCGGCAAGGGTCTTGCCAGGGAAACCCGCTTCGTCCCTTTGCTCTTTGTGGTCTTGTTCTCTTGAGCTTCGGTCTTACCCTGGCTTACCTCCCTAGCCTTGCTTGGTGCGGCGGTGCCCGTGGCTCAGACTGCCCGTGCACGGTCATTGGGGTACAAAAAGTGTACCCCCTTTTTGCACACCGACAGGTCTTGTTATAGTGTAGGTAGACCACCTGTCAAGTTTCATCGCATTCGGAGCTCGTTTGATAGCCCAACCGTTAAACTATAGAGGAATATCCCCGGTTAAATCATCGGACGTTTTCGGTCACAGGAAACTTCTCATCGGGCCTCTCTCTCTCTTCTCTTCTCTTAGCCCGAGGCCCTCTTTGAACAGCCCACTAATCCCACCTAGGCGAACCTACCCCTTCATCTGTCCGGAGCCGCACGATCGTGATCGGAGGGCTCCGAAAGCCCCCCAAAACACCCCAAACCCTAGTCCTACCTTATTTAAACAACCCCGCCTTGCCATTTTGGGTACTCCTAGGCCTTCCGCTACCTCCACCCACCAAACCCCCCTCGTTTTCTGTGCCTGGCCAGCCGCCGGCCGCTACTTGTCGCCGCCAACCCCCTTCCAGCCGCCCGCCGCCGCCACGTGGCGCGCAACAATTGGCCATCCAACTCTCCGCCGCCGTCCTGGGCCAACTGGGCGTTGCCAAGTCGTCCCCGCTCAGATCCGACCTCCCGTGGCCCTCCTGGCCCACCGCCGGCCCGCTTCGGGCCGCGACCGGGACCGAGCCGCCAACTGAGGCCGCGCCCCAGGCAGCGCCCATCTCCGCCGCTTCGCTCGACCAGCGCCCACGCTCCTTCGCCACCTCGCTGCCGACGTCTGCCTCGGCCGCTCCGCCGAACACCGCCGCCTCGCAAGCCCGTCGCTCCGCCGAACGCCGCCACCCTAGATCTGGCCCTGGCCGCAGCGGCTCGCCACCGGTGGCCTCCGCCTCGCCCGCGGTCGGATCCGGCTCCTCCGGCCGCCCGCGGCCCCTCCTGCCTGTCTCCTGCCTCCTCCGGTCACCTCGTCGGACCCCGTCGCCTTCACCACCAACCACCACAGCCGGCGCCCGCCGGAGCTGTCCTCTTCAGCCCCGATCCAGATCGGATCGGGATCACGGCGCCACCAGCCGCACCGATCATGTCCGATCTGGCCCGGACATGTCCGACCTCCTCCTGGCCTTGTGCCACTGCCAGGTGGGTCCGTGCGCGCGCACCGACGGATATGTCCGCTCGGACCGGGACAATGTCCGCCCGATCCCTAGGTTATTTCCACTAAGTCCCTGTAACTTCTTGATATGTGTGCATGTTGACATGCTTGTAACTTTGTGTACGTGTACCCAAATTGAGCATATAATATGTCAAAATGTTCGTCTCGAAGTGCTATTCATGTTAGTTGAATTTGCATGCATGTTACTGTTCATCTTGTTATCTTAATATTCGTTGCAAAACTGCTATGTGATGTTACTGTCAAGTACTTGTCTTCTGTCAACATTATGTATGCATGTTTAACATGGTGTAACTTTGTGTATGTTGGTCCAAATTGAGTGTATGATATGTCAAAATGTTCATTGTGAAGTGCTCTACATGATGGTGGATGTTGCATTCATATTAGGTGCCATATTGCCATGTTTATCTCTTTTTCAAAAGTGAATGTGGCTGTTAAGTGCTGAAACTTGTTATGAGATGCTGATTTATCTTTTTCATATCTTTATGTGTGATTTTGGTTGAGCCACATATCAATATGTTTTAGAAGCACAATCATGTCATCTTTGCTATGATGTAATTATTTTACCATGTTATGCCTTCTGGTGAGTGCAATAAGCTTGTAAAGTGACCTACTCGTTGTTGCTGATTTCTATGACTTGATGAAAACTGCTAAGTCCGAAACTGTTATATCCTGATGCCATGCTGGTTGATGCCCCACTCAAATCCATGAATGTTTTGGGATGTCCAATGATCATGTCTTGATTCCCATGTTATGCTCTATCCATCCATGCCCTTGTTTGCATTAATGGCCTATAGTAGCTTGTTGTTTTCGTGCTCTCAAAATGTTATAAAATGTTTCTGTCAGCCTGTTATCAGTAAGTTCAGTTTTTGCATGTGAATAGCTAGTGTTCTATGCATCCTATGACCATCTTCTTGCCATGAGTAGCTGAATAAACATGTCTTCTTGGTTTTGGTTATACTCACATGCCATGATATGCTTTGAGATGAGTTGCACAAGCTTGCAAACATGCCTACTTGACGTTGTTGCTGTCATGTTCAGTTTATTTTCACTAAGTCTGTGAATCTGTTATCTTTTGCAATCTTGTCATGATGTTTTGAGCATGTTCTAGTGGTATTTGGTAGTAGCTTAGTGATCATGCTTATAGTGCTTGACATGTACATGCTTGCCACGCCCTTTGATGCCATTAGATATTCCTGTAGCATGTTGTTTTGATGATTGCAAAGTGCTTAGTGGCTATTGTGGGACAGCTTGTTGTTATATATTGTTTCATGTGTATGTGTTGAACCGTTGCTCCGTTTTGAGCGTGTCCTATATGAAACTTGTGTGTTTTTGCATGTAGATGCATAATATCATGGTGTACACATGTTTGGAGTGGGTTTGCTTGTTGTTTGAATGCATCTTGCACCCTTGCCATGCTTAACTTTTTTTGCTCATATCTTCTAGGCCGTAGCTCCGAATTAAATGAATTTATATGACACTTGACTAGAATTTCGAGTAGATCATCATGGTGCATGTTAACTTTCTGTTTAACAACTTTAACATAAAGTTTGTTCAGATCTGGACCAATTTTGTAATTTGCATATGAGGACTTACCGGAATTGCTATATGTTGTTTCCGGCCTGATTTAAACTTGCCTTGTTGTGTGTTCTTGTATGCATCATCCCTTGCCATGTATTGCATCATGTAGCCTTGTCATGCCTCATACTTGGTTGAGCATCTTGTCTTGTTATGTGGTGTGTGTTTACCATGTTGCTTGCTTCTTCTCGTTAGTGCTTGTTTCGTTGCGATCGTGAGGATTCGTTCGACTACGCTTGGTTCGTCTACGTGGCTTCTTCTTCGCCTTCTTCATGGACTCGTTCTTCTTCCATGCGGGATCTCAGGGAATATGACCATCACCTTGGATACCTTTACTATCATTGCCATGCTAGTTGTCTCGATGCTATCGCTATATGTCGCGCTGACTATCTATTGTTGTCGACCTCTCATTGTTGCCATGAAACCTCTAACCTTTGACACCATCGCAGCAAACCGTTTTTTGGCTATGTTACCGCTTGCTCAGCCCCTCTTATAGCGTTGTTAGTTGCTGGTGAAGATGAAGATTGCTCCATGTTGGAGCTGGACATTGTTGGAATATCACAATATCTATTAATTACATTAATGCACCTATATACTTGGCAATGGGTGGAAGGCTTGCCCATTTGCTCGGTGTTTTCTTCCACTCATGCCGCCTTAGGAACCGATAAACCGGTGTTATGTTCATTGATTTTTGTGTTCCTAACACGGTTGGGTATATGGGGACCCCTTGATAATTCGCTTTGTTTAAAGCTTTTCCAGCGAGGCCCAACCTTGGCTTTCCATTTGCCTAATAACTAAAACTTGCATAGGGACCGGCTAGCACCCGAGGATTCTTAATCAACCCCCGGCCAAGTGCTCCCCTGAGTGTTGGTCCATACTGGGCGATGTCCGGCGCCCCCTGGGCAACCAGGGTCTTAGCCAACCCGACGTCTTGCCCATCCGGTGTGCCCCGAGAACGAGGTATGTGCGACTCCTATCAGGATTTGTCGACACATCGTGCGGTCTTGCTGGATTAGTTTTACTATTGTCGAAATATCTTGAGCACGGGATTCCTAGAATACTCGGGTCTTCCTAGTTTTGGAGTTGTTACTCCGCTGATCGTGAGAGCTTGTGATGGGCTAAGTTGGGACACCCCTGCAGGATTATGATCTTTAGAGAGTCGTGCCCGCGGTTATGTGGCAGATTGGAATTTGGTAATATCCGGTTGTAGAAAACTTGACAGAAGATCCAATATAAAACACACCAATCGTGTGAGTAACCGTGACCGTCTTTTTTCACTTTGAGAAGAGAACATGGTGGGGTTATGTTTGACTCGTAGGTAGTTCAGGATCTCTAGCGATCATTACTAGTTTGCGACTGTTTGCGTAGATGCTCATCTTATTCTTGTACTTGCAAGTTAGCCATCATATAATGCTTAGCCGCTGCTGCAACATCACCACTTAACCTCTCCATACCCCTTTAAGCTTTGCTAGTCTTGATACCCATGGTTATGGGATTGTTGAGTCCTCGTGGCTCACAGATACTACAACAACAGTTGCAGGTGTAGGTTTCCGATGACTTGACGTGAGAGCGATGTTCTTTATGTTGGAGTTCTTTCTTCTTCATTCCTGGTCGGCAGCCTAGGATAGCAGGATGGATGTCGGTGTGCTTTTTATGTTTCATCCATAGTCGGATGTCTTGTGTATGATGTGTTGTATTCTTGTGGAATTGTATGACTTGTATGTATCCCCCGTGTATGTATGTATGTTACGATGTAATGATATCCGTCTTGTTAAGCGCCTGAAATGTGGTTGTGCCCCAATGACGAGTGTATCACGTCATCGGGATAGAATCACATCTTGGGCGTGACAAGTTGGTATCAGGGCCTCGACCGACCATAGGAGCCCCCTTGATTAATCGTAGTTTGGCCATTGTCGTGTCTAGAAGATAACTTTTTCGGAGTCTAGTTATAACGGAGAGTAGGAATTCTTTTACTCCTTAGCCCCTTCGTCGCTCTGGTGAGGAATCTCGACGTAGGTGTTTTGAATTACTCCTCTTCCCCATCAATTTTTTTAGGATCACGCAGTTAGTTTTCCGATCGTTGCGATGTTTGCTCTTTTCATCCGGTGCATCTCTCGTCTGGTTGATTCGATCCTCTTCATCTTTGCCAGTTCAATCCTCAGTTATTTCCAACCGGCGTCGTTTTCCCCATCTGAAGTGGTCTTTCTTTTTCCCACCCGCCCACCCATTTTCTTCTCGGAGCCGGAGTCCTCAATCGAGTATCCATCCTACTCGTGTGAAGTTTTGAATTCTTTCCTCAATTATTTCAACTGGTGATTTCTCGTCTAGTTCATCATTCTTCATCTCATTTTCTTCTCGAGTGGATTCAATTCTAATTTTCGGTGCTGGTCTTATTCTTTTCCATTGCTTAAGGGTTTTTCCCTTCTCTCGTTCGCCTCTCGCCATTTAATTGTTCCGGTGTTCCAAAGACACTCCATGAGATTCGTCTGTGTTCTAATTTATTCGAGGTTGTCACCTCATTCGAGTCTTTCAAACGTTTCGGTGCATCATTTCTCACTCGAATAATCCTTTTCAAACGGTGTTTCTCTTTGGTGGGCTCATAACCCACAGGTCTTTTCCCAGGATCTTACCTGACTCTTCTAATTTCTCGGAGTGTTTCAAAATTCTTTTCAAGTGTGACGTGTGTATGGATTCCATCCGTCATGTGCCTTCTCCCAGATCATTTGCAAATTCTTTTTATTGTTGGTTCAACCTTCCGTCTTTTTCATTCTTCCGGAGTACCTCAACAATTTTGGTGGCATTTCTCGTCCTCATTTTCAACATTTGAAACTGAAGAAGATTTTCCCTCTAAATCCTTCTCCGTTCTTTTGAAGATTCGTGGTTCTAGCTTGATGTTATCCTGTTATTTTGCTTGTCATAAATTCTTTTCCTTACGCATCCATTGTATTTCATGAATTCTTTTCTTTGTGTTCCTCTGAAGGCCATCATTTCAGAAGATTTCTTCGTTCTCAGTTTTCAACTTCGTCCTCCAAATATTCTTCATTGATGCCTCTTCGTTCGTCTCACATTCGTCCGGTGCTTCGTTCAAGTATTCTTTAATCAGTTCGCGATCTCTTCGTTCTCTTGTATCTAAATTCCCCAAGTGCTTTATTCTTCCCGACGATTCATTCTCTTGGATTCACTCAATTTCAATTATTCACGGTGGTTTGTCTTCTTTCATCACTCGATTATAATTCTTTCGGTGGTTCGTTCCTTCTCTTCACTCGGCTTCAATTCTTATGGTGGTTCGCTCAAGAGTTCTTTTCCGGTGTTATCATATCAATCCATTCATTTTTATTCCAACCTACCGGTGTTTCATGAAGATTTTCACAAGTTCGTGATATATCCCTCTTTAATTATTTCAACAAGAATAAGTAGTATGCGAATCCATTTCTTTCATCAAGTTAATAGATGAAGGATGAGCATACCATAATTCTTATTCATTCTCGTCAAGTTGATTTATTCCTTCCTTCGGAGTTCATTCGTGATGAATAAATTCTAGTCCCAAGTGCTTTCATCTTTTCTTTCTGGAGTTCATAGTTTCTCAGCATTCTCATCGGAATCCCATCTAAATCATCGCAAGGACTTATTCTTATTCTTCTCATCCTTCATCATCCTTTCATTACTGGAGTTCTTCATGGTGGTTCATCGCGATTCAAATCATTCTTCAAGTGTTCATCAAATTGTTTTTGATCAAGCGCAAGCATTATTCTATTGTGTCTCGAGATGCAAATAATTCTCCGTATTCCTTTGAAGTGGAGTTTTGCATTCTTCGCTCTTCTCAGCTCATCAATACTTTGGTTGCGGCATAATATCACCTCAAGTTTCGGGATGATTTCCATAAGTCCACAACAAGCTTACTCTTTTGTTGTTGATTTTCCCAACAAGTCCATTCAATCCTTCCTTCTATGGATGCCTTCAAATTCATTGTGCTAGAAGATGTGTTCTTTCCCTTTTTCTTCTCATTCCATTCTTTAATTCTTCCAGAGGCATTTTCTTGTTCATCTCGTCACGAATCGTTCCATCTTTTCAAGTTCATGTTCTATTCCATTCTCGTGCAACCGGGGTGCTGCCTAAATTTTTCTTATTCTTATCCCTTGTCTATCTCGCTTAACCGGAGTGGTTTTTTTTCAAATTCATTCTTCTTCCTTCAGCTCTTGATTCTTGTCTTTCTACCGTCAAGACTCTCGTACTCTTCCTTGTTCCTCCTTTGTAACGGAGCTTCTCAATCTCGTTCGTCTCCGTTGTATTCTTTCTTTCAAGTTTCTTTAAACCTCTCAAGGTTCTTTGGTCTCACCTTGTTCCTTTTTCTCTTCCATCTTGTTCCTAAGATCTGGGGACGAGATCTCTTGTTAGTAGGGGAGTGTTGTGATGCAACGAGACCGATGCGCGAGGTGTCTTCCAGTTATTCGCTGTCGTTGCCATGTCATCTGCTTGCGTGTTGCACTTTGCCTTGTCATCATGTGCATTTCATCTGCATGTTTTCAAAACTTGCATCCATCCGAGTCCGCCTGTCCTTTCCATTGTCCGTTCTGAGCCCACACACACTCGCACGCGCCCGCGGGACCTCTGAATATTTATTTTATGAGTAGCAGGAAAATGTTCTCGGAATGGGATGAAACTTGGCGTGTGGTCTTGTTATAGTGTAGGTAGACCACCTGTCAAGTTTCACCCCATTCTGAGAACATTTTCCCACCACTCATAAAATAAATATTCGGAGGTGCCGCGGGCGCATGCGAGTGTGTCTAGGCATTCGGAGCTCGTTTGATAGCCCAACCGTTAAACTATAGCGGCAATATCACCGGTTAAATCGTCGGACGTTTTTGGTCTCCGGAAACCTGTCGTTGGGCCTCTCTCTCTATCTTCTCTTCTCTCAGCTCGAGGCCCTCCTTGCACAGCCCACTAATCCCACCTAGGCCAATCTACCGTTTCATCTATCCGGAGCCGCACGATCGCGATAGGAGGGCTCCGAACGCCCCCCGAAACCCCCCAAACCCTAGTCCTACCTTATTTAAACAACCCCCCTTGCCATTTTGGGCACTCCTAGGCCTTCCCCTACCTCCAGCCACCAAAACCCCTCGTTTTCCATGCCTGGCCAGCCGCCGGCCGCCACTTGTCGCCGCCAACCCCCTACCAGCCGCCCGCCGCCGCCACGTGCCGCGCCGCCATTGGCCAGCCAACTCTCCGCCGCCGTCTCGGGCCAACCGGGCGTTACCACGTCGCCCCCGCTCAGCTCCCATCTCCCGCGGCCCTCCCGGCCCGCAGCCGGCCAGCTCCGGGCCGCGACCGGGCCCGAACCGCCCACCGAGGCCACGCCCCGCGCAGCGCCCGTCTCCGCCGCTTCGCTCGACCAACACCCCTGCTCCTTCGCCACCTGGCCGCCGGCGTCCACCTCGGCCGCTCTGCGGAAAGCCGCCGCCTCGCAAGCCCGTCGCTCCGTCGAACGCCGCCGCCCTAGATCTGGCACTGGCCGTAACCGCTCGCCGCTGGTGACTTCCGCCTCGCCCGCGGCCGGATCCGGCTCCTTCGGCCGCTCGAGGCCCGTCCTACCGGCCTCCTGGCTCCTCCGGTCACGTCGTCGGACCCCGCCGCCTTCACCGCCAACCACCACCGCCGCCTCGACGCCTTCGCCCGCCGGAGCTTCCCTCTACAGCCCTAATCCAGATCGGATCGGGATCACGCCGCCACCAGCCGCGCCGGACATGTCCGATCTGGCCCAGACATGTCCGTCATCCTCCTCGCCTTGTGCCACTGCCAGGTGGGCCCGTGCGCGCCCACCAACGGAAATGTCCGCTCGGACCCGGACAGTATCCGCCGAATCCCTAGGTTATTTCCACTAAGTCCCTGAAACTTCATGATATGTGTGCATGTTGAGATGCTTGTAACTTTGTGTACGTGTACCCAAATTGAGCATATAATATGTCAAAATGTTCGTCTCGAAGTGCTCTTCATGTTAATTGAATTTGCATGCATGTTACTGTTCATCTTGTTATCTTAATTTTCGTTGCAAAACTGCTATGTGATGTTACTGTCAAGTACTTGTCTTCCGTCAACATTATGTATGCATGTTTAACATGGTGTAACTTTGTGTATGTTGGTCCAAATGGAGTGTATGATATGTCAAAATGTTCATTGTGAAGTGCTCTACTTGATGGTGGCTATTGCATTCATATTAGGTGTCATATTGCCATGTTTATCTCTGTTGCAAAAGTGAATGTGGATGTTAAGTGCTGAAACTTGTTATGAGATGTTGATTTGTCTTTTTCATATGTTTATGTGTGATTTTGGTTGAGCCACATATCAATATGTTTTAGAATCACAATCATGTCATCTTTGCTGTGGTGTAATTATTTTTTCCATGTTATTCCTTGTGGTGACTGCAACAAGCTTGCAAACTGACCTACTCGTTGTTGCTGATTTCTATGACTTGTTGAAAACTGCTAAGTCTGAAACAATTATATCCCGATGCCACGTTTGCTTGATGCCCCACTCAAATCCATGAATGTATTGGGATGTCCAATGATCATGTATTGATGTCCATGTTATGCTCTATCCATCCATGCCCTTGTTTGCATTAATGGCCTACTGTAGCTTGTTGTTTTCGTGCTCTCAAAATGCTATAAAATGTTTCTGTCAGCCTGTTATCAGTAAGTTCAGTTTTTGCATGTGAATAGCTAGTGTTCTATGCATCCTATGACCATCTTCTTGCCATGAGTAGCTGCATAAACATGTCTCATTGGTGTTGGTTATACTCACATGCCATGATATGCTTTGAGATGAGTTGCTGCTAGGTGGCTTCTCACCCCTCGTTGGTTACCCCAAGTGGAAGGTTTGAGATGCAGTGTAGCAGAAGTTTTCCCTTGGTATTACCAAGGATCGATTCCCCAGAGACTCCCAGTTTCAACAAGAAGGTGTCAACTGCTAACGGCGCCGGATATTAGCAATCAACGTGGACCTGCAGACAGATACAAATAACTTTGCTCCCAACGAGTACAGAGCGGTTGTCAATCCCTCCGGCCTTGTAGTTTACAAAGGATCAAACACAAGTGATAATAGTGATAGATATAATTGCAATAGTAAGTAAATAGCGGAAAAGTAAATAGCGGATGTGATCAATGATGGTAATATGGACCGGAGTCTCATGATGTTCACTAGTGATGTCTCTCTCCCAAAAGATGATAAAACAGCTATGTGAGGTAAACGAATTACAGCTGGGCAATTGACAGGACCATGTGCGCAAACAAATACTGACTACATTGCAAGAAAGGTAGAGGTTCAAAGCATGGGCGGTACGCCAAAGTAAGTAGACCGAAATCCATCAATATCTACTACTAATCATCCACCTTGAGATATCTATCCAGAACATCTCGCTGGTATTAAGTTGCGAGCCCCACCCATAGTGTAAACTCAAAGCAACAGACAACTGCATTAAAAGAACTTTGCGTAAAGTAAACAGTCCTTGCACCCGCGGGCACAAGCACCGTTGTTTTCCCCCTTGTGGCAACAGCACATCCCCTAGACTCATGCTTTTGTCACTCAAACTAGTCATCGAGGGGCATGAACCCACAATCAAGCATAACGTTCCCTCTTGGAGTCACTACCTACTACTTGGCCAAAGCAATAAATAACAACGGAGAACATGCAAGAATTACTTACGAACATAAACATAAAAGAGGTGAATCAAATATATTACTCAAACACAATCTGAACATAATCTCATAATCCATCGGATCCTAGCAAACTCATCATAGCAACAGCATAAGGATTACATATGTGCCTCGATCATGTAGGGCAGCTCACGAGGACTAATTAGTGAAGCACAAGAACGGGAGGAGAACATCACATAGCTACTGGTCATGGACTCATGGTCCAAGGGAGACTACTCACAACACATCCGGGAGGCGTCCATGGTGGTGGAGAAGCTCCCGGTGGTGATCCTCCCCTCCGGTAGGGTGCCGGGAAGGGTTCTCCTTGTGCTCCCGATCTTGGAAGCGGCGGCGACGGCGGAACAGAGATGAGATCGCGAAAAAGAGTTCCTATTTTTAGGGTTTCGGGAGACGCTTTAAATATATGCCAAAGGGGGGCATCGGAGGAGCATCGGGGGGCCCAGGCGCCCCCCCGGCGCGGCCGAGGAGGGGCGCGCCGCCGGGGCGCCTGG
>LR738715.1:464229492-464269379 GCA_902687465.1 Secale cereale | reverse complement strand
GCATGGTAGTTTCTGGAACGCTGATTTTTTATATAATTTTTCTGGATTTTTCCTGGCAGTTCTCGTAATGTGAAAACCTGAAATACAAAAACAGCCGAAAACAGAAACTGGCACTGGGGTGCACTGAGTTAATAGGTTAGTCCAAATATGATCAAAAGTGTATGGAAGTGTATAAATATCATAGCAATATCACCCAAAAGAGGCATGGAGCAAGCAGAAATTATAGATACGTTTTGGACGTATCAACATCCCCAAGCTTAATTCCTGCTCGTCCTCGAGTAGGTAAATGATAACAAGAATAATTTCTGTGGTGACATGCTAATAACCATATAGGACTTTTTCATAGTCATATGACAAAAGCTTACTGAGACAATGAATCTGTAGTAATTAAGTTGCCTCATGAGAAAATCACAAAGAACTGAAAGTTTTACAATATGATACAGAAATATCAAATAGATTTGCAATGAACATGATGTGCAAATATGATAAAGTGATATCTAGCTTGCCCCCTTTAGTGAAGCAAAACATAAATGCAGGGGCACCTCCAAGGTTTAAGTGATGACTAGATACAATGATTTCAAAATAAACGATATCACAATCATGTAAAAGACAATGCTACTTTGGGACAATGCACATTACACTCAGAATGACAATCATGCTCTCAGTAGTTGGTGCTTTTAAGAAAGAAGGTGGAGACTCAACATAAAAGTAAAAGAATGGCCCTTCGCAGAGGGAAGCAGGGATTACTCATGTGCTAGAGCTTTTTATTTTGAAAAAATAGAAACAATTTTGTCAACGGTAGTAGTACTTCATATGTGCTATGCATAAGACATCCTATAAGTTGCAAGCCTCATGCATCGAATACCAATAGTGCTCGCACCTTGTCCTAATTAGCTCGGATTTCCATGGATTGTCATTGCATTACATATGTTTCAACCAAGTGTCACAAAGGGGTACCTCTATGTCACCTGTACAAAGGTCCAAGGAGATAGATCGCATTTGATTTCTCGTTTTTGATAGATCTCAACTTGAGGACATCCATACCGGGACAACATAGAAAATAGATAATGGACTCCTCTTTAATGCTTAAGCATATTCTCATAATAGATTGAGGATTAATGTCCAAGCTAAAACTTCCACCATGATACATGGCTTTGGTTGGTGGCCCAATGTTCTTCTCTAACAATATGCATACTCAAACCATTCAACCCATGGCAAATCACCCTTACTTTATACAAGACGAACATGCATAGCAACTCACATGATATTCAACAAAAGTTTAACAGTTGATGGCGTCCCCAGAAACATGGTTACCGCTCAGCAAGCAACTTATAAGAAAATAAGATACATAAGCAACATATTCTTTACCACAATAGTTTTTAAGCTACTTTCCCATGAGCTATGTATTGCAAAAACTGAAGGTTTTAAAGGTAGCACATGTAAATTTACTTGGAGTGGCGGTGAAATACCACATATAGGTAGGTATGGTGGACTCATATGGCACAATTGGTTTAAAAGGATGTGGATGCACAAGCAGTCAGTCCGCTTAGTATAGGTGGAGGTTAGCAAAAGACTGGGAGCGACCAACTAAGATAGCAATGACGGTCATAATCATGCAGAGCGACAAAGCAACATTGAATCATGCATGGAAGTTATATCGCTACTCAGAAATAAAAGATCATCAAGGCTTGACGGACTTTCTTTACAGTCTTAAATATGCGTGAGCATACGCCAAGTCAATCAAAATAAATTCTTGAAGGAAGATATTACTAAACCATACCACATCATTGGCAAACAAATCATGTTGGTACTCCAATAACACATTGGGAATCCCCCAGCTATTTGAGACTAACCATAAGAAAACCTGAACTACTAAGCGCCATTATGCACGTAGGATCTTTATCATAGACATATTAACCAATGCAACGGAAGCAAACTCTCTTAATAAGATAAGCATGATAATTAAAGAGAGTTCAAGCAACCAACTAAACACAAGCTCTTTAAAAAGATAAGCATGAATACTAAGAGCAGAGCATGATAGTAGCTATTGAAAGACAAAGAACACACACAACAAAGATAGTCATGAAAATTCTATGTTATGTTCTAGGTAGAAGTGGAGCGTGTTTCTCTCCCACATAAAGAACGCTGAGTTCCGACTCGTTATGAAAAACTAAAAAGGAAACTAAAAGCAAGACGCTCCAAGCATAGCACATAACACATGAAGTGATTAAAATATAGTGGAACGAAAGACGAACTGATAATGTTGATGGAGAAGGGGATGCACGGGGGCATCCCCAAGCTTAGACGCTTGAGTCTCCTTGAATATTTCTTGGGGGTGCATGGGGGCATCCCCAAGCTTGAGCGCTTGACACTCCTGAATCTTTTTATCATCTTCCCTCGCACACTTGAAAACTCCCTTCATACATAACTCATCATAATCTGATTAGCGAGGTTAGTACCCATAATAAAATAATTATACCTTGCTGGAAATAAAGATATTCTTGAAGGTCTACTGTTTCTCAAGATTGCCAAAAGGTTTTTGCAAAGAAAAAGCAAGCTCTAGGTTTGCAAAATGAAGGAAAGGCAAAACAGGACAGAATCTTTAAAAAACAGAACAGCAGGTAGTAAATGATTTGTTCGGGGCACTTCTGCAACTCAAATAAAAAAACTCAGAACAGATGCACGAAAGAAAATTATATAGAGCACGCTTTCGAAAAAATTCAGACCAAAAAGATGATCTGGTGATTTTATACGAATTTTTCTATCCAAGGACAGAATCTGTTTCCTGGACAGCACCTCACAACTTTTGAACTTTCTAGCAATCAGAGGCTACACTTGGCACAAAATTGAAAAGTAAAAATACAATGATGATGCTACAGTAGTAAACAACATCAAGACACAACAAAAGCAAAATAAATTTATTCATTGGGCTGCCTCCCAAAAGCGCTTTCTTTTATGCCTTTAAGCTAGGCATAGTGCATAGAGATTAAGTTGTATCAATTGAACCATCATGAAGATCATCAAAAAGTTCTTAAATAATACAACTAGTCTTAAGAGGACTTTCAAATAAAGGCCTCATAGAGATACTTCTAGGGAGAAGACCAAAAGGATAAAAGTCAAGGGAAGATTCATTTATAAATTCATCAAAGAGAGGTGTTTCTTCCAAAGTCTTTACAGTTTCAACCCCTTTGGCAATAGATGGATTACTTTTAGAAAGGGGAGCCTTTGGAACGTGAACGAACTTAGGCTCCCTCTTTGCTGGAGTTTCTACCTTTTTGGTTTTGATCGAGGAGAAGGTAGTTCCTAGGGTATCAAATATTTCCTCAATCTTGTCTATCCTAGAAGAGTCCAAGTCATGGAATTTGATGGTCTCCAAAGTTTTGAAAAATTTATGCATGGAGCTATCAAGCCTATTCAAATTCCCTTGGATCTTACAATCCAACTCATTTATCTTATTAATGCTTGGCATCTCTAGCTCTATTTTTTTCAAGTTTTTTCATAATGTGAGCTAGGGTGATGTCCTCTTGAATGCTAACAACAGGGGGATTCCCAACAAGATTTTCAATAATACTAAGAGACTCCCAAACTGGGGCTTCTAGGAAATTCCCATTGATAGCAGTATCTAGAATAAACCTATTCCAAGAAGTAATTCCAACATAAAAATTTCTAAGCAAGATAGTAGTAGGTTGCTTCTTGGTGGCTCTTTTTGTGAATCACTAATTCTATACCAAGCATCTTTCAAACTTTCCCCACCTCTTTGTTTAAAGGTGAGAACTTCTGCCTCGTCAAAGACAAAAGGACCCGACATAATGACAACTAAAGAACGAGATAACTATTTTTGTGATTTTCGATAAAAAGGTACTAAAGCAAAAACTGAAAGGTAAACTAACAAGACTAAAAGCAAAGGTAAAAGATAGCGTGCAACTCCCCTATATTGAAGAGTGGAGTCCCTGGCAACGGCGCCAGAAATTGCTTTGCTAGGTGGCTTCTCACACCTCGTTGGTTACCCCAAGTGGAATTGCTTTGCTAGGTGGCTTCTATCCAGAACATCTCGCTGGTATTAAGTTGCGAGCCCCACCCATAGTGTAAACTCAAAGCAACAGACAACTGCATTAAAAGAACTTTGCGTAAAGTAAACAGTCCTTGCACCCGCGGGCACAAGCATCGTTGTTTTCCCCCTTGTGGCAACAGCACATCCCCTAGACTCATGTTTCTGTCACTCAAACTAGTCATCGAGGGGCATGAACCCACAATCAAGCATAACGTTCCCTCTTGGAGTCACTACCTACTATTTGGCCAAAGCAATAAATAACAACGGAGAACATGCAAGAATTACTTACGAACATAAACATAAAAGAGGTGAATCAAATATATTACTCAAACACAATCTGAACATAATCTCATAATCCATCGGATCCCAGCAAACTCATCATAGCAACAGCATAAGGATTACATATGTGCCTCGATCATGTAGGGCAGCTCACGAGGACTAATTAGTGAAGCACAAGAACGGGAGGAGAACATCACATAGCTACTGGTCATGGACTCATGGTCCAAGGGAGACTACTCACAACTCATCCGGGAGGCGTCCATGGTGGTGGAGAAGCTCCCAGTGGTGATCCTCCCCTCCGGCAGGGTGCCGGGAAGGGTTCTCCTGGTGCTCCCGATCTTGGAAGCGGCGGCGGCGGCGGAACAGAGATGAGATCGCGAAAAAGTGTTCCTCTTTTTAGGGTTTCGGGAGACGCTTTAAATATATGCCAAAGGGGGGCATCGGAGGAGCCTCGGGGGGCCCAGGCGCCCCCCCGGCGCGGCCCGAGGGGGGCGCGCCGCCAGGGCGCCTGGAGCCCTGGTGGCCCCCCCGGCTGTCCTTCGGGCGCACGGTAGTTTCTGGAATGCTGATTTTTTATATAATTTTTCTGGATTTTTCCTGGCAGTTCTCGTAATGTGAAAACCTGAAATACAAAAACAGCCGTAAACAGAAACTGGCACTGGGGTGCACTAAGTTAATAGGTTAGTCCAAATATGATCAAAAGTGTATGGAAGTGTATAAATATCATAGCAATATCACCCAAAAGAGGCATGGAGCAAGCAGAAATTATAGATACGTTTTGGACGTATCAGTTGCACAAGCTTCCAAACATGCCTACTTGTCGTTGTTGTTGTCATGTTCAGTATATTTTCACCAAGTCTTTGAATCATTTATCTTTTGCAATTTTGCCATGATGTTTTGAGCATGTTCTAGTGGTGTTTGGTAGTAGCTCAGTGATCATGCTTGTAGTGCTTGACATGTAGATGCTTGCCACGCCCTTTGATGCCATGAGATATTCCTGTAGCATGTTGTTTTGATGATTGCAAAGTGCTTAGTGGCTGTTTTGGGACAACTTGTTGTTATATCTTGTTTCATGTGTATGTGTTGAACCGTTGCTCCGTTTTGAGCGTGTCCTATATGAAACTTGTGTGTTTTTGCATGTAGATGCATACTATCATGGTTTACACATGTTTGGAGTGAGTTTGCTTGTTGTTTGAATGCATCTTGCACCCTTGCCATGCTTAACTTGTTTTGCTCATATCTTCTAGGCCGTAGCTCCGAATTAAATGAACTTATATGAAACTTGAGTAGAATTTCGAGTAGATCATCATGGTGCATGTTAACTTGCTGTTTAACAACTTTAACATAAAGTTTGTTCATATATGGACCAATTTTGTAATTTGCATATGAGGACTTACCGGAGTTGCTATATGTTGTTTCCGGCCTCATTTAAACTTGCCTTGTTGTGTGTTCTTGTATGCATCATCTCTTGCCATGTATTGCATCATGTAGCCTTGTCATGCATCATACTTGGTTGAGCATCTTGTCTTATTATGTGGTGTGTGTTTACCGTGTTGCTTGCTTCTTCTCGTTAGTGCTTGTTTCGTTGCGATCGTGAGGATTCGTTTGACAATGCTTGGTTCGTCTACGTGGCTTCTTCTTCATCTTCTTCATGGACCCGTTCTTCTTCCTTGCGGGATCTCAGGCAAGATGATGCCCTGGGATACCTTTAGTATCATTGACATGCTAGTTGTCTCGATGCTATCGCTATATGTCACGCTGCCTATCTATTGTTGTCAGCCTCATTATTGCCATGAAACCTCTAACCTTTGACACCATCCCAGCAAACCGTTGTTTGGTTATGTTACCGCTCGCTCAGCCCCTCTTATAGCGTTGTTAGTTGCAGGTGAAGATGAATATTGCTCCATGTTGGAGCCGGACATTGTTGGAATATCACAATATCTATTAATTACATTAATGCACCTATATACTTGGCAATGGGTGGAAAGCTTGGCCCTTTGCTCGGTGTTTTGTTCCACTCATGCCGCCTTAGGAACCGATAAACCGGTGTTATGTTCCTTGATTTTTGCGTTCCTAACACGGTTGGGTATATGGGGACCTCTTGATAATTCGCTTTGTTTAAAGCTTTTCCAGCGAGGCCCAACCTTGGTTTTCCATTTGCCTAATAACTAAAACTTGCATAGGGACCGGCTAGCACCCGAGGATTCTTAATCAACCCCCGGCCAAGTGCTCCTCTGAGTGTTGGTCCATACTGGGCGATGTCCGGCGCCACCTGGGCAACCAGGGTCTCAGCCAACACGACGTCTTGCCCATCCGGTGTGCCCCGAGAACGAGGTATGTGCGACTCCTATCAGGATTTGTCGGCACATCGCGCGGTCTTGCTGGATTAGTTTTACTATTGTCGAAATATCTTGAGCACGGGATTTCGAGAATACTCGGGTCTTCCCAATTTTGGAGTTGTTACTCCGCTGATCATGAGAGCTTGTGATGGGCTAAGTTGGGACACCCCTGCAGGGTTATGATCTTTCGAGAGTCGTGCCCGCGGTTATGTGGCAGATTGGAATTTGTTAATATCCGGTTGTAGAAAACTTGACAGAGGATCCAATATAAAACACACCAATCGTGTGAGTAACCGTGACCGTCTTTTTTCACTTTGAGAAGAGAACATGGTGGGGTTATGTTTGACTCGTAGGTAGTTCAGGATCTCTAGTGATCATTATTAGTTTGCGACTGTTTACGTAGATGCTCATCTTATTCTTGTACTCGCAAGTTAGCCACCATATAATGCTTAGCCGCTGCTGCAACATCACCACTTAACCTCTCCATACCCCTTTAAGCTTTGCTAGTCTTGATACCCATGGTTATGGGATTGCTGAGTCCTCGTGGCTCACAGATACTACAACAACAGTTGTAGGTGTAGGTTTCCAATGACTTGACGTGAGAGCGATGTTCTTTATGTTGTAGTTCTTTCTTCTTCATCAGTCTTGGGTTAGGTTCCTGGTCGGCAACCTGGGATAGCAGGATGGATGTCGTTGTGCTTTTCATGTTTCACCCGCAGTCGGATGTCTTGTGTATGATGTGTTGTATTCTTCTGGAATTGTATGACTTGTATGTATCCCCCATGTATGTATGTATGGTACGATGTAACGATATCCGTCTTGCTAAGCGCCTGAAATGTGGTTGTTGCCCCAATCACGAGTGTATCACGTGATCGGGATAGAATCGCATCTTGGGCATGAAAGTTCCATCCCCAAAGGTGGCGCGTTCCCTACCGAAACCATCACGCTTGTTGTGACAAGCTCTGGTTTGTGACAAGCTTATAACCAAACCTGCCCCAAATGGGACAAAAAAATTACCACGGCATGTTGATGCCGCTCCATGATAGCATGCCATGTTTCATGAATTTCAGACGAGTTTTGGATTTACAAGAATTTAAAAACCAGGCATCTCAACGTTTTGCCGGCAATCAACAGTGCCCTTGTGTTTGAATATCATTCCCATTTCTTGCATGGGACCTAGAAATTCACCCAAGGGCACACATTTGATTTTTGAACCAACTTTGGTGCACAGGAGCATGTGCTGGTAGTTCAAATTTGAATTATGCACATAAAATGCCTAGAAAACCCAATTAACATATAAAAAGGCCAAACGAACCATGAAAAATTCGAAAATTAAACACAACACTCATGTTGTTCTATGTTGACACTAGAAATTTTTTGAAAGCAATAAGAGGCAATGGATATCATTCTATCCCCAAAGGTGGCATGTTACCTACCGAAACCATAATGCTTGTTGTAAGAAGCTCTGGTTTGTGAGAAGCTTATACCCAAACCTGCCCCAAATGGGACAAAAAAATTTACCACGACATGTTGATGCCGCTCCATGATAGCATACCAAGTTTCATGAATTTCAGACGAGTGTTGGATTTACTAGAATTTAAAAACCAGGCATCTCAACATTTTGCCTGCAATCAACAGTGCCCTAGTGTTTGCATTTAATTCCTATTTACATGGGACTTAGAAATTCACTCAAGGACACAAATTTGATTTTTCAACCAATTTATATGCACCGGAGCATGTGCATGCAGTTCAAATTTGAATTGTGCACATAAAATGCCTAGAAAACCCAATTGATGTATAAAAATGGCCAAACGAACCACGAAAAAAAATCCAATTCTTTTACGACACACATATAGTTGCATGTTCACTTCAGATAAAAGGTCTAGCAATTCGAACAACATCCACTTCCGCTGTGACCCCATTATGTAATTCAAATCAAGATGAAAAATCAAGTAGATCGCACACAGTTTATTTATCGCCAACCGTGTGAGATGCATCACAAAATATCCTCGTCGGCCAATGGCTTACGTGACAAGGTGCGTCGGCTATAGTCCACAGCCGGCGTCTCAAGCACACTAGCTCGCTCCCAAAATACTCCCGCCTCTGCATCCCTCGCAATCTCAAAAAATATCTACCGCCTGGAAGGTTTTAATGTTTGATAGCACACGATTAGTATGTGCGGAGCGTGTGCGATGTCTGTTACTCCCGCTCTGCTACAGTCCCTTCATTCAAATTTTCAGTAGCCCCGGCATTTTACTGCCGCCTCTACATCCCTCGCAATCTCAAAAATATCTGCTCACCCTTGATCCAAATTTCCTGTACCCCCGCCTTGTTACTCCCACCTAGTAAAATTTTCAGTTGCCGAAGTATTTCCTCAAACACCACCTTCCCCCCAGGCCCCCTCCACACACCACACAGTCCCCAAAACCTCCATTCACACAGACACACACAACCCTCGAAACCACTGGTAGGTCGCCGCCGTTGGTGCCGCCTCCATCCTCAACCTCTGCCTGTGTGCCGGGGAGCTCGAGGAGCCAATGGCCAAAAAGAGTTTTATCGCGACCTTTTCACCCGACACCGGCAAGGTAGCCGCCGAGGTGTCCTCGTCGTCCTCTGCGGGCTCGATCCACCGTTGCTGGTCCCCCAATCTGCCCGCCGCCCCGCTCCTACCCCGGTTCGAGGACTGCCCCATCCTCCCTCGGACCCGGCAGCCAACGAGGTCCTACCCCGGGGTCCGGCAGCGGAGGTCATGAATGTGGGTCACCAAGATTACAGATCGGGAGACCCACACCCGTCAGTGGCTCGGTAGCTTCCACACGGCCCAGCTCACGGCCATGGAGTTCGACCGCTGGTAGGTCTGCTACCATGGCGCGGCGACTAGGCTCAATTTCCCCTTCGACACATGTCCGATCGACCTTGTTCCACCGAAGCCAGGGTGGTGAGCTCGGCTATGGCGCGGGAGGACCGAGAGGCATGGGAGCGCCTCGAGGTCGAGGCCGTCGACGCGGCCTACATGCAAGAGCTCCGCCGGCAGCATCCGGAGCTTGTGGAGGCGGAGCGGGCCATCTTTGCCTGCGCGGAGGGCGGTGAGGTTATCACGCTCTCCTCCGATGACGAGGTCGAAGGCGGCGAGGACGACGGCACGGAGGGCAGCAAGGTTATCGCGCTCTCCTCCGATGACGAGGTCGAAGGCGGCGGCGGCGGCGATGCAGAGGCCGTCGAGGTAGGCCCCTTGGATGAGGAGATCGACGTCGACGAGTGGAGGAGTGCCTTCCCCAACGACCCCGACAACAGCACTGGCCCGGACCTGGCTCGCGGCACACCGTACATGACAAGGAAGGATTGGCTCAACCTCTACTTCAACTGAAAGTAGTTTAGCTTAGTTTAAATTTGTGTTTTATATTCGGTTATGCAAAACTATCTATGTTTATGTTTGAATGCATGCTACTTTCGGTTGTACCTTCTTTGAACTTGATCAAATTGAAGATTACAACGTTAAGTTTAGGGGATCGACTAGAAAAGGCCAAAAATTGCTGGAAGGAGTGTTGTACTACATCTTTTTCAATTGTTGTTTAGCTTCTAATATTAACTTGGTGCTTTTAGGTACATATATCATTGCCAAAGTTCCACACTTCGACCCTTTCTGGGGCAATGAGATATTCATGAACCAACATCAAGTGAGGAAACTCATAAAGATTGTCATTAAAATGGGTCCAAAGACGTCAATCGAACTATTTGTTCACACTTTATGCAAGACAACAGTGAACTGCAGGATGGTAAGTAAGAACCCTGTAGCCTTCTTTTTACTGCCGTAATGAGTTGTGTTAGATGACAATGTCTGAATCTTTTTTCCTTTGCAGTGCATCCTGAAGTAGTTTACTCAAGATTACCTCTCAAACTACATGATTGGTGGCCGACCATCGCAAGGGGTTGGTACTAGAGTCATGCATGCCTTCTGCATCCAGGAGAGCACAATAGGGCCATTCCCCTTCACCTTGTTCAGCAACAGGAATGTATGTCGCCTCTTTCTTTACCATCTGTAATACTACAAGTATAGAACCCTGGTTCATCATTCTTTATTTGCTGCTTATGTAATTCTTAAACATATGTACCTATGAATCGAATAATGCATTTGTTGTATAAACCTGATGGATATGAATAAAGCTAAAGCCTACTTTCAAGTTTAAATTAGGTACAATTTTAAATAGCAGCAATTAAATTAGGGCAAAATTAGGGCGCGCGTGTCATTATGGTGCACACGGTTAATAAAGCACGGGTGTGCGATGTACATCATAATCCGACATGGTTCACGGAGAGGAAACATGTGTAACAATGCACACAGTTGATGTTTGCAAAGCGTGCGTGATGTCAGACACTATCGCATACGGTGCGAGAAAAATAAATGTGTGCGATTGTCTACCTATCGTACACGGTTTATAATCATGAACTGTTTGTGATGTGCCAGGCAACATAAAACTCCCGTGCCTGGAATCTGCCTGGAAAACTGTCGTGCCTGGAATCTGCCTAGATTTAGGTAAAACCACAAAACTCCGACTGCGATGGCAATGCGAGCACAAATGAGTAGCAAGGATGAAGTGTTTGGGATATTCGAGATATCGGAAACAGTTATATAGGGACAACTATATGCATCAAGGCTCCCTATCCCCGACGGTTTCTCGGTCATGTGGGAAGGACCCTCCCCCCCTATCGCCCACACTCACTAGGCGACGGTTCCAAATGTCGTCGCGGAAAGTGATTAAAAACCGTTTGTATAGCACAGACGTGTACCAGTGAAGGAGTAACTCCCACATAAAAATTACGGAGAAGAACGACAGTACATTGCTTTCGAGTAGATCTATTTTCAGCATTGCAAATTCTATACCAAGCATCTTTTAAATGTTCCCTCTCCCTTTGTTTAAAATAGAGAACTTCATTGTCGGGAGTGCTAATAATGATAAGAGGACTAGCCATGCAAACGAGGTAGGTGGAGTGGAACCACGAAAGCGAGCGGATAAGACAAACGGAAGAAGGGCGAAGAAAAGGCATATCTTTTCGAAAATCGTTTTAGAAGTGGGGGAGAGGAAAACAAGAGGCGAATGGCAAATAATGTAAATGCAAGGGATGAAAGTTTAATGAAGGGTACTTGGTGGGTCTTGACTTGACATAGATCTCAACGGCACTAGATATTGGCGAGTTGAAGAAGACAAATCTTGACTTGGTGTACATCTCCCCAGCAACGGTGCCAGAAATTCTTCCTGCTGCCTCTTGAGCTTGCGTTGTTTTTCCCTTGAAGAGGAAAGGGTGATTCGGCAAAGTAGAGTAAGTATTTCCCTCAGTTTTGAGAACCAAGGTATCAATCCAGTAGGAAATTACACACAAGTCGCCAAATACCTGCACAAACAAACAACAAACTTGCACCCAACGCTATAAAGGGGTTGTCAATCCCTTCTAGGTTATTTGCAAAAGTGAGATCTGATAGAGATACATGAACTAGTAAAGTAAATATTTTTGGGTTTTTGGTTTATTGATTTAAAAGTAAAAGAATGCAAAATAGTAGATCTGAAACTTATATGATGTAAAATAGAGCTGGTGGCCATAGGTTTCACAAGAGGCTTCTATCATGATAGCAAGTATTACTGTGGGTGAACAAATTACTGTCAAGTAATTGATAGAAGAGTGAATAATTATACTGACATATATGGCAATGAACATGAATATAGGCATCATGTTCAAGACAAGTAGACCGACTCCTGCCTGCATCTACTACTATTACTCCACATATCGACTCAAACGATTCTGCATCTGGAGTATTAAGTTCATAAGAACAGAGTAGCACCTTAAGCAAGATGACATGATGTAGCGGAATTATCTCAAGCAATATGATGAGAACCTCATCTTGTTATCCTCAATGGCAACAATACAATACGTGTCATGTCCCTTTGTGTCACTGGGATTGAGCACCGCAAGATTGAACCCAAAGCAAAGCACTTCTCCCATTGCAAGAAAAACCAATCTAGTTGGCCAAACCAAACCGATAGTTCGAAGAGAATTACTAAGATATAAGATCATGCATACAAGAATTCATGAGAAACTCAAATATTATTCATAGATAATCTGATCATAAACCCACAATTCATCGGATCTTGACAAACACACCGCAAAAGAAGATTACATTGGATAGATCTCCAAGAACAACGAGTATAACATGGTATTGAATATCAAAGAGAGGGAAGAAGCCATCTAGCTACTAGCTATGGACTCGTAGGTCTGTGGTAAAATACTCACACTTCATCGGAAGGGCAATAGGGTTGATGTAGATGCCCTCCGTGGTTGATTTCCCCTCCGGCAGTGTACCGGAAAAGGCCTCCAGATGGGATATCATGAGAACGGAAGGTTACGGTGGCGGAAAAGTGGTTTCGATGGATGTTCTGATGTTTCTGGAATATTTGTGAATTTATAGGCGGAAGAAGTAGGTCACGGGAACCTCCGGTGGCCCACAAGGTAGGGGGCGCGCCCTACCCCCCTGGACGCGCCCTCCACCCTTGTGGCCGCCTAAAGGATACCCTGGCGTGTACTCCAAGTCCATCTGGTGTCTCCTGGTCCAAGAAAAATCTAAGTAAAGTTTCGTTCCGTCTGGACACCGTTTGATATTCCTTTTCTGCGAAACTCAAAAACAAGGAAAAACAGAAAGTGGCACCGGGCTCTGGGTTAATAGGTTAGTCCCAAAAATCATATAAAATAGCATATATAACATCCAAGACATATAATATAATAGCATGGAACAATCAAAAATTATAGATATGTTGGACACGTATCAATTATATGAGTGGTTAGTCATGCCTTTTGGGTTAACTAATGCACCTAGTACTTTCATGAGATTAATGAATGAAGTTTTATGTTCTTTCATTGGACGGTTTGTGGTAGTTTAGTTTGATGATATACTGATTTATAGCAGATCTTTGAAGGAACATTTGGACCATTTACTTGTTGTTTTTATTGCTCTATGTGATGCACGTTTGTTTGGTAACCTTGGGAAGTACACCTTTTGCACCAACCGAGTATCTTTTCTTGGCTATGTTGTTACTCCACAGGGAATTGAAGTTGATAAAGCCAAGATTGAAGCTATTGAGAGTTGGTCACGGCCCAAAACGGTCACATAAGTGAGGAGTTTTCTTGGACTTGCTGCTTTCTACAAGCGTTTTATGAGAGATTTCACCACCATTGCTGCACCTCTCAATGAGCTTAAAAAGAAGGATGTGCCTTTTGTTTTGGGTACTGCACAGGAAGAAGCCTTTTGACGCCGTTTCCTCTCTTCCTTCCTTCCTAAGCTTTCGCCGTCGCCTGCTGTCGTTGCTTCGCCATCCCCCTCCCTCAGTCCTCTAACTTTCTTAGCCGCCATGGCGTCCAAATCCGTCAAGGGCAAGGGGGTGGCCAAGGGCGTTGGGATTGTGGAGCCGCCGGAGAATGGGCTGTTGGGGGACCGGACAAAGTCCGCCTTCTTCTTCCCCTCGACAGTTGATGTCCACGAGCTCCGGGCTTCCTTCAAGCCTCTATGGGGAGTGAAGACGGGGGGAGAGAATTCAGGACATCCGGCGACGCGCGTCATTCCTGCCGCTTGCGCCAATCCTGGCCCAAATCGGTATCCCTTCTTCGCCGATTATCTTTCTTGCGGGTTATGTCCCCCTTTTTCCGATTTCTTCTGCGACATCATGCACACCTTCGGCTTTCGACTCTTGGATTTTACTCCGAATGCGGTGGCGTGCATGGCTTTCTTTGCACACCTTTGCGAAGGCTTCATCAGGGAGCAGCCCAACACGGCGCTTTTCCGCCATTATTTCTCCCCTCGTATCCAGCCGGGAGGTGCCATCTCCGGATGCATCACCTGGATCCCAAGATCCAAGGGGGCGTACCCGGACGGTGCCGTGAAGGAGAGGTGGGATGAATGGCGTGGCCGGTGGTGCTGGATTGAAGACGAAGACCCGCCAAAATTCTGCAAGGTCCGCCGAGTGCCGCCGGTCCGTGGTAGTGATTGGAGCGATGTCGATGTCGCCGACGGGAGGCTCACTATCGCCACCACCAGGATTCTCCGGCTCACCCAGGCTGGTCTCACTCTTGAGATGATCGGGGCAGACTTTATTAGCCATCGGATCGCCCCGTTGCACAACAAGGGGAAGCTAGCCTGGCTCTTTACGAATCCAGCTGACGTTATGCGACTCCTTCTTGGCCTCGTCTACAATTTCACGGTGATGGCACATGCCCATTTCTTCCAGTGACTTTTCCAGCTTGATGTGGGTCGTGATGGCGATGTTGAACGGACCAGCAAGGCCGCGCGGGCTGCCGCAAGGGCCAGCAAGGCCATCAAGGGGCCGTTTTTTCAAGCTGCCAGCGGGGATTGTCCCGTTGTGCAGTAATTCACGCCGGTCCGAGATCATTGCTATGATGCCGGACTATAACGCGCACGGCCCTGTCCCGAGCTAGAAGGAGCCGACGGACGCGGATGTGCAGCAATTCTTTGACACCCTGACTGAGGTGTATGTCAATGCTGACTTCGAGCGGTGGCTTGTCATGGACACCACCCAGGCAGAGCTGGACTACATCGCCACTAGGGCAAGGGAGGCCTAGCTTGCCCTGGAGGCAGGCAGTGTCGGGGGTGTGGAGGACATGGCCGCAACGGCTGGGGAGGAGGAGGAGCTCACCCGGTGGGCGGCAGCCGCCGGGGAGGCTAGCAGCGCCGGCACTGGAGCTCTGCTTGTTGAGGATGCGGCCGACGAGTCGCCGTCGGAGGAGGACGTGGCGGCGGGCTCGACGCCAGCCAGGGGAAGAGGGCGAGTCCTACGGCGGGCTAATTCCGGCGAGCCGGTCCATCCCGGCAGGGCAGCGCGGCCTCAATTGACCCTGGAGGGGTCCGGGCGTCACACGAGGGCCACGGCAGTGAAGAGGCTGACGAATGCCGCTAAGAAGAAGAAGGCAACAGCCCCTTCCTCATCTGAGCGCGCACAAACCCCGCCTTCTTCGCCTCCTCTGGTTGATGTCGACTCGGATGTTGACGCGGAGCTCCCTTTTGATCTTGGGCCTCTCAGCCCGAAGAGGAAAAGGAAAGTGGTGGAAGATGAGGAGATGGATGATGAGTAAGTATTCCATTCCTTACTGCCATTTCCATTCCCCTAAATCAAGTCACTCATCTTGATCCGTTTTTGTTTTTGCAGGGATGCAGAGACGTTGGCCCAGAGGGTGAAGAGGGCGAAGGCCTCGATGAGCAGCCAGCCCTCGGCTGGGGCTTCAGAGACGCCACTAGTGGTGTTGAGCAGCCTGGACAGCAGCCCCTAGTGTAAGTTCGTCACCCTCCTCTTACTCGACATGTGGTAGGCGTTCGATGCTATGGTGCTGACCTTGTCGGGTTTGTAGGAAGGGAGCGGCAGCAGGAGGAGCTGCAGAGGGATAGCCCCAACACACCGCCCCCATCGACTACGCCGCCGCGAGGGGCGTCCCCGGCAAGGGCATCAAGCACGGAGCCCACACCCATGGAGGAAGAGGGGAACTTTGGCGCTGGTGACTCTGCCATAGCGCGAAATACTGGCGGGGAGGGGACTTCTGCTTCACAGCCTGGCACTGGTGAGTCTCCTGTCCTCCATCTTTGTTTTCCCTTATTCTTTTTCTTGGCTTCATTGCTCCCATTACTGCCCATGCCCTCCTTCAACAGATACGGAGGATGTGGATACTGTTGTCGGGAATATTGCTGAGGAGGCCGCGGCGGAGGCCGACAGGACTGCCGCCGAGGAGGCCGCCAAGGATGCTGACGAGGACACCGCTGCGGGGACCTCCAAGGCGACGGGCGAGGCTTCTGCCGGGGGTGCCAGCGGTGGGCCTGTCGGGGAGGCCGGCAAGGCCACAACCGAGGAAGAGGTGGTTGATGAACATCCTCCTTCCTCCACAACCTCGGGCCCCGGCAGATATCTGAAGGTGGGCGATGATCTTTTCTTCCATCTTCCAGGGGCGTCAAGTTCCCGAGCGCCCGCCGGAGGGGAAGTCTTTGACGGCGAGGTGCTCGCCGCCACCGGGCTCGAGGTGGTCGATGAACCGGGCGTTGGCGGCGATGGTTCTCCAGAGGAGCAGCTTTTTTGTGCTATGGGGGCCAATTTCCAAAAGCTCCCAGTGCTCTACCATGCCCGTCTGGACAAGGTTAAGTCCAGGATGGCAACGGTGGATAAGGCGGAGGTGGACTTCAAGGCGCGCGTTGCTGAGGCGCAGACCTGGTTCCACCCGACTCGCGAGGAGCAGAGGGCCTTTCAAGGGGAATTGGCCAAGCGCGATGTAGAGCTCACCATGAAGATGGCTGACGTCGAGAAGGCCCAGGAAGAGGCAGCGAATTTGGCTGCCGCGGCCGAGGCCGCCCGGAACCAGCATCAAGCTGCATTGGATTCCGAGGAAGAAGACCTCTCCGCGCGTTAGGCGAAGCTTGCTGCAACGCTCCGCGGCAAGGATGAGGAGCTCAAGGCCCTTGTCGTGCGGCGGACTCACAAGCTGGAGCAAAGGCACAAAGAGGCACTCGATGCCCAGGCTCTGGCCCATGCCGGTAGGGTGAAGGAGTTAGAGGTAGAGCGGGACGATATGAAGGAACAGACCATCACTCTGTCCAACGAGAAGAGCACGCTCAACTGCACCTTGGTAGAGGCGCAAGGAGCAGTCATCAGCAGGGCTGGGGAGCTCTCCGAAGCGCAAAACTGCATCAGAGATCTCAAGCTGAAGCTGGAGAATCTCGAGAAGATGTTGTCGGAGAGCACGGCTCGGGAGGAGACCTTGTCCAGGAGCCTGGAGGAGGAGAAGCAGCTGCGGGCGAATGAGGCCGCCTCCCACCAGGAATATGTGGCGGGCGAGAACAGATGGATCAGCCGCCTGGAAGACGTCGCCGACAGGGTCACCTCGCAGTTGGCCATCATGGGGATGCCAAACGTGAGGTATGCTCCTGAGCACAGCGGGACCGTCAACGCCAAGCTGACCCAGTTCTTCGAGGCCATCCTTGGAGCCTTGGCTTCTCTTCACTCCAACAGGGCGGCCACGTTGGCCGGGGAGGCCCGGCGACTTTGCCGGGGGGTCGTGACCAAGGTCCTCACCAAGATGGCGTACTGGAATCCCAACCTTGACTTCGAAGCCGCAATGGATAGCTTGCCGGATGGTACTGACCTCACAGTGCTCAAGGAGCGCATCAAGCCAGTCATCAGCTGCATCGACGAAATCAAGAGGGTGGAAGGCCAGCGCCGGGATTAGGCATCCCGTTCTTCTTCGCCGCCGCGGGTTCCCGACCAAGACAAGTTTTATCTTTAGTTAGAATCCACAACAATGATATGATGTAATATAACTTTGAAGTATTTTTGGGATTATGCATGCTATTTCCCTGTTTGTTTCCTCTTTGTACGTCCACCCTACGCTAGCTGGGTAGGCTTGCCAGCGCGGAAACCCAGGGCGGTGTCTTGGGGACGGGTCCCCATTGGCCTGCCGGGTGAATGTGCTGCCGGGTGAGCCACCTTACCACCCTTAACGCAGCCGCTCGAACTGTCAAGTTTGACTCGAGTCAGAGTCGAGAGCCTTGCCAATTGCGGAAGGCTACCCTACCGTTTCCCATGCAGCCATTTGAACCGCTAAGCGGACTCGAAACAGAACAAAGGCATTGTCGATCGGGAAGGGCCCCATTTGCGCACAGGTTTCTTTTTGTACAAAGAACGACAACTCCGAGGATAATAAGTTCATATAATAGAATGGAAATATTCGGGGTTCAATGTAACTTAGCTCCTGTTTGCAGCCGCTCGAGTGCTGATCTTCCGGCCTCCTTCCTTCTCAAAGAGCCACGAAGACGAAGGAGTGCTGGGCTAACTGCTAGAGCCGATTCTCACAACTGCGCCCCCTACCTGGCGCGCCAAAGATGTCGGCGTATTGGGACGACACATATGGGATCACAAGAATCCCTACTACGGTTGCGGGGCGCAGGGTTGAGAGAAGAGCGGATCAAACAGATAGCACACGGTTCGTTTATCCAGGTTCGGGCCACGAGGATACGTAAAACCCTACTCCTACTTTGGTGGATTGTATATTTGTGTTCTTCAGCTAGCTATGGGGCGTGATGAGCTCCAAAAAACTGAATCCTCCTCCTGGTCGCCTCGGGCCTCCTTTTATAGAAAAAGGGATGGCCACAGTGGCACACAGGAGGTGGAAAGGGTACAGTGATGCGAGGTTATCCCTCGCATTACATGACAAGGCGCATTTAATGCGTCTTGCTTAGGTGTCCTTACTTTATCGGGGACAGGGGAGAGATCTGTCTTGTCCGTCGCCGCCCCTTCTTGTGTCGACACGCGCCCTGTCCAGCGATGCCTGAGATGCCATGTAGGTAGGCAGGCAGCTGAGGTGGCGCAATGGTGGGTCTTCACGAAGATCTGCATGTCGCCACGCAGGTGCCTGCCCAGCTGGTTGGGTCGGCAGCTGCATATGGCGGTGAAAGTTTAGTCGGCGTGGGCCTGATGGTGGCCCTGCGGATGTCCTCGGCAAGGGCCTTGCCGGGGCCCCGGCAAGGGTCTTGCCGCAGCGCTTGCTGCCATCCCCGGCAAGGTGCTTGCCGGAGGTCTTATGGTCTTCCTTGGCTGGGATCCCGCCAAGGGTCATCGTCTTCTTAGTGCGTATCTGATCTTGAATGTCTTCACAAAGGTCTGCATGCCACTACGGTGATGTCTCCCGAACCCTTGCCCCATGGGGGCAGTGGACTCAAGGGTGATTCGCTCCGTAGGCGTGGGGCGAGTTGCCGCGGCAAGGGTCTTGCCGGGGCTGCTAAAGCCGGCCCCGGCAAGGATCTTGCCGGGACTGCTAGAACTGGCTCCCGGCAAGGCTCTTACCGGGGGAACCTGCTTCGACCCTTTGCTCTTCGTGGTCTTGTTCTTCGGTGCTCCGGTCTTACCCTGGCTTACCTCCCTCGCCTTGCTTGGTGCGGCGGTGCCTGTGGCTCAGACTGCCCATGCACAGTCATAGGTGTACAAAAAGTGTACCCCCCTTTTTGTACATCGACACCTATCTATCAGATCTCACCTTCGTAAGTGACCGCAAAGGGATATACAACCCCTTATCGCGTTGGCTGCGAAGTTCTTATTTGTTTGTGTAGGTGCGAGGGACTCGCGCGTAGTCTCCTACTGGATTGATACCTTGGTTCTCAAAAATTGAGGGAAATACTTACGCTACTGTGCTGCATCACCCTTTCCTCTTCGAGGGAATACAAAGCAAGCTTGAGAAGTAGCAAGAAGAATTTCTGGCGCCGTTGCCGGGGAGGCTTACGCAAAAGTCATATATCAAGTACCTATCAGAAACCCTTATCCTTCGCATTACATTTATTTGCCTCTCCCCCACTTCACCCTTGCCGTTTTATTTGCCTTGTGTTTACCGTTCGCTTGCTTCTTGTTTGCTTGTGTGTTGGATTGCTTGCTTGTCACTATGGCTCAGAACAATACCAAATTGTGTGACTTTTCCAATACCAACAATACTGATTTTATTAGCACTCCGATTTCTCATATTACCGATGTTGAATCTTGTGAGATCAATGCTACCTTGTTGAATCTTGTCATGAAAGATCAATTTTCCGGCCTTCCTAGTGAAGATGCCGCTACCCATCTAAACAACTTTGTTGATTTGTGTGATATGCAAAAGAAGAGGGATACGGATAATGATATTGTTAAATTGAAGCTATTTCTGTTTTCACTTAGAGATCATGCTAAAACTTGGTTTTCCTCTTTGCCTAGAAATAGTATTCATTCATGGAATAAGTGAAAAGATGCCTTTATCTCTAAGTATTTTCCTCCTGCTAAGATTATCTCTCTTAGAAACGATATTATGAATTTTAAGCAACTAGATCATGAGCATGTTGCACAAGCTTGGGAGAGAATGAAATTAATGATACGTAATTGTCTTACACCTGGTTTGAACTTATGGATGATTATACAATACTTTTATGCTGGCTTGAATTTTGCTTCTAAAAATCTTTTAGATTCGGCTGCAGGAGGCACTTTCATGGAAACTACTTTAGGGGAAGCTACTAAACTCCTAGATAATATTATGGTTAACTACTCTCAATTGCACACCAAAAGATCTACTATAAAAAAGTGCATGCTATTGAAGAGATTAGTGTTTTGAGTGGAAAGATGGATGAACTTATGAAATTATTTGCTACTAAGAGTGCTTCTTGTGATCCTAATGATATGCCTTTATCTACGTTGATTGAAAATAATAATGAATCTTTGGATGCGAATTTTGTTGGTAGGAATAATTTTGGTAACAATGCTTATAGAGGAAACTTTAATCCAGGCCTTTTCCTAGTAATTCCTGTAAGAATTATGGTAATTCCTACAATAACTCTTATGGAAATTTTGGTAAGGTGCCCTATGAATTTGAAACTAGTGTTAAGGAGTTTATGAATTCGCAAAATAATTTCAATGCTTTGCTTGAAGAAAAATTGCTTAAGATTGATGAGTTGGCTAGAAACGTGGATAGAATTACTCTTGATGTTGATTCTTTGAAACTTAGATCTATTACACCCAAGCATGATATCAATGAGTCTCTCAAAGCCATGAGAATTTCCATTGATGAATGCAAAGAAAGAACCGCTAGGATGCGTGCTAAAAAGGAGTGCTTTATGAAAGCGTGTTCTTCTAATTATCATGAAAATAAAGATGAAGATCTGAAAGTTATTGATGTGTCTCCTATCAGATCCTTGTTTTCTAGTATGAATCTTGATAAATATGGGACTGGAGATGAGTCTACTTTAGTTAAAAGGCGTCCCAACGATTAGGAGTTTTTAGATCTTGATGCTAAAATTGTTAAAAGTGGGACTGAAGAGATTAAAACTTTGCATAGTGATGAACCCACTATTTTGGATTTCAAGGGATTCAACTATGATAATTTCTCTTTGATAGATTGTATTTCCTTGTTGCAATTTGTACTAAATTCTTCGCATGCTTGTAGTCAAAATAAAGCTTTTACCAAACACATAGTTGATGCTTTGATGCAATATTATGAAGAAAAACTTGAATTAGAAGTTTCTATCCCTAGAAAGCTTTATGATGAGTGGTAACCTACTATTAAAATTAAAATTAAAGATCATGAATGCTTTGCCTTGTGTGATATGGGTGCAATTGTTTCTACTATCCCAAAAACATTGTGTGATTTGTTAGGTTTCCATGAGCTTGATGATTGTTTTTTGAATTTGCATCTTGCGGATTCGACCATTAAGAAACCTATGGGAAGGATTAATGATGTTCTTATTGTTGCCAATAAGAATTATGTGCCCGTAGATTTCATTGTTCTTGATATAGATTGCAATCCTTCATGTTCTATTATTCTTGGTAGACCTTTGCTTAGAATGATTGGTGCAATTATTGATATGAAGGAAGGAAATATTAGATTCCAATTTCCGTTAAGGAAAGGCATGGAACATTTTCCTAGAAATAAAATCAAATTACCATATGAATCTATTATGAGAGCCAATTATGGATTGCCTTCCAAAGATGGCAATACCTAGATCTATTCTTGTATCGTGCCTAGCTAGGGGCGTTAAACGATAACGCTTGTTGGGAGGCAACCCAACTTTATTTTGTTTGTTTTTTCTTCTGTTTGGGAATAAATATTGCATCTAGATTCTGTTTAGATGTGGTTTTGTGTTTTAATTAGTGTTTGTGCCAAGTAGAACCTTTGGGAAGACTTGTGTGAAGTTTATATGATCATGCTGTGAAAAACAGAAACTTTAGCGCTCATGAGATTAGCCACCAGATTTTACTGGAGAGTGCTATTTAGTTGATTCTTTTTGCAGATGAATAATAGACAAATTCCTTACGTTTACAAATTTATTTCATGTTTTTTGGAGTTACAGAAGTATTCTAAAGTTACAGATTACTACATACTGTTCTGTTTTTGACAAATTCTGTTTTTCGTGTGTTGTTTGCTTATTTTGATGCATCGATGAGTAGTATTGGAGGATATGAATCATAGAGAAGTTGGAATACAGTAGGTTTAACACTAATATAAACAAAGAATGAGTTCATTACAGTACCTTTGAGTGGTGGTTTGTTTTCTTATACTAACAGAGCTCATGAGATTTTTGGCTAAGTTTTGTGTTGTGAAGTTTTCAAGTTTTAAGTATGGCTTTGATGGACTATGGATCAAAGATTAGAAAGAGCCTAAGCTTGGGGATGCCCAAGGCACCCCAAGGTAAAATTCAAGGACAACCAAAAGCCTAAGCTTGGGGATGCCCCGGGATGGCATCCCCTCTTTCGTCTTCATCTATCGGTAACTATACTCGAGACTATATTTTTATTCACTACATGATATTTGTTTTGCTTGGAGCGTCATGTATGATTTAGGTCTTTGCTTTTTAGTTTGCCACAATCATCCTTTCTGGACACACCTTTTGAGAGAGATAAATGTGGTTTAGAATTTGTTAGAATACTCTATGTGCTTCACTTATATATTTTGAGTTAGATTGTTTTGCTCTAGTGCTTCACTTATATCTTTTAGAGCACGATGGTGGTTTTATTTTGTAGAAATTGTTGTTCTCTCATGCTTAACTTATATCCTTTTGAGAGTCTTCTAGAACATCATGGTAATGTGCTTTGGTTATAAAACTATTCCTAATATGATAGGCATCCGAGATGAATGTAGAAAAAATTTCATATAAAGTGCATTGAATATGATGAGAAGTTTGATACTTGATGATTGTTTTGAGATATGAGGATGGTGATATTAGAGTCATGCTAGTGGAGTAATTATGAATTTTAGAAATACTTGTGTTGAAGTTTGTGATTCCCGTAGCATGCACGTATGGTGAACCGCTATGTGACGAAGTTAGAGCATGAGGTATTTATTGAGTGTCATCCTTTGTGTGGAGGTCGGGATCGCGCGATGGTTAACTCCTACCAACCCTTCCCCTAGGAGCATGCATTGATTACTTTGTTTTGATGACTCGTAAATTTTTGCAATAAGTATATGAGTTCATTATGACTAATGTTGAGTCCATGGATTATACGCACTATCACCCTTCCACCATTGCTAGCCTCTCTTGTACCGCACAACTTTTTCAAATACCATACACCCACCATATACCTTCCTCAAAACAGCCACCATACCTACCTATCAGGCCATTTCCATAGCCACTCCGAGATAAATTGCCATGCAACTTTCCACCGTTCCGTTTATTATGTCATACTTCATCATTGTCATATTGCCATGCATGATCATGTAGTTGACATCATATTTGTGGCTAGGCCACCATGCATAATTTTTCATACATGTCACTCTTGATTCATTGCACACCCCGGTACACCGCCCGAGGCATTCATATAGAGTAATACTTTGTTCTAGTATCGAGTTGTAATCTTTGAGTTGTAAGTCAATAAAAGTGTGATGATCTTCATTATTAGAGCATTGTCCCATGTGAGGGAAGGCCAAAAAAAAGAGATGGCCCAAAAAAGATAGACATGAGCTAAAAAAGGGAAAGCCCCTCCAAAAAAATGAGAGAAAAGAGAGAAAGGACAATGGTGCTATCCTTTTCCACACTTGTGCTTCAAAGTAGCACCATGATCTTCATGATAGAGAGTCTCTTTTTTTGTCACTTTCATATACTAGTGGGAATTTTCATTATAGAACTTGGCTTGTGTATTCCAACAATGGGCTTCCTCTAATTCCCTACGTATTCATGAGCAAGCAAGTTGGATGCACACCCACTTAGTTTCTTTTGATGAGCTTTCATACACTTATAACTCTAGTGCATCCGTTGCATGGCAATCCCTACTCACTCACATTGATATCTATTGATGGGCATCTCCATAGCCCATTGATATGCCTAGTCGACGTGAGACTATCTTCCTCCTTTTTGTCTTCTCCACAACCACCACTCTATTCCACCTATAATGCTATATCCATGGCTCACGCTCATGTATTGCGTGAAAGTTGAAAGGTTTGAAAAAAATTGAGTATGAAAACAATTGCTTGGCTGAAACCGGGATTGTGCATGATATCAACATTCTATGTGATGAAGAGGGAGCATAGCCAGACTATATGATTTTGTAGGGATAAGTTTCTTTGGCCATGTTATTTTGAGAAGACAGGATTGCTTTGTTAGTATGCTTGAAGTATTACTATTCTTATGTCAATATAGACTTTTGTCTTGAATCTTTCTGATCTAAACATTCATGCCACAATAAAGAAAATTACATTGAAAATTTTGTTGGTAAGCATTCCACATCAAAAATTCTGTTTTTATCATTTACCTACTCGAGTACGAGCAGGAATTAAGCTTGGGATAACTTGATACGTCTCCAACGTATCTATAATTTTGATTGTTCCATGCTATTATATATTCTGTTTTGGATGTTTAATGGGCTTTATTATACACTTTTATAATTTTTTCGGGACTAACCTACTAACCCAAGGCCAAGTGTAGATTGATGTTTCTTTGTCTATTTCAGGGTTTCGCAGAAAAGGAATATCAAACAAAGTCCAAACGGAATGAAACCTTCGCGAGAGTTATTTTTGGAACCGTATCTACCCAGAAGACTTGGAGTACACGCGAGGGAACGAAGGAGGCGGCCATGAGGGTCCAGGGCACGCCCCCTCCCCCTAGGCATGCCCCCACCCTCGTGGGCCCCCTCTGGCTCCCCCGATGCCCTCCTTCCTCCTATATATATCCATATACCCTGAAAACATCGAGGCAACAGAGAAAACCCTAATTCCACCGCCGCAACCTTCTGTTCCCGTGTGATCCCATCGTGGGGCCTATTCTGGAGCTCCGCCGGAGGGGGGATTTACCACGGAGTGCTTCTACATCAACACCATAGCCTCACCCATGAGTTGTGAGTAGTTTACCATAGACCTTCGGGTCCATAGTTATTAGCTAGATGACTTCTTCTCTCTTTTTGGATCTCAATACAAAGTTCTCCTCGATCTTCGACAAGATCTATTCGATGTAATCTTTTTGCGGTGTGTTTGTCGAGATCCGATGAATTGTGGGTTTATGATCAAGATTATCTACGAGAAATATTTGATCCTTTTCTGAAATCTTTTATGTATGATTATAATATCCTTGCAAGTCTTTTCGAATTATTGATTTGGTTTGGCCTACTAGATCTATAGTTCTTGCAATGGGAGAAGTGCTTGGCTTTGGGTTCAATCTTGCGCTGTCCTTTCCCAGTGACAGCTGGGGTAGCAAGGCACGTATTGTATTATTGCCATCCAGGATAAAAAGATGGGGTTTATATCATATTGCTTGAGTTTATCCCTCTACATCATGTCATCTTGCTTAAAGGATTACTCTGTTCTTATGTACTTAATACTCTAGATGCATGCTGGATAGCGGTCGATGTGTGGAGTAATAGTAGTAGATGCAGAATCATTTCTGTCTACTTGTCACAGACGCGATGCCTATATATAATGATCATGCCTAGATATTCTCATAACTATGTGCTTTTCTATCAATTGCTCGCCAGTAATTTGTTCACCCACCGTAGAATTCTGCTACCATGAGAGAAGCCACGGGTGAAACCTATGGCCCCCGGGTCTATTCTCAACATATTAATCTTCCAATCTACTTTACTTTGCTTTATTTACTTTCTGTTCTTATATCCAAAAATACCAAAAATATCATACTATCCTATCTATTAGATCTCACTTTCGTAATTGACCGTAAAGGGATTGACAACCCCTTATCGCGTTGGCTGCGAAGTTCTTATTTGTTTGTGCAGGTGCGAGGGACTCGCGCGTAGTCTCCTACTGGATTGATACCTTGGTTCTCAAAAACTAAGGGAAATAGTTACGCTACTGTGTTGCATCACCCTTTCCTCTTCGAGGGAATACAACGCAAGCTCGAGACGTAGCAACGTTACGAGCGGGCTCAACGGACATCCGAGAGGACACGGGCAGCTGCTCATCCAGAAGCTCGAGGTGTGCTCCACGCCCAGTACCTGCACCATGGTTAGTTAGCAACAAGGGGGTATATGCAACATCAACAAATTGACCAGGTAAAGGTAAAGCTGGAGGTGACCGGAAGTGCGGAAAAAGGAAAAACATTCTCATCAAACACCACATCATGTGATATGTAGACGCAGTTAGAAGGAACATGAAGACACTTGTTCCCTTTATGAAGAAAACTATAACCAAGAAACACGCAATGTTTAGACCGAAACTCAAACATGTGTTCGTTATAGGGATGAAGATGTGGCCAACACGCACACCCAAAGAGCTTGAGAAACGTATGATCAAGAACTTCATTCAGCAAGAGCTCAGGTGGTGTTTTCATCTGACGGAGTCGTGTAGGGAGTCGGTTAATGAGAAAGCATGCATTGGAAAATGCATCACTCCAAAGCCGGAAACGAACGGAGGCATGGGCAAGCAAAGCAAGACCAGTCTCAACTATATGATGATGCTTACGCTCAGCTACACCATTTTGCTAATGTGTATGAGGAAATGCCACATGATGTGTAATTCGAAGCTTATTAAAGAATGCATTGAGATTCTGGTACTCACCCCCCCCATTCGGATTGCACATGAATGATTTTATGACTGAGCAGCCGCTCAACATGCGCTTGGAATTGCAAGAAAACATTGAACACACCAGACTTACGTTTAAGAAGATAAAGCCAAGTGAACCGACTGTAAGCATCTATGAAACTGCCATAGTAATTATGATCACTAACAGAAGTTTGGACATGGCACCATACATCTGAAAACACAAGTTCAATTTGTTTATTGACTACTGACTCGACTCGGAAAAAGGAAGCTGATGACTCTTGCCTTGCTGACAGGCATCACAAACTGCATCAACATGTTTATTGGACACGACTGGTAGCTCATGACGATGAAGTACATGGCAAACGATGGGAGTGGCAGGATGACCAAGGCACGCATGCCAATTTGATGGAGACACATGAACGCCTCTAGAAGCACTTGGAGCTGGTTGCACATCAAGTGCATAGAGACCATTATGGTGCAGTCGACCTCTAAGGAGTACGTCCCTTGTGTCCTGGTCCTTAACAAAAAAATGAAAAGGGTGAACTTCAGCAAGAACATTATTATCACGAGTAAGTTTAGGAACTGAAAGCAAACTACGTGAAACAGAGGGAACACGAAGGACATTATGAAGACGTAATTGTGTGGACCGACATGTAAGAAGTGATGCCTGACCAATATGTGAGGTGTGCATACCTTCCCCATTAGCGGTGCGAACCTGATCATGTCCACGGTATGACTCCTGTGTAGAGAGCTTCCCCATATCACTCGTCGGGTGATTGGTAGCTCCCGTATCCATGTACCAAGATGCATCAAATGGATAGGAAGGAGTATGCCCCTTCTCATGACTCGCCAGGGCAGCCTTCTTCTCATTACCCTTGCCATTGTTCCCGATCCCCAAGAAATGCTGCTTGAAGTGACGATGACAACGGGAGGCAAAGTGACCATCAAGTCCACATAGCTGGCAGGGGACCTGAGCACCACATGAAGGACAACAGGCATGGACTTGAGCTCCCATGGAGGTAGTGGTGTTCCGCGAACTAGGGGCAGTCGGCGAAGGTTTGCCGCCAACTGGTAGCTTGTAGGGCTTGCCCTTCCCACACGTTGCAGCATTGGCGGAAGGGAAACTCGGCGTAGAGCGGCGATCCTGGATATGCAGTTCCGTAGTGAGGAGACGCGTGTACAACTCATGCAGCTGGATGGGAGTATCACGATGATTGAAATTCTCCACCAAATTATCATAGTCGTCACTCAGTTCGTTGAGCACATAAGAGGTGAACTCCTCCGGACCAAGCGCCTTGCCAATGGAGGCAAGTGTGTCAGCCATACCCGTCACCTTGTTGAAGTAGTCGGTGACGGTGAGATCATGAAGCTTCACCTCCCCAAGCGCAGTGCGAATGGCGTGAGCCCACGCCTAAGACTGTGAAGCAAAGCTCGTATGAAGGGTCGTCCACGCGTCCCAAGATGTAGCGGTGAAGATGACTAGCGACAAGACCCCCTCCATAAAACAGGACTGGATGGCAGAGAGGATGGACTGATCCTGAGCCACCCACGCATGATGCCCCGGGTGGTATGGCAGGGGGCATGATAGAGTGCCATCAACAAAGCCCTCCAATTAGCGACTGTTGAGAAGTGGCAAGACCCGAGCACGCCACGACAGGTAGTAATCCGTCGTCAGTTTCACTGGGATGAGATGCGCAAAGTAGAACAGCGCAGTAGGTACACCATGATCTCAAAGCGGTGGCGACGGCGCATAAAATCCCGAAGGTGGAGCACCACTCGATAGCACGAAGGAAGACACCAACTCCGTCGATGGACATCCATAGGGTGTCCTGTATGAAGAGGACGCGTCGTAAGGAGGCGCGGTCACCGAGGCTGTCGGGTAGGCGTAAGACAACAGGGAAAAGGGACCATAGGATGCTGGCAACACAGATGAAGTTGGCCACGGATTAGTGCCATAGGAACCAACCGCCGACGAGTGCTGCACGTGGGGATGCATGTGTTGTTCGCTGTGGGACTGCATGTGTTGACCCCCATATAGTTGCATGTGTTGACCGTGGTGGGTTCTATGACCCGCTGGTGGATGCGAAGTGCTAGGGGCAGTTGGCCTGCTAGCTTGGCGACGTGGGTAGTTGGGTGTTGGGCTGGTGGATGCGAAGTGCCATGGAGCGGATGGACTGCTAGCTAAGCGTCGTGGGTTGGCGGATTCGTAGTGCCACGGATTGGATGGACCACTAGCTAAGCATCGTGGGTTCGCGGATACGCCCACCAGGACGCAACCACGGGCGGAGCACCATAGGCGTTGTGGGGTGCAGGCGGCGGAGTGGTGCCGTGGGGCGCCGGTGGGAAGGCGGTGTCAGAGGGGCCTCAAGGAAGCAGGGTGCCGACATCTTCGAAGGTCGCGGACGGCAAAGCGCCCGCACCCTGGGCGGTGGCAACCATGGAGGCTCCGGCCAGGGAGGCCAGCGGCCTTTATGACAAAAAAGGGGAGGCCGGGGTGGCCTAAGCAGCGGCAGCCGGGCCGGCGGCCGAGGCTGCGGCCAGGTCGACGAAGATCGGGATGATGGCGGCCGGCACAAAGGCCATAGATGCGATCGGGACGGGACAGAAGCAGACGATCGCTTAAACTGATACCATTTAAAACGTAGTATTTTGGGAAATTGCTCGACACCCAATACGGGTGTGGCTATCTCATATATATAAGGGTACACATATTGTACAAATACAATACACATGGTGTACATAGAAACTACTTATAGACAATGTCTAACACAACCCTCTCCCTCGAGCACCGGAGCTCCCCTACCCTCCCTCTGGCCGCCATTGCCGCCTCGGCCTCGGCTGAGATACGAGCAAACCGAGTCCTCTCTCTCCTTTCTGCCGCCACCAGAGTCCTCCCAAGACATCCACCACCCTCCCCGATGCGCCCGAGCACTTTCCCCGAGACCGAGCCATGCACCATATGGTGGATAACGCCACCTTCCGCCACCGTTGAAGTTCTGCTCGATTCCGGGCTCCTCGTCGTGCGTGAAGAAGTCAGGAGCGAGCGCCTCGCCTTCTCGAGCTCGTCAAGAGCCGGAGTGCTGCCGGAGATGCCCTATAGCTCCGAAAAACACCGTCGGGACCGGCCCAGTCCCCCGGCCAGGAGTGCACAGGCGTTGGAGGAATGAGGAGACCCATCTGGCAGGCCCCACCCCTACGGACCCACCGATCAGCCACACACGTGTTGTGACGCCCAAAGACCGACGCTCCAGAAGATTCCAGATGTTCCGGGTTTTCCCGTGTGTTTCATTTGTGCTTGCTTTATTTATTTTGCATTGCATCATGTCATCATGCCATCGAGTCTTTTAATTTTAAAACTCAACTAAATAAACCGTATGGATCTTCGATCCATTTAAATTGAGGGATACTCACTATGGTGACTTCTCTTTATAACATATAAAAGCCTCTCAATATTATTAGGGAGCTATATTAAATTATTCCATTTGTTTGGAATTCACCATAACACACTTGCATATTGGCCCCATGCCTTCTCTTTCTCATTTCCTTGCCTCAAACCTTGCCAACTTTTCATTTCCCTTTTATCGAGGCTCCTCCTAAAGTCTCAACATTTTTGGACACTTTTTAGCCATGTCCTAATTCAAATCACTTGAATTAAATTCAAATGAGTTTGAATTTAACTCTTGCGTTCATGCCTCTCCTATTTTTCGTGGACCGTGCTCATTTTTGTGAGTCCTGGAAAATTACCCGCTTGCCCAAATTCTTATCCACTCTTTTTCTTTTCTATCCTTTTCTTTCTTTCTTTTTCTGTTTTTGAAGAGAGAGAGAGAGAGAGAGAGAGACCTCACCCAATTTGGCCCAAGGCCCAGCAGCAGTAGCTGTCAATTCGGCCTCCTGACCGAGCCCACTTAACCCCCATAACCCTAGCCCGATCCACTACTCACCTCTCTTCCTCCCCTCGCGCCCACCGACCGCCGCCAGGACCCATTGCCCGCTCCATCGATCCCTCCCCCTCCTACTCGATCTCCTCTGCCCCATCCCCATCTCCCTCGAGACCCCGCTCCACCTCTCCTCGATCCCCTCCTTCCTCTGCTCGCCGCCACCCGACCCAACCAGCGCGTCGGCGCCGCCTCCGAGCGCCGCCCGCTCGCCGCCCCCGCACGAGCTCACCGGAGGGTAGGAGCCCCTCGATAAGCCTCGGCCAGGCAGGAGCGCTCCCACCTCCCTGCCTCCTCGCCATGGCCTCGATCCGCCTCCTTGCTTCGTCGACCACCGCCGTCGGCAACCTCCAGAGGCCGCTACCGTCGCCATTCGGTCCTCCTTTGCTTCGAGCCCGCCTCCAACGCTGCGCCTCCGGCCTCCCCTGCCTCCTCTCGGAGCGCCAAACTCGCCCGCCGCCATCCTTGTTTGCCTCATCGCCGACTCCCTTCGGCGTCCGCGACGTCCAGCTGCGACGCCGCCCGAGCCCCGTCGCACCTAGACCAGACCGCCAAGGTCCCTGCCTCTCCAGCGCGCGCCTCGCCCCCCACCCCCCGTCTCCACAGCCACCGTCGTCAGCTCCCTGCTCCGCCTCCCTGCTCAGTGCCAAGGACGACGCCGACCCCTGCGTCCTGCTGCGGGTATTCTCTGGCCGTTCTGGCCATGCCTGAAGATCCCTTGGACGTCAAGTTCCACAACGGTGAAGTGTACGACTATGCGGGATTCACCGGACGCAAGTAAAACGATGCGTCAAGTACCTGTACGACGACATCTATGGCTCATGTACCACTACATGAAGACACACCAAGTACCACGACTTCCACCGACCATCAAGTACCACTACGCCCTTCGACACGACAAGTACCCCTACGGATGTACCACAATGGCCCCTAATGAACTCGAACCCTATACCACTACCGTCGCTGAAGACCCGGGATGGAATACGCCTAGTTCATCTACGAAAACGAGTACATCTACGACTCGTGAACGACTACCGCCGCCGTGACATCTACGAAAATGTGTTCCGCTACCGTCTCCGAAGACCGCATGTGCATCTCCGAACGTGAACGACTACTTCCACGACGTCCGAGAACGACTACTTTCTTTTGACAACCTGAACGACAACTTCGACGACGACTGCCTCAAGAACGTCTACTTCCTCTACACCGCTACGATTTCGAACCGCTCCGAAAATGCATGCTCCAAAGGTATACCGCGAGACGACACCCGATAACGTTTTCTTGCGATGTATGAGATGCATCCCTTGTTTGCACCATGTCCGTTGTGCCCCTCTTTTGTCGTCGACCCGTGGGAACTCGGTTACGGGAGCACCCCACCATCTTGCTTGACACGCTCTCCGTTATCTTTTGCACCGAACTCTCAACGAGTTACCAGAACCGATATGTTGCGTGGCATCATTTTTGGATCGTCGTCGTGGCACCCTTTCTTTCCACCACGGTGACTAATACTTCATATCTCTTCATGTTAACTTTTGAAAAATTGCATAAAACATGTAAATGTCATCCGCATCATGATAACAACATTAAAAATGCTTAAATTGTGGTTTGCTTAAAAATTGCTAAACATGCACATGGGAATTTTCCGGAATTGTTGTTGTTATTTCCGACCTCATTTAAAATGCCTAGATAGCTAGTTTACACTTGATTTACCTCTTGCCATGTTAACAAACATTTAACCTTGTCTTGTAAATAAACGAGAGTCAACTAAATAAATGATGTGGTGTTTTGTCATTATGCAACTCGTTGCATATTCAGCTCCTCTTAAATTGTAGTGTTGTTGAGCACTTTGCCATGCCATGCATATGTAAACCGGACATGCATCATACTTGTTTGTGCATCATATACCATGTTTATGCTTGTGTGTTTACCGTGTTGTTTGCTTCTTTCCGGTATGCTTCTCTTGTTAGCTTCGGTTTCCTTCCGGAGTTGTGAGGATTTGTTTCACTACTTCTTGGACTTGTTCTTCTTCCTTGCGGAATCCCGGGCAAGATGACCATACCCAGATATCATTACTATCTTTGCCTATGCTAGATGTCTCGCTCTTTAGTTATTGCCTCGATGCCTATGTCTGTTTGTCAGCCTCCTATTGTTGCCATGAACCTCTCTAACCACCCACGTAGCAAACCTTTGTTTGGCTACGTAAGCTTCGCTCAGCCCCTCTTATGGCATTGTTAGTTGCAGGAGAAAATTTGAAGATTCTTGCTTCATGCTGAAGTTATTGTTGGGATATCACAATATATAAACTCTTAAACTAAATCATCTATATATTGGTAATGGGTGGAAGGCTAAGCCTCTTGCTTGGTGTTTTGTTCCACTCACGCCGCCCTAGGAACTGTTAAACCGGTGTTATGTTCCTTGATTTTGCGTCCCTAACACGGTTGGGATTTATGGGCCCCCCTTGATAACCCGCTTAGCGCTAAAGCTTTTCCAGCAAGGCCCAACATTGGTTTTACATTTGCCTAATAACTAAAACTTGCATAAGGGCGTTGCAAACCCGAGTTCTTTATTAACAACCCGAGCCAGTGCTCCACATGAGTGTTGGTCCAAACTGGGGAGTCTGCGGGGCCACCTCGAGGAAACTCAAGGGCTGGTAAAAACCTGTAGAATCGCCCATCTAGTCGTGGCCTGAGACGAGATACGCGCGGCTACTATCAGGGTGTCGGCACGCCGGGAGGTCTTGCTGGATTAGTTTTACCTATGTCGGAATATCTTGAGCACGGGATTCCGAGAATACTCGGGTCTTCCCACCTTGGAGTTGCGACGCCGCAGATCGTGAGCTTGTGATGGGCTAAGTTGGGACACCCCTGCAGGGTTTGATCTTTCGAGAGTCGTGCCCGCGGTTATGTGGCAGATGGGAATTTGTTAATATTCGGTTGTAGAAAACTTGACACTATGTTCATAATACACTACCAGCGTGAGTAACCATGACGGTCGCTTTCCGAAGTGGTTCGGTAAGTGAACACGGTGGGGTTGTGTTTGACGTGCTTAGATAGGATCACCTCGTGATCACTCGTCGATCGTTGGCACTTCTCTTCTCGCTCTAAAACACGTAAGCTAGTGCTAGTGCAGCTGCAACCTTGTTCATCAGCCTTGTTCCACACCAAGGCTTTGATAGTTTTGCTACCCGGGAACGGGATTGCTGAGTTTTCCGTGGCTCACAGATTCTACACAACACCAGATGCAGGTACCGTTGAGAACTACACAGCTGGTGGTTCAGAGTTGTTCTGGGAGTTCGATGAAGAACGTGGGCGATACTACGTGTCTTACCCAGAGGATCAGTAGGGTTCTTACTAGGATGATCGGGACCTCATGGTGTTTTATTTATGGTATCTTTCATTTGGATCTTCATCCGTAGTCGGACTCTGATGTTATTTGGATGATTAATGTTTATGTAATGCATTGTGTGACGTGGCGGGTGTAAGCCAACTACTCTTTTACAATTTTCATCCCTCTTTTACATGAGTCGTGCAAAGATACCATACTTGAGATCATTCTAGTATGAGCTTATGCCTTTAAGTCGTGCCTCGACACGTAGGAGGTATAGTCTCATACTGGGCATTAAAAGTTGGTAATCAGAGCTTTCTCCGACCTAGGAGCCCCCACTGATTGATCGAATCATTGACGGTTGAGTCTAGGCACACACTTGGAAATGTTTTGAGTCCTATATATATATCGGAGAGTAGGATTTCTTTTTACTCCTCATCCCTTTATCACTCTGGTGAGGAATTCTGACGACGTTCTATCTCTTCTACTCTCAAGAATTCACCAAAAAAAATTAGGATCACACGAGTATTGTTTGGATTGTTCCGATGTCTTTGTGACGAGAACATTGTTCTCGATGCCTCCTGTCATTTAGGGGTTGTGGCAGTGTCCTAGGGAGTTGAGCTCTGAGGTGTTGTCGTCACAAATCTATCGCAGCAGTTCTGGAATACTTAAGACGGCCGACTTCGAAAACTCTTCTATGCGGTTGGTGGCAAGATAACCCCGACATCACCCAGTACTTGGGAGTCAATTCGGGAGTATTGCCATAGCTTGCATAGCAGATGCGTTTCGAAGGTCCGAGGTAAACGGTTTCCGGAAATAACTGGATATGTGTTGAAGGATGGATACAGCTGGATGTAGGATTAGAGTTGAGTGCGCGGTGCTTCCCCTGTATCCCCAACACCTGATTGCATAACTGGAAACTTTCGGAAATTAATAGGTGGGTTCATCTAGTAGCTCGTAGGCATTCTTCCAACGAATGCATGATATGGAGTTCGGGGTTCTACATTGAGTGAAGTGGTTTTATGGACGTTTGTTCCGATCGGGAGTTGCATCTTAAAGGGTCCTTGGCTATGCTGATCCGGGGATTGCAAAACCCTTTTGTAACACGTTCCATGAGCTTTCAGCACGAACATGTGGGACGAAGCTTCTATCTTGTATTTGTTCTATCTGCTCCTTGTTGTTTTTATTTACCTTTTTTTCTCCCAAGTGGCTTCTCGGGAAGAGTGTTGTACCATTATGCTGTGGAATTCATTCGTTCATTTTGTTCGAATGTTCATTGTGAAGATTATGTTGCAACATATCTATTCGTTGTTTTGATTTGATCCTGGTATTCGAGTTGCTTCGATGTCAAGTGTTGATTCCATACCTTTCCTAATCGGTGTTCTCATATTTCTATGGGAGTGCTAATTCTTCTTGACCATCGAGATTTTCATGTTAATCATTTTCAACCGGTGTGCCTTCTCTTCAAGCTATTCCATACGGACGCCGTTGAGAAATCTCACAATTTGATAGTTTCATTCATCCCAAGTTGTCTTTGTTTCACCACCCTCCCACCCTTCTTCTTCTCGGAGCCAGAAATCTCAAATCAAGTATCCATTTTATTCATGGGATGTTTCTTCATTCATTTCCTTCAATGTCCTTATCCGGTGATTTCTCAGGAAGACGCTAAGGAAGCTTCAACTTCATTGTTGTTCCATTCTCATTTTGTTCTCCGGTGAATTTAATTCAAGATTTCGGTGTGGATCTTATCCTTTTCCTCATTTCACAATGCTTTCTTATTCCGGTGCACCAATTAATCATTCTCCACTTGCTATTCATATCCGGAGAGCTGAAGGTATCTCAGAAGATTCATATTTCCATTCTTAATCCGTTCAAACTATTTTGAGGACTGTCATCTTATTCAAGCCATTTAATTCAACCGGTGCAATATCTCTTGAGAAATCTGTTTTTTTGACGGTGATTTCTTTTGAGTGGGCCCTACCCCACAGGTATTTTCCCAGGATCTTACTTGACTCTTCTACTTGTCCGGAGTTATTCTAAAATTCTTTTCAAGTTTGACATAAGAATAAATTGTCATCAGTCATATGCCTTCTCCAAGATCGCTTTCAAATTCTTTTCACCTTTGGTTCAACCTTTTAATTCTTCATTCCGGAGTGCCTCAACAATTCATCGTGGTGTATCTCATCGTCTTCTCAAATTGTGAAGACCGGAGAAGAGTTTCTCTTAATCTTGGCCCGTTCTCTTGAAGATTCATGGTTCTAGCTTCATGCCATCCTCATTATTCTTCCGATTGTGAGGAATCTTTTTATACCCATCCGAAGCATTTCATGAATTCTTTCCATTGTGATCCTCCGAAGGCCATCATTTCGGAAGATTTCTTTGTTCTCAGTTTTCAACTTCGTCCTCCAACTATTCTTTATTGATGCCTCTTCATTCGTCTCCATAATTCTTCCGGTGCTTTGTCCAAGTATTCTTTAATCAGTCCGCGATCTCTTCGTTCTCTTGTATCTAAATTTCCTCAAGTGCTTATTCTTCCCGGTGGATCATTCTTTTTCATCACCCGGTTTCAATTCTTACGGTGGTTCGTTCAAGATTTCTCTTCCTTGTTATCGTACTAATTCATTTGTTCTTTTCATAATCCTACCGGTGCTTCATTCAATACTTTCCCAAGTTGTGCGAGATCTCTCTTTAATACTTTGCAGCGAGTAAGTAGTATGCCAAATCCATTGGTTGTCATCAATTTAAATTGGTCAAGGATAAGCATGACATAATTATTATTCTTATTTCTTCAGGCTGATTTAGTTCCTTTGTCTGAAGTTCGTCCATGATATCAAATTATTGGTTGTTCATCTTTTCTTTCCGAAGTTCCAAGTTTTCTCTTTACCTCACCACAAAGCTTCATCTAATCATTGCAAGGCTTCAATCTTATTCTTTTCATGCTTCATTTTTCATCCTTTTGTTACCGGAGTTTTCATGGTGGCTCATCATGATTTAATTCAACCTCGAAGTGTTCATCAAGATTCTTGATCAATGAGCTCAACTATTCTTCTTCTTGCATTCTGAAGTGCAATTACTTCTACATTATCTCTTCAGGTGGTGTTATGTAATTCATGATAATTTGAGTTCATGTTTCATGATTCACATGTTGTCTAGAATGAGGTATTTTAAATCCATCAATCTCTGAGTCTGAGTTATCTTGGTATAGATATCACCTAAAGCATTCCATTGGGAATGATACTATTGTGGTGCTTATCAATGATCCAAGTTATCTCTTTATCATCTTGGTGGAAGAAATTTTTCATCTCTTTGGTGCTCTCAATCAAACCAAGTGTTTCCGTCAGTGGCCGGTTGTTATCTCATAATTTTGAGATGTGTTCCATAAGCTGACATCAAGCTTATTATTTTCGTTGTTGAATTTCCAACAACTCTGTTCAACCCATCTTGGTAAAGATGTTTTTTATAATTCAATTGCGGTAGAAGTTGTCATGTTATTCTACTTTCTTTTCTTCCTATAGTCTAGCTTCTACTCTTTCATTCTGGAGGCTTTGTGATATTGCTCTCTTCGAACCATCATCTTGTCATATCGAGATCATGTTCTTTGCTTTGCTTGTCCATTTAACTGGAGTGTTGTGTCCTCGTTCAAGTTCTCTCATCTTATAAATTTTTGACTCTCTGTTAACCGGTGTGTTCTCTGAAATCTTTCTTACCCCTTGTGCCATTCTTTCAATTGTTTCGGAGGCAATGTGATGTTGATTTCATCCAGGATCATCCAATCTTCTCAAGCTCACGTTAATTCCTTCCATTTTCAGACGGAGTGCTGTCCAAATTATGTCATTCTTATTCCTTGGCTATACCTTTGCGGTTTCATATTCTTTTGGTTCGTAAGCTCTTGTTTCATGTCTTTCAACCTTACAAGGTTCTCGTATGTACCTTGTTCCTCTTTTCTAATGGAGTGTTTTCATCTTCGTTCATCTCTGTTGTATTCTTCATTCAAGTTGTTCAACCTCTCAACGTTCATTGGTTTCACTCGTTTGTCAAAGAAGCAACTTTGTTTTACCTCTTCCTTTATCCTCTTTTATCTGGTGCCATCTCTAGGATCTCGGGTAGAGATCCTCTGTTAGTGTGGGAGAGTTGTGACGCCCGAAGACCGACGCTCCAGAAGATTCCAGATGTTCTGGGTTTTCCCGTGTGTTTCATTTGTGCTTGCTTTATTTATTTTGCATTGCATCATGTCATCATGCCATCAAGTCTTTTAATTTTAAAACTCAACTAAATAAACTGTATGGATCCTCGATCCATTTAAATTGAGGGATAGTCACTATGGTGACTTCTCTTTATAACATATAAAAGCATCTCAATATTATTAGGGAGCTATATTAAATTATTCCATTTGTTTGGAATTCACCATAACACACTTGCATATTTTTTCCATGCCTTCTCTTTCTCATTTCCTTGCCTCAAACCATGCCAACTTTTCCTTTCCCTTTTATCGAGGCTCCTCCTAAAGTCTCAACATTTTTGTACACTTTCTTAGCCATGCCCTAATTCTAATCATTTGAATTAAATTCAAATGAGTTTGAATTTAACTCTTGCGTTCATGACTCTCCTATTTTTTGTGGACCGTGCTCATTTTTGTGAGTCCGGGAAGATTACCCGCTTGCCCAAATTCTTATCCACTCTTTTTCTTTTCTATCCTTTTCTTTCTTTCTTTTTCTGTTTTTGAAGAGAGAGAGAGAGAGAGAGAGAGAGAGAGAGAGAGAGAGAGAGAGAGAGAGAGAAAGAAAGAGAGAGAGAGACCTCAGCCAATTTGGCCCAAGGCCCAGCAATAGTAGCTGCCAATTTGGCCTCCTGGCCCAGCCCACCTAACCCCCATAACCCTAGCCCGATCCCCTGCTCACCTCTCTTCCTCCCCTCGCTCCCACCGACCGTCGCGAGGACCCATTGCCCGCTCCATCGATCCCTCCCCCTCCTGCTCGATCTTATCTGCCCGATCCCCATCTCCCTCCAGACCCCGCTCCACCTCTCCTCGATCCCCTCCTTTTTCTGCTCGCCAACGCCTGACCCAACCAGCGCGCCGGCCCCGCCTCCGAGCGCCGTCCGGTCTCCGCCCCGCGCGAGCTCACCCGAGGGGAAGAGCCCCTCGAGCAGCCTCGGCCAGGTAGGAGCGCTCCCGCCTCCCTGCCTCCTCGCCATGGCCTCGATCCGCCTCCTTGCTTCGTCGAGCACCGCCATCGGCAACCTCCAGAGGCCGCTACCGTCGCCATTCGGTCCTCCTCTGCTTCGAGCCCGCCTCTAGCGGCGCGCCTCCGGCCTCCCCTGCCTCCTCCTGGAGCTCCAACCTCGCCCGCAGCCGGCCTTGTTGGCCTCGTCACCGAGTCCCTTCGGCGTCCGTGACGTCCAGCTGCAACGGCGCCCGAGCCCCGTTGCACCCAG
>LR738715.1:464104024-464215235 GCA_902687465.1 Secale cereale | reverse complement strand
TCCTCCTCCTCCTCCTCCTCCTCCTCTTCTTCTTTTTCTTCTTCTTCTTCTTCTTCTTCTTCTTCTTCTTCTTCCTCTTCTTCTTCGTATTCTTCTAATTATACTTATTTTCTTCTTCTTTCAGAACTAAACCTAAACCAAAAACTAAAGTAACCTAAAACTAAATCTAAACTAAACATAAACCTAAAACTAAAAAAATTGAAGAAAACAAGAGGATGAGGACGAGCTCACCGCAAGGGAGGGGGCGGCCGATGGAGGAGGGGCGGCAGCCCGGTGGTAGAGGTGCTCCACAGGGGAGGGTGGCGGTGCCACGGCCAGCCTGACGACGGGGCTCGGGTGTCCGCAGTAGGGGAGGTGCGGGGCGGTCTGGTCAGGGCGGTGGCCGGTGGTGCGTGTCGGGTGCGGTTGGGGGTCAGGGGAGGAGAGAGAGATGCATGGGGTGGATCGTTATTAGCCATTAGGTATTAATTGATGGGTCGTCCGCTACCAGACGACAAAGAGGTGGGGGTGGGCCGTTACAGCGCTGTCCTCCACTAGACCCTACCCAGCTCTTTGCCATCTGCTAGCTGAGAGCAAATAATCTTTGCCATCAGCTAGCAGACGGCAAAGAAACGGCTGATGGGAAAAAATATCTTTGCCATCAGCTAGTTTTTTGCCGTCGTTTTTTGTAAGGTGACGGCTAAGACCTTCTTTGACGTGTTCTTTATCGTCAGCTAGCAGACGACAAAGAACTGGCTGATGGCAAATTCTCTGATGCCATTAGTGAATCATGGAAATCATGTCATGTGTGAAAATAGTGAACATATATAATGCACATGACATATAACAAGCATGAAAATAAGATATGAGTAATGTATCATCTGATGAGGACATCACTAACATAGTTACACCCACAGCCCCAATTGATACATATACAGGACCAATTACTAGAGCTCGCGCATGCCAATTAATTTACCAGGTACTTTCATTTCTTGGTAATGATTCTAATGTTCACGAGAATATGATGCTGCATAAATTGGATACATTTGTCTTGCTTACAAATGAAGAGCCTAACTTGGACAAGAAGGATGAACATTGGAGCAAGATCAAGCATGGAGATGATGGCATGAGCAAGGGGAGCAAGAACGGAGTTACAAGTGATGATCTCAGGACTTTGAAGCCACCATAATGAGTGCGAGAAACCTTGGACAAAATATACAAGATGCCACTTCATAGATTTCGTCCAGAGGCTATTATTGGTGCTGCGTCACCTTATTATTGGGCCACGCCCATGTAATTTCGAAATAGTCAAGTATAGGCTGTTTTTAGAGTCCGTATGTGTGGGGTAAACAGAGCTAGGGTTGGTTTCGGACCCCTTCTCCAAGGGGGCACGAAATTCCCCCTCTATTTCCCCACATATACAGCCCTCAGGGCATCGTTTAGTCTTTGGGTTTTGTTTAGATTAAATTTCGCCATAGCTGCAACTTTGCGTACTTCGTTTGTGTTCAACGACCAGACAAAGACGTCATAGAACCCCACCTTGATCAATAATGCTTTCCACTTATATTCGCAATATCCAGATTGTAATCTTTGTTTCTTGCTTGTTCTTCGTTTTCTTGCAGGAAATAGACCCTCGTGGTCAGGTTGATCGTGCTTCGGCGTGGTCAATAACCTCTCGGAGTTGGTTTAGCGATTGCTAACGCGCGACGTCTTTGCACGTTCATAGTCGGATCGTCAAATTCTACTCCTCTGAAAGCGATAATCACCATCTCATCAAAAGACGGGACACCTTTGCCTCTATCAAGTGGTATCATATTTCCAGGTTGCTCGATGAGATCTTCCACTTTTTGTAGATTAGATCGAGTCTGTTCTTCGTACCTACAGTCCACGAAAAAGCCAACAAATTAAAATTTGGGTTAGTTTATCATATCCGAACCAGTTTGTGCCTTTGCATAGTCTTTTGAGTGTTTTTCTTTGTTGAAATTGTGGTTGCATCGTCGTGTCAAGTTGCTGGTCTTAGCATCTAGTCTTTCAGAGTTTCGAGTTCTGGTCGTAAGTTGTCATGCCGCCGCAGCACCATCTTCTTCGCCCCTACCACATACCACCACCAATATGTATCCATATAACACCACCCCTGCCATATACCACCACCGCTGCCATATTCTACCACCATATATCTACCAACAATCCGAGTTCTTTTTGTTTTAGATTTGTTTCGAGATCCATCTAGTTTTGATTTCGTGTTTCCTTGCCTGAGTAGGTCTCGGGAAAAAAAATGTAGGTGAAAATATTTTTCCCCTATCCTATTTTTAGGCTTTTATGAGTCTTTTGAGACACGTGCCTTCATACAGTTTTTTTACCGCACTTTTTGGTCGTCGCTGCCTAATTTCTGAAAAAATAGTCAAAAAAAAATTTGTGCCTATCATCTTAGTTTGACTTGGGAAGAGTTTTGAGACACTCGCCATTATAGTGATTTTCGGCAAAAAAAGGGACCGCAAAAAAGAGACAAAAAGGGTGAAAAAACCAGAGTGTGCTTTTCCCTTGATTACGTGCAGCGCATTGATTTTGTTAGTGTTCTAGGCTCGCGTCTCTAGTATGATCTAACCTAGGACCAGTACAGTACCATCGTTGAGCATTTATTCATCTTTGCATCTCTGAATTGATTATTGCTGACATTTTTGCTACCATATCATAAGCCTTCCCAGCTCCACATACATCTACCTCATGCGTTTGAATCTCCCTGGTAATCGCTTTATCCAAGCTTTGAGAGTTTTGACTACCACGGTTGCCGATCACCACCTGCTGTTGGGTAAGAACTGGTCAGAATTTGAGATTTGCTTGACGGATTTGTGATGCCCCACCACCACCATTTTCTAGTAGTCTGTAGGATTATATTCTTGTGTGTTTTCTATTGCTGCTATCCATGGCAGGATCACTAGTCGATGAGAATGACTGGGAGAACTTGACGAACAAGGAGTTGCATGATAAGCTTCAGCAAATGATGGGTCAATATGTAGAAGATGTGATGACCAGTTTTGGCGACGCACTAGTGTCGGGGAATGACACCTATGTGATCACTGGAATCCCTTCTACGGTTGACGGGCGTGGGGTTGTGCAAAGAGCGGGTCTAGGAGTCACCACAAGGATCGTTTACCCAGGTTCGGGCCGCAAAGATGCGTAATACCCTAGTCTTGCTTTGATGTGTATTTGAGTGTTCTTGAACTTCTTGAACTAGCTACGGTGCATGTCTAGTCCAAAGGATCCGAATCCTTCTCCAGTATGCCGCGGGCCTCCTTTTAGAGTCAAAAGGGGTTGCCACAGTGGCACACAGGAGGTGGAAATGTATACAGTGTACAAGCTTATCTCCTGCCCTTACAGGGGCAAAACGCATTAAATGCGCTACTTTGGTGTCCACTTTGCTTTATCAGGGACGGGAACGAGGCCCGTCCCGTCCTTCGCCGCTCCGTCTAGCTGCAACGCGCGTCTAGGCCAACAGGGCAAGCAGCTGAGATGATGTGGTGGTAGGGTCTTCACGAAGATCTGCATGCCACCACACAGGTGCTTGACTAGCTGGATCAGGAACCACGTACTACCACGTGGGCACTTGCCTGGGCTAGCGGGTCGACCGCCGAGCTGGGGTGATGCTGGGGCGGCAAGGGCTTGTCGTGGTCTTCCACCTGTTCCCGGCAAGGGTCTTGCCGGGGCCTTTTTGAGCGCCCTCAGCAAGAGGCTTGCCGGGACTTCGAGGGTATCTTCGGCAAGGAGCCTTGCCAGGGCCTCGTGGGCATCCTCGGCAAGGAGCATCGCGGTCGTCTTGTCTTCCAGTTCTCATCTATGATTTGTAGACCCTTCGCCTTCACAAAGATCTGCATGACATCATGCAGGAGCTTCCCGAGCCTTGGTTCCAACGTTGTTGATGGTGTTGGAGCTCCTAGGCTCAAGGGTGGTTGTAATGAAGGCGTTGGGTGAGTTGCCCTGGCAAGGGTTCTTGCCGGGGTTGTGCAGGCCGCACCGGCAAGGGTCTTGTCGGGGGAAGCCTATCTTGTTGCTTGGCCTTCTTGCACCACTGTCTTGGCGCTGCTCTGTTAGTCTTGTGCTTTGGTTTCCCTCCTCTGCCCTATTAGGTGTAGCCGTAGGGGTGGCTCTGACTGCCCGTGCACAAGTAAGGGGTCCAAAAGGAGAGCCCCTACTTTTGTACACCGACAGGAGCCCTCGGACCTGGGCCATACATAAGCGCGGCGTGTTGTTGGGCTAGGCCCAGAACGGTGCGCGGGCAGTTGGGGCTGGATTCTTTTTACCGCAGTAACTCCTCCGGTGGTTGCCTTCCCCGCGATCTACGCTGAACGCATGACCTAGGGGTCATGCGTGGGGTGACTGCAGCATGCTTGCGTCACCCCGTGGTTCCAAATAGTAAAGAGGAGGTTCACGTCCTCCTCATAAGAAATGGAGGAAGTTGCAGGGGCGTGGCTCATTTACTAAGTGGACTTGGGTCGCCCCACGATCACGGGGCACGAAACGGTCGCACCACGCGCCATCTGAATCCTGATCCGCCTGCCACGTGCCCCTCATGCATCGGGGAGGGCAGGCGGCGGACACAGAGGGTGCGGGCTTTAACGCCGGGGCGGGGGGCCGGGCGCTGCTGATTGGGGCAGTGGGTCGGTCTTGTTTCCTTGCATCTCTGGTGACTGGATTGGTCGATTCGGGCGGCCGCCTTCAGGCTTGCTTGGTCTTGCCCTCCTATAAAGGAGGGGAGAGGGACAGTGCTCCCCACCCCACTCATCCGCTTCCAGTCTGATCCCTTTCCTTCCCAAGTCATGGCGAGAGGGTGTGGCCGTGGCCGTGCCCCTGCGGAGGCGACCAGGTCTTCCTCTCGTCAGAGGGTGGCGGCGGTCAAAGAAGAACCGGACGCCCAAGATGAGGGCCATGTTAGAGGTAGAGGCGCCGGCCGGGGCCGTGGTCGGCGAGGCGGTCGAGGCAGAGGTGGGCGAGGACGGGGGACACCCGTGTCGTCATCATCTTTGTCTCCATCTCCTCCATCGTTGCCTCCTGCCTCACCACGCAGCCATGTGGGGGACATGGCTTTGGAGTTCATTCTGCAACTGCACGAGCCGCCGCGCAGTCGCCTCCGTCTTCCTGAAGCGTTCGCTAGGGTGTTGGAGGTCGACCAGCCATCGAGGTTGAGGCATCACATGGAGGGGTCTTGCAATGGCGCCATGTGGGTGAACACCAAGTTCCCCACCCCTCATGTAATGCTTCTCCGCCGGGGCTGGAAGACCTACGCGCGTGCCTACTCCTTGATGAAGGGGCACGTCCTCTGCTTCAAGTTAGCGGAGAGTGATCTGCTCTCTGTCAAGGTCTTCAGGCGCTCAGGACATAGGTGAGGGTGCTGTGCAGAGAGCTCGACCGATGACAAAAACTCCTCCCAGAGTGATAGTGAATGGGAGGACAGCGGCAGTGACGAAGAGGGCAGTAGGCGGGAGGATGACAGGTCTGACTAGGCGTCGGACACACCATCCCTGGGCGACGCCGGCAGCACCATCATCTGCATTGCCAACCCCTCAAACTTATCGGGGTCGCCTCCTTGGGCGGCTAGCGTTGGGAGGCCAGAGAAGACGAAGAAGGTGGGCGGTGGCCATCAAGTCGGAGAACGTGGGCATCAAATGCCTTCCTCGCGTGTTGTCGGCCCGCTGCCTCATCTTTCGGCTGTTCTCCCGGTGCCATCATCACCACCCTTCTTCGAGACAGCCATCGGGATGTTCTCTTGGTGCTTTCTGCTCCTCGCGCTTCACCTAGGTGCTCCCTTTGCCGTTTTTCCATCTTGTTCTATTTCCCGAGGAGACGGACAAGAAAGGGATTACGGGCACCTTATCTCTTTTTAGTTTTTAAGCCTGCGAGCCTTCGTAAGATTTAAATCTTGTAATCCCCTTGCTCATGTATGCATTCTATATGAATTGTACTTGTTTACAACGTATTAATGGAGAGAAGGGTGTTTGCCGGGTTTCTTTTGTGCGTGGGCGGGGGCCACACCAAACAACAAATCCTTGTTATCTTAAGATAAACATCGTACCTCGGCAACAGGCCTTGCCGTCTTCCTGCTCTATAGTCTTCCTGCTCTATAGCTCGACCACATTCATGCCCTTGGCGCAAGTAGGAGCAAATTAGGATTACGCCCTTCGTCTGCTCCTTTCCCATCACACTACTACCAAGTTCTAGTCCAAAAATAAAGTTTCTTGGACGCAGGGAAAAAGGGAGCATGATGGTATAAGAGCGAGCAAAGTCTCGTACAATCAAGTTTCATACGGAAGTAAGGAGTGGGGGTGAAAGACTTATCTGATCTTGTAGCCCCAGACAACCTTGTCTTGCCGTGGTTGGACCCTTAGATCTGCAGCCCCCGGCAACTTTAGTTCGCCGGGGTCGGAGCTTCGGCCCGTCCTCTTTCTCCCAAACAGCCCAGCAGAAATGTCCAAGCATCCTGTGAACAAAAGAGGATGGAAAGGAACAGAGAGACGCACACTCGACCTCTATGCTAGGGGTAAGTCGCCGCCAAGCACTATCAACCCTAACAGAGAAAGAGACTCAACCTAGCATGCATGCTAAAACTTAGGGCACCGGCGCTTCATTTATTTATGCTCAGGGTCTGCGCCTGGCTTTGTACGAAGGGTTACATGCCTTGCCGACAAGGCTTGTACAAAAGTGTGGCTTGCTGGGGATCCCAACAACCGCGCCTTACGGGTAAAACTTGCGAAGATGTTCGATGTTCCAGGAGTTGCTCACTAGAATACCATCTTCGGTCTCTAGGTGCACCGCGCCTGGCCTGGTGACTCGTATTACTTGATAAGGGCCTTCCCACTTTGGTGTCAACTTGTTGGAATTCTTGGCCGACTGAACGCGCTGAAGAACAAGGTCACCTTCCTCAAAGCTTCTGGAATGAACCTTGCGACTATGATAGCGGCGCAAGGCTTGCTGGTAGCATGTTGCTCGCACAGCCACCCGAAGACGATCTTCCTCGAGGAGCGTTGCGTCATCTTACCGCAGTTGTTCTTGCTCAAGCTCATCATAAGCAAGCACTTGGGGTGATCCGTATGTGCGTTCCGTGGGGAGTACTGCTTCCGCCCCGTAAACGAGGGAGAAGGGTGTCTGGCCGGTGGCTCGATTTGGTGTCGTTCTGATTGACCAAAGAACCGCCAACAATGCATCAATCATGCGCCTTCCACACTTGTGCAGCCTGTCAGAAGTCCTTGTCCGGAGGCCTCGCGGTACTTCAGCATTTGCCCTCTCTGCCTGGCTGTTGCTTCGAGGATGCGCAATAGTGGCAAAACAAACCTTGTTGCCGAGGTCTTGAATGTACTGCATGAAGGTGCGACTTGTGAACTACGTGCCATTGTCGGTGATGACTCTATTTGGTAGACCAAAATGGCAAACTAGGCCCTTGAAGAAGTTGACAACTGATTGTGCTATCACCTTTCTCACTGCTTCCACCTCTGGCCACTTCGTGAACTTGTCGATTGCAACATACAAGTACTCAAAGCCCCCGACAGCACGGGGAAAAGGGCCTAGTATATTGAGCCCCCAGACCGATAATGGCCAGGAAAGAGGGATTGTTTGGAGAGATTGAGCTGGTTGATGAAGCTTCTTTGAGTGGAACTGATACACTTCACAGTTGGTTACTAGTGCCGTTGCATCCTGGAAGGCAGTGGGCCAGAAGAAACCTTGCCGGAATGCCTTGCCGGCAAGGGCCCTTGACCCTATGTGGGATCCACATATGCCTTCGTGTATCTCTGCCAACAACTCCAGTCCTTCCTCCCGGGGAATGCACTTCATTTTGAATCCATTCAGCCTTTTTCTGTATAAGACGTCATCGACGAACTGATACATGGCAGGCCGACGGGCTACTTTCTCTACTTCTTCCTATTCCTGAGGAAGCTCCCCTGCTAGGAGAAATCAGACGGTATGTTGTGCCCATGCCGGAGCTTGGGGCTCGACGGTAAGGACTAAAGGCATCTCTTCTGCCATAGGAGCAGCTGTCTCCATGGCCAGGGCTTGACGCCCAGCCGGAGTCTGTTGCCCTACGGTAGGCTCAGCGTCCCCGGCAACATTTTTGCCGGCGGCCCCTGGGAGCTCGGCGGGAAAGTACTTGTCGGGGCCTGATTTCCTTAGTTTGTTCTGCTCTGTCGATGGTGTAACGGATGGTTGAGTTAATCGAAGCAGAAAAGTACATGGTTCCACAGGTAGTTTGAGGGCGGCGCGCTTTGACAAGTAGTCAGCGATGTCGTTCTCCGCTCGGGGAGAATGCTCTGCTTGTATACCGTTAAAATGCTCCTCCAGCTTCCTCCCTTCATCTACGTAGGCCTCCATCAACGGGCTCTCCTAATCCTTGTTAACTTGCTTGACGACAAGCTGTGAATCACCCTTGACGATTAGCTTCTTGATTCCGAGGTCTGCCGTGATCCAGAGACCGGCAAGCAGTCCCTCGTAATCGACAGTGTTGTTCATTGTCATCTCCCTGGGGAAGTGCATTTGGACCACATACTTGAGGTGCTCTCCGGTGGGCGCAACGAGTAGTACACCAGCACCGGCGCTTGCAGCGAGAAAGCTCCGTCAAAGTACATAATCCAGTCGTGACTTGTTTCCCTACCGGGGAGAGTGGTCTCCTGGATCTCTTCATCGGGCGTTGAGGTCCATTCTACAATGAACTCCTCCAAGACTCTACTCTGAATTGTCGAAGTGCTTTCAAAGTTCAAACCAAAGCTCGACAGTTCCAAGGCCCTTTCCACAATCCTCCCGGTCGCTTCTGGGTTATGCAATATCCGCCGCAATGGGAGGCGGGTGACGACGGTAATTTCATGTGCTTGGAAGTAATGACGCAGCTTCCTTGAGGCCATAAGGAGGCCAAAGAGCAATTTCTGCACACCGGAGTATCTTGACCTAGCCCCCTGCAAGAGGGAGCTGACAAACTAAACCGGGTGCATCATCTTCTTCTTTTGCACTACTTCCTTTGGTTGCGTCGCTTCTGCCCCGGTGGCGTCAGGTTCTGTCATTGCTATTACTTCCGTATCAACCTCTCTCTGGGCTACTAGCACAGCACTGACCACTTGATTCGTCGTCGCTAGATATAGCAGCAACAGTTCTTGGGGTTTAGGCATGACCAGTATTGGCGTAGAGGAGAGGTATCTCTTCAAATCTTGTAGAGCTGCTTCGGCTTCTGGGGTCCACTCCATTGGGCCCACCTTTTTCAAGATTTTGAAAACGGGAAGGGCGCGCTCGTCATATTTGGAGATGAATCTGCTCATGGCGACAACGCAGCCAACAAGCCAACGGACATCCTTGTTCCGCCTGGGCGCCTCAATTTGCTCGATGGCCTTGATTTTGTCTGGATTCGCCTTGATCCCACGTTGTGACACGAAGAAACCTAGAAGCTTGCCGGATGGAACGCCGAAGACACACTTCTCAGGGTTCAGCTTGTGGTTGATCTTGCGCAAATTCACAAATGTCTCTTCTAAATCCTGTATGAGCGTTGCCTTGTCCTTGGTTTTGACCACTATGTCATCCATATAGGCTTCCATATTTCTATGTAGCTGAGGCTCAGAACCAATTTGGACTGCTCTTGCAAATGTTGAGCCAGCACTCTTCAACCCGAAAGGCATTTGTATAAAACAATACGTACCACATCGGGTGATGAATGTTGTCTTCTCTTCATCCTCTCTCGTCATGAAGATTTGATGGCATCCTGAGTAAGCGTCAAGGAATGATAACAGGTCACACCCGGCCGTGGAGTCTACAATCTGGTCAATGCCGGCAATGGGAAAGGGTCCTTTGGACAGGCCTTATTGATGTATGTGTAATCAATACACAGTCTCCACTTCCCATTTGACTTGCGCACCACCACCGGATTGGCCAACCACGTTGAATGGAGTACTCCCCTCACCAAGCCTGCCGCCTCCAACTTCCTGATTTCCTCTGTGATGAACTCTTGCCATTCCAGAGCTTGCTTCCTGACCTCTGCTTGACGGGCCGCGCGTGAGGGCAGACAGCAAGATGGTGCTCAATCACCTCCCTGGGAACGCCATGGATGTCGGATGCTTGCCACGCAAACACGTCGACATTTGCCCATAGGAAGGTGACGAGCGCGCCTTCCTATTTGCTGTCGAGGGCGGAGCTTATGGTGAAGCCCCTCCTGTGCCATCCTCCATGATGCACACCTTCTTGATTTCTGGTGGTGGAGCTCTAGATTTCTTGCTCTTGCCGGTGGAGCTCTCTGGCATGTCCTCGACGGGAGCACTGCACTCCGAAGAGGTGCGCTTGACGGAATGGGTGCGAGAGGTCTTATCGGTCTTCTTCCCTCCCGGGGCTTCAGCGGTAGGAGCAAGTGCCTTGGCGGCAGTCGCTGCAACTGCCTCTCGGTAAAGTTGATCAATGCATCCTTCTTGTCGGAGGGGACGGTGATGATGGACATCGGCCCAGGCATATTCAGTGTGTTGTAGGAGTAATGTGATGCTGCCATGAACTTGACCAATGCTAGGCGGCTGTGACGCCCGAAGACCGACGTCCCAGAAGATTTCAGAGATTCCAGATGTTCCGGGTTCTCCCGTGTGTTTCATTTGTGCTTGTGTTATTTATTTAGCTTTGCATCATGTCATCATGCCATCATGTCTTTAATTTTGCATCTCAACTTAAATAAATCGTGTGGACCTTCGGTCTATTTAAATCGAGGGAAGAGTGACTCTTTATAACATATCCTCCTAATATTATGGAGCTATTATAAATAATTATTCCATTTGTTGGAATTCACCACAACACACCTGCATATTTTTCCCATGCCCCTTTTGCTTCAAGTTTCCCTCCTACCTTGCCAACTTCTCCTTTCCCTTTTATCGAGGCTCCTCCTAAAGTCTAGACTCCTTTCAAACTCCTTTAAGGCAAGCTAAATATTTTTGGTTTGACCTTCCCTATTTTGTTGGAACCACTTTTGTTGGGTTGGTAATATTCCTTAAAGCCTTACAAAAATGTTCCATCATTTATTTACTGTTCATGGCCTCTTTTCTTAATATTTTTGAACTCTCTCTATTTTTCTGCTAAAGAAATCAAGAGGGAGAGAGAGATGGCCCAACAGCCAGGCCAGCCGCCGGCCTGCGGCCAGACCTAGCCGCTCCATCAGGCCCTTCCGCCTCCTAACCCTAAGCCCGACCGACCGCTCGCCAGGTCTCTCCCCTCGCTCTCCTCCCCGCCGCCAGCATCTCATCTCCCTCGTCCCCTTGACCCCGCACCATCTCCCCTCGACCCCGATCCCCAGTTCCTTCTCCCCTCGATCTCCTCCTATCACCTCGCCTAGTGCCCCTCGCTCCCTCGCCGCCCGATCCCCTCTCCCTTCCTCGAGCCAGCGCGGCGACCCCCGCATCGCCCGCTGTAGCGCGGGGCCTAAAGTCGCCCGGCCCTGCCTCCTCTGCCCGCCGTCGTCCCCTCCAGCGCCGGCAACGGCCGCCCCAAGCCCGACGCCCCGGCCTCTCCTCCTCGCTCCAGGGAGAGGAGCTCCCTCGTCCGTGCCCATCCCCTGCCTCGCCCCGTTCTCTGCAAGCCTTATGACGCCGCCGACCCCGTCTGCGTGGTCCTTGTCCACCTCCGGCCGAGGCCTAGCCAGGTCGCCGGCGCGGCCGACCTCTTCGCCGCGTCGTTCCCGCTGCACCGGCCTCCCTTCCTCCCCTGCTGCACGTCCCCGATGCCGTCCTTCTTCGAGCCGCTGCTCGGCCATGCTCCTACAACCAGGAGCTCGTGCTGCCTCCATGCACCTCCGGTGGCCTCTCTTCGTAGAGCCGTGCAAGTCCCTCGCTCGTCAAGATGGCCAAGTCCAGGGACAAGAAGCGCGTACCACTACTTTCCACGACACCGCGTCGACGACCTTCAAGTTCAACTACACGGATTCCACGAGTACCACGACGACCCTTGCGCCAAGTACCACTACGCCGGAGCACTCGGAACCCTCAAGTACCTCTACCGACGACTTGAACATCTACGAACGTGTACGACGACCGACACCAAAGAACTGTGTACCACTACCGTCGTCGAGGACCTGTGTAATGCAAGTGTCAAGTTCGACTACCGTCGCCGTGTACCACTACTTCCTTTTGGCAACGAGAACGACAACTTTGACAACGACCGCCTCGAGAACGTCTACTTCCACTACTTCCACTACGTCCCTCGACGACTCAGACCGCTTCGAGAACGAACACTTCGAAGGTATAACCCCAAGACGATGACCCGTGGACGAATGCTTGTGTTGTATGAGATGCTCCACTTGTCTGCTCCGTGCCCGTTTCGTCTTTTGTCATGCTCCTCGGTTGCCTCGTCGCCGACCCATGGGAACCCGGTGACGGGATCACCCCACCTTTCATCTTGTTCGACTTGCTCACGCCACCTTTTTCTTTTGCACCGGTCTCTCAACGAGTTACCGGAACCGAGATGTTGCCGTTGCATCATTTTCGGATCGTTGCCGTGGCACCCTTTTCCTTCCACCACGGTGACAATACTTCATATCTTCTTCATATCAACTTTTAATAAACTTGCATAAAACTTGATCATGTCATCCGCATCATGTTAACAACATTTAAAATGTGTGAATTGTTGTTTGCTTAAAATATTGCTAAACATGCTCATGGGGATTTTCCAGAATTGTTGTTGTTTTTCCGGCCTCATTTAAAATGTCTAAATAGTGTAGTTTTATTATGCTTCACCTCTTGCTATGTTAAAAACATTTAATCTTGTCTTGTAAATAAACGAGAGTCAACTAAATAAATAACATGTGGCGTTTCGTCAATATGCAACTCGTTGCCTATTGAGCTCCACTTAACTTGTAGTTTTGTTTGTGCACGTTGCCATGCCATGCATAATTAAACCGGACATGCATCATACTTGGATGTGCATCGTATGCCATGTTTATGCATGTGTGTTTACCGTGTTGCTTGTTTCTTTCCGGGTTGCTTCTCTTCTTAGCTTCGGTTTCGTTCCGGAGTTGTGAGGATTTGCTCGACTATGTTGCTCCGTCTACTTCATGGTCTTATTCTTCTCCCTCGCGGAATCCCAGGCAAGATGATCATACCCTTGGATACCTTTACTACCATTGCCATGCTTAGTTGTCTCGATGATATCGTTACATGTCGCGCTACCCATCTTTTATGTCAGCCTCTCCTTGTTGCCATGAAACCTCTAACCTTTGAAACCATCCTAGCGAAACCACTGTTTGGCTATGTTACCCGCTTGCTCAGCCCCTCTTATAGCGTTGTTAGTTGTAGGTGAAGATGAAGATCATTCCAGGACGGAACTTGTTGTTGGAATATCACCATATGTTATATATATATATATATATATAATAACACACCTATATACTGGGCATGGGTGGAAGTCTTGGCCTTTTGCTCGGTGTTTTGTTCCGCTCATGCCACCTTAGGCGCCGATAAACCGGCATTATGTTCCTTGATTTTGCGTTCCTTACACGATGGGTGGATGGGGACCCCTTGACAGTTCGACTTTGAATAAAACTCCTCCAGCAAGGCCCAACATTGGTTTTAATTTGCCTCATAATAACAACTTAATTAATTAACTAAAATTGCATAGGGGGTCGCGTCCCCGGGGATTCTTTCTACATAGCAGGGGGGGCCAGTGCTGATGGTGTTGGTCCCAAACGGGGAGACTGCAGGGCCGCCTTGGGGAAACCCGAGGTATCTGGTATAACATGTAGGATCGCCCATCCGGTTGTGGCCTGAGACGAGATACGCGTGGCTACTATCAGGGTGTCGGCACGCCGGGAGGTCTTGCTGGACTTGTATTGCCATTGTCGAAATGTCTTGTGCACCGGGATGCCGAGCCTGATCGGATTTCCCTAAGATAAGGGGTGATGATATTATATTTATCACTTCAGCTAATCGTGAGAGCTTGTGACGGGCTAAGTTGGGACACCCCTGCAGGGTTATGATCTTTCGAAAGCCGTGCCCACGGTTATGTGGCAGATTGGAATTTGTTAATGTCCGGTTGTAGAAAACTTGACAGAGGATCCGAAGTAAAACACACAACTGTGTGAGTAACCGTGACTGTCTCTTTTCACTTTGAGAAGAGAACACGGTGGGGTTATGTTTGACTCGTATGTAGTTTAGGATCTTTAGCGATCACTACTAGTTTGCGACCATTTGCGTAGCTGCTCATCTTATTCTTGTACTCGTAAGCTAGCCACCATATTATGCTTAGCCGCTGCTGCAACCTCACCACTTTACCTCTCCCTACCCATAAAGCTTTGCTAGTCTTGATACCCATGGTTATGGGATTGCTGAGTCCTCGTGGCTCACAGATACTACAACACCAGATGCAGGTTCAGCCGAGAATGATGCAGGAGCTGGTTCAAGTACTTCGCTGGGAGCTCGATGAAGAGAGTGGCCGTATGCTTGTGACGTTTTCGACGATCAGTAGTGGTTTCTACTAGGGGCGATTCGGACCTGTGGCTTTATGTTTTGGTATCTTTCTTTTGGATCTTCGCCTGTAGTCCGGTTGTGATGTTTTGGATGATGTTTTTCTGATGTAATGTATTGTGTGACGTGGCGAGTGTAAGCCAACTATCGCCTCTTGCAATTTCATCCCTATTTTTACATGAGTCGTGCAAAGATACCAAACTTGAGATCATTCCAGAATGGGCTTATACCTTTAAGTCGTGCCTCGACACGTAGGAGGTATAGTCCCATCCTGGGCATTACAAGTTGGTATCAGAGCCTTATCCGACCTAGGAGCCCCCACTGATTGATCGAATCATTGACGGTTGAGTCTAGACACACACTTGAAAATGTTTTGAGTCCTATATATATATATCGGAGAGTAGGATTTCTTTTGCTCCTCTTCTTTTCACTCTGGTGAGGACTCCTGACGATTACTTTTGTCTCTTCTACTCTCAAAAACACACCAAATTTTTTTGGATCACGCGAGTATTGTTTGGATTGTTCCGATGTCTTTGTGACGAGAACATTGTTCTCGATGCCTCCTGTCATTTAGGGGTTGTGGCAGTGTCCCGGGGAGTTGAGCTCCGAGGTGTTGTCGTCACAAATATATCGCATCAGTTCTGGAATACTTAAGACGGCCGACATCGAAAACTCTCCTATGCGGTTAGTGGCAAGATAACCCCGACATCACCCAGTACTGGGGAGGTAGTTCGGGAGTATTGCCATAGCTTGTATAGTAGATGCATTTCGAAGGTCCGAGGTAAACGGTTTCAGGAAATAACTGGTTATGTGTTGAAGGATGGATACAGCTGGATGTAGGATTAGAGTTGAGTGCGCGATGCTTCCCCTGTATCCCCAACACCTGATTGCATAACTGGAAACTTTCGGAAATTAATAGGTGGGTTCATCTAGTAGCTCGTAGGCATTCTTCCAACGAGTGCATGATATGAAGTTCTGGGTTCTACATTGAGTGAAGTGGTTTTATGGGCGTTGTTCCGATCGGGAGTTGCATCTTAAAGGGTCCTTGGCTATGCTGATCCGGGGATTGCAAAACCCTTTTGTAACACGTTCCATGAGCTTTCAGCACGAATATGTGGAATGAAACTTCTATCTTGTATTTGTTCTATCTGCTCCTTGTTGTTTTTATTTACCTTTTGTTCTCTCAAGTGGCTTCTCGACAAGTTGATGTACCTATAGAATTCATTCGTTAAATTCTCCGTTCGAATGATATTGTGAAGTTATGTTGCTACATATCTATCCGTTGTTTTGTTTTCATTCTGGTATTCGAGTTGCTTCGATGTCAAATGTTGATTCCATACCTTCCTAATCGGTGTTCTCATATTTCTATGGGAGTGCTAATTCCTCTTGACCATCAATATTGTCATGTTAATCCTTTTCAACCGGTGTGCCTTCTCTTCAAGTTATTCCATACGGACGCCGTTGAGAAATCTAACGATTTGTCTGTTTCATTCATCCCAAGTTGTCTGTGTTTCCCCGCCCTCCCACCCTTCTTCTTCTTGGAGCCAGAAATTCTTAAATGAAATATCCATTTTATTAATGTGATGTTTCTTCATTCTTTTCCTTCAATGTTCTTATATGGTGATTTATCGTGAAGATGCTCAAGAGTTTCATGTTCATCATTCTTAATTCTAATATTCTTGTTTCACATGTTTTCCAATGTGAGAATTTATTATCCGAAGTCTCTCTTGCTTATTCAGCTCTCTAATTCTTCTCCGGAGTGCTGAAGATATCTCAGTTGATCCGCGTTTCCATTCTTAATCCTTTCAAGCTATTTTGAGGATTATCATCTTATTCAAGCCATTTAATTCAACTGGTGCAATATCTCTTAAGCAATCTTTTTCAATGGTGATTTCTTTTGAGTGGGCCCTAACCCATAGGTCTTTTCCCAGGATCTTACCTGACTCTTCTATTTTTTTTCTGGTGTTATACTTAAATTCCTTTCAAGTGTGACGTAAGAATGATCCCCATCAGTCACATGCCTTCTCCAAGATCGCTTTCAAATTCTTGTTCATCATTGGTTCAACCTTTTAATTCTTCATTACGGAGTGCCTATACAATTCATGGTGGTGTATCTCATCGTCTTCTCAACTTTTGAAGACCGAAGAAGAGTTCCTCTTAAATCTTGGCCCGTTCTCTTGAAGATTCGTGGTTCTAGCTTCATGCCATCCTCATTATTGTTTCGATTGTGAGGAATTATTTTCATACCCATCCAAAGCATTTCATGAATTCTTCTTATTGTGTTCCTCCGAAGGCCATCATTTCAGAATATTTCTTCGTTCTCTGTTTGCAACTTCGTCCTCCAACTATTCTTCATTGATGTCTCTTCGTTCGTCTCCATATTTTACGGTGGTTCTTTCAAGATTACCCTTCCGTTGTTATCGTTTTAATTCATTTGTTCTTTTCACAATCCTACCGGTGGTTCGTTGAAGATTTACCCAAGTTTGTGCGAGATCTCTCTTTAATTCTTTCCAACGAGAATAAGTAGTATGCCAAATCCGTTGCTTGTCATCAATTTAATTTGGTGAAGGATAAGCATACAATAAATCTTATTCTTATTTCCCCGAAGTGACTAATCTCTTTTCCGGAGCTTGTTCATCATATCATATTCTCGGTCCTAAGTTGTTCATCTTGTTTTCCGGAGCTTCAAGTTATTTCTGTTATATCATTTCAAACCTACATCTAATTCACCGCAGGCCTTGAATCTTATTCTTTTCATTTTTCATTCCTCATGCTTTCATTACCGTAGTTCTTCATGGAGGTTCATCATGATTTAATTCATGCTCGAAGTGTTCTTCAAGATTCTTGTTGGAGCTCAAGCATTCTTCATCATGCTTTCCAATTGCAATCCTTTCTACCTTATCTTATCAGATGGTGTTATGTCATTCTTGACAATTCCTGCATGTTTCATGATTCATGAGTTATCAAGAATGAGATATTTAAAACCATCATTTTCCTTGTTCAGGAGATCTTTCCAACCATTCAATTTATTCGTTGGAGTAATCTTGGGTTGTATTTCACCTAAAAGCTTTCCCTAAGGATTGTTGCTAGTATGGTCCTTATAAATGACCCAAGTTCTTCATCTATCATTCCGGTGAAATAAGTTTTTCATCTCCTTGTTGATCTCAATCCAATCAAATGTTTCGTAAGTGGCTGGTTCTCACCTCATAATTTTGAGATGTTTTTCCATAAGCCCACATGAAGCTTATTCGTTTCGTTGTTGTTTTTCTATCAACTCCGTTCAACCCTTCTTCGTAAGGATGTTTTCATATTCATTTGTCGGAGAAGTTGTTTTTTCTTCTCCATTTATTTCTTTCATTGATCTATATTCTATTCTTTCATTCCTGAGGCATTGTGATGTTGATCTCTCCAAACCATCATCTCGTTTTTATCGAGAATCATGTTCTTTCCTTGTTTATCTATTTATCAGGAGTGTCGTGACCTCCATTCTAATTCTCTCATCTCATCAAGTTTTGCCTCTCTTTTCAACCGGAGTGCTGTCTGTAGCCTTCCTTACCCCTTGTGACATTCTTTCAATTGTTTCGGAGGCAATATGTTGTTGATTTCATCCAGTATCATTCCATCTCCTCAATCTCATGTTGATTCCTTCCATTTTTCAGGCGGAGTGCTGTCCAAATTCTGTCATTATTTTTCCTTGGCTATACCATTGCGGTTTCATATTCTTTTGGTTTCTAAGCTCTTGTTTAATGTCTTTCAACCTACAAGGTTCTTGTAATGTTCCTTGTTCCTCTTTTCTAACGGAGTGTTTTCATCTTCGTTCATCTCCATTGTATTCTTTATTCAAGATTGTTCAACCTCTCAGGTTCGTGGTTTAACTCGTTTGTCAGAGAAGCAACTTTGTTTTACCTCTTCCTCTTCCGTTTTTACCGGTGCCATCTCTAGGATCTCGGGTCGAGATCCTCTGTTAGTGTGGGAGAGTTGTGACGCCCGAAGACCGACGTCCCAGAAGATTTCAGAGATTCCAGATGTTTCGGGTTCTCCCGTGTGTTTCATTTGTGCTTGTGTTATTTATTTTGCTTTGCATCATGTCATCATGCCATCATGTCTTTAATTTTGCATCTCAACTTAAATAAATCGTGTGGACCTTCGGTCTATTTAAATCGAGGGAAGAGTGACTTCTCTTTATAACATATCCTCCTAATATTATGGAGCTATTATAAATAATTATTCCATTTGTTGGAATTCACCGCAACACACTTGCATATTTTTCCCATGCCCCTTTTGCTTCAAGTTTCCCTCCTACCTTGCCAACTTTTCCTTTCCCTTTTATCGAGGCTCCTCCTAAAGTCTAGACTCCTTTCAAACTCCTTTAAGGCAAGCTAAATATTTTTGGTTTGCACTTCCCTATTTTGTTGGAACCACTTTTGTTGGGTTGGTAATATTCCTTAAAGCCTTACAAAAATGTTCCATCATTTATTTACTGTTCATGGCCTCTTTTCTTAATATTTTTGAACTCTCTGTATTTTTCTGCTAAAGAAATCAAGAGGGAGAGAGAGATGGCCCAACAGCCAGGCCAGCCACCGGCCTGCGGCCAGGCCCAGCCGCTCCATCAGGCCCTTCCGCCTCCTAACCCTAAGCCCGACCGACCGCTCGCCAGGTCTCTCCCCTCGCTCTCCCTCCCCGCCGCCAGCATCTCATCTCCCTCGTCCCCTCGACCCCGCACCATCTCCCCTTGACCCCGATCCCCAGTTCCTTGTCCCCTCGATCTCCTCCAATCGCCTCGCCCAGTGCCCCTCGCTCCCTCGTCGCCTGATCCCCTCTCCCTTCCTCGAGCCAGCGCGGCGACCCCCGCATCGCCCGCTGTAGCGCGGGGCCTGAAGTTGCCCGGCCCAGCCTCCTCTGCCCGCCGTCGTCCCTTCCAGCGCCGGCAATGGCCGCCCCAAGCCCGACGCCCCGGCCTCTCCTCCTCGCTCCAGGGAGAGGAGCTCCCTCGTCCGTGCCCATCCCCTGCCTCGCCCCGTTCTCCGCAAGCCCTATGACGCCGCCGACCCCGTCTGCGTGGTCCTTGTCCACCTCCGGCCGAGGCCCAGCGAGGTCGCCGGCGCGGCCGACCTCTTCGCCGCGTCGTTCCCGCTGCATCGGCCTCCCTTCCTCCCCTGCTGCACGTCCCCGACGCCGTGCTTCTTCGAGCCGTTGCTCGGCCATGCTCCTACAACCAGGAGATCGTGCTGCCTCCATGCACCTCCGGTGGCCTCTCTTCGTAGAGCCATGCAAGTCCCTCGTTCGTCAAGATGGCCATGTCCATGGACAAGAACCGTGTACCACTACCTTCCACGACACCGCGTCGACGACCTTCAAGTTCAACTACACGGATTACATGAGTACCACGACGACCCTTGCGCCAAGTACCACTACGCCGGAGCACTCGGAACCCTCAAGTACCTCTACCGACGACTTGAACATCTACAAACGTGTACGACGACCGACGCCGAAGAACTGTGTACCACTACCGTCGCCGAGGACCTGTGTAATGCAAGCGTCAAGTTCGACTACCGTCGCCGTGTACCACTACTTCCTTTTGGCAACGAGAACGACAACTTTGACAACGACCGCCTCGAGAACGTCTACTTCCACTACTTCCACTACGTCCCTCGACGACTCGAACCGCTTCGAGAACGAACGCTTCGAAGGTATAACCCCGAGACGATGACCCGTGGACGAATGCTTGTGTTGTATGAGATGCTCCACTTGTGTGCTCTGTGCCCGTTTCGTCTTTTGTCATGCTCCTCGGTTGCCTCGTCGCCGACCCGTGGGAACCCGGTGACGGGATCACCCCACCTTTCATCTTGTTCGACTCGCTCACGCCACCTTTTTCTTTTGCACCGGTCTCTCAACGAGTTACCGGAACCGAGATGTTGCCGTTGCATCATTTTCGGATCGTTGCCGTGGCACTCTTTTCCTTCCACCACGGTGACAATACTTCATATCTTCTTCATGTCAACTTTTAATAAACTTGCATAAAACTTGATCATGTCATCCGCATCATGTTAACAACATTTAAAATATGTGAATTGTTGTTTGCTTAAAATATTGCTAAACATGCTCATGGGGATTTTCCGGAATTGTTGTTGTTTTTCCGGCCTCATTTAAAATGTCTAAGTAGTGTAGTTTTATTATGCTTCACCTCTTGCTATGTTAAAAACATTTAATCTTGTCTTGTAAATAAACAAGAGTCAACTAAATAAATAACATGTGGTGTTTCGTCAATATGCAACTCGTTGCATATTGAGCTCCACTTAACTTGTAGTTTTGTTTGTGCACGTTGCCATGCCATGCATAATTAAACCGGACATGCATCATACTTGGATGTGCATCGTATGCCATGTTTATGCTTGTGTGTTTACCATGTTGCTTGTTTCTTTTCGGGTTGCTTCTCTTGTTAGCTTCGGTTTTGTTCCGGAGTTGTGAGGATTCGCTCGACTATGTTGCTCCGTCTACTTGATGGTCTTGTTCTTCTCCCTCGCGGAATCCCAGGCAAGATGATCATACCCTTGGATACCTTTACTACCATTGCCATGCTTAGTTGTCTCGATGCTATCGTTACATGTCGCGCTACCCATCTTTTATGTCAGCCTCTCCTTGTTGCCATGAAACCTCTAACCTTTGAAACCTTCCTAGCAAAACCACTATTTAGCTATGTTACCCGCTTGCTCAGCCCCTCTTATAGCGTTGTTAGTTGCAGGTGAAGATGAAGATCGTTCCAGGAGGGAACTTGTTGTTGGAATATCACAATATGTTATATATATATATAATAACAAACCTATATACTGGGCATGGGTGGAAGGCTTGGCCTTTTGCTCGGTGTTTTGTTCCACTCATGCCACCTTAGGCGCCGATAAACCGACACTATGTTCCTTGATTTTGCATTCCTTACACGATGGGTGGATGGGGACCCCTTGACAGTTCGACTTTGAATAAAACTCCTCCAGCAAGGCCCAACATTGGTTTTAATTTGCCTCATAATAACAACTTAATTAATTAAATAAAATTGCATAGGGGGTCGCGTCCCCGGGAATTCTTTCTACATAGCAGGGGGGGGCCAGTGCTGATGGTGTTGGTCCCAAACGGGGAGACTGCGGGGCCGCCGCAGGGAAACCCGAGGTATCTGGTATAACATGTAGGATCGCCCATCCGGTTGTGGCCTGAGACGAGATACGCGCGGCTACTATCCGGGTGTCGGCACGCCGGGAGGTCTTGCTGGACTTGTTTTACCATTGTCGAAATGCTTGTGCACCGGGATGCCGAGCCTGATCGGATTTCCCTAAGATAAGGGGTGATGATATTATATTTATCACTTCAGCTAATCGTGAGAGCTTGTGATGGGCTAAGTTGGGACACCCCTGCTGGGTTATGATCTTTCGAAAGCCGTGCCCGCGGTTATGTGGCAGATTGGAATTTGTTAATGTCCGGTTGTAGAAAACTTGACAGAGGATCCGAAGTAAAACACACAATTGTGTGAGTAACCGTGACTGTCTCTTTTCACTTTGAGAAGAGAACACGGTGGGGTTATGTTTGACTCGTATGTAGTTTAGGATCTTTAGGGATCACTACTAGTTTGTGACCGTTTGCGTAGCTGCTCATCTTATTCTTGTACTCGTAAGCTAGCCACCATATTATGCTTAGCCGCTGCTGCAACCTCACCACTTTACCTCTCCCTACCCATAAAGCTTTGCTAGTCTTGATACCCATGGTTATGGGATTGCTGGGTCCTCGTGGCTCACAGATACTACAACACCAGATGCAGGTTCAGCCAAGAATGATGCAGGAGCTGGTTCAAGTACTTCGATGGGAGCTCGATGAAGAGAGTGGCCGTATGCTTGTGACATTTTCGACGATCAGTAGTTGTTTCTACTAGGGGCGATTCGGACATGTGGCTTTATGTTTTGGTATCTTTCTTTTGGATCTTCGCCCGTAGTCGGGTTGTGATGTTTTGGATGATGTTTTTCTTATGTAATGTATTGTGTGACGTGTTGAGTGTAAGCCAACTATCTCCTTTTGCAATTTCATCCCTATTTTTACATGAGTCGTGCAAAGATACCAAACTTGAGATCATTCCAGAATGGGCTTATACCTTTAAGTCGTGCCTCGACACGTAGGAGGTATAGTCCCATCCTGGGCATTACAGCGGCCGAGGATCCCGTTGTAAGGCAAGGGGATCTCGGCAACATCAAAAACAACCCTCTGTGTTCTATAGTTCAGCTCGCCTCCAAATGTCACGAGCAGCGTGACTTTTCCTTTCGACTGACTCCTTCCCGAGTAGACCCCTTGGAATGTGCCTGTCTCTTCGAGGTCTCCATCAGGAATCTGCAGCCTTTTGATCACAATGGGCGAGATCAATTTCAGACCGGCCCCGCCAACAACCAGCATTTTCGTCACCTTGAGGTTGAGTATTGTTGGTGAAACCAACAATGGCAAACACCCGACCGCAGTTGTGCGATCTCGGTGTCAAAAATGATAAGTGTGTTGGACCACTTCAGCGGCTTCCGGGCATCGAACGATGGTTCTGCTGCTGTGATCTCACGCGCCCACTACTTGAGATGGTGGTGAGAGGTGTGCAGAGAGGCACCACCGTTGACGCACATGGCCTCCTTAGCTTTCTGGAATTCTTGCTCGCCGGAGTCGTCGTCCTCATCATGATCATCGTCTTCTCGCTTCTTGTCGCGGCCTCAGACAGGCCTTTCTTGTTGGTTATCTTGCCGGATCCCTCAGCACCATCTTGGTCCTTCTCCTTGTCCCGCCTTTCATATTCTTCTTTCTGCTTCTCTGCGAGCTGATCGACTTGTCGGCAGTTCTGGAGGTCATGGCCCTTGGTGCGGTGGATCTTGCAGTACTGCTTGTCGGAGCCTCCTTGCTTGTCGGCAGCCGCCAAGGCCCGGCAGGCGACACACCCGGCAACTTCCTTGATGGGGTCGTCTGCCTTGGTCTTCTTGGCAGCGCCGGCATCGTCGGATCCCTCGACGGGAAGCACGGCCTTACCCTTGCGTTTTCTGTTGCTGCGCTGGCCTTTCTTCACCGGGGCGACGGTGTCTTCGTCTGAGGAATCAGTTTCCACACCGGCGTCTTCGGCGGGGTACTTCCTTCCCTCTTTGGCCCGGGCACATCTATTGACCAGAACGTAGAGTTCGGCCACATCCTTGACCTTATTCATCGCCAGCTCTTCGCGCATCTTGCGGTTACACACATTCTGATGGAATGTGCCGATGATGGCGGCGGGATGAACATCTGGGATGTTGTACTGCACTCGGCTGAATCTCTGTATGTACTTGCGCATGTTTTCACCTTTTTTCTCGGGGATGACATGCAAATCGCTTGCCTGGCTAGGAGCCTGGTGGCCTCCCGTAAAGGCGCCAACAAACTCATGTCGGCGAGATGTCAATGGGAAGTAGTTGGCAAGCACCTTTTTGTCACGTGCTCCGGCGGCCTGCATCGCGATTATGTAGATGCTGAGGAACTCTGACGGGTGAGTCTTGCCATTGTACTTCTCACCGACGTCAGGCTTGAATGTGCGGTGAGTGGGCTACTGGAACTGCCGCAGCTCACGGGTAAAGGCTGGACAGCCTACATCGTAAGGCAAGCCTCCAGAGCCTCCAGGTGCTGGGTGGTCCATAGTGGTCCCTACCCGCCTATCTGACTAATGGCGTGCTTCACGCCGGCGCTCGATGGTAGATCGAGCGTCTTCATGGGCTCGCTCCCGAAGAACTTGGCACTGATCGTGGTGGGTCTGCGAGTCGGACGATGCTATGCAAATGGTATCACATGCGTTGTCCCGACAGACCGGTGCCCGTGGTAACTAGCGAGGAGGAGGAGAATGCATCGTGGCCGCAGCGCCTCTGGTCCTTCCACCACTGGCGTGCGGTGGCTCGACAGAGCGTCGGCCTGAGGGCCCCACTGGTCGCGGCTCGTCTTTGTTGGCGATGCTGCTACCTCTTGAGCTTGCATTGTATTCCCTCAAAGAGGAAAGGGAGATGCAGCACAGTAGCGTAAGTATTTCCCTCAGTTTTTGAGAACCAAGGTATCAATCCAGTAGGAGACCATGCGCGAGTCCCTCGCACTTGCACAAACAAATAAGAACTTTGCAGCCAACGCGATAAGGGGTTGTCAATCCCTTTACGGTTACTTACGAAAGTGAGATCTGATAGAGATGATAGTTTATATTTTTGGTATTTTTAGTTTAATAAAACAACAAATAAAAGCGCTAAAGTAAAGTAGATGTAGATTGATATGTTGAGAATAGACCCGGGGGCCATAGTTTTCTCTAGTGGCTTCTCTCATGATAGCGATATTCTACGGCGGGTAAACAAATTACTGTCGAGCAATTGATAGAAAAGAGAATAATTATGAGACTATCTTGGCATGATCATTGTATATAGGCATCACGTCTGATACAAGTAGACCGAAACGATTCTGCATCTACTACTATTGCTCCACACATCGACCGCTATCCAGCATGCATATAGTGTATTGAGTTCATAAGAACAGAGTAACGCCTTAAGCAAGATGACATGATGTAGAGGCATAAACTCAAGCAATATGATATAAACCCCATCTTTTTATCCTCGGTGGCAACAATACAATACGTGCCTTGTTGCCCCCTACTATCACTAGGAAAGGACACCGCAAGATTGAACCCAAAGCCAAGCACTTCTCCCATTGCAAGAACTATAGATCTAGTAGGCCAACCAATAATTCGAAGAGACTTGCAAGGATATTATGAGCACACATAAAAAGTTCAAATAAGAACCAAATATCTTTCATATATAACCTTCATCATAAACTCACAATTCATCGTATCTCGACAAACACACCGCAAAAAGAGATTACATCGAATAGATGTCCTCGAAGACCGAGGAGAACTTTGTATTGAGATCCAAAGAGAGAAGAAGCCATCTAGATATTAGCTATGGACCCGAAGGTCTGTGGTAAGCTACTCACAACTCATGGTGAAGGCAATGATGATGATGATGAAGGCCTCCGTGATGGATCCCCCTCCGGTGGAGCTCCGGAATACGCTCCAAGATGGGATCTCCACGGGAACAGAAGGTACGGCAGTGGAATTAGGGTTTTCACTTTGTCCACGGAGTTTCTGGGGTATGTAGACTTATATAGGAAGAAGGAGGGCACCGGGGGACGCTCGAGGGGGCCACGAGGCAGGGGGCGCGCCCTCACCCTCGTGGGCCAGCCCTCTGTCCCCTGATGTGGTTCCCAAGTTCATCGTGCGTGATTTCCTCCAAAAATTTCTCTCGCGAAGGTTTCATTCCGTTTGGACTCCGTTTGATATTCTTTTTCTGCAAAACCCTGAAATAGGCAAAAAAACAACAATCTGGAATGGGCCTTTGGGTTAGTAGGTTAGTCCCAAAAATGATATAAAAGTTAATGATAAAGCACATTAAACATCCAAGACTTTATAAATAATAGCATGGAACAATCAAATATTATAGATATGTTGGAGACTTATCAAGCATCCCCAAGCTTAATTCCTGCTCGTCCTCGAGTAGGTAAATGATAAAGAAAGAATTTTTGATGTGGAATGCTAGCCAATATAGTTTTTCAATGTAATTCTCTTAATTGTGGCATGAATGTTCAGATCTGAAAGATTCAAGATAAAAGTCTATATTGACATAAGTAATAACAATACTTCAAGCATACTAACAAAGCAATCATATCTTCTCAAAATACTATAGCTAAAGAAAGTTATCCCTACAAAATCATATAGTCTGGCTATGCTCCCTCTTCATCACACAAAATATTCATATTATGCACAACCCTGATTTCAGCCAAGCATTTGTTTCCGTACTCTATCTTTTCAAACCTTTCAACTTTCACGCAATACATGAGCGTGAGCCATGGATATAGCACTATTGGTGGAATAGAGGTGGTTGTGGAGAAGACAAAAAGGAGGGAGATAGTCTCACACCGACTAGGTGTATCAACAGGCTATGGAGATGCCCATCAATAGATATCAATGTGAGTGAGTAGGGATTGCCATGCAACAGATGCACTAGAGATAAATATGAATGAAAGCTCAACGAAAGAAACTAGTGGGTGTGCATCCAACTTGCTTGCTCACGAAGACCTAGGCATTTGAGGAAGCCCATTGTTGGAATATACAAGCCAAGTTCTATAATGAAAGTTCCCACTAGTATATGAAAGTGACTAAGCATGAGACTCTCTATAATGAATAACAGGGTGCTCCTTTGAAGCACAAGTGTGGAAAAAAGATAGTAGCAATTGTCCCTTCTCTCTTTTCTCTCATTTTTTTGGAGGGGCTTTCTCTTTTTTTATTAGCCCCTCTCTACTTTTTTGTGGCCATCTCTTTTTTTATTGGCCTTTCCTCACATGGGACAATGCTCTAATAATGATGATCATCACACTTTTTATTACAACTCGAAATTACAACTCGATACTACAACAAGTATGACTCTACATGAATGCCTCCGGTGGTGTACCGGGATATGCAATGAATCAAGAGCGACCTATATGAAAAATTAAGCATGGTGGCTTTGCCACAACTACGATGTCAACTACATGATCATGCATGGCAATATGACAATATGATGTGTGTCATATAAACGGAACGGTGGAAAGTTGCATGGCAATATATCTCGGAATGGCTATGGAAATGCCATGATAGGTAGGTATGGTGGCTGTTTTGAGGAAAAATATGGTGGCTGTTTTGAGGAAGGATATATAGTGGGCTTATGGCACCGGTGAAAGTTGCGATACAAGAGAGGCTAGCAATGATGCAAGGGTGAGAGTGCGTATAATCCATGGACTCAACATTAGTCATAAGAACTCATATACTTATTGCAAAAATCTACGAGTCATCAAAACAAAGCAATCAACGCATGCTCCTAGGGGGGGAGGTCTGTAGGAGTTAAGCATCACGCGCCCCCGACCTCCACACAAAGGTTGGCACTCTACAAATACCTCATGCTCTAACTTCGTCACATAGCGGTTCACCATAGGTGCATGATACGAGAATCACTAACCTTAACACAAGTATTTCTCAATTTCATAATAACTCCAGTAACATGACTCTAATATCACTATCCTCATATCTCAAAACAATTATCAAGCATCCAACATCTCATTCTATTCAATGCACTTGGTGTGAATTTTTTTACTACATTGACATTGGATGTCTATCATGTGGAAGACTAGTTTATTTAGCCTAAACACATTACCATGCTGTTTTAATAGACTCTCAAATAGATATAAGTGAAGCATGAGAGTTCAACAATTTCTACAAAATATTACCATCACCGTGCTCTAAAAGATATAAGTGAAGCACTAGAGCAAAAACTATTCAACTCGGAAGATATAAGTGAAGCATATAGAGTGTTCTAATAATTTCTAGGCTACAATTAACTATCTCAAATAGATGTGTCCATCAAGGATGATTGTGGCAAACTAAGAAGCAAAGTCTCAAATTATACAAGACGCTCCAAGAAAAACACATAACATGTTGCGAATAAAAATATAGCTCCAAGTATAATTACTGATGGATGAAGACGAAAAAGGGGATGCCTTCCCGGGGCATCCCCAAGCTTAGGCTTTTGATTATAATGAATTTATTTGGGGTGCCATGGGCATCCCCAAGCTTAGGACTTTGCTACTCCTTGTTCGATAGTCCATCAAAGCAATACTCAAAACTTGAAAACTTCACAACACAAAACTTAGACAGAAATTCTTGTGAGCTCCGTTAGTATAAGAAAGTAAACCACTACTCAAAGGTACAGCAATGAATTTATTGTTTGTCTATATTGGTGTTAAACCTACTGCACTCCAACTTCTCTATGTTTCATATCCTCCAATACTACTCATAGATGCATCGGAATAAGCAAACAACACACGAAAAACAGAATCTGTCAAAGACAGAACACTCTGTAGTAATCTGCAGGTTTCGCCTACTTCTGGAACTCCAAAAAATTCGAACTGAATTGGTAAATTTGCGGAATTTGTCTACCAATCATCTGCAAAAAGAATCACATAAAAAGCACGCTCCAGTAAAATCTCAATACTACTTTAGCGAGCGCTAACGATTCTGTTTTTCACAGCAATATCACATAAACTTCACACAAGAATTCCCAAAGGTTCTACTTGGTACAAACACTAAACAAAACATGAAACCACATCTAATCAGAGGCTAGATGCAATATTTATTCCCTAAGAGCAACAAAAACAAAAAAACAAAAAATTGGGTTGCCTCCCAACAAGCGCTATCATTTTACTCCCCTAGCTAGGCACGATACAAGATAAATCTTGGTATAGCCATCTTTGATCTTCATCCTTTTGATGGTGTCAAGCTTGAATCCGGAAGGTTCTTTACGTTTCCTTCATATTCGGAAATCTTTAGATCTAAAGCATCCAACCGCTTGTTACAAAGAGTAATCAACATATTCATGTGGTGGAGATTCCCACTAACACTTTTAAGAGGTTCAAGAGATTTTTGTAATATTTTTGTTACTTCTCAAAAACTTGCGTCCCTTCCGGGGTTGAATTTGACTCCTTTTGGGGAGGTAGTGTTCCCAATATTCCCTCTATGATTTCATGCGCGATACTAGGATCAACTTCAATAAAATTCCCTTTGGCAACGCAATCCAAGAGTTGTCTATGAGACATATTCAATCCAACATAAAAATTGCGAAGCAAGATTCTAAAATTCACCTCTAAGGTGCACTTACGATAAGATTGCATCATCCTAAACCAAGCGTCTTTTAAGTTTTCTCCTTGCCTTTGCTTGAAGTGAAGTACTTCAAACTCGGGAGACAAAGGAGCAGAGAAGGGGCTAGCCATAATGACAAGCAAGCACGCAGGAAGCGAACGATAAACACACGGCGGAAGATGGGCAAATAAAACGGCAAGGGTGAAGTGGGGGAGAGGAAAACGAGAGGCAAATAAATGTAATGCTAAGGATAAGGGTTTGTGATAGGTACTTGGTATATGACTTTGGCGTAAGCCTCCCCGGCAACGGTGCCAGAAATTCTTCTTGGTACCTCTTGAGCTTGCGTTGTATTCCCTCGAAGAGGAAAGGGAGATGCAGCACAGTAGCGTAAGTATTTCCCTCAATTTTTGAGAACCAAGGTATCAATCCAGTAGGAGACCACGCGCGAGTCCCTCGCACCTGCACAAACAAATAAGAACTTCGCAGCTAACGCGATAAGGGGTTGTCAATCCCTTTAGGGTCACTTACGAAAGTGAGATATGATAGATATGATAGTTTATATTTTTGGTATTTTAGGTTTATAAGAACAACAAATAAAAGTGATAAAAGTAAAGTGGATGTGTCAGGACCCCGATCCTAAGTCACACAGGTCTAGCCTGTAACACATCATATCACTTTGCGGCCTCACGCACGGTATCCCCACGGGTGCCACCTTACCTGGCCCGGGACCGTTTGCGTATTTTGGCACACGTATATGATAGTGTCGCTAGCATCCATATGACGGAGAACGCGGGCCGACATGACTAGTTATAAACCAAAAGTGGCACTAGATTACAGAGATAGGCATACATGACCCAGCAACGAACGTTTCGGTCATCAACGTATGAACCCAAGTCGTAGCAAGCTACAAGGACTTAAAGGAACAACGCCTGACATTTCCCCTAAGGGACAGACACAGGAACGAAGAAGGACACATGCCGGCCAGCCTAAGTGTTCCGGAGCAGTAGCAAGCTACCAAGGCTCAGTGGAAGCACCAGGAGACATTTCCCTGTAAGATAGGCTACCAAAGGTAAACAACTAGGTGTCAGATCCCACACATAGCAATACACATTACACGTACGCATAACATGCAAGTATGTGATGTACGACATGGCATCACAACATAACTCAACAACTCATATAGATAAGGCCTAGAAGAGCCATCATAGCATTTATTACAAACAGAGGTCACATGACCCAACATACAGAGCATACAGGCAACGGAAGCATTACATGTCTGAGTACAGACTTCTACAAATGAAAAAGGCTGAGAAGCCTGACTATCAACCAGATCCTACAAGGGTTCAAGATCGTAGCTGAGGTAACAAGCTAAACGTTGAAGTCCACGCGGAACCACTAGCGAGACTGAAGTCTCTCTGCAAAAACATAAATTAAGCAAACGTGAGTACAAAGGTACTCAGCAAGACTTACATCAGAACTAGCTACATATGCATTAGTATCAACAAGGGGTGGTGGAGTTTGACTACAGCAAGCCAGCTTTGACTCGGTGGCTATCCTAAACTACGACTGCAAGTAACTCTTTTAAGGTAGCGCACACGAGTCCACATATTCACCAATCAATACACCACTATGGATCCGCTCCCGTATCCCTACGAGAAGGCCATCCATAGCACTCACTCTTATCTTGCGTGTTTTAGAGTATCCACTTTCACTTGTCTATGAACTGTAATAGGCAACCCAGAAGTCCATTTCCGCGGACACGGCTATTCGAATAGATCATATATAAACCCTGCAGGGGTGTACTTCTTCACACATGTTTCCACCACTTAGCGTCTGCACACGACATGTGCTCGGCAGACTTCAAGCGAAAGCCGACGTGGGTGTAGAGCACGACCTAACCAACCACTCAAGTCTCTCGTCCAGGTTTATCGCCTATTTGGGTTCCATCCGTGGGGAGATCCGGCCGGAGTGTCGCTCACGGCCCCAAACGATGTGTACAGGGTTCTCGCGTCACCAAACGGGCGACCGGTACACCGTGCCACGTACCTGTCGTGTCACAGTCCACCCCGAGGGTCAGCACTGCGCACGACCTCCAGTAAACTACAAACACCAGAAACTAGTTGCAACTCCTGGACAGAGAACAAGGGCAGTCAATAAGTCGAGCGGGGTCATATTTCAGGGCCCAACGTGTGGTAGTAGCTGTTTCATGGATCAACCAACACAGAACTCAGTTCCTGAGGACGGCTTCAATGAGACAACCCACCATGTACTCCTACATGGCCTCTCATCGCTACCTTTACCAAATCGTGTTCACAAACTTAACTCTCAACAGTAGGACATGTTCACCACATTCCAATTCATCCCCGATGAATCAGACCTGACACAACTCTAAGCAATAGCAGGCATAACCAGAAAGCATGAATGAGTAGGCACAACATGGCTCAAACAACTCCTACTCATACTAGTGGGTTTCAACTATTTACTGTGGCAATGACGGGTCATGCAGTGGAAAGGGGTTCAACTACCGCAGCAGGTAACAGTTGAAGCGCTGTTGTACTAATGCATTAAAAGAGAGCAAGAGCGAGAGAGTGGGATTGTATCGGAATGCTCAATGGGGTTTGCTTGCCTGGCACTTCTGAAGATAACATTGGGTCTTCATCGGTGGCATCGAACTCATCGTCGGAACGTCGTCTACTGAGAGGGGACATAACCGACAAACAGAGAAAGAACACAATCAATGCAATGCAACAATATGATGCATGATCATGACATGGCAATATGCTGTGGATTGAGCTAATGCAACTAGCAACACAATTAAATGAAGTTGGTTTGAACCAGAGGTTCAAATTCAAACTCCATATGTGATTATTTAAATGCCAATTAATTGATTTGACCTGATCAGCAGGTTTAACTTCTTCAAACATGCATGAAAATGCCATAAACAGATTCCTTGGATTTTTCTAATCATTTTTCATATATAAATTATTTTCATCTGAGCTACGGTTGATTTTATATGATTTTTAGAAGTTTTGACTAATTTCTGAAATAAATAAATCATTTAAGATTTATTTTAAAATCCAGAAACACTTTACTGCGTCAGCATGACCACATGCTGACGTCAGCAGGTCAACAGGGGCTGTTCGGGTCAAACCTGACGTGTGGGGTCCACACGTCAGTGACACAGCAGTTAAACAGGCTTAACTAAACTTAACAGAAAATTAAACTAAACTAAATAGGCACAGGGGCCCACACGTCAGTGTCTCGGTGGTTAACTAAAACTGGTTTAGTAACTAAACTAATTTTGTAGGGCCCTGGGTCCACCTGTCATCGACCCAGGGGGGGTCATTAGCACTAATTTAAAAGTACCCGCCGGAGTAACTCGCCGGCGACCACAATCCGCGGCGGTGTCTCGCCGGAGTGGCTCGGATTTCGCGTACAAGGGATGGTTTCGGGCGCGATTAGTCCCGTTGGAAAGCTGGCACTCGGCCGCATCCAACGGTGCAAGTGGTACGACCTGGGGTGGTCGGAAACAGCGCCGGCAACGAGCGAGGCGGCGGCCGGAGTACGGGCTTGGTCGGGTTAGGCGCTACGGAGCACGGGGAGATGAGCTGATGGGTGCGGCGTGCTCCTAGGGGTGCGCTGAGCTCGCTCATGGCCTCGAAGGGGCGTGACAGCAGCTCTGGCCATGGCGGCGCCATGGACGGCGGCGGCGAGCTCACGGTCGTGGTTGGGATCGGGCTAGCGAGTGCAACGAGAGAGGGAGAAGTAGGGGTTGGATGCGGGAGCTCACGGCGGACACGCAGAGCAGACAAGCAGGCTCGGGGAGGCGCTAACGACGGCGAATTCGACGGCGAGGATCGCCGGTAGCCGAAGAGGGGAACGGCGGAGACGACTGCGTCTAGAGGTGTCTGGTGCCTCGTAGCTCGGCGGAGAGGTCTGGGGCGTCGAGGCGGAGCTTTTGAGCAAGTCCGGGGGGAAAGGGGGAGGCGGTGGTCATGGCTACGGCGAGCGGCGCTCTCAGGCGCGTTCGGTGGCGAGAGGGAGAGATCCAGGGGACGGGCTGAGAGCGAGGGAGAGTGAGAGGGTGAGGCAGAGAGGTGCGTGGCGTCGTCTAGTGTCGTCCAGGCGTCGGGGGGAGGGGGGGAGAGCGGCAAGCGGGAGGTGGCCGGGGCGTGCCGGCGTGCCGCGGGCACACGCCGTGCGTCCGACTGGCAGGAGGAAGAAGACCCCCCTGCCCCTCATGGGCTGGGCCGGCCAGATGGGCCACATAGGTACAGGCCAGGTGAGGTAAGCCCAGGTACTTCCACTCTCTCTCTCTTTTCTCTTTTAGTTTCTGTTTTCTATTCTTTTGACTTTGTTTTGATTTAATAAAAATACCAGAACATATTCATAAATCATAAAACCAGGCATGGCTACTGTTTAGAATAAATCCAACAGTAAACATTTTAGTTTATGATTATTTGAGCATTTTAAATAATATATAAAATTTAAATGCCCAAATGCAAATAAGATATAATTTAATTCAAAAATCCAAAATGGACCTAGAAATATGTGCAACATTTTTGGCAGAGGTTTTTAATCAATCCAAAAAATGATGAACTTTTCCAAGGGCATTTTGGGTTCATCGAAAAAGATTTTAATTTGACCCTAGTTAAATTCATTTAGTGCTAGGGTTTGAGCATCCCCATTTCAGGTTTTCCTTTGAAGATAAACATGATGCAACAGACAGGTGCTATCCTAAAGCAAGGTGAAGCTGGGGATGTGACAACTCACCCCCACTAAACAAGAATCTCGTCCCGAGATTCAGGACGTGAGATAAGAAAACAGAGGGGACACTATCTAACACAATCTTCTCGATCCCGGTTCCCTCCTCGAAAATGTTGATTCATTGCATCCTGTAGATCTTGGCATCTTTGATTTCAAAGCTTCATCCAACACGATAACAAAAGAACGTGAGTTCTACAGGATTTGATCTTCTCGAAGATCGAGCAATTCAAGATCAACTCATGGATTGAGACGTCGAAACATCTCTTGAGCTGAGACACGGGACACACATCCAAAGGGATGGAGTGAAACAAACGATGAAGATTCACTTGACGGCAATAATTCCACACCTAAGGTGATGGTAACGATACCACAAGACAGGGCACCTTTAGAGAAGGTGACTCGTAGAGTTATTCCCTTAAGTGGCAAAAAGAATTACTTTTGATATAGAGATCATTAAAATTCTCTATACCAGCCGGAGGCAAATCACACCCGATCGTTTGACAGAGTTCGAAGGAATGACATTCTCGGCCAGAATGGATGATGTGGACTACCTCGTTGAAGACAACTCAAGGGATGATTTTGCTTATCATCGGAAATGGATGGAACCTATGGCAATTCCACTCCTGAGGATAATCCTGAACAGCAGTGATTGAGAATGGTAACCCATGGAGAATCGGCACATTGGCGGTGCAAGCTGGGAACAAAATGCAAATGCTGGGAATGATTCTGGTAACTGGGAAGAATCCATATAGTAGAGAGTAAATCTACTCTTGAGGGTGTATAATATAATCAAGAACACTGGAAGCAATACAGGTTAGTGTCGAGGATAACACCTAGTGCTTGTGCGTGCTCTCAAGAACTTGAGTATTCCCATATTCATCAAGGTTTTACCAATATCCGTGTCAAGGATCCTGGCAACGTCACATACCACCATGATGAATAATGATGGATGATGCGGATGCAAAGGAAGATAACACTTTCTCGGATTTCACCTTGGCGAGGCCAAGGGGACGAAATCTGGATGATCAACCGAGAGACATTTAGCACTCCGCTACTAATGTTCTCCTTGACGTGTTAGCGTAAACCATTCATAGATATGTTTGGTATCTTGAACATCAAGTAAAGGTCGGACTTCGGAAGCACAAGAATCCATAAGGAACAACTAGGGAGTAAATCCTACGAGGTCCTTATGGGGAGGTGGCCAACTTCTTCAATCAAGATTCTACAACAATAGGTCTTCCGGCTGGGTGTGTTGGCCACGACATCCACTTTACCGGTTATCGAGAGACCAATATTATAGTTCTTGGGAAAAGCTCCAACCATCATATCTGCCTAAGATTCAGTTCTGGTTGGTGTCAGGATATTCCAGACTCATCTAGTCTAGAAGGAAAAATGAAAGTTTGCAACATAATTGGTCGAGACGACGTTGCGAGATTCTCGGGAATGAACTACGATAGCAAGCTCCAAAACATGAGCTGGTTCTGCTACAAACCTGTGAACACGTTGTCCAAGACAAGCATGACCACATAGCAGTCTTATGATAAAACACTACCGAGTTCTGGTTGGGAACCATCATCTAGGATATCGAAGTCCTTACATAAGTCATATGATTAGCTCTTATGATGGAACTTTTCTCCTTGAACAAATCAATCAGTGGCTTGGGGTGCTAGGGATACATATAGAGTGAAGGTTGCAAGTCTCCAAACCACAGAATACTTCGCACGTATGCATGACTGACTTGGGATGATTCCACAGGAAGCAAAACAAACTTTCTCAACTCACGGTGGCAACTTACATCAACTACACATGAATTAGGGAAAGTTTCTTCTCTCATCCAACATATACCTCATGAACGGGACACGAAGGCAATGCTTACCAAATTTCCAACACTAGCTTAATGTCCTACAAAATCATGGAGAAGGTAGGGATGTTGTCGATGGGCTCAACCATAATCCATCCAGATTTCCATGGAGATGGAATTCCATAATTATGTGAACAAGTGATAGTATTGGTCAGACCCAGAAGATATAATGGTGTATGCTCGAGGGATCAACCACGAGTAAGACAACATTATGAACATCGTTGGCTCTGATTTGATTTGATGATAGCCCATACTCAAATCAAAGTTTTGATATGACAATAGGGCCAACAACTGATCACAGGGACCAATTGATGAAGATGTCATCTATTTTCAACACATGCAAACATACCCCTTGAGATGAACTAAGCTGGCAAGCTTTTATCTTCCAACTCTCCAAGTTATTGTTTTAGCTTAACCAACCAGTTCAGGGTATCCAACTAGATTCTTGGAGAAGTGGTGGTTTATAAGGAACCAACTTGATCACGAACTCAACATAGCGGTCAGGGAACAACCTGGTAATACTTCCGAGAAAATGTTCGGAAATCACGAACCATCGATATGTTACTAAGCTCGAGATCAATCTTGCTTTTCAGGGCAAGACGATATGATCAAATGAGCAAGGACTTAACAAAATCCTAACTCATCAATCAAGGAGTGCACCAAGAAAGTGGACTAGATAGCACGATCAATCTTAGAATGGTGATTCAATAGTCAACACGCTAGGAATGAGATTGTCGCCCATTTACTACCAAGCAACGAAATTGCTAGGAGTATTGATTTCACACATCACGATTCACTTGTCAGTATTCCGGTTACAACAACACAGAGACCGAGGAATGAACGATGATGGTGAGAAGTATCACCCTATCAAAAGTTCATAGGAGGTTGTGCAATTCCCATGACATTCTTGACATAAGGACGGTAATACTCCAGGATAGAACAGATTAGAAGCTGGAATAGCATTCTTCACCTGCGAAGCGCAACTTCTTTGACCAAATCCGGGATATGGATAGGGTACTGGAGTTTGTTTCTCCTAGTCATTCCGAGATGGAATGAATTGACAGATCACAAGAGTAAAAAGGCATCAACGAACACGACTGCACAACTACTCCTGACTATCAATTGATAGACGAGGATCGAAATATAAGTAAAGGGGGACAACTCAGGGAACATATGATTGTCTGAGTTGTAGATGCATAGGTTAGTAGGTCGAACGAGTTCCACATATTTCTTCCGGATAACCCATGCAGAAAGATAGAATTGGCAGAGTCACAATAGGAATGGAGTACTACTCAAGAGCACTCGGGTTGTGATCTTTTGGTTCGGGAGAACTTCTGCCAAGGATGGTTCATGGTATTTGGAAGAAGGATATACCACGGACCTCGAGGACTATCACAATGTTACTAATAACCTAAAGGGACGAGCAAATGCTACCAACATGAAGTAGGTAGAAAGAATCTTGGGTTCAAGAACCCAGGAATAGAATGCCTACTAACTAAATGGCATCATGGGATGCTTTCGAGACTGATGGCCAGAATCATCACACTGGGGATACAAGTATTGCTGCATTACTGGGTGATCTTCTAAGACACCTAGGGTCATAATAATAACTCCAACATATGTGTCGAGGTAACAAAGTACCACAACTCACCGTCTAGTGTGGTTAATCTGGCCTAAAAGGACATTAAGAACATGTAGGAATGATTTGCAAATGCATCAGATTGTTTAGAGACCTAGGATGACTCGGACAACATAACGGCTGCAAATGCTCGAAAATACTTTTGAGATCCAAGCAAAAAGGGTAGCATATCCACTTAACATCATAATGTCAGGGTTCTGAGACCAACAGTTGAACAAACAGAAGTAGTAGAAACTGAGCTGAGGGTTGAATCCACAATAACGTGATCCTGATAAATAGAATGAGAATCCTAGTTCTTAATCCCCGTAGAAAGAAGAAGGTGACTCAGATCAAAAGGTCATAGGGCAAAGGAGTAAAAAGAGCCTTACGTTCCCTTCCACAAACAATGCCCTTACATAACTAAAGAGTTTCTAGACACGACTTCGACTAATTTGGCTTACTAATCCTACAGGCAGTCAGGCTCTGATACCAAAGCTGTCAGGACCCCGATCCTAAGTCACACAGGTCTAGCCTGTAACACATCATATCACTTTGCGGCCTCACGCACGGTATCCCCACGGGTGCCACCTTACCTGGCCCGGGACCGTTTGCGCACTTTGGCACACGTATATGATAGTGTCGCTAGCATATCCATATGACAGAGAACCCGGGCCGACATGACTAGTTATAAACCAAAAGTGGCACTAAATTACAGAGACAGGCATACATGACCCAGCAACGAACGTGTCGGTCATCAACGTATGCACCCAAGTCGTAGCAAGCTACAAGGACTTAAAGGAACAACGCGTGACATTTCCCCTAAGGGACATACACAGGAACGAAGAAGGACACATGCCGGCCAGCCTAAGTGTTCCGGAGCAGTAGCAAGCTACCAAGGCTCAGTGGAAGCACCAGGAGACATTTCCCTGTAAGATAGGCTACCAAAGGTAAACAACTAGGTGTCGGATCCCACACATAGCAATACACATTACACGTACGCATAACATGCAAGTATGTGCTGTACAACATGGCATCACAACATAACTAAACAACTCATATAGATAAGGCCCAGAAGAGCCATCATAGCATTTATTACAAACATAGGTCACTTGACCCAACATACAGAGCATACAGGCAACAGAAGCATTACATGTCTGAGTACAGACTTCTACAAATGAAAAAGGCTGAGAAGCCTGACTATCTACCAGATCCTACAAGGGTTCAAGATCGTAGCTGACGTAACAAGCTAAACGTCGAAGTCCACGCGGAACCACTAGCGAGACTGAAGTCTCTCTGCAAAAACATAAATTAAGCAAACATGAGTACAAAGGTACTCAGCAAGACTTACATCAGAACTAGCTACATATGCATTAGTATCAACAAGGGGCGGTGGAGTTTGACTGCAGCAAGCCAGCTTTGACTCGGTGGCTCTCCTAAACTACGACTGCAAGTAACTCTTTTAAGGTTCGCACACGAGTCCACATATTCACCAATCAATACACCACTATGGATCCGCTCCCGTCTCCCTACGAGAAGGCCATCCATAGCACTCACGCTTATCTTGCGTGTTTTAGAGTATCCACTTTCACTTGTCTATGAACTGTAATAGGCAACCCAGAAGTCCATTTCCGCGGACACGGCTATTCGAATAGATCATATATAAACCCTGCAGGGGTGTACTTCTTCACACATGTTTCCACCCTTAGCGTCTGCACGCGACATGTGCTCAGCAGACTTCAAGCGAAAGCCGACGTGGGTGTAGACCACGACCTAACCAACCACTCAAGTCTCTCGTCCAGGTTTATCGCCTATTTGGGTTCCATCCGTGGGGAGATCCGGCCGGGGTGTCGCTCACGGCCCCAAACGATGTATACAGGGTTCCCGCGTCACCAAACGGGCGACCGGTACACCGTGCCACGTACCTGCCGTGTAACAGTCCACCCCGAGGGTCAGCACTGCGCACGACCTCCAGTAAACTACAAACACCAGAAACTAGTTGCAACTCCTGGACAGAGAACAAGGGCAGTCAATAAGTCGAGCGGGGTCATATTTCAGGGCCCAACGTGTGGTAGTAGCTGTTTCATGGATCAACCAATACAGAACTCAGTTCCTGAGGACGGCTTCAATGAGACAACCCACCATGTACTCCTACATGGCCTCTCATCGCTACCTTTACCAAATCGTGTTCACACACTTAACTCTCAACAGTAGGACATGTTCACCACATTCCAATTCATCCTCGATGAATCAGACCTGACACAACTCTAAGCAATAGCAGGCATAACCAGAAAGCATGAATGAGTAGGCACAACATGGCTCAAACAACTCCTACTCATACTAGTGGGTTTCAACTATTTACTGTGGCAATGATGGGTCATGTAGTGGAAAGGGGTTCAACTACCACAGCAGGTAACAGTTGAAGCGCTGTTGTCCTAATGCATTAAAAGAGAGCAAGAGCGAGAGAGTGGGATTGTATCGGAATGCTCAATGGGGTTTGCTTGCCTGGCACTTCTGAAGATAACATTGGGTCTTCATCGGTGTCATCGAACTCATCGTCGGAACGTCATCTACTGAGAGGGGACAAAACCGACAAACAGAGAAAGAACACAATCAATGCAATGCAATAATATGATGCATGATCATGACATGGCAATATGCTGTGTATTGAGCTAATGCAACTAGCAACACAATTAAATGAAGTTGGTTTGAACCAGAGGTTCAAATTCAAACTCCATATGTGATTATTTAAATGCCAATTAATTGATTCGACCTGATCAGCAGGTTTAACTTCCTCAAACATGCATGATAATGCCATAAACAGATTCCTTGGATTTTTCTGATCATTTTTCATATATAAATTTTTTTCATCTGAGCTACGGTTGATTTTATATGATTTTTAGAAGTTTTGGCTAATTTCTGAAATAAATAAATCATTTAAGATTTATTTTAAAATCCAGAAATACTTTACTGCGTCAGCATGACCACATGTTGACGTCAGCAGGTCAACAGGGGCTGTTCGGGTCAAACCTGACGTGTGGGGTCCACACGTCAGTGACACAGCAGTTAAACAGGCTTAACTAAACTTAACAGAAAATTAAACTAAACTAAATAGGCACAGGGGCCCACACGTCAGTGTCTCGGTGGTTAACTAAAACTGGTTTAGTAACTAAACTAATTTTGTAGGGCCCTGGGTCCACCTGTCATCGACCTAGGGGGGGTCATTAGCACTAATTTAAAAGTACCCGCCGGAGTAACTCGCCGGCGACCACAATCCGCGGCGGTGTCTCGTCGGAGTGGCTCGGATTTCGCGTACAAGGGATGGTTTCGGGCACGGTTAGTCCCGTTGGAAAGCTGGCACTCGGCCGCATCCAACGGTGCAAGTGGTACGACCTGGGGTGGTCGGAAACAGCGCCGGCGATGATCGAGGCGGCGGCCGGAGTACGGGCTCGGTCGGGTTAGGCGCTACAGAGCACGGGGAGATGAGATGATGGGTGGGGCGTGCTCCTAGGGGTGCGCTGAGCTCGCTCATGGCCTCGAAGGGGCGTGACAGCAGCTCTGGCCACGGCGGCGCCATGGACGGCGGCGGCGAGCTCACGGTCGTGGTTGGGATCGGGCTAGCGAGTGCAACGAGAGAGGGAGAAGTAGGGGTTGGACGCGGGAGCTCACGGTGGACACGCAGAGCAGACAAGCAGGCTCGGGGAGGCGCTAACGACGGCGAATTCGACGGCGAGGATCGCCGGCAGCCGAAGAGGGGAACGGCGGCGACGACTGCCTCCAGGGGCGTCTGGTGGCTCGTAGCTCGGCGGAGAGGTCTAGGGCGTCGAGGCGGAGCTTTTGAGCCAGTCCGGGGGGAAGGGGGAGGCGGTGGTCATGGCTATGGCGAGCGGCGCTCTCAGGCGCGTTCGGTGGTGAGAGGGAGAGATCTAGGGGACGGGCTGAGAGCGAGGGAGAGTGAGAGGGTGAGGCAGAGAGGTGCGTGGCGTCGTCTAGGGTCGTCCAGGCGTCTGGGGGGAGAGCGGCAAGCAGGAGGTGGCCGGGGCGTGCCGGCGTGCCGCGGGCACACGCCGTGCGTCCGACTGGCGGGAGGAAGAAGACCCCCCTGCCCCTCATGGGCTGGGCCGGCCAGATGGGCCACACAGGTAAAGGCCAGGTGAGGTAAGCCCAGGTACTTCCACTCTCTCTCTTTTCTCTTTTAGTTTCTGTTTTCTATTCTTTTGACTTTGTTTTGATTTAATAAAAATACCAAAACATATTCATAAATCATAAAACCAGGCATGGCTACTGTTTAGAATAAATCCAACAGTAAACATTTTAGTTTATGATTATTTGAGCATTTTAAATAATATATAAAATTTAAATGCCCAAATGAAAATAAGATATAATTTAATTCAAAAATCCAAAATGGACCTAGAAATATGTGCAACATTTTTGGCAGAGGTTTTTAATCAATCCAAAAAAATGATGAACTTTTCCAAGGGCATTTTGGGTTCACTGAAAAAGATTTTAATTTGACCCTAGTTAAATTCATTTAGTGCTAGGGTTTGAGCATCCCCATTTCAGGTTTTCCTTTGAAGACAAACATGATGCAACAGACAGGTGCTATCCTAAAGCAAGGTGAAGCTGGGGATGTGACAGGATGTAGATTGATATGTTGAGAATAGACCCGGGGGCCATAGTGTTCTCTAGTGGCTTCTCTCATGATAGCGATATTCTACGGAGGGTAAACAAATTACTGTCGAGCAATTGATAGAAAAGTATCGGGGAAACTGATCCACGAGCACCTATGGGACCGGCGGACTGAGCCCCTTTCGGTTCGGTGTGGGGCGGAGATCGCACGAAGAGAAGATTGAGGCGAAACACACGAGCAGTTTAGCCAGGTTCGGGCCGCACGGATGCGTAAAACCCTGCTCCTGGTTTGTTGTTTGTATTGAGTTCTTGCTCGGGAGCGCTGAGTGCTACAGTACACACCAGCAGCTAATGAGACCGAGCGTGAGTGTTCTCCCTCTTCTGAACCCCCCATCTACGTTGTGCCTGGGCCTCCTTTTATATGCTCAAGGGGTCACCCACAGGTGGCAACGTAGACAAGGGTAAAAATGGAAAGGTGTTGCGGTTGGTACAACTACCTGCTACAGTGTATCATACCTAACCCTGACGGCAGGGGACAAGGGCATTAAATGCCCGTCTGCGTCGCCCAAATAGTGCAAAAGGGACCGTCAGGGATGCCACCGCTCGCCACGATGGGAATCTTGTCAGTGCCGCTTGCCACCGCGCACCGCTGGCTGCACAGCCTCCTGCCACGTACGCCTAGAAGGGTCCCAGAGCGACACGTTGGTGGATGTGCTAGAGCGCGGGTACAGGGTGGCAGCTTGCCGCGGCAAGCGCCTTGCCGCGGTCATTGTCTTGTCGCGTCTGGGAGCTTGCCACTCACCGGGCCTTGCCGGGACGCGTGGCGCGTCGTGGCAAGTTCCTTGAGATGCCTTGGTTGGCCTTCCCGGCAAGCTCCTCTTGCCGAGGTCTTGTCTCCTTGGCTTGAATACTTTGTTCTTGAATGGATCCAAAGGAACCATGGAGGACCTTGGCGGTCACCCGGCAAGCCTTGCTGCGGGATGCTGCGACTGCCCGTGCACAAGTTCGGGATACTAGGGTACCCCTACTTTAGTACACCGACAGGAGCCCCCGGGCCTGGGCCATACACGGTGCCGAGCGCTGTTGGGCCGGGCCCAAAACAGGGCACGGGCACGCGCGGCCTGGGTTACGCCGTATCTCTCTCCGTATCCACCGCGCCCTCCCCGAACGGCACGCGTTGAATGCGGCGTCGTGGGAGAGATCGTGGGTGGTTTCTTTATTCGGAAATGCGGAACGTCCGCCCCCTCCCTCCTTATAAGCAGAGGAAACAGGGGCAGTTCGCCCATTCGCCAATTGCTACTCCAATCTCGGAAATCTCCTCCGCTCCCCCTTTTTCCCAAAGCTAAAAGAGAGCAGTGCCCTGCCCCCCATCGCCACCAGCACCACCAACGCCGTCGACCTCCCCCATCACTTCCGCCATGGCTCCGAAAGCCGACAAGGGGAAGGTTGTGAAGTCGACCGAGGCGCAGCGGCTCGCGGTGCTGCGAAAGGAGCGGGCAATCTCCCCCCCCCCCCCAAGCTTGCCGCGAGGGAGCTGAGGGAGTATTACTACCTCTTCTAGTCGACGGAGACGCGGGCGCATCCGCGCACGAAGGTACTTCCAGCCATCGCTTCGGAATTGGCTCCGAATGGATATCCATTCTTCGCCTTGTTCTTCTACTGCGGGCTTTGCCCGCCTTTCTCTGAGTTCTTCTGCGATATTATGAACACCTACGGGTTCCGCCTCCTTGACTTCACCCCCAATGCTGTTCTGACCATGGCTGTTTTCGCACATCTCTGCGAAAACTTTGTCGGAGTCTATCCAAATGTAGCCCTTTTTCGCCACTTCTTTATGCCCCGAGTTGAGAGAGGAGAGCCTTTATCCGGCGGAATCGCCTGGATCTCGAGGGCCCACAAGAAAGAAGCTTATCTGGAGGGAGAGTTCCGCGGCAAGTGGGAGGAATGGAGAGCAGACTGGTGCTGGATTGTCGAGGAGAACCCGCAGCTGTTTACCGCCCCGCGCCAAGCCCCAGTAGCGCGCGGCAGCAATTGGAGCAACGTGGCCCCGGAAGACGATAGGCTGAAGATTGCCGTCGCCCGGATCCAACGCCTCAGGCTTGCCGGGCTCACTGTAGGTGCGGTTGGCGCAGATTTTCTTCGCCGCCGCATCGCCCCCCTGCAGGAGAGGAGGAAACCCGCCTGGTAGTTCAAGAATGCGGCGGATAGCTGCGCCCGGGCCTCAACTTCAACTTCACTGTCTTGGAACTTGACACAATGCTCCGGGAGCTGTTCAAGTACGACCCTCAACATCCCGAAGTGTTCAGGTTGCCGAAGGGTGTCGTTCCACTGTGCAACAACTCCTCGCTCGACCGCATCCGTGCAATGATGCCGTTGTGCGACTCACATGGAATTGTCCCAACTTGGCAAGAGCCTGAAGACGTCGTCGTGCAGGAGTTCTTCGACGGCTTGGTAGAAAAGCCGGTCCGCTCCGACGAAAAGAAAAGCCTCACTCGCGACACCACCGATGCGGAGATGAAATGCATCGCCACTAGGCTGGAAGAGGCGGCGGCAGCCGCAGCCACGGGCGAGTTTGGATTCATCGTGGAGGAGGCAGAGGCAGCAGAGGCGGCAAGTCGTGCCGAGCGAGAGGAGCTCGTCGGCGAGGAAGAGCTTGCCGGGCATGACGTCGAGTCGAGCGAGCCCGCCGAGGATACGAGCGGCTCGTTGGAGATCAACTCCTCTTCCTCCTCATCCTCAGATAGCTCGCCGCAAGCAGAGCCCCTAGCTTCACCAAGAAGACGTCTCCGCAAGGCCGGGGACGTAGCGGAGCGGCAGACGAGTCGACAGCCGCCGCGCCGTGCGACACGCTCCACCGCGGCAAGTACTGTTGCCGCGGGTGCACCTCACGCTACTGCGGCAACTGGAGCGGGGTCCTCCCAGACCACCGCTTCTGCTCCTGCTGCTTCTCATGCTGCGGCGGCAGCCGGAGCGGGGTCGTCTCAGACCACCGCTACTGCTCCCGCCAAGCGGCCAAGGGAACCTACTCCTCCGCCTCCTCGCGCCGGACGTGAGCCGGACTTCAACTTCTCTGCGCTCAGCTCCGACGAGAAAGAAGAAGAGTAAGATTCTTTTTGTACTTGTATTTCTTCAATTCTTGCTGTTTTGTCTTGTATCTCATTTGCCTTACTCCGAACTTATCCCTTTTCAGGACTCTGGCCCAGAGAGCGGTGAAGAGAGCCAAGGTCCCGGCAAGGAGAGAGGTGATTATGGTCGAGGACGAACCCGCCGCGACAGCAGAGGGTGCGCCCAAGACCACCTTGCCGGACCCGGCAAATATTCTCCAGAGCAGCCCCCAGCGCAGCCCCCAGCGTAAGTATATGGTTCGCTTTCCGCTGTTAGGTGCGCATGGATGCTCTTTCCTTGCTGACATCTGATTGTTGGTTTGTGTAGGAGCAGAGCAGCCCCACGAGGAGCGCCCGGAGACCGCCCCCGGCATGCCATCTGCTTCGACTACGCCGCCAAGGGAGAGTTCTCCGGCAAGGGACTCTCCGGCAAGGGAGAGTTCTCCGCCAAGGGGGAGTTCTCCGGCAAGGGAGAGTTCTCCGGCAAGGGACAGCACCAGCGGCCCCCGGCAGCGGAGACTACGACTGCAGAACCCAGTACAGGTAATCTTCTCGCTTCAAAGCTTCCCTTGGGTTCTTCTTCTTTTGATCTTCTTTTTGGATATTTGCTTGACTTTTCTCCCTTTTCCGGCCGTCAGACCCATCTACTGCGGAGCCGATGAAGACCGAGGTTGCCGGCGAGGAGAACACGCGTGGCAATACCGACGACGCCGCTGCCACCGAAGAAGCAGCCGGCGCTGATGATCCCGCCGGCGAAGAGGCCGCCAAAGCTGCCGCCGCAAAAGCTGGCGAGGGGTCTGGCGATCGTACTGACGGCACTGAGGCCGCAGGAGCGCCAGGCGCTACGCCGATCGCCGATCCCTCCGCCGCTGCCGCAGCGCCAGGCTCCGAAGAGCCCCAGCCAGGCGTCTACTTGAAGGCTGGCGATGGCGTCTTCATCAACCTCCCCTGGGCGTCAAGCTCTAGGACGCCGGTCGAAGGAGAGAGCTTTGATGGAGAGGTGCTCGCCTCCGCTGGGCTGACGCTAGTTGATGCGCCGAGCAGCAGCAGCGGCGAGCCTAAGGAGGAGCGGCTGCTGCGGAAGCTGTTGTCGCTCTACCGCGCTCGGTAAGCCAAGCTGGAGTCCCGAGAGGCGCTTGTCACGAAGGTGGGAGTGGACATCGAGAAGCGCGCGGAGGAGCTCCGGGGTCTTAACCAGGAAGCTCTCCGGTCCCTGGCAGAGGAGCGGGAGCAACTCGCCGAGGAGCAAAAAGCCTTCTTCCTCGAGAAGGCTGAAGTTGAAGAGCAACAGCGGCTTGCCGCTGAGAAGCTGTCTGTGCAGGAGGGCGAGCTGGCGCAGCAGAAGGTCAACCTTGACAGCCACGAGGAGGAGCTTGCCGCACACGGGCAATCATTCGGCGGAGCCCTCAGGCAAGCAGAGGATGCTGCCGTAGCTGCCGAGGCTGCCAAGAAGGAGCTGGAGACGAAGGTGGCGCGGCTGGAGGCCGATCTCAAGGCGAGCGGTGAGGAGCTTGCCGCGCTTAAGCGTGAGCGGGAGAAGGACGCCCACAGCAACTCAGAGCTGCAGGTTCGTCCCGCCGAGAAGGGCAAGGAGCTTAGCGCCGCCAAGGACTCCAACGCAGATCTTGAGTTGAAGCTGACTACTTTGACCAAGACGTTGGACGGCGCCAGGGAGCAGGAGGTGGCCTTGAAGGAGGAGATCAAGGCCGATAAGGCGCTGCTGGCGAGTGCTGCTGCCACCCAGAATACTTTTAGGGAGACTGTGGAGCACTGGACGGAGGGTCTTGTGAATGCTGCCGCACACATCGACAGGGAGCTGGCGCAGCTGGGGATGGGGGATCTCGGGTATTCCTCCGATGAGAACCTCCAACCCAGCGCCAAGCTCACCTTGTTCTTCAAAGGCGCGTCGACGGCGCTCCAGCGACTCCGGGAGAGGATCCCAAAGAAGCTGGCCGACGAGTCGCGCAAGATCTGCGCGGGAGCTCTTCAAAAGGTGTTGGTGAAGGTGGCCTTCCGTAACCCGGGCCTCAACCTCACCAACGTCCTCAAGACCCTGCCGCCGGATGCTGATCTGGAAGCGCTCAAGGCCCTTGTCGCACCCATTGTGGACAAGGTGAGCGGGATCAAGAGGATTGAGGGCGATCGCGTAGACTAGACCGCCCGTTTTCTTCTTTTCTTGTCGCTGCTGGTCATGTTATGAGAACAATCTGTTAGAGCCGCGACAAGCTAGCTTGTAATATAACTCTATTTTGGGTAATGATTGCAATGTTATTTCCTTTACTTGATTCCTTCCTTTGTATGTTTTTGCCCTACGCTTTTAGAGAACTTGCCGGCTCAGGCACCTGAGCCGCGAGCGCTGAGTGCGGGACGTTAGCAGCCTGCTGGCGGTGCCGCTACCGACAAGAAACCTTGTCGCAACTAGTCGCAGCACGCTTAAGTTGTTGAGTGGACTCGAAACAAAGTAAGGGCGCAACTAGCTACGAGTTGGTTCCTCCGCGCACAGGTTTTCCATACAAAGTACGGTCGTTCAAGGAAGATAACTTAAAAATTTTAAAAATCTGATTGCTCAAACTTTGGCAACTTAGCTTTTTTATTTGCTTCCCGGTAAGGAGAAACTTTCTTGAACGACGCCTGGTCCATACCATTATCTTCTCCCCCCCCCCTCCCGGCAAACTTGTGGGCGAGGGAACCTTCCTTTCCTTGAGAAAAAGAAGGAAGAGAAAACAAAGATATGGAGCCCTACGGCTCGTTATTTCTTACCGGGGGTAGGTGCTGCACAAAGTGTCAGATAACACATGCAAAAAATAGAAAACATGAAATTGACAAGATGTGCGGAGCACATGAGCTTTACTTATGAACGGGGTCTGCGCCTAGCTTTGTACAAAGGATCACATGCAACAGCGGCAAGACTTGTACAAAAGGTGGTTGCCGGAACAGATTCCGGCAACCGCGCCTTACGGGTAAAACTTACGAAGATGCTCAATGTTCCAGGAGTTGCTCACCGGAATGCCATCTTCGGTCTCAAGGCGGACAGCGCCAGGCCTAGTGACTCGTTTCACCCGGTAAGGGCCTTCCCACTTTTGCGTCAACTTGTTGGAATTCTTGGCGGACTGAACGCGCCGAAGAACAAGGTCGCCTTCCTCGAGACTTCTGGCGTTAACTTTGCGGCTATGGTAGCGGCGCAAAGCTTGCTAGTAGCGAGCAGCTCGCACAGCAGCCTGAAGACAGTCTTCCTCAAGGAGCAGCGCGTCATCTTGTCGCAGCTGCTCTTGCTCAAGATCATCATAAGCGAGCACTCGAGGTGACCCGTATACGAGTTCCGTGGGGAGAACTGCCTCTGCTCCATAGACTAGAGCGAAAGGTGTCTGGCCAGTGGCTCGATTTGGCGTCGTCCTGATCGACCAAAGAACCACCGGCAGCTCCTCAATCCAGTTTCTTCCGCACTTGCGCAGCCTGTCGAAAGTCCTGGTCTTGAGCCCACGCAGCACTTCAGCATTTGCCCTCTCCGCTTGACCATTGCTTCTCGGGTGAGCAACAGAAGCGAAGCAGACCTTGGCGCCAAGATCTTGACGTACTGCATGAAGGTGCGGCTCGTGAATTGCGTACCGTTGTCGGTGATGATCCTATTAGGGATCCCGAAGCGGCAAACAATCGACCTGAAGAACTTGACTGGTGACTGTGCTGTCACCTTCCTCACTGCTTCCACTTCCGGCCACTTTGTGAACTTGTCGATTGCAACGTACAAGTACTCAAAGCCCCCGACTGCGCGGGGAAAGGGGCCGAGGATGTCGAGCCCCCAAACCAAAAATGGCCAGGATAAAGGGATCGTCTGGAGAGCTTGAGCTGGCTGGTGTATCTGTTTGGAATGGAACTGGCACGCTTCACACTTGGTTACTTGTGCAGTTGCATCCTAGAGGGATGTCGGCCAAAAGAAACCTTGCCGGAATGCTTTGCTGGCAAGTGCTCCTGCACCAATGTGGTGACCACATATGCCTCCATGTATCTCTGCCAATAGCTTTTGTCCGTCTTCCCGGTGAATACACTTCAATTTCACACCATTGAGTCTTCTTCTGTACAGTGTGTTGTCAACAAACTGGTACATACTTGACTGCCGGGCTACTCTTTCCGATTCTTCTTGCTCTTTGGGAAGTTCTCCTGTCTGAAGGAAACGGACAATCTGCTGTGCCCATGCTGGAGCTTGTGGCTCTACAACAAGGACTAAAGGCACATCTACTGCTGCGGGAACATCCGCTTCTACGGCGAGAACCTGTGGCTCAGCCGGAGCTTGACATTCCCCGAGAAGCTTGCCGGAGCAAAACTTGTCGGGAGCGTCTGCTTCAACGGAACAAACCCTAGGGCTTGCTGGAGCAGACTGCTCCTCAGCACTCTTGGTGTTGATCTTGGGGGCCTTCTTGGCGGCGGCTTCGGGAAGCTCTGCCGGAAAATAGTCACCAGAAATCAACTTCCTGTTCTTGCTCTGTCCAGTTGATGGTGTTACAGACGGTTGAGTCAGCTTGAGCACAAAGATCCCTGGTTCCACATGTAACTTAAGTGCGGCACACTTGGACAAGCCATCGGCAATGTCGTTCTGAGCTCTTGGAATATGCTCCATCTGTAGGCTGTCAAAGTGCTCTTCTAGCTTTCTCACTTCATTAATGTAGGCTTCCATCAACAGACTCTGATAACTCTTGTTCACTTGGCGGACGACAAGCTGCGAGTCACCCCTTCCAATGAGCTTCTTGATCCCAAGGTCTTCCGCGATCCTGAGACCGGCAAGCAAACCTTCATATTCTGCGGTATTGTTTGTTGCTTGCTCATTGGGAAAGTGCATCTGGACTACCTACTTGAGGTGCTCTCCGGTGGGTGCAACAAACAGCACGCCAGCACCGGCGCCTTGCAGCGAGAAGGCACCATCAAAGTACATCAGCCACTCTTTGCTTGCTTCCTTGACGGGGATGCTCGTTTCTGGAATTTCTTCATCTGGTGTTGGCGTCCACTCTGCTATGAATTCTGCCAATGCTCTGCTTTGGATAGTTGAAGTGCTCTCAAACTTGAGGCCAAAGCTTGACAGTTGCAGTGCCCACTCAACAATCCTGCCTGTTGCTTCTGGATTATCAGTATCCTCTTCAGCGGAAAACGAGTGACAACTGTGATCTCATGTTCTTGGAAGTAATGGCGCAGCTTTCTCGAGGCCATGAGAAGGCCGAAAAGCAATTTTTGCACACCAGAGTACCTTGACCTAGCCCCCTGCAGAAGGGAACTGACAAAGTAAACTGGGCGCTGCACCATTCTGTTCTGTATCTCCTCGCGCGCCTGCGCAGATCCATCTTTGTCCGGACCAGAGCTTGTCGGGGAAGCCCCCTGCTTGTCACTGGATGCGCCTGCCGTGGTTGCTGGCTCATCATCTGCCTCCCTCTCTGCTACTAACGCAGCACTAACCACTTGATTGGTTGCCGCTATATACAGCAGCAACTTCTCTTGTGTCTTAGGTGCGACAAGTGTTGGACTGGAGGACAGGTATCTCTTCAAGTCTTGCAGCGCAGCCTCCGCTTCCGGAGTCCATTTCATTGGACCTGCCTTTTTCAATATTTTGAAAAACGGCAGGGCACGCTCAGCAGACCTAGAGATAAACCTGCTGAGAGCAGCCACGCAACCGGCAAGTCTTCGTACATCCTTGACGCGCTTTGGTGCTTCAATCTGCTCAATGGCCTTGATCTTGTCGGGATTGGCTTCAATTCCTCGCTGAGACACGAAGAAACCGATAAGCTTGCCGGAAGGGACTCCAAACACACACTTCTCAGGGTTGATCTTGAGGCTGATCTTGCGCAGATTTGCAAAGGTCTCGTCTAAATCTTGAATCAGAGTTGCCTTGTCCTTGCTCTTGACCACTATGTCGTCCATGTAGGCTTCCACATTTCTGTGTATTTGTGGCTCAAAAGCGGCATGGACTACTCTTGCGAATGTTGAACCAGCATTCTTTAAACCGAAAGGCATCCGTATGAAACAGTACGTGCCACATGGAGTGATGAATGCGGTCTTCTCCTCATCCTCTGCTACCATGAAGATCTGATGGTATCCTGAGTATGCGTCAAGAAATGAAAGCAAGTCACATCCGGCCGTGGAGTCAACAATCTGGTCAATGCGCGGCAAGGGAAATGGGTCTTTGGGACAAGCTTTATTGACATCGGTAAAGTCGATACAAAGCCTCCATTTCCCGTTTGCCTTGCGCACGACTACAGGATTGGCCAACCACGTAGGATGGAGCACTCCTCTGACAAGGCCTGCTGGTTCCAACTTCTTGATCTCTTCTGCGATGAATTCTTGGCGCTCCACTGCTTGCTTCCTGACTTTTTGCTTGACGGGCCGCGCATGAGGATAGACGGCAAGATGGTGCTCAATTACTTTCCTGGGAACACTGGGGATGTCAGACGGTTGCCACGCAAACACGTCGACGTTCGCCCGCAGGAAAGCAATGAGCGCGCTTTCCTATTTAGGGTCAAGAGTGGCACTGATGGTGAAGGTACCACCAGTGCCGTCCTCCTTGGCAGACACCTTCTTGGTCTCTGGCGGAGCAGCCATTGTCTTCTTACACTTGCCGGTGGAGCTCGATGGTGCGTCCTCGATGGTAGCGCAGCACTCCGAAGAGGTGCGCTTGCCAGAGTGGGCATCAGAACTCTTGCCGGATTTGGTCTTCTTCTTCCCCGCGGGAGCTTCAACGGCAGGTGACTTGCGATCTATTGCGGCTGCCGCTTCCCGGTAGATCTTGTCAGCGCAGATAAAAGCATCCTTCTTGTCACCAGGGACATAGATGACACTTATCGGGCCTGGCATCTTCAGCATGTTGTATGCGTAGTAAGAGGCTGCCATAAACTTGGTGAGTGCTGGACGGCGGAGTATCCCATTGTAAGGCAATGGAAAATCGGCAACGTCAAAAGTGACCCTCTCAGTCCTGAAGTTCAACTCGCCGCCAAATGTCACTGGCAACGTGATCTTCCCGTTCGGCTTGCTCCTTCCCGGGTTGATTCCTTGGAATGTGCCGGTCTCTTCGAGCTCGCTGTCAGGGATCTGGAGTTTCTGGAGTACAGTGGAGGAGATCAGGTTCAAGCCGGCCCCGCCGTCAACTAGCATCTTAGTGACCTTGAGGTTGCGGATAGTTGGTGAAACCAACATCGGCAAGCACCCGACCGCAGTTGTGCGATCAAGGTGGTCCTCAATATCAAAGATGATAGGCGTGCTGGACCATTTCAGAAGCTTGCGTGACTCGACAGGTGGTTCTGCCGCATTGACTTCTCGCACCCACTGCATGAGTTGGCGGTGTGAAGTATGCAGAGAAGCATCGCCGTCAACGCACAAGACCTCTGTGGCTTTCTGGAACTCCTGCTCACTGGTCTCGACATCATCCATGTCTTCATTGTCGTCGTCCTCTTCATCCTTGTCGCGGTCGCGGGGAGGTCTGTCTCCTTGCCGCTGCTTGGCCTTGCCGCGGCGTCCTCCCCGGCCGGCGCGCTTCTTGCCGGATCCTCCAGCACCTTCTTGGGCCCTCTCCTTGTCGCGCCGCTCGTATTCAGCCTTTTGCTGTTCAACAAGCTGCTCGACCTTCTTGCAGCTCTGGAGGTCATGGCCCTTGGTGCGGTGGATCTTGCAGTACTGCTTGTTGGTCCCGTCCTGCTTGTCGGCGACCGCCACAGCCTGGCAGTTGGTGCATGCGGCAATCTCCTTGCCGGAGCTACCAGCTTTGGCTTTCTTGGTGCCACCTTTGTTGCCGGACTGCTCAATGACCATCACATCTTTTCCTTTCTTCTTTCTGTTGTTCCGCCGCCGGTTTTTCTTTGCCGAGGCAGCGTCCTCGCTGTCAGATCCTCCTGCTCTTGTATTCTCTCCGGGGAGTTTCCTCCCTTCCTCAGCACGTGCACACTTGTCGGCCAGGGCATATAGCTTACTGACGTCTCTGATCTTGTACATCGCCATCTCCTCCCGCATCCTGCGGTTACGCACGTTCTGATGGAACGCGCTGATGACCGCGGCAGGGTGGACATCTGGGATGTTGTGCTGTACACGGCTGAATCTCTGAATGTACTTGCGCAGGGGCTCTCCTTCCTTCTGGGCGAGCAGATGAAGGTCACTCTCTTGGCCATGTGGTTTGTGGCCGCCTGTAAATGCGCCGACAAACTGATGGCATAGGTCTGCCCAGGAGGATATGGAGTTGTCCGGCAAGTGCATGAGCCAGGACCTGACGTTGGGCTTGAGCACCAGCAGGAAGTAGTAGGCAAGGATCTTGTCGTCCCGCCCCCCGGCAGCTTGCACCGCGATGGTGTACATGTTGAGGAACTCCGACGGATGCGACTTGCCGTCTTACTTCTCTGGTACGTCTGGCTTGAAATTCTACGTGCTGGGCCACTGGACTTGCCGCAGCTCACGAGTAAACGCAGGGCAACCTACTGCGTACGGCAAGTCGCCTGGTTCCCCTGGCGCATGCATGTCGACAGAGGGCCCAGCGCGCTGGTCTGATTGACGCCGCGCTTCTCTTCGGCGCTCGATGCGAGTACGAGTGTCTTCTTGATGTCGTTCATGAAGAACTTGGCGCTGATCGCGACGAGCTCGTGGATCTGATGATGCAGTGGAGTCGCTATCGAGGTGGATCCGATGAGCCGGCGATCTTGGCCTTCGGGGCGGAGAGTGCATGGTGGTTGCACCCTCACCGGTCTTGTCGCCACCGGCTCGTGCCTGGCTGACTTGCCGCGGCTGCGATGTACTCGGTTGCTGTGGAGTGTCGCCGTTGGCGGAGCCGATGAGACTCTGAATGGTTGCCCTCCATTCGTCGATCTTGTCTGCCGTTGGAGGGTAGTCCAGGAGCAGTTGAGCTCGCGCCAAAGCTTCTGCTAAAGTGGCGGGTGGCGGCGGCGAACGGTGTGAGGGGCGGGATATTGTCGGACTTCTAACTATGTTAGAAGGAGCAGTATCCCGTCCAAGCGACCGTGCCTCGCTCGTGCCAGCATGTTGGCGTGCATGCTGGTCTTGAGCATTCCGAGATCCACCAGCTCGATCTTGGTCCAGCAAACGTATGGTACCATGAGTACCATGACGCTGCCGGTCCTGCGCCTCCTGAGATGGGCGCGGTGCATGTACGGACACCGAGGTCTTGGAGTGGGCCCGGTCGTTGTGGGAGCCGACTACGCCGCCGATGGGTAGCGCAGCCTTGTCCTTGGACGTGGCAGCACCGTGAGCTCCCTCGTCGACGCCCGTTCTTCCGTCGGTGTCTACCCCACCAGCCGTTTGCTCCGGCGGTGGTGGGTTCGGCGCTGACGGAGCAGCCGCCTCCGAAGCCTTCTTCTTCGGCGGCATGTCGATGAAGACGATGAAGATCTAGCTCGTGTGAACGCCGAATCAGGTTGACACAACCTCGACGCCCCCTACCTGGCGCGCCAAAGATGTCGGGGAAACTGATCCACGAGCACCTGTGGGACCGGCGGACCGAGCCCCTTTCGGTTCGGCGGGGGCGGAGATCGCACGAAGAGCAGATCAAGGCGAAACACACGAGCAATTTACCCGGGTTCGGGCCGCACGGATGCGCAAAACCCTACTCCTGCTTTGTGGTTTGTGTTGAGTTCTTGCTCGGGAGCGCTGAGTGCTACAGTACACACCAGCAGCTAACGAGACCGAGCGTGAGTGTTCTCCCTCTTCTGAACCCCCCCTCTACGTTGCGCATGGGCCTCCTTTTATATGCTCAAGGGGTCACCGACAGGTGGCAACGTAGACATGGGTAAAAATGGAAAGGTGTTGCGGTTGGTACAACTACCTGCTATAGTGTATCATACCTAACCCTGACGGTAGGGGACAAGGGCATTAAATGCCCGTCTGCGTCGCCCAAATAGTGCAAAAGGGACCGTCAGGGACGCCACCGCTCGCCACGATGGCAATCTTGTCAGCGCCGCTTGCCACTGCGCACCGCAGGCTGCACAACCTCCCGCCACGTACGCCTGGAAGGGACCCAGAGCGACACGTTGGTGGATGTGCTGGAGCGCGGGTACAGGGTGGCAGCTTGCCGCGGCAAGCGCCTTACCGCGGTCGTTGTCTTGTCGCGTCCGGGAGCTTGCCGCTCACCGGGCCTTGCCGGGACGCGTGACGCGTCGCGGCAAGTTCCTTGAGATGCCTTGGTTGGCCTTCCCGGCAAGCTCCTCTTGCCGGGGTCTTGTCTCTTTGGCTTGAATACTTTGTTCTTGAATGGCTCCAAAGGAACCACGGAGGACCTTGGCGGTCACCCGGCAAGCCTTGCCGCGGGATGCTGCGACTGCCCGTGCACAAGTTCGGGATACTAGCGTACCCCTACTTTAGTACACCGACAAAAAGCGAATAATTATGAGACTATCTAGGCATGATCAATGTATATAGGCATCACGTCCGAGACAAGTAGACCGAAACGATTATGAATCTACTACTATTAATCCACACATCGACCGCTATCCAGCATGCATCTAGTGTATTGAGTTCAAAAGAACAGAGTAACGCCTTAAGCAAGATGACATGATGTAGAGGGATAAACTCAAGAAATATGATATATACCCCATATTTTTATCCTCGATGGCAACAATACAATACATGCCTTGCTGCCCCTACTGTCACTAGGAAAGGACAACGCAAGATTGAACCCAAAGCCAAGCACTTCTCCCATTGCAAGAACTATAGATCTAATAGGCCAAACCAAACCAATAATTCGAAGAGACTTGCAAGGATATTTTGAGCACAGATAAAAAGTTCAGAGAAGAACCAAATATTTCTCATAGATAATCTTGATCATAAACTCACAATTAATCGGATCTCGACAAACACACCGCAAAAAGAGATTACATCGAATAGATCTCCTCGAAGACCGAGGAGAACTTTGTATTGAGAACCAGAGAGAGAGAGAGAAGAAGCTATCTAGATACTAGCTATGGACCCTAAGGTTTATGGTAAACTACTCACAGCTCATGGTGAGGGCGATGATGATGATGAAGAAGAACTCCGTGATGGATCCCCCTCCGATGGAGCTCCGGAACAGGCTTCAAGATGGGATCTCACGATAATAGAAGGTTACGGCGGTGGAATTAGGGTTTTCTCACTATTGTTGAAGGTTTCGGGGTACGTAGACTTATATAGGAGGAAGGAGGACACCGGGGGACGCTCGAGGGGCCCACGAGGTAGGGGCGCGCCCCCAACCTCGTGGGCGCCTTGATGCTCCCCTGACGTGGTTCTCAAGTTCCCTGTGCGTGATTTTCTCCAAAAATATCTCTCGCGAAGGTTTCATTCCGTTTGGACTCCGTTTGATCTTCTTTTTCTGCAAAACCCTGAAACAGGCAAAAAAACAACAATCTGGACTGGGCCTTTGGGTTAGTAGGTTAGTCCCAAAATGATATAAACGTGTATGATAAAGCCCATTAAACATCCAAGACTTCATAAATACTAGCATGGAACAATAAAAAATTATAGATACGTTGGAGACGTATCAAGCATCACCAAGCTTAATTCATGCTCGTCCTCGAGTAGGCAAATGATAAAAAAAGAATTTTTTATGTGAAATGCTAACCAATATAGTTTTTCAATGTAATTCTCTTAATTGTGACATGAATGTTTAGATCTGATAGATTTAAGATAAAATTCTATATCAACATCAGAAATAACAATACTTTAAGCATACTAACAAAGCAATCATGTCTTCTCAAAATACTATGGCTAAAGAAAGTTATCCCTACAAAATCATATAGTCTGGATATGCTCCCTCTTCATCACACAAAATATTCATATCATGCACAACCCCGATTTCAGCCAAGCACTTGTTTTCATACTCTATATTTTCAAACCTTTCAACTTTCACGCAATACATGAGCGTGAGCCATGGACATAGCACTATGGGTGGAATAGAGGTGGTTGTGGAGAAGACAAAAAAGAGGAAGATAGTCTCACATCGACTAGGCGTATCAACGGGCTATGGAGATGCCCATCAATAGATATCAAGGTGAGTGAGTAGGGATTGCCATGCAACGGATGCACTAGAGCTAAGTATATATGAAAGCTCAACAAAAGAAACTAGTTGGTGTGCATCCAACTTGTTTGCTCACGAAGACCTAGGGCATTTGAGGAAGCCCATCGTTGGAATATACAAGCCAAGTTCTATAATGAAAATTCCCACTAGTATACGAAAGTGACTAAACATGAGACTCTCTATCATGAAGAACATGGTGCTACTTTGAAGCACAAGTGTGGAAAAAAGATAGTAGCGATTGTCCTTTTTTTCTTTTTTTGGGCCTTTTTTCTCTTTGGCCTTTCTTTTTTTTTTTCTTTTTTTGCGGAGGGGATTTATAGATTTAGCCTTTACTCCCATGGGATAATGCTCTAATAATGATGATCATCACACTTTCATTACCACTCGATATTACAACTCGATACTACAACAAAGTATGACTCTATATGAATGCCTCCGGCGATGTACCGGTATGTGCAATGAAACAAGAGTGACATGTATGAAAAGTTATGCATGGTGGCCTTGCCACAAATACGATGTCAACTACATGATCATGCATGGCAACATGACAATATGATGCGTGTCATATGAACGGAACGGTGGAAAGTTGCATGGCAATATATCTCGGAATGGATATGGAAATGCCATGATAGGTAGGTATGGTGGCTATTTTGAGGAATAATTTGGTGGTTGTTTTGAGGAAGGATATATAGTGGGTTTATGGCAGCGGCGAAATTTGCGCGGTACAAGAGAGGCTAGCAATGGTGGAAGGGTGAGGGTGCGTATAATCCATGGACTCAACATTAGTCATAAGAACTCATATACTTATTGCAAAAATCTACGAGTCATCAAAACAGACAACGCATGCTCCTAGGGGGAGGTTGGTAGGAGTTAACCATCGCGCGCCCCCGACCTCCACACAAAGGTAGGCACTCTACAAATACCCCATGCTCTAACTTCGTCACATAGTGGTTCAGCATACGTGCATGATACGGGAATCACTAACCTTAACACAAGTATTTCTCAATTTCATAATAACTCCACTAGCATGACTCAAATATCACTATCCTCATATTTCAAAACAATTATCAAGCATCCAACATCTCATCATGTTCAATGCACTTAGTGTGATTTTTTTTACTACATTGACATTGGATGTCTATCATGTGAAGACTAGTTTTTATCCTAAACACATTACCATGCTGTTTTAATAGACTCTAAAATAGATATAAGTGAAGCATGAGAGTTCAACAATTTCTACAAAATATTACCACCATCGTGCTCTAAAAGATGTAAGTGAAGCACTAGAGCAAAAACTATTCAACTCAAAAGATATAAGTGAAGCACATAGAGTGTTCTAACAATTCCTAGGCCATATTTAACTCTCTCAAATAGGTGTGTCCAGCAATGATGATTGTGGCAAACTAACAAGAAAAGACTCAAATTATACAAGACGCTCCAAGCAAAACACATATCATGTGGCGAATAAAAATATAGCTCCAAGTATAGTTACCGATGGATGAAGACGAAAGAGGGGATGCCTTCCCGGGGCATGCCGGGAAGGCATCTCCTAGCTTAGGCTTTTGATTATCCTTGAATTACTTGGGGTGCCATGGGCATCCCCTAGCTTAGGCCTTTTCTACTCTTTGTTCCATAGTCCATCAAAGCAATACTCAAAACCTAGAAAACTTCACAACACAAAACTTAGACAAGAATTCTCGTGAGCTCCGTTAGTATAAGAAAACAAATCACTACTCAAAGGTACAACAATGAATTCATTATTTGTTTATATTAGTTTTAAACCTACTGTATTCCAACTTCTCTATGGTTCATACTTGCCAATACTACTCAGAGATGCATTGAAATAAGCAAACACCACACGAAAAACAGAATCTGTCAAAAACAGAACAGTCTGTAGTACTATGCAGGTTTCGCCTACTTCTGGAACTCCAAAAAATTCAGACTAAATTGGTAAATTTGGGGAATTTTTCTATTAATCATCTGAAAAAATAATCAACTAAATATCGCGCTCCAGTAAAATCTGACGACCATTCTAGTGAACGCTAACGATTCTGTTTTTCACAACAAGATCACATAAACTTCACACACATCTTCCCAAAGGTTCTACTTGGCACAAACACTAAAAAACATTAAACCACATCTAAATAGAGGCTAGATGCAATATTTATTCCCTAACAGCAACAAAAACAAAAAATATAAAATTGGGTTGCCTCCCAACAAGCGCTATCGTTTTACGCCCCTAGCTAGGCACGAGAATTCAATGATGCTCACATGAAAGATAAGAATTGAAGCATAGAGAGAGCATCATAAAGCATGTGACAAACACATCTAAGTCTAACATACTTCCTATGCATAGGCATTTTCTAGGAAAACAAATTAGCAATACAAGCAAGATCTAACATAGGCAAGGAAGGAGAAAGAAACAAGATCAATCTCAACATAACGAGAGGTAATTTAGTAACATGAAGATTTCTACAACCATATTTTCCTCTCTCATAATAATTGAATGTAGGATCATAAGAAAATTCAACAATATAGCTATCACATAACATATTCTCAACACGATCCACATGCATGCGAAATTGACACTCTTCCAAAATAGTGGGATCAACATCAACTAAAGTCATGATCTCTCCAAACCCACTTTCAATAGTATTGCAAACATTATTATCAATCTCATACATATCATGGGGATTAAATAAATTTTCAAGATCGTAAAAAGAATCACCCCAATCATGATCATTCAACAAGTAGAAGACATAGCAATACTAGCATCCCCAAGCTTAGGGTTTTGCATATCATTAACACAATTGATATTAATAGAATTTACAATAACATCATTGCAATCATGCTTTTTATTTAAGAAGCTATCACGAATCACTTTTTCTTTTAACAATTCCTCAAAATTTTCAGATTCATCAATTTCAAGCAAAACCCCATAAAGATAATCTAGTGCACACAACTCACTAGCAATTGGTTCAACATAATGGGATCTCTTAAAGAGATTAGCAAGTGGATGAGGGTCCATACTTTAGCAAGCGAAGATGCAAGCTAGTTGAGGGCACATAGCACACAAGAAAACAAGAGACAAGCGGACGGTAAACACACGGCAGAAGAAGGGCAAATAAAACGGCAAAAGTGAAGTGGGGGAGAGGAAAAAGAAAGGCAAAAAATGTAATATGAAGGATAAGGGTTTGTGATAGGTACTTGGTATATGACTTTTGCGTAAGCCTCCCCGGCAACGGCGCCAGAAATTCTTCTTGCTACTTCTCGTGCTTGCGTTGTCTTCCCTCGAAGACGAAAAGGAGATGCAGCACAGTAGCGCAAGCATTTCCCTCAGTTTTTGAAAACCAAGGTATCAATCCAGTAGGAGACCACGCGCAAGTCCCTCGCACCTGTACAAACAAATAAGAACTTTGCAGCCAACGTGATAAGGGGTTGTCAATCCCTTTACGGTCACTTACGAAAGTGAGATCTGATAGATATGGTAGTTTATATTTTTGGTATTTTAGGTTTATAAGAACAGCAAATAAAAGCGATGAAAGTAAAGTGGATGTAGATTGATATGTTGAGAATAGACCCGGGGGCCATAGTGTTCTCTAGTGGCTTCTCTCATGATAGCGATATTCTACGGCGGGTAAACAAATTACTGTCGAGCAATTGATAGAAAAGCGAATAATTATGAGACTATCTAGGCATGATCAATGTATATAGGCATCACGTCCGAGACAAGTAGACCGAAATGATTCTGCATCTACTACTATTACTACACACATCGACCGCTATCCAGCATGCATCTAGTGTATTGAGTTCATAAGAACAGAGTAATGCCTTAAGCAATATGACATGATGTAGAGGGATAAACTCAAGCAATATGATATAAACCCCATCTTTTTATCCTCGATGGCAACAATACAACACGTGCCTTGCTGCCCCTACTATCACTGGGAAAGGACAGCGCAAGATTGAACCCAAAGCCAAGCACTTCTCCCATTGCAAGAACTATAGATCTAATCGGCCAAACCAAACCAATAATTCGAAGAGACTTGCAAGGATATTATGAGCACACATAAAAAGTTCAGAGAAGAACCAAATATTTCTCATAGATAATCTTGATCATAAACTCACAATTCATCGGATCTCGACAAACACACCACAAAAAGAGATTACATCAAATAGATCTCCTCGAAGACCAAGGAGAACTTTGTATTGAGATCTAGAGAGAGACATGAAGCCATCTAGATACTAGCTATGGACCCGAAGGTCTGTGGTAAGCTACTCACAACTCATGGTGAGGGCGATGATGATGATGAAGAAGAACTCTGTGATGGATCCCCCTCCGGTGGAGCTCCGAAACAGGCTCCTAGATGGGATCTCACATGAACAGAAGGTTACGGCGGTGGAATTAGGGTTTTCTCTCTGTTGTTGAAGGTTTCGGGGTACGTAGACTTATATAGGAGGAAGGAGGACACCGGGGGACGCTCGAGGGGCCCACGAGGTAGGGGGGCCGCTCTGGGCAGGGGGGCGCGCCCCCCACCCTCGTGGGCGCCTCGATGCTCCCTTAATGTGGTTCTCAAGTTCCCTGTGCGTGATTTTCTCCAAAAAATATCTCTCGCGAAGGTTTCATTCCGTTTGGACTCCGTTTGATATTCTTTTTCTACAAAACCCTGAAACACGCAAAAAACAGGTATCTGGACTGGGCCTTTGGGTTAGTTGGTTAGTCCCAAAAATGATATAAAAGTGTATGATAAAGCCCATTAAATATCCAAGACTTCATAAATACTAGCATGGAACAATCACAAATTATAGATACGTTGGAGACGTATCACCCCGCGCCGCCTGCTGGGGGCCCGGCTCCGCGTTCGGACTTGGCGGCGTGCGGCTCGTTGTCTTGTGCACGAACGATGCCGCTTGTCAAGCTTCGGCTGCTAGAGCGACGTGGGTGTTCGCGGGCCATGCCTCGGCTTTCATCCGCGACCACCCCGTCGCTCGCCCGCACCGGCACGGGCCGTTCGGCTCCAGATGAACCCATCACCGTGATCGTCTTCTTCTTGGGAGCCATGGCGATGAAGAACTGCTAAACTAACTGCTAGACCGGATTTTCACAATTGCGCCCCCTACCTGGCGCACCAAAGATGTCGGGGAATGACACCTATGGGATCACTGGAATCCCTTCGATGGTTGACGGGCGCGGGATGTGCGAAGAGCGAGTCTAAGAGTCAGCACAAGGATTGTTTACCCAGGTTCGGGCCGCAAAAATGCGTAAAACCCTAGTCTTGCTTTGATGTGTATTTGAGTGTTCTAGAGCTTCTTGAACTAGATATGGTGCGTGTCTAGTCCAAAGGATCCGAATCCTTATCCAGTATGCCTCGGGCCTCCTTTTATAGTCAAAAGGGGTTGCCACAGTGGCACACAGGAGGTGGAATGATATACAGTGTACAAGCTTATCTCCTGCCATTACGGGACAAGATGCATTAAATGCGCTATTTAGGTGTCCACTTTGCTTTATTAGGGACGGGAACGAGGCCCGTCCAGTCCGTCGCCGCTCCGTCTAGTTGTGACGCGCGTCCAGGCCAACGGGGCAGGCAGCTGAGATGGTGTGGTGGTAGGGTCTTCACGAAGATCTGCATGCCACCACGCAGGTGCTTGACTAGCTGGATCAGGAACAACGTACTGTCACGTGGGCACTTTCCTGGGCTAGCGGGTCGGCCGCCGAGCTGGGGCGATGCTGGGGCGGCAAGGGCTTGCCGCGGTCTTGCGCCTATTCCCGGCAAGGGTCTTGTCGGGGCCTTTGTGAGCGCCCGCGGCAAGAGGCTTGCCGGGGCTTCGAGGGTATCTTCGGCAAGGAGCATTGCCGGGGCCTCGTGGGCGTCCTCGGCAATGAGCCTTGCAGTTGTCCCGTCTTTTGGTTCTCATCTATGATTCGTAGACCCTTCGCCTACACAAAGATCTGCATGCCATCACATAGGCGCTTCCCGAGCCTTGGTTCCAACGTTTTTGATGGTGTCGGAGCTCCTAGGCTCAAGGGTGTCTGCAATGAAGGCGTTGGTTGAGTTGCCCTAGCAAGGGTTCTTGCTGGAGTCGTGTAGGCCGCCCCGGCAAGGGTCTTGTCGGGGGAAGTCTATCTTGTTACTTGGCCTTCTTGCAGCACTGTCTTGGCATTGCTCTGGTAGTCTTGTGCTTTGGTTCCCTCCTCTGCCCTGTTAATGTGGCCGCACGCGTGGCTCTAACTGACCGTGCACAAGTAAGGGGTCCAAAAGGAGAGCCCATAATTTTGTACACCAACAACTAGCAAGGATGGATGGCATTGAGAAGTCAATTGACACCAAGTTGGATGCCAAATTAGCTAAAGTGATTTCGCGTCTACCTCCACCTGCTGCACCATTGCAACAACAACAACAACAACAACAACAACAACAACCACCACCTTCACGTTGCGAAACAGCCCTCCGCAAAGCAAGCCGTGTCCCTCTTGAGCCTGGCCAAACTGTTGGTGCTGCTATTGATACTTCTGTGGCTCCTGCTGCTGCTGAGGAGGAGGATGATTATGCGGGAGATTACGAGGATGAGGTTGATCAAAATTAGAACTACGTGCAACCACTAGCACCACAACCAGCAGGTCGTCCACATGCAAATAATCGCAATGGTAGGGCTCCACCCCACCCTCGGGTACGCGATCATGACCGTCTACCTAAACTAAAATTGAATATTCCACCATTTGAAGGTAGATATCTTCCTGATATATATCTTACTTGGGACTTAGAAACCGAACAATGTTTTGCATGTTTAGAATATCCCGAGGAGAGACGTGTTGGTGCTGCTCTTTGTTCTTTCACTAGTTTTGCTTGTGTGTGGTGGTCTAAATATTGTAAATTATATCCAGATAATATTCCAACTACTTGGGCTGCTTTGAAAACTGCTATGCGTACTCGTTGGGTTCCACCATATTATCTGTCTGGACACCGATCCTAAGTCACACCGATCTAGCATTTAACACATCATATCACTTTGCGACCTCACGCGGGGTATCCCCATGGGTGCCACCTTACCTGGCCCGGTACCATTTGCGCATTTTGGATCACGAATATGATAGTGTCGCTAGCATCCATATGACAGAGAACCTAGGCCGACATGACTAGTTATAAACCAAAAGTGGTGCTAAATTACAGGGACAGGCATACATGACCCAACAATGCATGTGTCGGTCAGCAGCGAGTGTTGCCGGGCTATAGCAAGCTAACAGGACTCCGGTATACACCGCGTGACTTTTCCCCATAGGGGACATACACAGGAGCAAGGAAGGACACATGCTGGTCAATCCATGTGTTCCGGGGCAGTAGAAAGCTACCAAGGCTCAGTGGAAGGACTAGGAGGCATTTACCCATAAGATAGGCTACCAGGGGTAAACAACTAGGTGTCGGATCCCACACATACCAAGCATTTCAATAACATACACACACTACGCTCGATATGTGCAAATACAACATGGCATCAGAACAAAACTCTATGAATCAAAGTTTTTATTTATTAGGCTCCTAGGAGCCAAATAGTACAAACATGGGTCTCATGACCCAACATACAGAGCATAGAAGCAATGGAAGCATAACATGTCTGGGTACAGACAACTACAAATGAAAAAGGATGTGAAGCCTGACTATCTACAAGACCCTCCCAAGGGTACAAGATCGTAGCTGAGGTAACAAGCTAAATGTCGAAGTCCATGCGGAACCACTAGTGAGACTGAAGTCTCTCTGCAAAAACATAAATTAAGCAAGCGTGAGTACAAATGTACCCAGCAAGACTTACATCAGAACTAGCTACATATGCATCAGTATCAACAAAGGGGTGGTGGAGTTTAACTGCAGCAAGCCAACTTTGACTTAGTGGCTATCCTGTACAACGACAGTAGGTAACTCTTTTGAGGTGGCGCACACGAGTCCACATATTCACCATAACAATACACCACTATGGATCCGCTCTCGTATCCCTACGAGAAGGCCATCCATAACACTCATGCTTATCTTGCGCATTTTAGAGTATCCACTTTCACTTGTCTATGAACTGCACAAGCAACCCCGTAGTCCATTATCGTGGACGCGGCTATTCGAATAGATCATGTTAACCCTGCAGGGGTGTACTTCTTCACACACGCTCTCGCCCCTTACCGCCATGTACACGTCATGTATCTCGGCAACCTTCAAGCGGAAGCCTAGCGAGGGTGTCGGCCACGACCTGACTAACCACACAAGTCTCTAGTCCAGGTTTATCGCCTATTCGGGTTCCATCCGCAAGGAGATCCGGCCGAGGTTTCGCTCTTGGCCCCAAACGATGAGAGCAGGATTCCCAAGGCACCAAATGGGCATCTTGGTACATCGTGCCTCTGTGTATCTACCGCATCATAGCCCACCCCTAGGATCAGCACTAAGCACGGCCTCCAACACATGTCCTACAAACACCAGAAACTAGTTGCAACTCCTGGACAGAGATCGGGGTGATTAATAAGCCGAGAGGGGTCGAGTTACTGGAACCCGATGTGTGGTAGTAACTGTCTTAGATCATAGACACAGAACTCGGTTCCTAAGGATGGCTTCTATGAGAGAACCCACCATGTACTCCTACATGGCCTCTCATCGCCACCTTTACCAAATCGTGTTCACACACTTAGCTCTCAACAGTAGGACATGTTCACCACATTCCAATTCATCCCCGATGAATCAGGCCTAACTCAAGTCTAAGCAGGATCAGGCATACGAAGCAAGCATGAATGAGTAGGCACAACATGGCTCAAACAACTCATACTCATGCTAGTGGGTTTCAACTATTTACTGTGGCAATGACAGGTCATGCAGAGGAAAGGGGTTCAGCTACCACAACAAATAGAAGTTGAATTGTTGTTGTCCTAATGCAGTAAAAGAGAGCAAGAGCGAGAGAGTGGGATTTTATCAGAATGTTCAATGGGGGTTGCTTGCCTGGCACTTCTGAAGATAGTATAACTCTTCATCGGTGTCATCGAACTCATCGTCGGAACTACGTCCACTTAGAGGGAACAACACCAGCAAATAGAGAAGGAATACAATCAATGAAATGCAACAATATGATGCATGATCATGACATGTCAAATACGTTATGGATTGTGCTAATGCAACTAGCAACAGGTTAACTAAAGCTCATTTGAATCAAGGATTCAGATGCAACACCAAACATAAGCATTTAAAGTGTCCTTTATGTGTTTTCACTTATATAGTAGGTATAAGTTGGTTTGTCATGCCTAAAAATGGTACAGATGGATAGATTGAATTTTTCTGATAATTTTTCATATATAAATTATTACAATCTGAGCTAAGGTTGAATTTATTTGATTTTTGAAGTTTTGGCTATTTTATGGAATTTTCGGAATTATAAACAATCCAGAAAATCATTAACGACGTCAGCACTGTGTCACTACTGCGTCAGCAAGTCAACAGACTTGACGAGAGTCAAAGTTGACGCGTAGGGTCCACACACAGTAGCCCAGTGCTGGCTATTAAATAAACTGTCTTAATTAGGGCGCTGGGGCCCATGTGCCAGTGGCTATGGGGTCATTAGTGCCTAAACTAATTACGTTGATTAGTGCTAACCAAGCAGCCACGTCGGATACGCCGGTGGTTAGCTGTCGGTGGCCATTGGACACGGCAGAGACGCGCCGAGAGACCACATGAGCGGTGTAGGAGGCACTGGGGCATATCGCACAGTCTCGCGCATCCAGCGCGCCAAACAGGGGGTCGCGGGACTGCCGGAGTCGCCGAAACGACAACCTCGAGCGGCGGTGCAGCCACAGCTTCGATCAGCATGACGAAGCAAGGCATGAGGGAGCGAGCTAGGGCGTGATACGGGCATCTGGGGATGCAGTGAGCACAACGAGCTCATTTTTTGGAGTGGAGAGGCACGACGAAACCATCCCTGACGTTCATGGCGGACGGCGACGCTCGGTCGAAGGGGGCCATGACCAAACGACGAAAAGGACGACTGGGAGAGGGGTAATGGAAGAGGGGCTCACAGAGAACCCGCAGAGATGCACTTCAAGCTCGGGGACGGCTTGGACAGAGCGAATCGACGCCGGCGATCTTAGACGCCCGAGGTTGAAGACGACAGTGGTGAGGACAAAGCACAGCTCCCGATGGTGTTTACCTCGATGGAGATGATGAAGAGGTCGTAGCGGAGCTCTGGGACACGTCTAGGGGACAAGGGGGAGGCGCTGGCTGCGGCTACGGTGAACGGTGTCGACGAGCTCGCTCGATGGTAGAGAGAGAGAGAGAGAGAGCCAGGGGAGGGGAGAGGAGGGGTGGATGGACTAGAGGGGTCGGGGGGTTGCGTGTGATATCTAGGGCAGGGCAAAGAGGAGGCAGCCAGGCAGGGTGGAGGTGGTCGGCACACAGTGACCACGTGTCTCGGTCCTTCTGGCAGAGGAGGAAGAAGACACGAGAGCCCCTGGTAGGCTGGGCCACTGCTACAGGAGCAGGCGAGGTAAGTGGGCCTCCGCGTGGGTTTTCTTCTTTCCTATTTTTCTCTTTCTTTTCTATTTGTTTTTCTATGTTATGATTTAGTACTAATACTAAACCATTTTTGTCGCTTCTGGAATTATTTGTGGATGAAATATGGATTATTCCAAAACTCCACAAGATGTTTCAGAATCATTGGAGCAATAAAAATAATTATAGGATTTATTTGTTCCAACTCAAATACAATATGAGTTAATTCAAAATCCAAAAATGTGCTAGAAATATGTTCATCATTTTTGGCAGAGGTTTCTATCTTAACCAAAAATCATGAACTTTTCTTGAGGCACTTTGGGTACAATGAATTTGTTTTTAGGTTGAACCTAGTTGAGTTCTTTTGGTGCTAGGGTTTGATCAATCCCCATTTCAACTTTAAATAAAATTTAAACATGATGCAACAACCAAGCTAGTCCAAGTGCATAGCAAGGCTAGGGATGTGACAACTCACCCCCACTAAACAAGAATCTCGTCCCGAGATTCAAGATGTGGGGTAAGAAGACATAGGGACACAAAGCTAACACGATCTTTATGATCCAATTTCCCTTCTCGAAGATGTTGATTCATTGCTAAAAATTGATCTTGATGTCTTTGCTTTCGAGATCTTCATCCAACCTGATGACTATAGAATGAAACTCTATAGAATTCGGTCTCCTCGAAGTTCTAGCACTCAGGATCAACTCATGGAGTGAGACGTAGGAACATCTCTTGAGCTGACACACAACACACGTTAGGAACAATTGAAAGATATAGATGAGAAGGGTACAATTTGGTAGGCAACAATTTCACACTTTAAAGAAGATGGTGAACAATGTCACCAAATGGGGCACCTTGGAGAAGGTGACTCGTAGGATTACTCCTTTAAGTGGCAAAAGGAATTACTTTTGATACAGAGATCATTGAAACTCTCTACAGCAGACTAAGGCAATTCACAAACGATCGTTTTAAGAGGTTCAGAAGAATGGCATACTCGGACTAGAATGGATGATGTGGACTACCTTGTTGAAGACAACGCAATGAGTGATTTTTGCTTATCATCAGAAATGGATGGGACCCTGATACGTCTCCAACGTATGTATAATTTTAGATTGTTCCATGCTATTATTTATGAAGTCTTGGATGTTTAATGGGCTTTATCATACACTTTTATATCATTTTTGGGACTAACCTACTAACCCAAAGGCCTAGTCGAGATTGTTGTTTTTTTGCCTGTTTTAGGGTTTTGCAGAAAACTAATATCAAACGGATTCCAAATGGAATGAAACCTTCGCAAGAGATATAATATGAGAAAATCACGCACATGGAACTTGAGAACCACGTCAGGGGAGCATCGAGGCGCCCACGAGGGTGGGGGGCGCGCCCCCTGCCTCGTGGGCCCCTCGAGCATCCCCAAGTGTCCTCCTTCCTCCTATATATGTCTACGTACCCAGAAACCATCAAAACAGAGAGAAAACCCTAATTCCACAGCCGTAACCTTCTGTTCCCCTGAGATCCCATCATGGAGCCTGTTCGGGAGCTCCGCCGAAGGGGGGATCCATCACGGAGTGCTTCTAAATCATCATCATCACCCTCACCATGAGTTGTGAGTAGTTTACCACACACCTTTGGGTCCATAGCTAGTATCTAGATGGCTTCTTCTCTCTCTCTGGATCTCTATACAAAGTTATCCTCGGTCTTCGAGGAGATCTATTCACTGTAATCTCTCTTTGCGGTGTGTTTGTCGAGATCCGGTGAATTGTGAGTTTATGATCAAGATTATCTATGAGAAATATTTTGTTCTTCTCTGAACTCTTTATGTGTGCTCATAATATCCCTGCAAGTCTCTTCGAATTATTGGTTTGGTTTGGCCCACTAGATCTATAGTTCTTCCAATGGGAGAAGTGCTTGGCTTTGGGTTCAATCTTGTGGTGTCCTTTCCCAGTGACAGTAGGGGCAGCAAGGCACATATTGTATTGTTGCCATCGAGGATAAAAAGATGGGGTTTATATCATATTGCTTGAGTTTATCCCTCTACATCATGTCATCTTGCTTAAGGCATTACTCTGTTCTTATGAACTCAATACACTAGATGCATGCTGGATAGCGGTCGATGTGTGGAGTAATACTAGTAGATGCAGAATCATTTCGGTCTACTTGTCTCGGACATGATGCCTATATACAATGATCATGCCTAGATAGTCTCATAATTATTCGCTTTTCTAGCAATTGCTTGATAGTAATTTGTTTACCCGCCGTAGAATATCGCTATCATGAGAGAAGCCACTAGAGAACACTATGGCCCCCGGGTCTATTCTCAACATATCAATCTACATCTACTTTACTTTTACCGTTTTTACTTTCTGTTCTTATAAACCAAAAATACCAAAAATATAAACTATCATCTCTATCCGATCTCACTTTCATAAGTGACCGTAAAGGGATTGACAACCCCTTATTGCGTTGGCTGCGAAGTTCTTATTTGTTTGTGCAGGTGCGAGGGACTCGCGCATGGTCTCCTACTGGATTGATACCTTGGTTCTCAAAAACTGAGGGAAATACTTACGCTACTGTGCTGCATCTCCCTTTCCTCTTCGTGGGAATACAACGCAAGCTCGAGAAGTAGCAATAAGAATTTCTGGCGCCGTTGCCGGGGAGGCTTACGCAAAAGTCATATACCAAGTACCTATCACAAACCCTTATCCTTCGCATTACATTTTTGCCTCTCGTTTTCCTCTCCCCCACTTCACCCTTGTCGTTTTATTTGCCCTTCTTCTACCGTGTGTTTACCGTTCGCGTGCCTCTTGTTTGCTTGTGTTGCTATGTGCCATCAATTAGCTTGCATCTTCGCTTGCTAAAGTATGAATCCTCATCCACTTGCTAATCTCTTTAAGAGATCCAATTATGTTGAACCAATTGCTAGTGAGTTGCGTGCACTAGATTATGTTTATGGGGTTTTGCTTGAAATTTATGAATCTGAAAATTGTGAGGAATTGTTAAAAGAAAAAGTGATTCATGTTAGCTCCTTAAATAAAAAGCATGATTGCAATGATGTTACAATAAATTATATTGATGTCAATTGTGCTAATAATATGCAAAACCCTAAGCTTGGGGATGCTAGTTTTGCTATGTCCACTACTTTTTGCAATGATCATGATTGGGGTGATGCTTCTTACGATCTTGAAATTTTATTTCAACCCCATGATGAATATGAGATTGATAATAATGTTTACAATAATATTGAAAGTGGGTTTGGAAGAGTGTCAACTTTAGATCCCACATATTTGGAATATGATCAATCTTATGATTTTTTTTTTGATAAAAGTGGGTTTGGAGTGGTCATGACTTTAGTTAATGTTAATCCCACTATTTTGGAAGAGTGTCAACTTTGCATGCATGCGGATCGTGTTGAGAATATTTAAGTGATAGCTATTTTTTTGAATTTAATCCTGATCCTACATGCAATTATTATGAGAGAGGGAAATATGGTTGTAGAAATTTTCATGTTACTAAATTACCTCTCGTTATGTTGAGATTGCTATTGTTTCTTTCTCCTTCCTTGCATATGCTAGATCTTGCTTGTCTTGGTAATTTGTTTTCCTATAAAATGCCTATGCATAGGAATTATGTTAGACTTAGATATGTTTTTCACATGCTTCATGATGCTCTCTTTGTGCTTCAATTCTTATCTTTCATGTGAGCATCATTGAAATCTGAAGCCTATCTTAATGGCTATAAAGAAAGAGCTTGTTGGGAGGCAACCCAACTTTATATTTTTTGTTTTTGTTGTTGTTAGGGAATAAATATTGCATCTAGCCTCTGTTTAGATGTGGTTTCATGTTTTGTTTAGTGTTTGTGCCAAGTAGAACCTTTGGGAAGACTTATGTGAAGTTTATGTGATCTTGCTGTGAAAAATAGAATCGTTAGCGCTAGCTAAAGTGGTCGTCAGATTTTACTGGAGCGTGCGATTTAGTTGATTCTTTTTGCAGATGATTAATAGACAAATTCCTCACGTTGAACAATTTAGTTTGAATTTTTTGGAGTTCCGGAAGTAGGCGAAACCTACAGATTACTACAGACTGTTCTGTTGTTGACAGATTCTGTTTTTAGTGTATTGTTTGCTTATTCCAATGCATCTATGAGTAGTATTGGCAAGTATGAACCATAGATAAGTTGGAATACAGTAGGTTTAACACCAATATAAGAAAATAATGAATTCATTGCAGTAACTTTGAGTAGTGGTTTGCTTTCTTATACTAATGGAGCTCACGAGAATTTTTGTCTTTGTTTTGTGTTGTGAAGTTTTCATGTTTTGAGTATTGCTTAGATGGACTATGGAACAAAGAGTAGCAAAGGCCTAAGCTTGGGGATGCCCATGGCACCCCAAGAAATTCAAGGACAATCAAAAGCCTAAGCTTGGGGATGCCCCAGGAAGGCATCCCCTCTTTCGTCTTCATCCATCTGTAACTATACTTGGAGATACTTTTATTCACCACATGATATGTGTTTTGCTTGGAGCGTCTTGTATAATTTGAGTCTTTTCTTGTTAGTTTGACAAAATCATCCTTTCTGGACACACCTATTTGAGAGAGTTAAATATGGCCTAGGAATTGCTAGAACACTCTATGTGCTTCACTTATATCTTTTGAGTTGAATAGTTTTTGCTCTAGTGCTTCACTTATATCTTTTAGAGCACGGTGGTGATAATATTTTGAAGAAATTTTTGAACTCTCATGCTTCACTTATATCCTTTTTAGAGTCTATTAAAACAGCGTTATAATGTGTTTAGGCTAAAAAACTAGTCTTCACATGATAGACATCCAGTGTCAATGTAGTAAAAAAATCACACTAAGTGCATTGAATATGATGAGATGTTGGATGCTTGTTAATTGTTTTGAAATATGAGGAGAGTGATATTAGAGTCCTGCTTGTGGACTTATTATGAAATTGAGAAATACTTGTGTTAAGGTTAGTGATTCCCGTAGCATGCACGTATGGTGAACCGCTATGTGACGAAGTTAGAGCATGAGGTATTTGTAAAGTGTCAACCTTTGTGTGGAGGTCGGGGACGCGCGATGGTTAACTCCTACCAACCTCCCCCTAGGATCATGCGTTGATTGCTTTGTTTTTATGACTCGTAGATTTTTGCAATAAGTATATGAGTTCTTATGACTAATGTTGAGTCCATGGATTATACGCACTCTCACCCTTCCACCATTGCTAGCCTCTCTTGTACTGCGCAACTTTCGCCGGTACCATAAACCCACTATATATCCTTCCTCAAAACATCCACCATATTATTCCTCAAAACAGTCACCATACCTACCTATCATGGCATTTCCATAGCCATTCCGAGATATATTGCCATGCAACTTTCCACCGTTCCGTTCATATGACACGCATCATATTGTCATATTGCCATTGCATGATTATGTAGTTGACATCGTATTTGTGGCAAGGCCACCATGCATAACTTTTCATACGTGTCACTCTTGATTCATTGCACATCCCGGTACACCGCCGGAGGCATTCATATAGAGTCATACTTTGTTGTAGTATCGAGTTGTAATATCGAGTTGTAATGGAAGTGTGATGATCATCATTATTAGAGCATTGTCCCATGGGAGGAAAGGCTAAATTTATAAAGCCCCTCCGCAAAAAAAAAGAGAAAAAAAGAAAGGCCAAAGAAAAAAGAAAGGCCCAAAAAAAGGAAAAAAAAAAGAAAAAAAGGGGGACAATTGCTACTATCTTTTTTTCCACACTTGTGTTTCAAAGTAGCACCATGTTCTTCATTGTAGAGAGTCTCGTGTTTAGTCACTTTATATGCTAGTGGGAATTTTCGTTATAGAACTTGGGTTGTATATTCCAACGATGGGCTTCCACAAATGCCCTAGTTCTTCGTGAGAAAGCAAGTTGGATGCACACCCACTAGTTTCTTTTGTTGAGTTTTCATTCATACTTAGCTCTAGTGCACCCGTTGCATGGCAATCCCTACTCACTCACATTGATATCTATTGATGGGCATCTCCATAGCCCGTGGATACGCCTAGTTGATGTGAGACTATCTCCCTCCTTTTTGTCTTCTCCACAACCACCTCTATTCCACCCATAGTGCTATGTCCATGGCTCACGCTCATGTATGGCGTGAAAGTTTAATGGTTTTAAAGAATAGAGTATGAAAACAAGTGCTTGGATGAAATCGGGGTTGTGCATGATATGAATATTTTGTGTGAAGAAGAGGGAGCACAGCCAGACTATATGATTTTTTAGGGATAACTTTCTTTAGCCATAGTATTTTGAGAAGACATGATTGCTTTGTTAGTATGCTTGAAGTATTAATATTTCTTATGTCAATATAGGCTTTTATCTTGAATCTTTCAAATCTGAACATTCATGTCACAATTAAGAGAATTACATTGAGAAACTATATTGGTTAGCATTCCACATCAAAAATTCTTTCTTTATCATTTACCTACTCGAGGACGAGCACGAATTAAGCTTGTGGATGCTTGATACGTCTCCAATGAATCTATAATTTTTTATTGTTCTATGCTATTATTTTTGAAGTCTTGGATGTTTAATGGGCTTCATCATACACTTTTATATCATTTTTGGGACTTACCTACTAACCCAAAGGCCCAGTCCAGATTGCTGTTTTTTTGCCTGTTTCAGGGTTTTGCAGAAAAAGAATATCAAACGGAGTTCAAATGGAATGAAACCTTCACAAGTAATATTTTTGGAGAAAATCACGCACAGGGAACTTGAGAACCACGTCAGGGGAGCATCGAGGCGCCCACGAGGGTGGCGGCGCGCCCCCCTTCCCAAGGCGCGCCCCTGCCTCGTGGTCCCCTCGGGCATCCCCCGGTGTCCTCTTTCCTCCTATATATGTCTACGTACCCCGAAACCATCAAAACAGAGAGAAAACCCTAATTCCACTGCCGTAACATTCTGTTCCCGTGAGATCCCATCTTGGAGCCTGTTCCGGAGTTCCGCCTGAGGGGGGATCCATCACGGAGTGCTTAAATATCATCATCATCGCCCTCACCATGAGTTGTGAGTAGTTTACCATAGACCTTCAGGTCCATAGCTTGTATCTAGATGGCTGCTTCTCTCTCTCTCTAGATCTCAATACAAAGTTCTCCTCGGTCTTCGAGGAGATCTATTCGATGTAATCTCTTTTTGCAGTGTGTTTGTCGAGATCCGATGAATTGTGAGTTTATGATCAAGATTATCTATGAGTAATATTTGGTTCTTCTCTGAACTCTTTATGTGTGCTCATAATATCCTTGCAAGTCTCCTCGAATTATAGGTTTGGTTTGGCCTACTAGATCTATAGTTCTTGCAATGGGAGAAGTGCTTGGCTTTGGGTTCAATCTTGCGGTGTCATTTCCTATTGACAGTAGGGGCAGCAAGGCACGTATTGTATTGTTGACATCGAGGATAAAAAGATGGGGATTATATCATATTGCTTGTGCTTATCCCTCTACATCATGTCATCTTGCTTAAGGCGTTACTCTGTTCTTATGAACACAATACACTAGATGCATGCTGGATAGCGGTCGATGTGTGGAGTAATAGTAGTAGATGCAGAATCGTTTCGGTCTACTTTTCTCGGACGTGATGCCTATATACAATGTTCATGCCTAGATAGTCTCATAATTATTCGCTTTTCTATCAATTGCTCGACAATAATTTGTTTACCCTCCGTAGAATATCGCTATCATGAGAGAAGCCACTAGAGAACACTATGGCCCCCGGGTCTATTCTCAACATATCAATCTACATCTACTTTACTTTTACCGTTTTTACTTTCTGTTCTTATAAACAAAAAATACCAAAAATATAAACTATCATCTCTATCATATCTCACTTTCGTAAGTGACCGTAAAGGGATTGACAACCCCTTATCGCGTTGGCTGCGAAGTTCTTATTTGTTTGTGCAGGTGCGAGGGACTCACACGTCGTCTCCTACTGGATTGATACCTTGGTACTCCAAAACTGAGGGAAATACTTACGCTATTGTGCTCCATCTCCCTTTCCTCTTCGAGGGAATATAACGCAAGCTCAAGATGTAGCAGACCCATGGTAAGACCACTTTTGAAGATGATCCTGAACAACAATTATTGAGAGGGGCAGCCCATGAAAAATTGGCACAATGGCGGTGCAAGCTGGGAACAAAATTCAAATCTTCGGAATTTTTCAACCATCATATTTGCCTAAAATTCAGATCTGGTTGGTAACATGATATTTCAATCATCATGTCTGGAGAAGAAAGTTTACAGCACAAACCGATGAGGTGACATTGTGAGATTCTCGGGAAATGAACTACGATAGGAAGCTCCAAAACATGAGCTGGTTCTGCTAAATATATGTGTACACACTGTCCCAGACAAGCGTGACCATGTAGTAGTATTATAATAAAACACTACCGAGTTCAGATTGGGAACCATCATTGATGATAGCGAAGTCTTGTGCATGTCCTTCTGGGACCTTCGGGAATAGCATTTGAACTTGTTATCCTTGAACAAACCAATCAGTGGCTTTGTGTGCTAGGAATACATATGGAAAGGAGATGATCAGTCTATCAAACCATAGAATACTTCACACATGTGAGACTGACTTGGGATGATTTCAGAGGAGGCAAAACAAACTTTCTCGAATTCACGGCGGCAACTTACATCAAGTGCACGTGAATTAGAGGAAGTCACTTCTTTCATCCAAACATATGCTTCACGAACGGATCACAAAGACATTGCCTACAAAGTTTCCAACACTAGCTTAATGTGCAACAAAATCATGGAAAAGATAAGGATGTTATCGATGGGCTCAACAACAATGCATCCAAGTTTCCATATAGATGGAATTCCATGACAATGTGAACAAAGTGATAGCACTGGTCAGACCAAAAGATGTAATAGTGTATGCTCGAGGGATAAACCACGAGTAAGACAATATTACGAACATCATTGGTTCTGATTTGATTTGAGGATAGCCCACACTGGAATCAAAGTTAGGAAAAGACGATAGGTCTAGCAACTAAACACGAAGATCAATTGATGAAAATATCATCTTTCTTCAACACACACACACGTAAGATATCCCTTCAAAATGAACTACGTTAGATCAAGCTTTTATCTTCCAACTCTCCAAGTTGTTGTTTAACTTAACCAACTAGCTCAGGGTATCCAACACAGATTCTTGGTGAAAGGGTGGTTTATAAGAAAACCAACTTGATCATGAGCTCAACATAATGGTCAGGGAACAACCTGGTAATACTTCTGAGCAGATATTTGGAAAATCGAGAACAATCTTGCTTTTCAGGGCAAGACGATATGATCAAAAGAGCGAGAGATTGACACAATCCTAACTCATTGATCGAAGAGTGCATCAGAAAAATGGACTAAGTAGCACGATCAATCTTAGAATGATAATTCAGTAACCAGCGCACTAAGAATGAGATTATCGTCCATTAACTACCAAGCAACAGAGTTGCTAGGAGTATTGATTTCACACATCATGATTCACTTGTCAGTATTCCGGTTACAACAACACGAAGACCGAGGAATAAACGATGATGGCGAGAAGTATCACTGTATCAAGAGTTCATAGGAGGTGGTGCAATTCCCATGACACACTTGACATGCAAGAGGGTAACACTCCAAGGTAGAACAGACTAGAAGCTGGATTGGCATTCTGATATGTGGAATACAAATGCTTTGACCCAATCCTAGAAATGGATGAGGTACTGGAGTTTGTTTCTCCTTATCATGCTGAAATAGAATGGCTCGGTAGACCATAAGAATAATAGGCATTGATGAACACGGATGCACAAATACTCTTGACTATCAACTGAAAGACAAATGTCATAAAACAACTAAAGAGGGATAACTCAAGGGAACATATAATTTTCTGAGTTGTGGATGCATAGATTATCATGTCGAACTAGTTCAACAAATTTTTTCGGATAACCCATGGAGAAAGGTAGAATTGGCAAAGTCACAATGTGGAATGGAGTACTCATCAAGAGCACTATGGTTGTGATCTTTTGGTTCAAAAGAACTTCTGCCATAATGGTTCATGGTATTGGAAGAATGACATACCACGGACCTCGAAGACTATCACAAAGGTTACTAATATCCTAAAGGAACAAGCAAACACTATCAACATGAGGTATGTAGAGTGGATCTTGGTTTCAAGAACCCAGGAATAGAATGCCTACTAACTAAATAGCATCACGGGATGCTTTCGAGAATGATGGCCAGAATCATCACACTGGGAACACAAAACATGGCTAGATTACTAGGTGATTCCCTAAGGCACCTAGGGTCATAATAATAGCTCCAACATATATGTCGAGGCAATAGAGTACCTCAACTCACTGATTTAGTGTGGTTAACTTGGCCCAAAGGAGCATCGGGAATAGAAGAAGGGATTTGCAAATGCATCAGACTATTTAGAAACCTGGGAAGACTCGGACAGCATAATGACTGTAAATGCTCAAAAAGATTTGAGATTAATGCAAAAAGGTAGCATAACTGCTCAACATCATAATGTCAAAGTTCTGAGAACAACTGTTTAACCAACCGAAGTCTTGAAACTGAACTAAGAGTTGAATCCACCATTAACGTGATCCAGATAAATTGATGAGAAGCCTAGTTCTTAATCCCCATAGAAAAGAAGAGGACGACTCCAATCAGAAGGACATAAGCTAAATGAGTAAAAGAGCCTTACGTTCCCTTCCACAATCAATTACCTTATATAACTAAAGAATTTCTAGACTCGACTTCGACCAGTTTGTCTTGGTAATCCTACAGGCAGTCAGGCTCTGATACCAAAGCTGTCGGGACCCCGATCCTAAGTCACACTGATCTAGCATGTAACACATCATATCACTTTGCGATATCACGCACGGTTTCCCCACGGGTGCCACCTTACCTGGCCCGGGACCGTTTGCGCATTTTGGCTCACGTATATGATAGTGTCACTAGCATCGATATGACAGAGAACCCGGGCTGACATGACTAGTTATAAACCAAAAGTGACGCTAAATTACAAGGACATGCATACATGACCCAACAATGCACGTGTAAGTCAGCAGCGAGTGCTGCCGGGATGTAGCAAGCAATACACCAGGTGACATTTCCCCATAGGGGACAGACACGTGAGCAAGGAAGGACACATGCCAGTCAATCCATGTGTTCCAGAGCAGTAGCAAGCTACCAAGGCTCAGTGGAAGCACTAGGAGGCATTTCCCCATAAGATAGGCTACCAAGGGTAAACAACTAGGTGACGGATCCCACACATACCAAGCATTTCAATAACATACAAACAATATGCTCGATATGTGCAAATACAACATGGCATCAGAACAAAACTCTATGAATCAAAGTATGTATTCATTAGGCTCCGAGGAGCTAGATATTACAAACATGGGTCTCATGACCCAATATACAGAGCATAGAAGCAACGGAAGCATAACATGTCTGGGTACAGACAACTACAAATGAAAAAGGTTGTGAAGCCTGACTATCTACAAGACACTCCCAAGGGTACAAGATCGTAGCTGAGGTAACAAGCTAAATGTCGAAGTCCACGCGGAACCACTAGTGAGACTGAAGTCTCTCTACAAAAACAGAAATTAAGCAAGCGTGAGTACAAACGTACTCAGCAAGACTTACATCAGAACTAGCTAAATATGCATCAGTATCAACAAAGGGGTGGTGGAGTTTAACTGCAGCAAGCCAACTTTGACTCAGTGGCTATCCTGTACTACGACTACTGGTAACTCTTTTGAGGTGGCACACAAGAGTCCACAAATTCACCATAACAATACACCACTATGGATCCACTCCCGTCTCCCTACGAGACTCTAGTCCAGGTTTATCGCCTATTCAGGTTCCACCCGCAAGGAGATCCGGCCGAGGTTTCGCTCACGGTTCCAAGTGATAAGAGCATGGTTCCCAAGGCACCAAACGGGCATCTTGGTACACCGTGCCTCGGTGTATCTACCACATCATAGACCACCCCTAGGGTCAGCGCTACGCACGGCCTCCAACACATATCCTACAAACACCAGAAACTAGTTGCGACTCCTGGATAGAGATCAGGGTGATTAATAAGCCGAGAGGGGTCGAGTTACTAGAACCCAATGTGTGGTAGTAACTGTCTTGGATTACAGACACAGAACTCAGTTCCTAAGGATGGCTTCAATGAGACAACCCACCATGTACTCCTACATGGCCTCTCATTGCTACCTTTACCAAATCATGTTCACACACTTAGCTCTCAATAGTAGGACATATTCACCACATTCCAATTCATCCCCGATGAATCAGACCTGACTCAACTCTAAGAAGTAGCAGGCATAAGAAGCAAGCATGAATGAGTAGGCACAACATGGATCAAACAACTCCTACTCATGCTAGTGGGTTTCAACGATTTACTGTGGCAATGACAGGTCATGCAGAGGAAAGGGGTTCAGCTACCACAGCAAATAACAGTTGAATCGTTGTTGTTCTAATGAAGTAAAAGAGAGCAAGAGCGAGAGAGTGGGATTTTATCAGAATGTTCAATGGGGGTTGCTTTCCTGGCACTTCTGAAGATAGTATAACTCTTCATCGGTGTCATCGAACTCATCGTCAGAACTACGTCCACTGAGAGGGAACAACACCAGCAAACAGAGAAGGACTACAATCAATGCAATGCAACAATATGATGCATGATCATGACATGTAAAATATTCTATGGATTGTGCTAATGCAATTAGCAACAGGTTAAGTGAAGCTCATTTGAATCAAGGATTCAAATGCAACTCCAAACATAAGCATTTAAAGTGTCCTTTATGTGTTTTCACTTATACAGTAGGTATAAGTTGGTTTGTCATGCCTGAAAATGGTACAGATGGATAGATTGATTTTTTTATAATGTTTCATATATAAATTATTACAATCTGAGCTACGGTTGAATTACTGTGAATTTTTTAAGTTTTGACTATTTTGTGGAATTTTCTAAATTATAAATAACCCAGAAAATCATTAACGATGTCAGCACTGTGTCACTACTGCGTCAACAAGTCAACACACTAGACCAGGGTCAAACCTGACGCATGGAATCCACACGTCAGTAGCCCAGTGCTGGTTGTTAAATAAATTGGCTTAATTAGGGCACTGGCGCCCATTTGCCAGTGGCTGTGGGGTCATTAGTGCCTAAACTAATTACACTGATTAGTGCTAACCAAGCGGCCACGTCGGATACGCCGGTGGCCACTGGACACGACGGAAACGCGTCGAGAGACCGCAGGAGCAGCGTAGGAGGCACTGGGGCGTAGCCCACAGTCTCGCGCATCCAGCGCACCAAACCAGGGGTCGCGGGACGGCTGGAGTCGCCGGAACAACGACCTCGAGCGGCGGTGCGGCCACGGCTTCGATCGGCATGACGAAGCAAGGCACAAGGGAGCGAGCTAGGGCGTGATACGGGTATTTGGGGATGCGAGGAGCGCAATGAGCTCATTGTTTGTAGTGGAGAGGTATGACGAAACCATCCCCGATGTTCATGCGGACAGCGGCGCTCGGTCGAAGGTGGCCATAACCAGACGACGAAAAGGACGACTTGGAGAGGGGCGAAGGAAGAGGGGCTCACAGAGAACCTACAGAGATGCACTTCGAGCTCGGGGACGGCTTGGACGGAGTGAATCGACGCCGGCGATCTCGGACGCCTGAGGTTGAAGACGACCGTGGTGAGGACAAAGCACGGCTCCCGGTGGAGTTTACCTCGATGGAGACGAAGAAGAGGTCGTCGCGAAGCTCTAGGACACGTTTAGGGGACGAGGGGGAGGCGGTGGCTGCGGCTACGCCGAACGGCATCGGTGTGCTCGCTCGGTGGTAGAGAGAGAGAGGGAGCCGGAGGACGGGAGAGGAGGGGTGGATGGACTAGAGGGGTCGGGGGGTTGCGTGCCCTGTCCAGGGCCGTCCAGGGCGAAGAGGAGGCAGCCAGGCAGGGTGGAGGTGGCCGGCGCATAGCGACCACGCGCCCCGGTCCTTCTGGCAGAGGAGGAAGAAGACACGAGAGCACCTGGTGGGTTGGGCTGCTGCTACAGGAGCAGGCCAGGTAAATGGGCCTCCAAGTGGGTTTTCTTCTTTCCTATATTTCTCTTTGTTTTCTATTTTTTTTTGCTCTGTTTTGATTCTGTACTAATACTAAACCATTTTGGTTGCTTCTGGAATTATTTGTGGATGCAATATGGATTATTCCAAAACTCCACAAGATGTTTCAGAATCATTGGAGCAATAAAAATAATTATAGGATTTATTTGCTCCAACTCAAATACAATATGAGTTAATTCAAAATCCAAAAATGTCCTAGAAATATATTCATCATTTTTGGCAGAGGTTTCTATCTTACCCAAAAATCATGAACTTTTCTTGAGGCACTTTGGGTACAATGAAAACATTTTTAGGTTGAACCTAGTTGAGTTCTTTTGGTGCTAGGGTTTGATCAATCCCCATTTCAACTTTAAATAAAATTTAAACATGATGCAACAACCAAGCTAGTCCAAATGCATAGCAAGGCTAGGGATGTGACATTATCAACGTGAATTACTTCTGAAATTGCACCGTTTAAGACAAGGAAAAAATTCTGTAGAAGAATATTATCAGGAATTACAAGCTGGCCAGATTAGATGTGGTATTCTTGAGGATAATGAGGCTATGCTTGCATGTTTTATGGGTGGCTCAAATAGAGAGATTCAGTCAATTCTAGAGTATAAGGAGTATAATAATATCACTCGTTTATTCCGTCTTTCTTGCAAAGCTGAACATGAAGTGCAGGATCGACGGGCCTTGGCGCGAACTAATTTTTCTGAAGGTCGACCTTCATCATGGACACATCGTGCATCATCTACTTCGACACGTTTGGTTGCACCACCGCCTACTTCAGCCATCACTTCTAGCCATGATAAAAGCAAACAGGAACCACCACCATCAACCAGGAGTACACCTTCCGGTCCTGCGCAGAGCTCTTCTTCATCCATGGCATCCACAGGGCCAACACATTATGTTATGTGTCGTCGTTGCACTGGTCGTGGTCACTATGCGAGCAAATGCCCATCTCAGCGTGTCATGATTGCTACTGAGGATGGTGGTTATGAGTTTGCTAGTGACTATGATGAGGAGATTTTGGCTCTTATTACACGTGAAGAACACGGTGGAGATGATTCTGAAACTGGGAGACAATACATGGCTCCTGAAGACGCTGACAGGTATGAATGTTTAATTGCTCAACGTGTTTTGAGTGTGCAGGTCACACAAGCGGAGCAAAATCAGAGGCATAATTTGTTCCATACAAAGGGAGTTGTGAAGGAATGTTCTGTTCGCGTCATCATAGATGGAGGGAGCTGCAACAACTTGGCTAGCATGGAGATGGGGGAGAAGCTATCTCTCACCACAAGACCACATCCACATCCTTACTACATCCAATAGTTCAACAATAGCGGCAAAGTTAACATAACACGTATTGTTCGTGTGAATTTTAGTATCTCCACATATGCTGATTATGTTGATTGTGATGTGGTACCCATGCAAGCATGTTCCTTATTACTTGGTAGAGCATGGCAATTTGATAAAAAATATGTACACCATGGTAGAAACAATCAGTATACTCTTATTCATAAGGATAAACGTATTACTTTGCTTCCTATGTCTCCTGATTCCATTTTGAAAGATGGTATTAATAGAGCTAATAAAGCAAAACAGGAGCAAAATAAGAGTGAAAATCAGATTGTAGCAAAAGAATTTGAGCAACAAATGAAGCCTAATAACACACCATCATGTCATGTTGCATCTGAAATTAAATTAAAAAGTGGATGTTTACTTGCCACCAAATCTGATATTGATGATCTAGATTTCAGCAAATCTATTTGCTATGCTTTTGTGTGCAAAGAGGTAATATTTTCATTCGAGGACGTGCCTTCCTCTTTGCCTCCTGCTGTCACTAACATTTTGCAGGAGTTCGCGGACGTCTTTCCACAAGACGTGCCACCGGGATTACCACCTATTCGAGGGATTGAGCATTAGATTGACATAATTCTCGGTGCATCCCTACCCAACCGCACACCATACCTTACCAATCCAGAGGAGACGAAGGAGATTATGTGTCAAGTACATGAGTTACTCGACGAAGGTTATATACGTGAATCCCTTAGTCCTTGTGTTGTTCCTATTATTCTAGTGCCAAAAAAGGATGGTACATCGCGTATGTGTGTTGATTGTAGAGGCATTAATAATATTACTATTCGTTATCGTCATCCTATTCCTAGGCTAGATGATATGCTTGATGAATTGAGTGGCTCTATAATATTCTCCAAAGTTGATTTGCGTAGTGGATACCATCAAATTCGTATGAAATTGGGAGATGAATGGAGAACAACATTTAAAACTAAGTTTGGATTATATGAGTGGTTAGTCATGCCTTTTGGGTTAACTAATGCACCTAGTACTTTCATGAGATTAATGAATGAAGTTTTACGTGCTTTCATTGTACGATTTGTGGTAGTTTACTTTGATGATATATTGATTTATAGCAGATCTTTGGAGGATCATTTGGAACATTTACGTGCTGTTTTTATTGCTCTACGTGACGCACATTTGTTTGGTAACCTTGGAAAGTGCACCTTTTGCACTAACGAAGTATCTTTTCTTGGCTATGTCGTTACTCCACAGGGAATTGAGGTTGATAAAGCCAAGATTGAAGCTATTGAGAGTTGGCCGCAGCCCAAAACGGTCACACACGTGAGGAGTTTCCTTGGCCTCGCTGGATTCTATAGGCGTTTTGTCAGAGATTTTAGCACCATTGTTGCACCTCTCAATGAGCTTACAAAGAAGGATGTGCCTTTGTTTGGGGTACTGCATAGGAAGAAGCATTCACGGTATCGAAAGATAAGTTGACACATGCTCCTTTACTCCAACTTCCTGATTTTAATAAGACTTTTGAGGTTGAATGTGGTGGTAGTGGAATTGGGTTAGGAGGTGTGTTATTACAAGATGGTAAACCAGTTGCATATTTTTCTAAAACATTGAGTGGACCTGGTCTGAATTATTCTACTTATGATAAGGAATTATATGCTCTTGTTCGGACTTTGGAAACATGGCAACATTATTTATGGCCCAAAGAATTTGTTATACATTATGATCATGAATCTTTGAAGCACATTAAAAGTCAAGCAAAACTGAACCGTAGACATGCTAAATGGGTTGAATTCATAGAGACTTTCCCTTATGTTATTAAACACAAAAGGGAAAAGAAAATGTTATTGCTGATGCTTTGTCTCGTCGTTATACTATGCTTTCACAACTTGACTTTAAAATATTAGGTTTGGAGACCATCAAAGATCAATATGTGTATGATGCTAAATTTAAAAATGTATTGCAGAATTGTAAAGAAGGGAGAACATGGAACAAGTTTGTCGTTAATGATGGATTTGTGTTTCGTGCTAACAAGCTATGCATTCCAGCTAGCTCTGTTCATCTTTTGTTGTTGTAGGAGGCGCATGGAGGAGGATTAATGGGACACTTTGGCGTGAAGAAAACGGAGGACGTACTTGCTACACATTTCTTTTGGCCAAAGGTGAGACGGGATGTTGAGCGTTTTGTTGCTCGCTGCACTACATGTCAAAAACCTAACTCACGACTCAATCCTCATGGTTTATATATGCCTTTGCATGTCCCTACTGTTCCTTGGAAAGATATATCTATGGACTTTGTTTTGGATTTACCTCAAACAAAGAACGGGAGGGATAGCGTATTTGTTGTCGTGGATAGGTTCTCAAAAATGGCACACTTTATACCATGTCATAAAAGCGATGATGCTACTGATGTTGCTGATTTGTTCTTTCATGAAATTATTCGCTTGCATGGTATGCCAAATATTATGATTTCAGATCGTGATATTAAATTGTGTAGCCACTTTTGGAGATGTTTATGGGCTAAGTTGGGGACTAAACTGCTTTTTAGTACTACTTGTCACCCCCAAACTGATGGACAGACTGAAGTAGTCAATAGAACTTTGTCTACTATGCTTAGGGCTGTTTTGAAGAATGACAAGAAAATGTGGGAAGAATGCTTGCCCCATATTGAATTTGCTTATAATCGTTCGTTGCATTCTACTACTAAGACGTGCCCTTTTGAAATTGTATATGGTTTCCTACCTCGTGCACCTATTGATTTGTTGCCTCTCCCATCTTCGGAGAAGATTAATTTTGATGCTAAACAACGTGCTAAATTGATCTTAAAAATGCATGAGTTAACTAAGGAAAATATTGAGCGCATGAATGCTAAATATAAACTTATTGGAGATAAGGGTAGAAAACGTGTTGTCTTTGCACCTAGAGATCTTATTTGGTTAGATTTGCATAAGAATAGGTTTCCTAATTTGTGCAAGTCAAAGCTAATGACATGTGCTGATTGTCCTTTTGAGGTGTTAGAGAAAAGAAATGATAATGCATATAAAATTGAGCTGCCCGCAGATTTTGGGGTTAGTCCCACATTTAACTTTGCAGATTTGAAGCCTTACTTGGGTGAGGAAGATGATCTTCCGTTGAGGACGACTTCAATTCAAGAAGGGGAGGATGATGAGGACATCACTAACAGAGTTACACCCACAGCCCCAACTGATACATATGCATGACCAATTACTAGAGCTCGCGCATGCCAATTAATTTATCAGGTACTTTCGTTTCTTCGTAATGATTCTAATGTTCATGAGAATATGATGCTCCCTAAATTGGATACATTTGTCTTGCTTACAAATGAAGGGCCTAGCTTGGACAAGAAGGATGAACATTGGAGCAAGATCAAGCATGGAGATTATGGCATGTGCAAGGGGAGCAAGAACGGAGTAACAAATGATGATTTCAGGACTTTGAAGCCACCATAATGAGTGTGAGAAGCCTTGGACGAAATATACAAGATGCCACTTCATAGATTTCGTCCAGTGGCTATTATTGGTGCTGCGTCACCTTATTATTGGGCCAGGCCCATGTAATTTCGAAATAGCCAAGTATAGGTTGTTTTTAGAGTCTGTATGTGTGGGGAAAACAAAGTTAGGGTTGGTTTCAGACCCCTTCTCCAAGGGGCCGCGAAATTCCCCCTCTCTTTCCCCATATATACAACCCTTAGGGCATCGTTTAGTCTTTGGGTTTTGTTTAGATTAAAGTTCGCCATAGCTGCAACTTCGCGTACTTCGTTTGCGTTCAACGACCAGACAAAGACGTCACAGAACCCCACCTTGATCAATAAAGCTTTCCTCTTATATTCGCAATATCCAGATTGCAGTCTCAATTTCTTGATTGTTCTTCGTTTGCTTGCAAGAAATAGACCCTCGTGGTCAGGTTGATCGTGCTCCGGCATGTTCAATAACCTCTCGAAGTTAGTTTAGCGATTGCTAAGGCGCGACGTCTTCACACGTTCGTAGTCGGATCGTCAAAGTCTACTCCTCGGAAAGTGATAATCACAATCTCATCGAAAGACGGGACACCTTTGCCTCTATTATCATCATTGATTGGCAAGAAATCCTATGAAACTAGCAATGGAGCATCATGAATCTCCCAACACAAGAATCAACAATAACATGAGGTACAATGTAAACATGGCAATCGCAAGAAGGATCTCCACTGAGCATACAAATACACATAGTAGTAGAAGAATGGTGAATCATGTGTAAGTGCAAGCAAGGATCACAATTGTATGGTAAAGGCATAGAAAGAGGTGTATCATGCAAAGTGAACACGATAAAATGGGCATAGTGTAACAAATGTTAAATAGCCCAGAGTTGTGTGAGAGACAAGTAAAAGTAATGTGTGTAGTCCTTGCGCGAAGGTAATGGTGGTAAGGACACTCCACAGGATTCGAAATCGTCATTGCTCTCAAGAGCTCGTTCCGTCAACTCATGGGATTGTGAGGTTGATGAGTTTGCATAAGTACCTACACAAAACAAAGGCAAATGGAAAATTGACTATGCTTGGTATATGCACACATCATCCATTATGATGCGCACATGCATGTGTTGGTTATAACAAAATATCCAGTGCTCAAATAAATAAGATGCATGATACACGAACATGTCATCCATCATGAAAGGTTTGTTATTATGTATAGCATAATGGAGACTCAAATTGTGTAATGCATCACTAGCGATATGTAGAGCATTTTCATGAATGGTATGCATATGGTGCACACAATTAATGCATTCATTCAATCTATAACCAAACTCATGGCATGGCATTTGTAATGCATCGCCATATTCTTGTGTAGCAATTGTATTCGTGGGATGATGCACACAATGTATGGAATCATGTGATGTACAATCATTTTCGTGGCATGGCATATTGGACAAATTGCAAAAAAATTTGCAAAGGTAGCATAGCAATATCATCGCAAGAGAAGCAAAATCCAATAACCATCATCTCGTCATCTATGCCATAAGTGCAAATGGGATTTATTGTAATGGGGCATGCATAGTTACTATATTGAGATTGTAATTATGCAATATGGGAGATCTCACTCATGGCATATGACAAGTTTAATGGATTGTCAAACACGGCGGGACCCAAAGAATTTTCACACGATATGCTACACAACATAGAATCACAACTAGGCGATTCGACATGCTCATCATCATATTCATCCTCAATGGGTGGCATATCGAAACAAGAAATAACATGTGATGAATCCATAAGGTGATCAACATCATGGGAGCAATCGATGTCAAGATAGTCCACTAGTGGGACAAGCGAAGTACCATCACCTATGTTATCTTTAGAGCTCCGCTCTTGAGTTGTAGGCGAGGTTGTGAAAATTGACACATGGTCAATATCTTCGTCAGCTTGATGGAACCATGTGGGGCCACATCATCTCCACCATGGCCATTGGTTTTCCCATTGGAGGTAAGGACTCATCGAGGGTTGGCGCGTCGTATCGTAGGAGATCTAACACCAAAAAGGAAAACTCACTCGAAGTAGAGGGTAAGTCGTTACAAATCATAGTGGCCTCACATGCCCTTTCAACTACCTCACTCAAGTGTTGTGGCTCACTCACTCCCCCTAGGGTTCTCTCACTCATATGGTTTGTGGAGTCACTCAAATGGCTCTCAACCTCACATAGGACGTATGGCATGCTCTCATGTGTGGGGCTAGTGGTGGTCACACTCATGCTCTCAAAGGAAATGCACTCAATGTTATATGGTGGAGTCACTCATCTCACTCATGGGGCGGTGGCTCTCCTCACATAGTTATTGGGTCATCTCATCATATGTGGGTGTCGGAGAGATGTATGTGAAATTGTCTCCATGCTCAACTCCATTTGCCAACGTGGTTGAAGGGATAGTCCCATGCTCATCCTCCTCATCCATAACGCCTCCAAAGATGAATGCCAAGGATGTGGCCAATCATCGCTCTCCTAGGAGACAAAAGAGAAGGTCTCATGTGTAGTCTCGTAGCTTGACTCATAGTATGAGTCCCGTTGGGGCATCGCCTACATGTCGCTGAAGATGTTCAAGCTCGTGTCATGGTTGAATGGGATGGTCCATTCTTGACCGTCTTATCGTCGTCTTGTTGTAGGAGGCCCATAAGATGTGGCTCGTCGTAGGTCCTCTTCAGGACCAAAGGGATTTTCCCATCCTCGGGCATCTTCCTCTAGGGGATTCCAAAGGTGGAAGTGTCACCCTCGCTTGTGAGTGGTCATATTGGACTGGTGGATGTCGACTTAGGTGGACTCATTGGAAGTAGGCAAAGATATCGTATGTCCAAAGGCGAAGATGACTTTGTAACACTTGGCGAAGATGCTGAAGTGGAGGTGGTAGCTGTAGCTTCCTCTTGGTGGCGCTCGTCTTATAGTCTTCTCTTTTTCTCATTGAGTTCGGTCGTAGCTTGATGTAGAGCTTGTTGTGACTTGTAGGTTTGTGTGTGTCAAGCATCTTCATGTTGATTGCGTCGTTGTCGTGCCTGGGCTTGTAGCAGATGGCATCCTACGTCATCATGCACATTATGCTTGGAGTGACTTGTCCTTCATGATGATGTGGATGATGAATGTGATGATGGTTGCCATGGAGATGTGGACATGGACGAATTGCGCTTGCATCGCATGGGATCTCCAAAGATTTGCGACTCGCTCGCCGCCGCCTTGAGGTTTACGAAGGGGAAGAAGACTTGTAGTCAGACAACACTTGTCGAAATTCCTCCATGTGTTTGTCCAAAATTTCGTTGAATGCGTCGTCCATTTGTTTGTCCAACCTTTCGTCGAGGCAGTCAAATGTGCCGTTGATGTTGTCCCTTCTCCGTGCTTAGGAGTGTCGCATGTCGACGACAAAGTGGCCGATGCACTCTCGCAAGGAAGATTGTGCACCTTGCATTTTTCGTTGTAGTCTGACGTGGTGAGTGTTGATGTAGTTGTTTGTGTCATCGTTATCGTCGAAGACCGGAGATGATGTGCTTTGCCTATCCATCACTATACTCGAGAAAATGTGAGTGGAAGAAAGGGAAGAACTAGACTGTAATACCCCATATGTGATACCTTCCATATATTGCAATAAAGCTTTACCAGTTGATCCTTGTCCTTTCCTTGGGGGTTCTTTTTCAATTATGCATTCTTATTGTCACTGCATTGTCATGTTATCTTTTCTTTTGCATTCATGCATTACTTCATCTTCACCATTGCATCATGATCATCATGGCATTCTTTCACTAGTCTTTGTGTTGGTCCTTGTCCTAGCTTGTCATGTGAGTGCACCTTGTTCTTGTGAGTGGTGGTGGTAAGATCATGACCATGCTAAACCCTACCCTTTTTTTCTTCTAGCACCACTCACCACTTCTCTCATCCCTTCCCCTTCTTTTAACATTCTTTAAGTATTTTTTGCAAGTGGCTTACCTCTTCTTTTAAATGTTCATCTCCTCTCCACTTCTTTGGTACCTTGACATAAGTCACCTTGCAAAGCCTTGCCTCATTTTGAAATGATTTGGTCAGGTTCAAAAATGACAGAAGTTTGAACCATATTCAAACTTGTTTTATTTTTCTACCTCTAAAAATGCCCAAGTCATTTTTATAAAATAAGGCATAAATCCAGGAGCTAGGGGATATTTTACTTCTCTCCAAAGTCCTTTTTTTTTGGCATGTGCTTTTTCATTTTGTTTTTCTGTCTGAGGAAAAATAAAAAATAAAAAGAACAGCAGCAGCAGTCAACAGCAGCGCCGCCCAGCAGCTTATGGGCTCGGCCTCCCCCTCGGCCCAGCAGCAAGCACACGCCAGCAGCCCAGCTGCAGCCCGCGTGCGTCCATCTCTCCTATTCTCACCCGCGCCCCCGCATACCCCCTCTGCGTCGCGCCCACGTGGCCAGGATGGGCCCACAGGTCAGCCGCTCTGCCGCCGTCCCTGTAACATCCCAAATTTCCAATTTGGAATGTTTTACAATTATTAGCTAAGCATCTATGCATTCTTTTATTGAGTGGCATTTGGAAATTTCAGAGGCATTTGAGTTTTATCTGACTTTGGATTCAACTTGGCATCTAAAATTTATTTCAAAAATCCCTGACAAGCACTTGTTCAAAAGTGTGAGAGGAGCTAACATGACACTCCAAAAAGTCAGAAGAAAACAATGCCAAAATTTTTGAATTCAAATTTGAGTTTCATTTGGATTTTTAGAAAAATGTTTTTATAAAGTTTTTATTTAGCCTCTGAAAAATAGTTCATCATGTAGGATTTATTTTTCTGATTTTTTTGATATATATATGTCCTATATTAAAATATTTTATTTTCTATCTATATTTTTTTCTCTCTCTGTTAAAAAAAAGTAAAAAAAAAAACGCAGCCCAGCAGGCCCATGCCCAGGCGCTATCTTCTTCTTCCTCGAATCCTTACGGAAACATGTACGCACGCATGGAGGGCAGCACCCCACCTCGCGCCCCACCCCCTCCCCTTCTCTCCCTCGCCCAGAAACTGCTCTGAATGGAACCCCCTCGCATTCCTCTACCCGTTCCCCTTCACTAGTGCGCCTTAATTCCTTCTCTAATGGCCACCATGAGAGCTTGAAACTACAGCCATTAACACCTCTTGCCCCACCCAACTCTGGACCTTCCCAAGCCCTATAAAAGGCACACCGCGATTCCCTCTCACCCCTCCTCCGAAGCCCTCTCCTTCTGGAGCATTTCCCCCTCCCTAACCTCGCCAATTGCTCGCCGGAGTTCGTGTATTCCGGCGACTTCTCCACCACGTCAGGAGGCGATACCGACACCGCGGTACTGCTCCTCGGATCCGCATCACCTTGCTCTTCACCGTCCCGCACGCGTCCTTCGCCGAAACATACCGGAGTCACCTTCTTCCTCGTCTCCGGTGACAAGTCCGGTGAACACCCTGTCCGAATTTTTTTTCTTTTATCAGTATATTTTCCAATTTAGATTCTTTACCGAATCTTGTTTCTAGTATACCTTTTAGTCTATAGATCCGATTTAGTTGATTCTTTTTCCTACGGTTTCGTAGAAATACCCTCTATCCAGAGAACCAAACAAAAAATATTTTTGACAATTTTAAAATTTGAATTCAAATAGATTTGAATTCAAACTTCGTTAGGCCATAACTTGAGTTTCGTAACTCCGTTTTGGGTGATTCTTTTTGCTAATAGAAGCTTGTGACATGTACCTTCTGTTAAAACCAAAACCATTTATTTTTGTTGCTGTGAAAATTACATTCTGTACAGAAACATTATTTTGGTGTTTTTGGAGTTTTTCGAAATCTTTTATTCGTTTTCTTTTTGATTCTTTGCTTGTATGCTTATGTATGTTATTGCTTGCTTACGCTAGATCATCCGGAGTGCAAAGCTTGCTACTACGAATCTTTAGAGTTTAACGAACGTCAGCAAGGCAAGTTCACACTTTGATCATAAGTTTAAATACCCAGTTTTTACTATGCATTAGTTTCACCCTCAAAGATTGCATGAGTAGGATTGGGAACATGTGATTATGCTATGTAGTTTATGTGGTAGGAACCTATGACCTTTTATCACCCCGGGATTTTATTCGTTATATCATATGTTGCTTAGCCATGCTCATAGACGAGGATTGGTATGTGTGATACATCCAAGTTGCGAGAGATAATAATTTTATCGGGACAACATAAGGTGGCAACTTTAATACACATCTGGGTGGATTGTTTGGGGCACCTGGAGAAACCAGTGTTTGCCCAAGGGGAATCCCGGAGTACCCGCGTGATTACCCTAGCTCCGCCACCCAGGCTCAAAGGGATCATAAGATATTTCATGCCTAGAAACTTCCGTGTGCAGCCACAAGCCATTATGGGCTCTGGCATAGTTGAGTAAGTTGTGTGACCTCTTTCCGTGGTAGACTAGCTGATGTAGGGGAAAGTAGGTGTACCGGTCTACCCAGGGTTTAGAGAAAATACTTCAGAAAGGCTATGTCTCGATCTTCCGATCATGGAGGTGGTCGAGTCTTGTGGGGAAAAGTGCGCAAACCTCTGCAGAGTGTACAAACTAATCATGATTAGCCGTGTCCCCGGTTATGGACAACTTGAGTATCTAGAAGTGAATTATTGGTTGATCTCATCACTTTATTTAATAAAATCATTGGGTTACTAATAACTTGGGAATTTTGGGATTGAGTTGGAGGAATCTTCTCAATAATGGCATTTTAATTTAGTAGTAAATAAAAATTTATTCCTTTGTTGTAGGGTAAAATTGGCTTTATGCAAAAAAAAATTAAACTTAGAGCCTCCACCAGCTAAATTTGCATATAGAGATAGTCTTTTTCATTATTATTATTCTATGGTGTGAAATTGCCAGCATATTCCATGTGCTGACCTACACGGCTGCAACGTCTCATGTTGCAGAGTTTTCCGACGAGGATATTAAAGGTGCGATAGGTCGTTGTTCTGCACTCAGTTTGCCTTGGAGTTGATGGACTCATTTTACTTTTGATGCGCAGTTATTTTATCCAGATGGCCTTCGGCCATATTATTGTAATAAATACTCTTTTGAGGACCTCGATGTAATAAAGTGTGTGATTGAACTCTGTTATAATTCATCGAGTACTGTGTGTGTCAGCATACCGATCCAGGGATGACACTTAAGCACAGAGACTTCGATCCATTTGGGTCGGGTCGCTACAGTCCCGAGCGCAGCAGAGTGCTCGTCCTCGTCGCCGATGTGCTCTCCGGCCACCGACGCCTAGGAGATCATGTCCGACAAGTTCCCCGTCGTCGACTACGTCTCCTGCTACCTCTACGGCCCGAGGGACGCCAAGTTCGACCACCTCCTCGTCGAGTTCTCCCGCATCAGCCCCCGTTCTTCTCCGGCGAGATTCCACCACCTCCGACCTCCTCGCGGCTAACCAAGCACACCTCCATGCTTGTGGTGAGTTCGCGCACCTCCCCGACCCCTTTTTCTCCTTGTTTGCTTGCTCTAACCATGCTAGTCGCGCGCACCCGAGCTCATCGTTGTCGGGCCTCGTCTCCGGCGAGTGCCCCGACCACCGTTGCTCCTCCGCGTTTGTCCATCATCTTCGCCGTGTCACGTTGGGTCTGCATGTGCTCTTGCCGCTCCGTTTGGGCACATATTTTGTCGCGCCGTAGTTCGTCGCCGCCGCCTCTGTTGCTTGCCGCCGGTGATGTTGTAGTGCTCCATAGGCCCTGCTTGTGCTTGTCACGGATGCGGAACTCCTCTAGGAGCACATCGCACGCCTCCGCCGCCCGTTTAGGTCGCCGGAGCTGCTCCGATGAGCTCCTCCGACCGGCTCTGTTTTTCCCCTCCGTTATGCTTCTTCGGATAACACTTAAGGCCATGTTCCCCTTCTCTACCAGACGAACCCACATAGCCCAGTGCCCTGAGCCTCTCCCTCGCAGTGCGCAGACGTGGGTTCGGTTCCGCGTCGGGGCAGTGGATTAGCCCCCTTTTGCCATTTTGTGTGTACATGGCAGTCGACCCCACCTGTCGGCCTCTCAGCTCCTCACACCCACACCCGCACCCACTCGGCGCCACCTTAGCTCCCCTAGACCCACTAGTCAGTGACTAGGGTGAGTCCAGGCCGTGTCAGTTTATCCTTGTTTTCTTTTCTGTTTTTGTTTTTATATTATTTTCTGCATTTTCTTTTGCATATTTATATCTTTTAATATATGCATCTGTTGAAAATGCTTTATATATGAAAACTGCCTAGTTTCTAGTGTAGAATACTTATATGCAGAGATTGCCATGTTAAAAACATTTAAATTGATGTTTGAATTATTTGGAGTTTAAATTTTGCTCAAACTTGTTAAAATCATAACTAATTAACCACAACTCCAAATTTGACAAACTTTATATGCATTTGGGGTGGAAAAATGTGTAGATTAAGTTGGTGCTGTTGTTTTGCATGTATAACAACTTTAAAATATGACTTTCTCAGATATGTCCTATATGCTTTTTTATGAACTTGGGAGTTTCCGGAAATTGTTGTTTGTTCTTTCTGGCCCATTTAAATTGCTAACATGATGTTGTTGGTCCTAGTTGCACCCATTGCCATGTTAACCAACTTATAAAACTTGTTGGGTGCTTGTTTAAATCATCTACATAACCACTTGTGTCTATGCTAGTTTTGTTTCCCTTTTTGCTTGTGTTCCTACTTGCTTGTGAACTTGTTCATTGCCATGTTACTTGCGCACTCATCTTGTCCCTAGGAGTTGCATCATATCCTACCCATGTCCATATGCATCATATCATGCATCATGTGTTTGAGCATTGCATGATGATTGATTGTTGTTCTGGTGTTTGCATTTTGTGTTGGTTAGAGTCCGGTGACGATTCGGAGTTCGAGGTTCCTTTCGAGACTGAATTTGAGGAGCAAGGTACAATCCCCCCGTGGACTCAACAGGCAAGATGACCATTCCCCGATATCACCTCTATCTTTGCCTATGCTAGTTATCTCGTTCTTTTAGATATGCCTCGATGCCTAGTCATGTTTGTCAGCCTCCTATTGTTGTCATGAAACACTCTAACCGCCTTCCTAGCAAACCGTTGTTTGGCTAAGTACGCTTTGCTCAGCCCCTCTTATAGCCTTGTTAGTTGCAGGTGAAGTTTTGAAGACTACTCCATGATGAACTTGAGATTGGGATAATACAATATATATATGCCTGTTGAACTAATGCACCTATATATTTGCTATGGATGGAAGGCTTGGCCTTCTGCTTGGTGTTCTGTTCCACTCATGCCACCTTAGGAACCGATAAACCGTGTTATGTTCCTTGATTTTTGCATTCCTAACACGGTTGGGGTTTATGGCCCCCCTTGATAATTCGCTCTGTTTAAAGCTTTTCCAGCAAGGCCCAACATTGGTTTTACATTTGCCTAATAACTAAAACTTGCATAGGGCGTTACAAACCCGAGTTCTTAATTAACAACCCGGGCCAGTGCTCCTCATGAGTGTTGGTCCAAACTGGGCGGACTGCATGGACACCTTGGGGAAACCCGATGTCTGGTATTTTCCTGTAGGCTGACCTATCCGGTCGTGGCCTGAGACGAGATACGTGCGGCTACTATCAGGGTGTCGGCACGCGGGGAGGTCTTGCTGGATTAGTTTTACCTTTGTCGAAATATATTGAGCACGGGATTCCGAGGATACTCAGATCTTCCCACTTTGGAGTTGTGACTCCGCGGATCGTGAGCTTGTGATGGGCTAAGTTGGGACACCCCTGCTAGGTTTGATCTTTCGAAAATGGTGCCCGCGGTTATGTGGCAGAGGGGAATTTGTTAACATCTGGTTGTAGATAACTTGACACCTTATCCATAAGAATACACTACTTGTATGAGTAACCGTGATGGTCTCTTTCCGAAGGGCTTCGGGAAGTGAACACAGTGGGGTTATGTTTGATCGTGAGTAGTTAGGATCACTTCTTGATCAACTTGGCGATCGTTGGCACTTGTTCTCTTCTCGCTCTAAACTCGTAAGCTAGTGCTTAGTGCTTGCTGCAACCTCTTTAATAACCTTTCCACACCTAAGGCTTTGGTAGCTTTGATATCCGGGAATGGGATTGCTGAGTCCTTTGTGGCTCACAGATTCAACACACACCAGATGCAGGTACCGCCGAGAACAATGCAGGAGATGGTTCAAAACTTCACTGGGAGTTCGACGAAGAGCGTGGACGTTATTATGTTTCGATCCCGACGATCAGTAGTGGTGCTTACTAGGAGGATCTGGGCTTGTGTTTATGGTATCTTTCTCGTTTGGATTTCGTCCGTAGTCGGACCGCGTGTTATTTGGATGATGTATGCTATTGTTTTCATTGTGTGACGTGGCGAGTGTAAGCCAACTATCTTTTCTATTTCATCCCTGAACTTTTACATACGATGTGCAAAGATACCATACTTGAGATCATTCTAGTATGCGCTTATGTCTCTAAGTCGTGCCTCGACACGTAGGAGACATAGTCGCATACTAGGCATTACATAGACCAAATGTACCTTTTCCAATGTTGAAGATGGATTAATGATCACTCAATAATGTATTATGGAATCAGCAGAATTGGTACAAGATCTTATTAATTCTCACACCTACACAAGGAAGTCTTATGGAGTAGCTTGGTGAGGACAGTGGCGCAAAAGTTTGATGGAATTGTTAGCAAGAGTCAATAATGTTGAAAGAGATTCAAAAATTTGCAAGTGCAACAAGTAGACCAATAGCAATGAATGGCATGCGGAAACACACACACGCAGAGATAAATGGGGTCCTGCAACCAAGGAATGAGCACAAAATGTGCAATCCATGGAAAACGCTCGTGTTGCACAACTCTAGAGAGACACTTGCATGATTGCTTGATAGGCGAATACGACACTTGTGCACAACCTATGAGATGCAAAATGTATCAACTTTCTATCCCAAGTATGTTATGTATATATGATTCTCGATGTTTCGCACACGATGACCCAAGATGATCAATGATGTTATATGACATGCAATGTGGCAATGCTATGGCTATTGCTTACAAGCTCTTTGCTTTTCTCTTTGCTTAAAATCTTTTTATGGCCCATATCTGCAACGCTCAAACCAAGATAGTAAGTGTGTATATGTCGGAACAATGTATGACACATTAGATGATACAATGATATATGCACGCAACAGATGGTGCGGCTCGATGGCCACTGAAATGCAGATGTAGCGTTGCCTGGAAATACTCAAATGGCTAGTCTTCATAGGAAAGTGACGCAAAATGGGATTTGGGTTAACAATGCAATGGCAAGACATGATGTACAATGATGTAGTCAAGGTTACCGTCGGTGGTGTCAAAATGATGATAAAGTGGACAATGTCGATGTTGAGTCCGTGGCGATGATGAGTGGCGGTGTTCTTGATGTAGAACCGTTCCTAATTACCCGAACCACCTTATGAAATAGAAAAACCATGAACTCAAAATCTCAAACAGAAAATGTCAAATGGTGGTAGCAAAATGCGGTGGTGGTTTCAGAGTTGGCAATGCGGAATTGAAGTGGTTCGTTATGCATGTCAGAATAGAAGTCACCATCCGTAAGTAGCCTCAACACCTTAGGAGACACAAAACACAACTCAAACAACCTCAAATGCAATGGGGAACATAATGGTTTAGGTTGCGGTAGTTTATGGTGGTAATGCAGATGACATGGTGGAGGCCCTATGCAAGGATGCCAGAGTTCCAAAAATTTGATGGAGTCAAATGAAGGTGGTGGTATTTTCGTATGATGGGGAATGTTAATAGCTACAAAACGAGCTAAACAACTTCAAAATTGAACTCCAGATGAATTAGTTATGGACAAAGCGGTAAAACAGGGGAGACAGAAATCCCGGGGGTCGGATGTCCAGGGGCAAGGCTGGATTTCCGAGGAGTAATGACCAGAACCTTGCGTGATTTTGCCCCTGGGGAGCCGGATGTCTGGCCGGGATCCAGATGGCCCAGATGTCCGGCCGGTAGCCCGGATGTCCGGCCCGACGATTCTAGATCGGGATTTGGACATCGAAACTTGATTTGGGGGTAGAAATTGATGATTCCAAGGTAAAAAAATTGATAAGATTTCGTGGATGGAAGTTGGATAAAAGTTGAGGGAAGATAGATCCATAAGTAAGACAGCATCCATGGATCCAGTCCAACAAAATATCGGCACACCAACAAACCACAAAAAATGGTAGGGCTATTTTTGTGGGGATTTTCGAAATTGGACAAAACAAGGCGAAATTAGGCTAGAAAGTGGGGGTAGGGACTCCAAATTCGTGATCAACATGGCTCATGGTACCAAGATGATACGGAGTGAGGCCGGTCTTTCAAGATTGGACCAGACCGTGTGAAGAACACGAGAGGCAAAATGAGAGGAAACACTCAAATTAACTTGATCCAATCACACATGTGCTAGATCCAAACACACAAAGAGATCACAAAGATCCAAATCCAACAAAGGGGGATACAAAAGGGGTAACTAGTTCGTCTCAATCCTAGGGGGAAGGAGGTCTTGAATCCATGAAATATCTTTCCACAAGGGGGTCTTAATGGAAATATGCCCTAGAGGCAATAATAAAATGGTTATTATTATATTTCCTTAATCATGATAAACTTTTATATTCATCCTAGAATTGTATTGACCGGAAACTTAAATACATGTGTGAATACATAAACAAATACCGTGTCCTAGTGAGCCTCTACTAGACTAGCTCGTTGACCAAACATGGTTAAGGTTTCCTGACCATGGATATGAGTTGTCACTTGATAACAGGATCACATCATTAGGAGAATGATGTGATGGACAAGACCCATCCGTTAGCTTAGCATATTGATCGTTCAATTTATTACTATTGTTTTCTTCATGTCAAATACATATTCCTTCGACAATGAGATTATGCAACGCCCGGATACCGGAGGAATACCTTGCGTGCTATCAAACTTCACAACGTAACTGGGTGATCATAAAGATGCTCTACAGGTATCTCTGAAGGTGTTTGTTGAGTTGTCATAGATCGCGATTAGGATTTGTCACTCCGCGTATCGGGGAGGTATCACTGGGCCCTCTCGATAATACACATCATAAGCTTCCAAGCAAATGACTAAGGAGTTTAGCCACGAGGTCTTTTTAGTATTTTTCTTTGTTGACCTTGTGGTTGCATCGTCGTGTCAAGTTGATGGTCTTAGCATCTAGTCTTTTAGAGTTTCGAGTTCTAGTTATAAGTTGTCACGCCGTCGTCACAACATCTTCATTGCCCATACCATATACCACCACTGATTCGTATCCATATACCACCACCGATCCGTATCCATATACCACCACGGATCCATATCCATATACCACCACCGATCTGTATCCATATACGACCACCGATCTGTATCCATATACCACAACAGATTTGTATCCATATACCACCACCCCTACCATATACCATCACCGCTGCTATATCCTAGCACCACATATCCACCACCAATCCGAATTCTTTTCGTATTAGGTTTGTTTTCGAGATCGATATAGTTTCGGTTTCGTGTTTCCTTGCCATAGTAGGTCTCGGGGAAAAAAGACCCATGGCAGTTTTTAGGCCAAAATTTCTGCTAGTGAATTTTTTCCCTATCCTGTTTTTAGGCTTTTCTGAGTCTTTTGAGAGACTCGCCATCATATTGATTTTTGGTCGCACTTTTTAGTCGTCGTTGCCCCGTTTTTCGAAAAAAATAGTCAAAAATTTCCGTGCCTATCCTATTATTTTATTTGGGAAGAGTTTTGAGACACTCTCCGTTATAGTGTTTTTTCGGCAAAAAGAAAATGAGCGAAAGAGGCAGCAAAAAAAATCAAAGTGTGCTTTTCCCTTGATTACGTGCAGCGTCGTGATTTTGTTCGCGTTCTAGGCTCGCATCTCTAGTACAATCTCGCCTAGGACTAGGACAGTACCGTCGTTGAGCGTTTATTCACCTTTACATCTCTGAATTGATCATTGCTGACATTTTTGCTACCATATCATAGGCCTTCTCAGCTCCACATACATCTACATCATGCATTTGACACCACCTGGCAATCGCTTTGTCCAAGCTTTGAGAGTTTTGAATACAACGGTTGCCAATCACCACCTGCTGCTGGGTAAGAATTGGTAAGAGGTTGAGATTTGCTTGACGGATTTATGAATTTCGACAACACCGCCGCCACTTCCTAGTAGCTTGTAGGATCATATTGTGTGTTTCTCTTGCTGCTAACCATGCTAGGATCACAAGCGGGTGAGCTGGACTGGGAGAACATGACGAACAAGGAGCTCCATGATAAATTCCAGGAGATGGTGGGTCAACAGACAGAAGATGTGAGGACCAGTTTTGGCAACGCACTAGCGAGGATGGATGACATTGAGAAGTCAATTTACACCAAGTTGGATGCCAAATTCGCCGAAGTGCTTGCGCTTCGGTGATGCCCCGAGACCGATGCTCTAGTTACCTTCTTTTTATTTTGTTGGTGTTATGTGTTTCAACTGTTTGTTGCCTTGGTTATGATCTATTCCCATGTGGGTTATATCTTATGGATTCATTTTGTTGCTTTGTTGTTTTACTTATTGCATTGCCATGCCCATAATTGTCATATTGCATTGTGCCCTTGTCATTTTTCTATTTCAACATGCTCATCATCTGCATTGTGAGGTCCATCTTGTTGTGCTTGCACTATGTTTATTTTGTTGCTTGCCCTATGCATATGTCCCATACAACACCCATCATTCTTATTCTTCCTCTTATTCTTTTACTTCTTCATGCAAGTGAGTTCTTTGCTGCCTCCAATAATGTTCATTCTCTTCCAACAAATTCTAGACCATGCCTTATACCTCTTTGTCAAGTTTAATCTCTTTTAAAGTTGTTTTGGTTGGGCTAAGAATTTACTCAAGTTTGAATCAAATTCAAACTTTTTAAATTTTTTGTCTCTAAAAGTTCTCAAACAAATTTTATTAAATCGTGCATGTCCCCAGGAGCATGAGGATATTCTGATATATTCCAAAAAAATTCCCTATGTCCCCCTCCTTTTTCTTTTCTCAAATCTATTTATTATAAAAACAGAGAAAAGGGAACTACCTTTCCTTATCTGGGCGCTGCACTTGGGCCTTCACAGCATCAGGGGCCCAACAGCAGCCTCGCAGCGCAGCCCACCAGTCCTCCAGCACAGGTCGTCCCCTACCTCTGTACGGCGCACATCCAGGGGCTCCATGTCGGCCGCCTCTATGATTTCACGGCCGGAGTTCCTCCCCATGCCCTATAAAACCTGCCTCCCGAACCCTACGCTCCTCCTCCTTCCATTTTCCCCCTCTTCTCCTTCCCTCGCCGCTACCCACGTGTTGAGTATACGTTGTCCTCCGTACATGTATAGGACTAGGGGTCTGTATTTATACCGCTGTATCTCTCTCTCTCCCCTCGTATATTTGTACATCTTGGGAGACAAGTAGAGGTCGGTCCACCCTGTACCTATATATGTGCCATGCACACGATCAATGGAATTATCGATTCGTGCAATCTCATTCTTCTCAACAAACATGGTATCAGTTTAGCACGCCGATCCCTTTCCCGACTTCCGCTCCAAGCCGCCGCCGCCGCCCTACAGCCGCCGCCGCCATCGCCGCGCCGCCGCTGTTCGCCGCCGCCGCCGCCGCCCTTCCCTGCAGCCGCCGCCTCCGCGCCGCCGCTGCACTCCTCCACCTCCTCCCTCCCCTAACCACCGCCGCCCCCTTACCCTACCCGCGCCGCCGCCCTTCTCCTACCCGCGCCGCCGCCCCCTTCTCCTACCCGCGCCGCCGCCCCCTTCTCCTACGCCGCTGCTCCCATGGCCTCTCCCGGCTCCAACAACACCAACCCCTTCGCCGGCCCCATTCCCGATGCCACCGCCGTACGCGATCTCGACATCCACACCCGCGTCCCCATCAAGCTCGATCAGTCCACCTCCTCCTACTACGCGTGGAAGACCTACTTCAACCTTGTCTTCCGCGAGTACCACATCCTCGAGCACGTCGACGGGACCGTTGATGGCGATCGCATGGCGGATGACCCGGACTGGATGGCCATTGAGGCCTCTCTCATCCGGTGGTTCTACCTCACCATCTCCCCCGACATCTTCCACACGGTCGTCTCGGATACTGACGACGCGTGTGCTGTGTGGACCAAGATCAACAACCTCTTCACCGATAACCAGCTTCAACGTCTTGTGTTTTTACAGCAGGAATTTTTTGGGTGCCACCAAGACGACTCCTCCATCGACGACTACTGCATGCGCCTCAAGCGCCTCGCCGATGAGCTCCGCGACATCGGCGCCAAGGTGTCAGATGAGCTCATGCTCAGCACTCTCACCGCCGGCCTCAACGAGGACTTCGGCAACGTGGCATCCAACCTCTCCCTGCTGCCGAACCCAACCTTCCAGTCTGTCGTGGCGTATTTACGCTTGGAGGAACGACGGATGAAGAAGGTGAAGGCCCGGGTCCAGCACACCGCCCTCGCCGCCGGGACCTCCCGCGGCCCGCCACCACCCGCCCCGCACCATCCCCGACCACCGGCGCCCCCGGGCTTCTACCCGCTCCCGCCCGCTCCGCCCGCCCCGGCTGCCCCGCAGCAACAGCAGTCCGGCGGGGGTGGCGGCCGCCGCAACCGGCGCCGTGGGGGCGGGGGCGGAGGGCGCCCCCAACAGCAGCAGCAGCAGCCCGGGTACGGAGGGGCTCCACGCCAACATCCGCCCCTCCCGCCCTGGGCCGTCGGCGCCAACCCTTGGACCGGCGTGGTCCATGCATACCACATGCCGGTCCCACGCGCCGCGGGCATCCTCGGGCCCCACCCGACCGGCCCTCAGGCGCACCTCGCCGCCGTCCCTCACCAGGTGGGTGCGGGCGGCTATGCGCCCGGCGGCTACGTTCCAGGTGGCTACATGCCTCCTCCCTACGCGCCACAGCCCGCGCCCGCTCCACTACCTCCGGCTCCATGGGATCCCGCCCTGCTCGCTGCCCTCCACTCGGCACCGTCTCCCTCCAACTACGGAGGTGGCGGTGATTGGTACATGGACACGGGGGCCACCACCCACATGACGTCGCACCCCGGTAACCTTGTCTCCTCCCTCCCGATTACCACTTCGAACCGCATCACCTTCGGTGATGGTTCCTCCGTTCCCATTACTCATGTCGGTCATAGTTTCTTTCCAACTAACTCTACGCCTATTAACATGTCTAATGTACTTGTCTCACCTCACCTCGTTAAAAATCTCGTTTCTGTTCGTCGTCTTACCCGTGATAATCCTCTTACCATTGAATTTGATGGTCTTGGTTTCTCTGTGAAGGACGCCCGTACCAGGATGGTGCTGCACCGATGTGACAGCCCTGACGACTTGTACCCAGTACACTCCGCCTCCACCACCGCCGCCACCACCTCTCCAGTCGCCCTCGCCGCCGGAGTTGACATTTGGCACGCACGTTTGGGTCACCCCAACTCCACCGTCCTTCGCCAGATTCTCAGGAGTTTTTCATTTTCATGTAATAAATTCGACGAACACACTTGTCATGCTTGTCGTCTCGGCAAGCATGTTCGTCGTCCGTTTAGCGAGTCAAACACTATTTCTTCTTTTCCGTTTCAGTTAGTCCATAGTGATGTTTGGACCTCTCCCGTTGCGAGCAACACGGGCTTCTTATATTATCTTGTGTTACTTGATGATTTCTCTCACTTTGCATGGACGTTTCCACTCCGTCGCAAATCCGATGTGCTCGCCACCCTCACAGCCTTCTACTCCTACATCACTACCCAATTCGGGCGCCCCATCCTCGCCTTCCAGACTGACAACGGAAAAGAGTTTGACAACGCTGCCACCCGACATCTCCTCGCCTCTCACGGCACCACCTTTCGTCTCACATGTCCATACACATCCCAGCAAAACGGCCGAGCCGAAAGGCTTCTCCGCACTCTTAATGACTGCGTTCGCACGCTGCTCTATCACTCCAACGTGCCCCCTAGATTCTGGCCCGACGCTCTCGCCACCGCCACTCTCTTAGTTAACATCCGGCCTTGTCGTCCTCGCTGGAACTATTCCCCCCACCACCTTCTCTTCGGTTCCCCTCCGTCCTATGATGGTCTTCGTATCTTCGGTTGTCTGTGTTACCCCAACACCACCGCCACCACTCCCCACAAACTCGCCCCTCGCTCTGTAGCATGTATCTTCCTAGGTTACCCCCCTAACACCAAAGGTTACCGGTGCTACGACCCCGTGTCCCATCGCGTGTACACTTCCCGGCACGTTTACTTTGATGAGCTGGTTTTTCCTTTTCATCAGGTACCTCCTCCTGCAGTGGCCCCGGCACCCCATGGTCTATCGGATGCGGACCCGGCGCAGCTCCCGGTGCGGCCTCTCCTGGCCCCGGCGCGGCTCTCGCCGGCTCCTCCCGGCGCCTCCTCGGCGCGACCCCCACGGCGACCTCCGCCCCTATTGCGGATGCGGCCTCGGCGCAGCCCCGCGTGGCCACCGGCGGCCCCTCGCCTTCCATCTCACCGGATGGACCCCCGGCCGCCGCATCGCCTGGAGAGGCGGGTCGTCGCGCCACCTCGCCTGGAGAGGCGACCGCCGCACCGCCTGGAGAGGCGGCCCGCCGCGCCGTCCCGCCCGACCCTGCCCTCTCGGCCGGTCCATCTACGCCGACGGGCGCCACGGGCCCCGATGCTTCATCGCCAGCTGCCCCTCCCGCGGCCGCCCCGTCTACCACTGGCGTGGTGACCCGGTCCCGCACCGGTATCTACCGTCCCAGCACGCGCTATGATGCTGATGAGTACGCGTGCGCGGTGTCGACATCATCCTCTCCACCGTCGCCCATTCCCTCGTCTGCCCGCGCAGCCCTTCGTGATCCACACTGGCTTGCCGCAATGCGCGAGGAGTTTGACGCGCTACAGCGCAACCGCACCTGGCAGCTTGTGCCGCGACCCCCTCATGCCAACGTCATCAGTGGCAAATGGGTGTTCCGCCACAAGACCAACCCGGATGGTTCTCTCGAGCGCTACAAGGCTCGCTGGGTGGTGCGTGGCTTTCGCCAACGCGCAGGAGTGGACTTCACCGACACCTTCGCCCCGGTTGTAAAACCGGGCACGATTCGGACGGTGCTCCATCTCGCAGTCTCCCGTGCCTGGCCCGTGCATCAGTTGGACGTTTCCAACGCTTTTCTGCATGGTCATCTCACGGAGCGAGTTCTCTGTGAGCAGCCGACTGGCTTCGTCGACGCCGAGCATCCTGATCACGTCTGCCTGCTCTCTCGGTCTCTCTATGGCCTGAAGCAGGCCCCGCGGGCGTGGTACCAGCGCATGGCTGGGTTCCTACAGCAGCTTGGGTTTCACACCACCCGCTCCGACGCATCTCTGTTCGTCTATCATCAGGGCACCGCTACCGCCTACTTGCTGCTCTATGTGGACGACATTATCCTGACGGCATCCTCGCCTGGGCTCCTTCAGCAGCTCACGGCTCGTCTTCGTGATGAGTTTGCCCTCAAGGATCTGGGAGCACTGCATTACTTCCTTGGCATTGAGGTCGTTCGCCGCACCGACGGGTTCTTTCTGCATCAGCAGAAGTACGCCCATGAGCTTCTTGAGCGCGCGGGTATGCTTAATTGCAAAACCGCGTCCACGCCTGTTGACACCAAGGCGAAGGTGTCTGCCTTGGAGGGTTCCCCCGCGCCGGATGCAGCGTTCTATCGTTCCATTGTTGGTGCTCTGCAGTATCTCACACTCACTCGGCCTGATTTGCAGTATGCAGTCCAGCAGGTGTGCCTCCATATGCACTCTCCACGTGACTCTCATTGGACTCTGGTGAAGCGTATTCTCCGATACATACGCGGCACCATGAGCATGGGACTCACTCTGACGGCATCCACCTCCATCGACATGGTTGACTACTCCGACGCCGACTGGGCCGGTTGCCCGGATACGCGTCGCTCTACGTCAGGCTACTGCGTCTACCTCGGGCCCTCGCTGATTTCGTGGTCGTCCAAGCGACAGCCCACGGTCTCCCGCTCGAGCGCCGAAGCGGAGTATCGGGCAGTGGCTAACGCCGTTGCCGAGTGCTCTTGGCTCCGTCAGCTGCTTCAGGAGTTGCTTTGTGTGGTTCCTAAGGCCACGATCGTCTACTGTGACAACGTCTCCGCCGTCTACCTCTCCGCCAACCCGGTCCACCATCGTCGTACGAAGCGTATTGAGCTCGACATTCACTTCATTCGCGAGCAGGTGGCCCTTGGGAAGGTTCGTGTTTTGCACGTTCCCACCACTCAGCAGTTTGCCGATGTCATGACTAAGGGACTACCGACCCCAGTCTTTGAGGAGTTTCGGTCCAGTCTCTGTGTCTCCGGCGACGCTTCGACTGCGGGGGGGTGTTGAGTATACGTTGTCCTCCGTACATGTATAGGACTAGGGGTCTGTATTTATACCGCTGTATCTCTCTCTCTCCCCTCGTATATTTGTACATCTTGGGAGACAAGTAGAGGTCGGTCCACCCTGTACCTATATATGTGCCATGCACACGATCAATGGAATTATCGATTCGTGCAATCTCATTCTTCTCAACAAACACCACGCAAGACTCTCCACGCCAAGCCGTTGCCTTAGCCGAGAGGGACCACAAGCTCCTCTCCAGCATGACTCAACAAGCAGCCGCCGCCTTCTTTGTCTAGAGCCTCGCGAGCCTCGTCGTTGTCTTCCTCGACTACGCACACGTCCACACAGTCGACGTAGCTCCTTCCACGAAGTCCTCTATGTCGTCTTCTTCCTTCGGCCAAACTAGCGCCGTCGGTCAGCGCCTTCCCCGTCGTGTCCGGTTAGCCTCGACCACGTATGACACCAGCAACACCCTCTCGATGAGCAGCCGCTCCTCCCATCCCTTCTCGATTCGTTTCCGTTGGCGTAGTCCTCTTCCCGAGCAAGCGGACGCCATGCCCGCCATGGACGAGTTCCTGGAGCTCGCCCCCCTTGTGTACACGCGCTCGCGCACACATGCACGCATAATCACGCTCGGATCCACGCCCAGCACCCATCGCTCGCCACGTACACGCGCCCGTGGCACCCGCACGCATCTGCACCGCGCACGCACCTGCCTGCTTGCCGCGCCATGCTCGCCTCTGCATCGTTGTGCGCCATAGCCGAGACGAGCTCCGACCTCTCTCCTTCGCTCCCCGCATGCATGCACACACCCATGCAAGTTTCCGCAGCCCCGCCGGTGACCTGCAGCCGCTGGTATCGGCTCCCGTCGCCAGCCATGTCCACCGTGCATCAATGGTGAGGAAGGCCTAGCTTTTGTTTCACTTCAAAATCAGCAGTGCCTCTATCAATTCAAACGAGCAGTAGCAGCGCAATGGCTATGGCCATAGAGCTATACCCAGGGATCAAACCCCCACGCGAACAACATTTTTCGCACCAATTTTGGCTCACCCAGATCAAGCCCTTATTCTTCTTCATGTTGCGCCTAGCCCCACTCTTGTCACCACCATACTGCTATCCCATTAGTCTTCAGGGTGTGCATCCATCCGTGAGGTCCTAGGTTCAAACCCAACTGCCTCCCTTTTCATTTTTGTTGTTGTTGTTCCAGTTAATCCTCATGCACACTCACCCTTGCTGCATCAGCAAGTTCTGCTGCTCGTCCGTGTCCAGCCACGGCCACAGGGCAAGCCATCTCTGATTTTCCTTTTTCAGTTTCGTCAGATCAATGCGAGGATATGGTTCAGTTTGAGCATATGGCATTTCTTAGCAGAGTTCCCTTGTAGCTCATCTGGTTATCAGCGCATGCATATATCCAAGGGTCATGGGTTCGAGTCCAAGGAACACCCTATTCTTTTGCATGTTTTCTCTCTCTGCACCCCGCTTTAGGTCTGGTCATTTAACCTGGTATTCTTTGTATTATCACAAAAAGAGATCAGCCGAGCTGGCTAGCACAGCAAACCTCCACCCATGAGATCCTGGGTTCGAAACCTAGGTTGGCCATTTTGCCTCCAGTATATTTGCCTTTGTGCCTATGACATCCTGGTCCGCATCCTGGTCCCATTTGTCATCCTCTCTGTCCGCATACACCCCTCCATAGCCACACCCCTGCCACCTCAGCACCCGGGCCCTCTCGTCATTCACAGTGGCTGGCCCAGCCTGTGTACCTTGTTGTTTTTCTTTTGTTTTTCATATTCACAGAACTGCCATCATTTTGATTTGTGTATAGCTAATTCTCCATGCATCCAAATAAAATATGTCATATATGCTAAATGCTCAGAATTTCATGTAGATTAAGGCTGTGTTTGGCAGCCCTCCAGTCCTCGGTCATGGAGGGGAGCGGGCGGAGCATCGTTTTAGCCGCTCCACAAATTACAACTGGATGTCGCTCCGCTCCGGGACGGAGTTGCGAAGCCGGAGGGAGTCAGAACACGCTCTAATAATATGCAAATGTCATCCATGTTAAAACTTGATGGTTGTTTAAATTTGTTTAAATAGCATGTTAAAATGGTTTATTTCATAACTTAATAACCGTATCCTCAAATTTAATAAAATATATGTAAATGGGGTGGAAAAAATGTGTAGATTAACTTGGTGTACTTATTTTTGTGGTTTAACAAACCTAAAATTGTGTTTAGGGCAGAACAGTACCAAATTCAAAATTGCACATGGGGATTTTCCGGAATTGTTGTTTGTCATTTCCCGCCTCATTTAAATTTCTTAGATAGGTAGTTTCCTTATGCTTCACCTCTTGTCATTTTAACCAACATTTAAACTTGTTGTGTACATAAACGAGATCAAACTAAATATGTGAATGTGGTGTTCCGTCAATATGCAACCCGTTGCATATTGAGCTCCACTTAACTTGTAGTATTGTTTGTGCACTTTTCCGTGCCATGAATCATTAAACCGGACATGAATCATACTTGGTTGTGCATAATGCCATGCTTATGTGATGGTTGTCTACCTTGTCATTTGCTTCTTTCCGGTTGTGCTTCTTCTTGAAAGTCCCGGTTTCGTTGCGATGTGAGGATTCGTTCGACTACATTTGGTTCGTCTACGTGGCTTCGTCTTCTTCATGGACTCGTTCTTCTTCCTAGCGGGATCTCAGGCAAGATGACCGTCACCTTGGATCTCATTACTATCATTGCTATGCTAGTTGTCTCGATGCTATTGCTATATGTCGCGCTACGTATCTATTTGTTGTCAACCTCTCATTGTTGCCATGAAACACCCCCTAACCTTTGACACCATCCCAGCAAACAGTTGTTTGGCTATGTTACCGCTTGCTCAGCCCCTCTTATAGCATTGTTAGTTGCAGGTGAAGACGAAGATTGCTCCATGTCGGAACTTGTTTTTTGGGAATATCACAATATCTCTTAATTAAATTAACACACCTATACACTTGGCAATGGAAGGAAGGCTTGGCCTTTTGCTCGGTGTTTTGTTCCACTCATACCGCCTTAAGAACCAATAAACCGGTGTTATGTTCCTTGATTTTGCGTTCCTAACGCGGTTGGGTATATGGGGACCCCTTGACAGTTCGCTTTGAATAAAACTCCTCCGGGAAGGCCCAACATTGGTTTTAATTTGCCTCATAATAAAAAACTTAATTAAATAATTAAATTTCATAGGGGGTCGCGTCCCCGGGTTCTTAATTCTACATTACACGGAGGGGCCAGTGCCGATGGTGTTGGTCCCAAATAGAGCACTTTGCGGGGCCGTCCCTTGGCAACTTGGGGTATCTGGCTCCCGTACGCGTCGCTCATACGGGCGTGGCCTGAGACGAGATACGCGCGGCTACTATCAGGGTGTCGGCACACTGTGAGGTCTTTCTGGACTTGTTTTACCATTGTCGAAATGTCTTGTGCACCGGGATTCCGAGTCTGATCGGGTTGTCCCTAAGATATGGTTTTTTTTTACCTCTGCTGATCGTGAGAGCTTGTGATGGGCTAAGTTGGGACAACCCTACAGGGTTATGATATTTCGAAAGTCGTGCCCGCGGTTATGTGGCAGATTGGAATTTGTTAATGTCCGGTTGTAGAAAACTTGACAGAGGATCCGAAATAAAATACACGAACCGCGTGAGTAACCGTGACTGTCTCTTTTCAATCTTGAGAAGAGAACATGGTGGGGTTATGTTTGACTCGTAGGTAGTTCAGGATCACTTGGCGATCATAACTAGTTTGCGACCGCTTGCGTAGATGCTCATCTTATTCTTGTACTCGTAAGTTAGCCACCATACATATGCTTAGCCGCTGCTGCAACCTCACCACTTAACCTCTCCATACCCTTTAAGCTTTGCTAGTCCTGATACCCATGGTTATGGGATTGTTGAGTCCTCGTGGCTTATAAATACCACAGCAACAGTTGCAGGTGCAGGTTTCCGATGACTTGACGTGAGAGCGATGTTTATTTGTGTTGGAGTTCTTCTTCTTCTTCGTCAGTCTTGGGATAGGTTCCTGGTCGGCAGCGTGGGATAGCAGGATGGATGTCGTTGTGCTTTTCATGTTTTCATCCGTAGTCGGATGTCTTGTATATGATGTGTTGTATTCATGTGGAGTGTATATGATGTGTACAACAACAACAACAACAACAA
>LR738715.1:464035537-464101045 GCA_902687465.1 Secale cereale | reverse complement strand
ACAACAACAACAACGACAACGACAACGACAACGACAACAACGACAACGACAACAACAACAACAACAACAACAACAACAACAACAACAACCTCCACGTCGCAAAACAACCCTCCATACTTTTGAGGAGGAGGACGATTACGCGGGAGATTACGAGGATGAGGTTGATAAAAATCAGAACTACGTGCAACTAGCAGCACCACATGCATATCAACGCAATGGTAGGGCTGCACCACCACCTCAGGTACGAGATCCTGACCATCTTCCTAAACTAAAATTGAATATTCCTCCATTTCAGGGTAGATATGTCCCTGATATATATCTTACTTGGGAGTTAGAGATCTAACAATGTTTTACATGTTTAGAATATCCCGATGAGAGACGTGTTGCTGCTGCTCTTTGTGCTTTCACTAGTTTTGCTTGTGTGTGGTGGTCTGATCATCATTGATTATATCCAAATAGTATTCCAACTACTTGGGCTGCTTTGAAAACTGCTATGCGTACTCGTTGGGTTCCACCATATTACCAACGTGAATTACTACAAAAACTGCAGGGTTTAAGACAAGGAAAACATTATGTAGAAGAATATTATCAGGAATTACAAACTAGCATGATTATATGTGGTATTGTTGAGGATAATGAAGCTATGCTTGCACGTTTTATGGGTGGCTTAAATAAAGAGATTCAGACCATTCTAGAGTATAAGGAGTATAATAATAGCACTCGTTTATTCCATCTTGCTTGCAAAGCTGAACGTGAAGTGCAGGATCAACATGCATTGGCGTGGACTAACTTTTCTGCAGGTCGATCTTCATCATGGACACCGCGTGCATCTTCTACGTCTACACATTCTGCTCCACTGGCACCTCCGTCAGTTCCCACCCCCAACCGTGATACAAGAAAGCAGGCACAATCACCACTGTCTGCCAAGAGCACACCCACCGGGCCTGCACAGAGCTCCTCTTCATCCATGGCATCAACAGGGCACACAAGTGATATTATTTGTCACCGTTATAAAGGAAGAGGTCATTTTGCGAGGGAATGCAAATCTCAGCGTGTCATGATTGCTATTGAGGATGGTGGAATGCGTCCGCTAGTGACTATGATGAGGAGAGTTTGGCTCTTATTACACGTGAAGAACACAGTGGAGATGATTCTGAACTTGAGATTCAATATATGGCTCTCGAATACGCTGATAGGTATGACTGTTTAGTTGCTCAACATGAGACGCAATACATGGCTCCCGAAGAAACCATTAGTATACTCTTGTTTATACGGATAAACATATTACTTTGCTTCCTATGACTCCTGATTCAATTTGGAAAGATAATATTCATCGAGCTAGTAAAGCAAAACATGAGCAAAATAAGAGTGAAAATCAGATTGTGGCAAACGAATTTGAGCAAGAAATGAAGCATAATAACAAACCATCATCTCATGTTGCCTCTGAAATTAAATTGAAAAGTGGATGTTTACTTGCGACCAAATCTGATATTGATAATCTAGATTTCAGCAAATCTGTTTGCTATGCTTTTGTCTGCAAAGAGGCATTATTTTCATTCGAGGGCGTGCCTTCCTCTTTACCTCCTGCTATCACTAACATTTTGCAGGAGTTCGCTCACGTCTTTCAACAAGATGTACCACCGGGATTACCACCTATTCGAGGGATTGAGCATCAGATCAACTTACTTCCCGATGCATCGCTACCTAACCGTGCACCATACCGTACCAATCCAGAGGAGACGAAGGAGATTATGCTCTACGTGATGCATGTTTGTTTGGTAACCTTGGGAAGTGCACCTTATGCACCAACCAAGTATCTTTTCTAGGCTATGTTGTTACTCGACACGAAATTGAGATTGATAAAGCCAAGATTGAAGCTATTTAGAGTTGGCCGCAACCCAAAACAATCACACACGTGAGGAGTTTCCTTGGCCTTGATGGTTTCTATAGGCGTTTTTTGAGAGATTTCAGCACCATTGCTGCACCTATCAATGAGCTTACAAAGAAGGATGTGCCTTTTGTTTGTGGTACTGCACAGGAAGAAGCCTTCACGGTACTGAAAGATAAGTTGACACATGCTCCATTACTCCAACTTCCTAATTATAATAAGACTTTTGAGCTCGAATGTGATGCTAGTGGAATTGGATTAGGAGGTGTGTTATTACAAGATGGTAAACCTATTGCATACTTTTCTGAAAAATTGAGTGGGCCTAGTCTGAACTATTCTACTTATGACAAGGAATTATATGCTCTTGTTCAGACTTTGGAAACATGGCAACATTATTTATGGCCCAAAGAATTTGTTATACATTCCGATCCTGAATCTTTGAAGCATATTAAAAGTCAAGATAAATTGAACCGTAGACATGCGAAATGGGTCGAATTCATTGAGACTTTCCCTTATGTCATTAAACGAAAGAAGGGTAAAGAAAATGTTATTGCCGATGCATTGTCTCGTCGTTATACTATGCTTTCACAACTTGTCTTTAAAATATTTGGTTTGGAGACCATTAAAGATCAATGTGTGCATGATGCTAAATTTATAGATGGATTGCAGAATTGTAAAGAAGGGAGAACATATAACAAGTTCGTCGTTAACGATGGATTTGTGTTTCCTGCTAAGAAGCTATGCATTCCAGCTAGCTCTGTTTGTCTTTTGTTGTTGCAGGAGGCGCATGGAGGAGGATTAATGGGACATTTTGGCGTGAAGAAGACGGAGGATGTACTTGCTACACATTTCTTTTGGCCAAAGACGAGACGGGATGTGGAGCGCTTTCTTGCTCGCTGCACTACATGTGAAAAAGCTAAGTCACGACTCAATCCTCGTGGTTTATATATGCCTTTGCCTATACCTAGTGTTCCATGGGAGGGCATATCTACGGACTTTGTTTTGGGTTTACCTCGAACAAAGAAGAGGAGGGATAGCATATTTGTTGTCATGGATAGGTTCTCGAAAATGGCACACTTTATACCATGTCATAAAAGTGATGATGCTGCTAATGTTGCTGATTTGTTCGTTCGTGAAATTATTCGCTTGTATGGTGTGCCAAATACTATTATTTCAGATCATGATACTAAATTTCTTAGCCACTTTTGGAGATGTTTATGGGCTAAGTTGGCACTACTAGGAAAAGGGCTATAGATAGGATTGTTACTAATGGCGCACCAGACATGTGGTGCGCCATTAGTATATACTAATGGCGCACCATTGATGTGGTGCGCCATTAGTAACAATTTTTTATTTTATTTTATTTTCAAAACTACTAATGGCGCACCAGTGGATAGTGCGCCATTAGTAGTTAAACTACTAATCGCGCACCACATCTACGGTGCGCCATTAGTAATGGTTACGGAAAAATTACGGGGCTTTTAAGATCTAGAGGCAAAAACCTAACAGAAAAAAAGTTACGGGGCTTTTAAGATCTAGAGGCAAAAAAATTCAAAAAATTTATAACTTACTAGTGGCGCACCGTTTGCTAGGTGCGCCACTAGTAATAGAAAAAAAAATTATAAAATTTTCGAAAAAAAAATTTGATTTTTTTCCAAAATATGATACGTAATATGACCGGGAACTTTGAAATATATTTTCAAAATTTCATCATACTCATGAACATTAACAAACTCCTAGACATCAAGAAGGGTTAATAGGATTGATATGATAGATATATCAACAAGTGCGTGTGAAGTGAGCTGGTGCTGGGGTTGGATAGAACTACGAAGTTAAGCGTGCTCGGGCTGCAGTAGTGTGAGAATGGGTGACCTTATGGGAAGTTTGACCACAGAGTGCGATTTGACTTGAGATTAAGCAAATTGACCCCATATTAAGCCATAATGACCTGAGATTAAGAAAAAAAATTGAAAATAAAAAAATTGAAAAAAAAAATTTGATTTTTTTTTTACTAATGGCGCACTTCTATGTAGTGCACCATTAGTATGCCAAAGCACCTGGGTATATATGGCCCCCTGGGAGGCATACTAATGGCGCACCGTTCCCTATACTAATGGCGCACCAGTGGTGCGCCATTAGTATACCAGATACTAATGGCGTGCTACTAATGGCGCACCAGTAGTGCGCCATTAATGGCCAAAACCGGTGCGCCATTAGTAGGCCTTTTTCTAGTAGTGTGGGGACTAAATTGCTTTTTAGTACTGCTTGTCACCCCCAAACTCATGGACAAACTGAAGTAGTCAATATAAGTTTCTCTACTATGCTTAGGGCTGTTTTGAAGAATAACAAGAAAATGTGGGAAGAATGCTTGCCTCATATTGAATTTTCTTATAATCGTTCGCTGCATTATACTACTAAGATGTGCCCTTTTGAAATTGTATATGGTTTCCTACCTCGTGCACCTATTTATTTGTTGCCTCTTCCATCTTCGGAGAAGGTTAATTTTGATGCTAAACAACGTGCTGAATTGATCTTAAAAATGCATGAGTTAACTAATGAAAACATTGAGCGTATGAATGCTAAATAGAAACTTGCTGGAGATAAAGGAAGAAAACATGTTGTCTTTGCACTTGGAGATCTTGTTTGGTTATATTTGCGTAAGGATAGGTTTCCTGATTTGCGCAAATCAAAGCTAATGCCACGTGATGATGGTCCTTTTAAGGTGTTAGAGAAAATAAATGATAATGCATATAAACTTGAGCTGCCTGCAGATTTTGGGGTTAGTCCCACTATTAACATTGCAGATTTGAAGCCTTATTAGGGAGAAGAAGATGAGCTTCCGTCGAGGACGACTTCACTTCAAGAAGGGTAGGATGATGAGGACATCAATACCATTGTTACACCTACAACCCCTGCTGCTATACATACTGGACCAATTACTAGAGCTCTTGCACGCTAATTAAATTACCAGGTACTTTCATTTCTTGCTAATGATTCTAATGTTCATGAGAATATGATGCTGCCTAAAGTTGATACATTTGTCTTGCCTACGAATGAAGGGCCTAGCTTGGACAAGAAGGATGAACATTGGATCAAGATCAAGGATGGAGATGATGGCATGCGCAAGGGGATGAAAACGGAGTTACAAGTGATGATTTCAGGACTTTGAAGCCACCATAATGAGTGCATCAAGCCTTGGAAGAAATATACAAGATGCCACTTCATAAATTTCGTCCAAAGGCTATTATAGGTGTTGTGTCACCTTATTATTGGGCCAGGCCCATGTAATTTTGAAATACTGGAGTATAGGCAATTTTTAGAGTCCGTATGTGTGGAGAAACAAGAGTTAGGGTTGGTTTCGGACCCCTCCCCCAAGGGCCATGAAATTCCCCCCTCTTCCTCCATATATACAACCCTTAGGGCATCGTTTAGACTTTGGGTTTTGCTTAGATTTAAGTTCGCCCAAGTTGCAACTTCGCGTACTTCATTTGTGTTCAACGACCAGACAAAGGCGTCACAGAATCCCACTTGATCAATAAAGCTTTCCTCTTATATTCACAATATCCAGATTGTAATCTCAGTTTCTTGCTTGTTCTTCGATTACTTGCAAGAAATAGACCCTCGTGGTCAGGTTGATCGTGCTCCGGCGTGGTCAATAACCTCTCGGAGTTGGTTTAGCAATTGCTAAGGCGCGACGCCTTCGCACGTTTGTAGTCGGATCGTCAAAGTCTACTCCTCCGAAAACGATAATCACAATCTCATCAAAAGATGGGACACCTTGCCTCTATCACAGGGGGAGGGCGCGACTTGGGAGGGACCCCAAGTAGGATTCCTCCTACTTGGGCGGTCCGTTTGGCTGCCTCCCCTCCCACCAATATATATGTGGGGAGGGGGTGCCACACAAGAACACAACATTGTCTTAGCCGTGTGCGGCGCCCCCGTCCACCGTTTACTCCCTCGGTCATATTTTCGTAGTGCTTAGTCGAAGCCCTGTGGAGATCGCATCACCATCACCGTCACCACACCATCGCGCTGCCGGAACTCATTCACTACCTTGTCGTCTTGCTGGATCAGGAAAGTGGAGGACATCGCCGCGCTGAACGTGTGCTCAACGTGGATGTGTCATACGTTCGGTGTTCGATCGGTTGGAATACGAAGAAGTTCGACTACATCAATCGCGTTGTCAAAACGCTTCCGCTTACAGTCTACGAGGGTACGCAGAAACACTCTCCCCATCGTTGCTATGCATCTCCATGGATAGATCATTGTGTGTGCATAGAATTTTTTTTGTTTTCCATGAAATGTTTCCCAACAGTGGTTCTATACGTAGATGATATGCACGAGTAGAACACAAAAAGTTGTGGGCAGTGATCGTCATACTGCTTACCACCAACGTCTTATTTTCATTCGATGGTATTGTAAGATGAAGCGGCCCGGACCGACCTTACATGTCCACGTACTTGAGACCGGTTCCACCAACATACATGCAACTTGTTCTGCATAAAGGTGGCTGGCGGGTGTCTGTTTCTCCTACTTTAGTTGAGTCGAATTTGAATACGGCCGGTTCTTGAAGAAGGTTAAAACAACAAACTTGATAAATCACCATTGTGATTTTTCTGCCGTAGGTAAGAACGGTTCTTGCTAGAAACTCATAGCAGCCACATAAACTTGCAACAACAAAGTAGATAGTGTCTAACTTGTTTTTGCATGGCATGTTGTGATGTGATATGTCAAGACGGAATGAGCTATACGTTATTGTATGAGATGATCATGTTTTGTAAAATCGACAACCGTCATGAGCCTTATGGTTGTCTCTTAATTATTGTATGAAATGCAAGCGCCATGTAATTGCTTTACTTTATTGCTATGAGTTAGCAATAGTCGTAGAAGCAATAGTTGACGAGACGACCATGACACAAGATGGAGATCAAGGTGTCCAGCCGGTGACGATGGATATCATAACGACGCTTTGGAGATGGAGATCAAAAACACAAGATGATGATGGCCATATCATGTCACATATTTTGATTGCATGTGATGTTTATCCTTTATGCATCTTATTTTTCTTAGAACGGCCGCAGCATTATAAGATGATTCCTTCACTTAATTTCAAGATAAAAGTGTTCTCCCTGAGTATGCACCGTTGCTACAGTTCATTGTTTCGAGACACCACGTGATGATCGGGTGTGATAGACTCTACATTCACATACAATGGGTGTAAGACAGTTTTGCACATGCAGAATACTTGAGTTAAACTTGACGAGCCTAGCATGTACAGACATAGCCTCGGAACACTGGAGACCGATAGGTCGAACATGAGTCATATAGTAGATATGATCAACATAGAGATGTTCTCCATTGATGACAACCCCATCTCACGTGATGATTAGACATGGGTTAGTTGATCTGGATCATGTATCACTTAGATAACCTGAGGGATGTTAATTTAAGTGGGAGTTCATTATTAATTTGATTAATAGAACTTAATTTATCATGAACTTCGTCGTGATAGTATTTGCATATCTATGTTGTAGATCAATAGCTCGCGATTTAGCTCCCCTGTTTTCGATATATTCCTAGAGGAAACTAAGTTGAAAGATGATATTAGCATTAATGCGGACTAGGTCCATGATCTGAGGATTATCCTCATTGCTGCACAGAAGAATTATGTCCTTGATGTACCACTAGGTGACAGACCTATTGCACAAGAATATGCAGATGTTATGAACATTTGGCAAGCTCGATATGATAGCTACTTAATAGTTTAGTGCGCCATGCTTTACGGCTTAGATCCTGGACTTCAAAAATATTTTAAATGCCACGGGCATATGAGATGTTTCAAGAGCTGAAATTGGTATTTCAGACTCATGCCCATGGCGAAAGGTATGAGACCTTTGACAAAGTACTTTGCCTACAAGATGGAGGAGAATAGCTCAGCTAGTGAGCATGTGCTTAGAATGTCTGGGTACTACAATCACTTGAATCAAGTGGGAGTTAATCTTCCAGATAAGATAGTGATTGACAAAGTTCTCTAGTCACTATCACCAAGCTACTAGAACTTTGTGATGAACTATAATATGCAAGGGATGATGAAAACTATTTCCGAGCTCTTCCCGATGCTGAAATTGGCGAAGGTAGAAATCAAGAATGAGCATCAAGTGTTGATGGTTAACAAGAACACTAGTTTCAAGAAAAAGGGCAAGGGAAAGAAAGGGAACTTCAAGAAGAAGGGCAACCAAGTTATCACTCCCGTGAAGAAGCCCAAAGCTAGATCTAAGCCTGAAACTAAGTGCTTCTATTGCAAAGGGAATGGTCACTAGAAGCAGAACTGCCCCAAAATACTTGGCGGATAAGAAGGATGGCAAAGTGAACAAGGTATATTTGATATACATGTTACTGATGTGTACCTTACTAGTATTCGTAGTAGCCCCTGGGTATTTGATACTCGTTTAGTTGCTAAAATTAGTAACTCGAAACAGGAATTGCAGAATAAACAGGGACTAGTTAAGTGTGAGGTGACGATGTGTGTTGGAAGTGGCTCCAAGATTGATATGATCATCATCACACACTCCCTATACTTTCGGGATTAGTGTTGAACCTAAATAAATGTTATTTGGTATTCGCGTTGAGCATGAACAAAATTGGATCATGTTAATTGCAATACGGTTATTCATTTAAGTCAGAGAATAATTGTTGTTATGTTTACATGAATAAAACCTTCTATGGTCATGCACCCAATGTAAATGGTCTATAGAATCTCGATCATAGTGATACACATATTCATAATATTGATGCCAAAAGATGCAAAGTTGATAATGATAATACTTGTGGCACTACGGTTTAGGTCATATTGGTGTAAAGCACATGAAGAAACTCCTTGCGGATGGACTTTCGGAAATCACTTGATTCTGAATCATTTGATACTTGCAAACCATGCCTCATGGGAAGATGACTAAAATCCGTTCTCCGGAACAATGGAGCGAGCTAATGACTTATTGGAAATAATACACACCGATGTATGCGGTCGGATGAGTGTTGAAGCACTAGGCGGGTATCATTATTTTCTCGCCTTCACAAATGATTTGAGTAGGTATGGGTATATCTACTTGATGAAACACAAGTCTGAAACATTTGAAAAGTTCAAACAATTTCAGAGTGAAGTAGAGAATCATCGTAACAAGAAAATAAAGTTTCTACGATCTGATCGCAGAGGCGAATATTTGAGTTATGAGTTTGGCCTTCATTCAAAACAATGTGGAATAGTTTCACAACTCACGCCACCTGGAACACCACGACGTAATGGTGTGTCCGAACATTGTAACCGTACTCTATTAGATATGGTGCGTTCTATGGTGTCTCTTACCGATTTGCCTTTATCGTTTTCGGGGTTTTGCATTAGAGACAGCTGCATTCACATTAAATAGGGTACCATCAAAATCCGTTGAGATGACATGGTATGAACTATGGTTTGGCAAGAAACCAAAGCTGACGTTTCTGAAAGTTTGGGGTTGCTACACTTATGTCAAAAGGCTTCGGCCTTATAAGATCGAACCAAATCGAGGAAGTGCGTTGTCATAGGATACGCGAAAGAAACTATTGGGTACACCTTCTAGCACAGATTCTAAGGCAAGATCTTTGTTGCTAAAAATGGATCCTTTCTAAAGAAGGAGTTTCTCTCAAAAGAAGTGATGGGACGAAAGTAGAACTTGATGAGGTAATTATACCTTCGCTCGAATTGGAAAGTAGCTCATCAGAGAAAACAATTCCCATGATCCTACACCAACTAGAGAAGAAGCTAATGATAATGATCATGAAACTTCGGATCAAGTCACTACTGAACCTTGAAGGTCGACCAGAACACGTACCGCACCAGAGTGGTACGGTAATGTAACATCCCAATTTTCAATTTGGATGTTAAGATAGATCATTCATATGCATCCATCATCTGAGCATTTTGAATTTGAGTTTATATGAAAATTGATCCAAAAACTTTAAGCAACTCAAGGACCCAAGTGAGAGAGTTGGAAGTTTTCCCAAAGAGGATCCGCTATTTTATTATTCTACTCGTGAGGTTGGATCAAACATTATTTTGCCAATTTTCATTTTCAATATTTTAAAATAAATGAGTGAAGATAATATGACTTCTTCAAAAACAGAATAAAAAATGTTGGAATTTGAATTTTGAGTAAAAATATTTTTATTGGATTTTTATTTGTTGTTTATTTATTTTAAATTACATTAAAAAGTTTATTTCATTTTAAGCATTTTTATTTCAAAAAAATGTTCACTTTGTCCCAAATATTAGGTGGGAACGGAGAAAATTGTTTCTGAAATTTTTAGGACTTTTTTATATTTATTTTGAATTTTCTTCATTCTGCGTATTTTAAAAAAAGTAGGGCCGGGCCGACTAGGCCGAGCCCAGCTAGCCGACCCACGTGCACCGCACCGCCTCCACCGTCGTGCTCATGCCGGACTCCGACCGGAGTCCGAGCCGGCCACGCCTGCGGCCGCCCCCTTGCCCAAGTCAGACCCCCCGGGGCCCCTTTATAAGCCGTGGCCCCGGCCCCTCGACCTCCACCGCCGCCGCCCGCTGCCGCCGCCGTCGACGCCGCCGCCCGCGCGCCAGCCGCCGCCACCGAGCTCAGCCGCCGCTGCTGCTGCTGCCCGCCACCGCCCGCGCCTCCCCTCGCGCCGCCCGCAGCCGACGCCGCCGCCGGAACCCCGCCGCCCGCGAGCCCGATCCGTGAAGCCGACCCGGCCCGACCCGTTTTGGTAACAAAAAACGTCGCCCGTTTTTTTAGTTTTTATTTTCATTTTTTAAACCCTAGATCGTTTTTTACACCTAGTTTCGTTTTTTAGATTTTATTAAACAGCGAACTTCCACTGTTTAGATCAGAAAAAAGAACATTCGCTATTTAGATTTTTCTTTTTTCTGTTATTTTCGTCAAGGACCTAATCGCAGTTAAAGTTTTTATAGATCAGTCCCTAGTTTCAAACGATTATTACTTTTTACTCGTTAGTCGGAATTAGGTGAAACCAACGCCAATTTCTTCGTTATGATCTTGTCTTTCCAGTAGTGTAACTCAATTTTGTTTTTGAACGTTTTAAAATTTGAATTCAAGAAGATTTGTATTTTAACTTCTTTTGATCGTAACTTGAGTTTCGTAACTCTGTTTGAGTTGATTCTTTTTGCAAATCAAAGCTCTTGACCTAAACTTTCTGATAAGGCCAAATTCCCTTAATTTTGGTACTGTTAGGAATTGTTTTCTGTTACAAGATCCATTTGCTTGTTTTCGAAGTCTTTTGAGTTTCGTTCTTCGATTCTGTTGCATGATTGCTTATGTATGCTATTGTTTGATTGCGATAGAATTACCGGAGTGTGAAGCGTGCTACTACGAGTCAATAGGTTTCAACGATCATCAGCAAGGCAAGTTCATACTTCGATCTTACTTTCCAATACCCAATTTTTATTACATTAGTTCTATCTTGAAAGATTGCATAAGTAGGACTCGATCACATGTGGTATTGCTTAGTAGTTCATGAGGAAGGAACCCAATGACTTGAGATCAACCCGAGGGAATATACGCTTTGTTAGTTATTGTTTAGCCATGCTTGTAGATGTGGATTGTTATGTGAGACTTCATGAAAGTTGTGAGTGTAATAACTACTAAGGGAATGTTTAAGGTGGTAACTTTAATACACCGCTGGGTGGATTGGTTGTAGGGCACCTAGAGAATCCAGTGTTTTCCTAGGAAATCCCGGAGGACCCGTGTGATTATCCTATGGAATGCCACCCAGGCTCAAAGGGGGCATATATCATTCATGCCTAGAAACTTCCGTGTGCAGCCACATGCCATTATGGGCTCTGGCATGGTTGAGTATGTTGTGTGAGCTCTTTCGGTGATGGACTAGCAGATGTAGGGGAAAGTAGGTGTACCGATCCATCCGGGGTAAAGAGTAAATTTTTCTGAAAGACTGTGTCTCGGTCATCCGTTTCTCAAACACCATGCAGTGCGAGAAATCAAACGGATAAGATCGAGTCTTGTGGGGAAAAGTGCACAAACCGCTGCAGAGTGTACAAACTATTTATAAGTAGTCGTGTCCCCAGTTAAGAACATCTTGAGTATCATGGTATTTGAATTATGGACTCATCTCAACACTCTATTTAATTAACTTGTTGGGTTATTAATGACTTTGGTAATTTGGAATTGAGATGGAGGACCCATTCTCAATATTGCTTAATACAACTGAGTAGTAAATAAAATTTATTCCTTTGTTGTAGGGAAAAACTATCTTTATGCAAAATTTAACCTTACAGCTTCCACCAGCCAAATATGCATATAGTTGTAGACATTTGTTTTTCATTACCTGCTACGGTGTGTTCTTGCTAGTATACTCAATGTGCTGACCTACACGGCTGCAACGTCTCATGTTACAGAGTTTACCGACGAAGAATAAGGTGTGATTAGGTCGTTGTCATGCACTCAATGTTTGTCGTGGAGTTGGATGGACTCAACTTATCTTTGATGCTTCCGCAAGATTTTGTATTAGTTTATGGCCTTCAGCCATTTGATTCTAATAAGACTCCTTATGAGGATTTTTTATGTAATAAAGTGTGATTGAAACTCTGTTATAAATCCTCAAGTACTATGTGTGTCAGCATACCGATCCAGGGATGACACTGAGCACAGAGACTCTGGTCCATTGTGATTGAGGTCGCTACAGAGATAGTATCAGAGCACACGTTGACTGTAGGACGCGACCACTTGGATAAGCCACATGCTGCTCTTCCCTACTCATTCTATTTATTCTCCACTCATTCTAATTCTTCTCTACTTCTATTCTATAGATGTCAGATCCCGGGAGCAAGTTCACTCAGCCAGACGATGACATCCCTTTCAGAAGACACTTGAAGGAAGTCACTAGATACCTACACATTGGAATACCAAGTATCACTGGAGATTTCTATGCAACATTGCCGGAAGAGGAGTGCTGGAAGATCAAAGTTAGTATTCCTCGGAGGACTATTGCACCAGTCATGGAACCTCATGAGCTTGCTTTTGACGCACCTACATGGAACTTGGGAAAGAGTATGGCCGCACACATCACATTTGGACGCATATGTGAAGTCTATGATAACCCACAAGTGTAGGGGATCGCAACAGTTTTCGAGGGTAAAGTATTCAACCCAAATTTATTGATTCGACACAAGGGGAGCCAAATAATACTCTTAAGTATTAGCGGCTGAGTTGTCTATTCAACCACACCTGGAAACTTAGTATCTGCAGCAAGGTAGTTTAGTAGCAAAATAATATGATAGTGGCGGTAGCAGCAATAAAAGTAATGATGGTGTTTTTGTAGTTTTTGTAATAGTAGCAACGGAAAAGTAAATAAGCAACAAGGAATATGTGAAAAGCTCGTACGCATTGGATCGGTGATGGGGAATTATGTCGGATGCAATTCATCATGTAAAAGTTATAACCTAGGGTGACACAGAACTGGCTCCAATTCATCAATGCAATGTAGGCATGTATTCCGAATATAGTCATACGTGCTTATGGAAAAGAACTTGCATGATATCTTTTGTCCTACCCTCCCGTGGCAGCGGGGTCCTATTGGAAACTAAGGGATATTAAGGCCTCCTTTTAATAAAGTACCGGACCAAAGCATTAACACATAGTGAATACATGAACTCCTCAAACTATGGTCATCACCGGGAGTGGTCCCGATTATTGTCACTTCGGGGTTGCCGAATCATAACACATAGTAGGTGACTATAGACTTGCAAGATAGGATCAAGAACACACATATTTTCATGAAAACATAATAGGTTCAAATCTGAATTCATGGCACTCGGGCCCTAGTGACAAGCATTAAGCATAGCAAAGTCGTGGCAACATCAATCTTAAAACATAGTGGATACTAGGGATCAAACCCTAACAAAACTAAATCGATTACATGATAGATCCCATCCAACCCATCACCGTCCAGAAAGCCTACGATGGAATTACTCACACACGACGGTGATCATCATGGAATTGGTGATGGAGGAAGGGTGATGATGACGATGGCGACGATCTCCACTGGCTGGAGCCCCGAACGGACTCCAGATCAGCCCTCCCGAGAGAGATAAGGGCTTGGCGGCAGCTCCGTCTTGTAAAACGCGATAATTCTTCCTCTTTGATTTTTTTCTCCCCGAAAGTGAATATATAGGATCTGGGGATACGTCGGTGGAGCACTAGGGGGCCCATGAGGCAGGGGCGCGCCCTAGGGGGGCGCCCCCACCCTCATGGACAGGCTGTGGGCCCCCTGGTCTGGATCTTCTTGCTGGTATTTTTATATTTTCCAAAATAATTCTCCGTGAATTTTCAGGTCATTCTGAGAACTTTTTATTTCTGCACAAAAACAACATCATGGCAATTGTGCTGAAAACAGCGTCAGTCTGGGTTAGTTCCATTCAAATCATGCAAGTCAGAGTCCAAAACAAGGGAAAAAGTGTTTGGAAAAGTAGATACGTTGGAGACATATCAACTCCCCCAAGCTTAAACGTTTGCTTGTCCTCAAGCAATTCAGTTGATAAACTGAAGTGATAAAGAAAAACATTAACAAACTCTGTTTGCTCTTGTTGTTGTAAATAGGAAAGCCAGCATTCAGGTTTTCAGCAAGATCACGAACTAACCACATTCACAATAACTTTCAGGTCTCAAGCCTACTCATATCAATGGCATAATCAACTAGCGAGCAATAATAATAAACCTCAGATGACAACACTTTCTCAAAACAATCATGATATGATAAAACAAGATGGTATCTCGCTAGACCTTTCTAAGACCGCAAAACATAAATGCAGGGCACCTTTAAAGATCAAGGACTGACTAGACATTGTAATTCATGGTAAAAGAGATATAGTCATGATCATACTCAATGCAAATTAATGGTAATACATGCAAATGATAGAGGTTCTCTCCTACTGGTGCTCTTTGATAAGAGGATGATGACTCTGCATAAAAGTAAATAGATAGGCCCTTCACAGAGGGAAGCAGGGATTTGTAGAGGTGCCAGAGCTCGATTTTTAAATAGAGATGAATAATATTTTGAGCGGTATACCCTCATTGTCAACATAACAACCAAGAATCTTGATATCTCCCATGCTACGCACATTATAGGTGGTTCCCAAACATAATGCTAAAGTTTATACTCCCCCAACCACCAACAAGCACACTCCACGGCTAGCCCGAAACAACGGGTATCGTCCAAACCGGCAACAGCCCTGGGGGAGTTTTGTTTAATTATTATGATTTTGAGCATGGGACTGGGCATCCCGATTACCAGCCATTTTCTCATGAATGATGAGCGGAGTCCACTCATCGTGAGAATAACCCACCTAGCATGGATGATATAGACAACCCTAGTTGATACATGAGCTGTTCGAGCATACAAAACAGTATTTCATTTGAAGGTTTAGAGTTTGGCACATACAAATTTACTTGGAACGGCAGGTAAATACCGCATATTGGAAGGTATGGTGGACTCATGTGGAATAACTTTGGGGTTTATGGAAGTGGATGCACAAGCAGTATCCCCGCTTAGTACAGGTGGAGGCTAGAAAGAGACTGGGAAGCGACCAACTAGAGAGCAACAACAGTCATGAACATGCATTAAAATTAATCAACAATGAATGCAAGCATGAATAGGATATAAATCACCATGAACATAAATATCGTGGAGGCTATGTTGATTTGTTTCAACTACATGCGTGAACATGTGCCAAGTCAGATCACTTAAATCGTTCAAAGGAGGATACCACCACCATCACACTACATCACAACCATTTTAATATCATGTTGGCACGCAAGATAGACCATTATAAACTCTCAGCAAATTAAGCATGGCATAAGCAGCTATGATCTCTAATGGTAATTGCAAGCATGTTTCATTCATAACAAGCTGAATCAGGAACGAAGAACTATCATATTTACAAAAACAAGAGAGGTCAAGTTCATACCAGCTTTTCTCATGTCAATTAGTTCATCATATAACATCCTTATTGCCTTTCACTCGCACGACCGAACGGTGTGGATAATAATAATAGTGCACGTCCATTGGACTAAGCTGGAATCTGCAGACATTTAATACAAGAGAGAAGACAAGGTAACATGGCTCAAGGTTAAATCAACAATAAAGCATATGAGAGCCACTAAGAAATTTCATTCATGGTCTTCTACTCTTAACCCCCAAAGAAAAGAAAAGAAACTATTTACACGGGAAAGCTCCCAACAAGCAAAAGAAGAACGGGAAATCTTTTTGGGTTTTCTTTTAGTTACTACTACAAGCAAGGAAAGAAAGTAAACTAGCTAGAAGCTACAGCTATTTTTTTGTTTATCTTAAGGTTTTTTTCTAGCACACTAGAAAAAGACTAAGAAAAAGAAATTGAAACTAAACATGGATGGTACAGTGAAAGAGTGTGAGCATCGACAACTAGAATAAGTGTGTGAACATGAATGTAAAGTTGGTGAGAAACACGTACTCCCCCAAGCTTAGGCTTTTGACCTAAGTTGGTCTATGGCCACGGATCGAAGCTACTCCCTCCAGTGTACTGAGATGTGTCCTCTGGGTGCCACTGGTTGGCAAGCTCATCCAGCTCCCACCCATAAACAGACTGACGGTAAGGATCGAGTGGTGGATCCGGCTCAGGTTCTGAAGCTTGTGCCTGGCCCTAGTACTTGTAGAAGGCATCTAATGTAACAAGATATATGCATGTAGACAGATCAAACAGAGATGGTGCAGGCAAGCTAACAATTTCACAATATTTTTCATCAAACCTTAATTTATAATTAAGCAACCTATCCTTGTCTTTAACAATAAAATCATGTGCTACCATGCTCTTGTAGTCTAGATAAACAGGGGCAAGCAATTTTTCTTCCTTCTCATGATGCCTAATAGGTATTCTAAAATGTTCAGCAAGGCGAGAAGCAACTCCAAAGACGGGCCCCTTTGAGCGGTTCAGACTCAGTCGTTTAGCAACGACGGCACCCAAGCTAAAAGTTGTGTCTTGAAACAAAGCATGGCATAAAATGACAATATCAGGGGCACTAAGATTCCCACTGTTCCCGCGACCAATCAAACATCTACTAGAAAATAAATCAAAGTAGCACAGAACAAGGAAGTGTATACTAGTGATTCTTGCCCCTGAGACTTGTCTAGTTTCCCCTACAGCTATCATGTCGATAAACCCTTCAATGTCTTCACGAAGTGGTTCATCAAGTCTACTTCCAAAGGGTATCTTACATACTTCACAAAATTCTAGGAGTGATATCTCCTTAATCTCATCATATAAACGAAACTCCACTGTAGGTTGTGTTTTCTTAGCATGAAAATGAAAACTTTGCGTGAAAATATTGGTGAGTAAGAGATACTGTTCACGCTGGTCGTGGAGGAAGTCGGTAAGGCCTGCATTATTTGCCAACCACTAAAAGTCTTCGTAAATCCCGGCGGACATCATGAAATCATTACAAGGTCATTCGCATGGTCAAACTTCCGCCATACGAGGAAGATTATATTTGGGCTTCTTATTTTCTTCCTTCGTCTTCTCCTCTGAGATCTTACTCGAGGAGCCCCTCAACAATCTCTTTATCATTTTCCTTTTCTGAAAATTTCTGAAATTAGCAACTCAAAATAAAAGTTAACCAAACTCAACAAGATTGATAGCAACAACTCCTACTAGTGCCTAGAGACTATATCATGCATTAGAACTACTTGGGACCAAGAAAATTTGACATGCAAGCTCAAGAACAAGGTCACCACATCAGCATAAATTTGCAATAAATAAAGCACTAGAAGAAAAACTAATTGGACCAATGGAGGAGTCACATACCAAGGAACAATCTCCCCAAACAGTTTGATGAATGGTGGTTTGAGCAAGGAGATCGAAAATGGTAGCAAGATGAGCTAGAACTCGGGTTTGACTTGGTTGGTGATTTTTTTGGGAGGAAGAAGAAGAGTGTGGGTGCAGGAATAAGTGGAGGCGGGCTACATGGGGCCCACGAGGCAGGGGGGCGCGCCCTGGACCCTCGTGGCTAGGTGCTGGCTCCCCTCGCTGTGTGTTCTATGCCATATTTTCTCAAATATTCTAGAAAAAATCATATTTCATTTTGAGGGCATTTGGAGAACTTTTATTTTCGGGGTATTTTTTTTGCACGGATAAGTCTGGAAACAGACAGAAAATACTATTTTTGCTATATTTATCCTAATTAACATAAAGTAAAAGGAGGGTACAGAAGGTTGTGCTATCTAGATTCACCTATCTCATGCTCATCAAAAGGAATCCATTAACAAGGTTAATCAGGTCTTGTTAATAAACTCTTTCCGAATAACATGAAACCGGAGAATTTTCGAATAACACTAGGTTACCTCAATGGGGATATGTATGTCCCCAACAATAAGAATGTCATATGTCTTCTTGATAGTAGGAAGAGGAAATTCAAAACCTCCAATAGAAATAGTTGAAAATTTTCCAATATAATTGATCTGTGGACCTGAGGTTGTTTCCTCGGAAAGTGTACCGTATGCTCATTACCATTGACATGGAAAGTGACATTGCCTTTGTTGCAATCAATAACAGCCCCTGCAGTATTCAAAATGGGTCTACCAAGGATAATAGACATACTATCGTCCTCGGGAATATCAAGTATAACAAAGTCCGTTAGAATAGTAACATTTGCAACTACAACAGGCGCATCCTCACAAATACCGACAGGTATAGCAATTGATTTATCAACCATATGCAAAGATATTTCCGTAGGTGTCAACTTACTCAAGTCAACACTACGATATATAGAGCGAGGCATAACACTAACACCGGCTCCAAGATCACATAAAGCAGTTTTGACATAGTTTCCTTTAATGGAGCAAGGTATAGTAGGTACTCCTGGATCTCCTAGTTTCTTAGGTATTCCACCTTTAAAAGTGTAATTGGAAAGCATGGTGGAAATTTCTACTTCAGGTATCTTTCTTTTGTTGGTAATAATATCCTTCATATACTTAGCATAAGGATGTGTTTTAAGCCCATCAGTCAAACGCATACGCAAAAATATAGGTCTAATCACTTCAGCAAAGCGCTCAAAATCCCCATCATCCTTTTTCTTGGATGGTTTTGGCGGAAAGGCACGGGTTTCTGAACCCATGGTTCTCTTTCCCTACCATGCTTCCTAGCAACAAAGTCTCTCTTATCATAACGTTGATTCTTTGATTGTGGGTTATCAAGATCAACAGCAGGTTCAATCTCTACATCATTGTCATTGCTAGGTTGAGCATCATCACGAACATCATCATTAATATTATCACTAGGTTCATGTTCATTACCAGATTGTGTCTCAGCATCAGAGACAAATATATCATTGAGATTCTTAGGTGTGTCAGCTACAGGTTCACTTGAAGCATGCAAAGTCCTATCATTTTTCTTTTTCTTTTTCTTAGAAGAACTAGGTGCATCTAAATTAACTCTCTGAGAATCTTGTTCAATTCTCTTAGGGTGGCCTTTAGGATAGAAAGGTTCCTGAGTCATCTTACCACCTCTAGTAGCAACTCTAACAGCATAGTCATTATTCTTACTTTTTAATTCATTGAGCAGATCATTCTGAGCCCTAAGTACTTGTTCTACTTGAGTGGTGACCATGGAAGCATGTTTACTAATGAGTTTCAGTTCACCTTTAGCTCTAGATAGATAATCACTCAAGCGTTTAATCATATAAGCATTGTATCGTAATTGTCTACCGACATAAGCATTGAAGTTTTCTTGTTTCACAATAAAATTGTCAAACTCATCTAGAAGACTTATAACGAGGAATATCACCTTCATCAAATCTATAAAGAGAATTTACCTTTACTACCTGTGTTGGGTTATCAAGACCATGTATTTCTTCAATAGGTGGTAAATTCTTAACATCTTCAGCTTTAATACCTTTTTCTTTCGTAGATTTCTTTGCCTCTTACATATCTTCAGGACTGAGAAATAGAACACCTCTTTTCTTCAGAGTTGGCTTAGGGGCTGGCTCAGGAAGTGTCCAATTATTTTCACTAGTCGTCAACCCGTGCATTTGCACGGGCTAGCATTATACATAATTTATACTTGTACATGAGTTTTTTGAATGGGAAATATTTAAAGAAAATTGGATTGTACTCCCTCCGTTCTGAAATATAAGTCTTTCTAGAGATTGCAATAAATGATTACATACGAAGAAAATGAGTGAATTTACACTTTAAAATATGTCTACATACATGTGTATGTTGTAATTCATTTGAAATGTCTAAAAAGACTTATACTTAGGAACCACGGGAGTACTAAAAATGTTAAATGTTGTGTAATAATTTTCTTCATATGTAGCAAAAAAAATATCTCATCAATCCTTTGTAATTCTGCAATAAAATACATGCAAATAATTAGAATATTTGTTGTATTTTTTTAGGCATAGTTCGTAGTTGATAAATTGTGATGTAATGTGGTTACATTATAATCGACTACGGAAAATTGACAATCAGAGTACCAAAAACATGATCAAATAAGAAATATAATAGACAAAAAATGGGCAAGGCAAATATCAAACCCATGCATAACCATGTTCGGTTTACTTATAACTCAGAAGTTAACGACATAACTCTGTCCTTGTAGAATCAAACATGTATAGACAAATATAATTGTAGTAACGTGATAGAGCCAACCAATATCCAGATAAATTTGATTGTCAAAGTGACCTAAACTTGATTGATATGGAAAAAATGCGAGCTGGGATGCTATTACTATACTTTTATCGGCATATCGTCATAATGGAAATGCCATATCATCATGGCCGATCATCATCAGCAAATTATGTTATGTGTTAAAAGTTTCAGCCATCAAGTATTGTGAAGAAAATGTCCTCCAGTTTTTACAACCACATGTAATATTTTCAAATAAGCATGTAGGTTTGAAGAATCAAGCATAGACAAATTTTCAATAGTACAAAACATACAGAAGCGACGTGCCTCATTTTATACCAATTCAAAATCTCGAGCAACAACCTTCAACATTGTCGTATTGAAATAAATCGAAGGATGCCGATTAAATTCAGTTAACTACATATGCTATGTGTAGAATATTGTATTATATTATTGCATTGTCGGAGTAACTAATTATGAAATCCACGATTCTATAGATCAACATTCAAGAGGCTTTGACATGTAGTACTTTCCTCCTTTTCCCATGTTGATATGACATGAAGATCTCATGTATTCCTAAAGTAAATTAAAGGATCTGATTATATGTGTAAATAAAATAGTAAAAATCATCTATGAGGATTACAATAGAATTAATTAGTGCCGGTAGGTATAATTGCTGTATATTTTGAAGTGTACATAACTTAGCGATGCTTACAGCTCATACACTTGAAGTATCGCACTTGTCTTTGAGCAATATGGCGTGTAATAACAAATATTAAACGTATCCACCATGTTGAATACAAAAACCACACCTACCAGTGCGGCTGCACAATTTTGACAGTTCTTCCATGAAAAATTAAAAAATCAAGAATTACAATGGAATCAAGGTGTTCCATGATAACAATAATATAAAGCATGGAATTAACTATTGATGCTTCAGATCGAACTCAAATCATCTGAAACCCAAGAAATAAATGTGTGACTTCACTGGGCGAAGTCGATATTGTAGTTTGCTATCTTTTTTTCTAGCTCAATAAAAGGTCTTAGAAGGAACTAATAAACAAAAAAAATATGCAGATCAAGTACATGGTCACCAAAAACTTGATTGTGTAATTTCGTTGATATAGGCCAGTTTATTCCTCTACCATCTGCAATGTAAAGGAGATTTGACATCATTTTGTAGATATGCTTCCCACGTCATGCAATCTCATTTCATATTTTTATTATTATTTAAACAGCATACAATCAACCATTATGAAAATATATAATATGTTCGCTTACATATCACACACATCAATTCATAAACCTGACTTGAAATGTTGTTCACTTCCTCTTCTTGCTACGTTGGAGAAATCAAGCAGCAATAATAGTAATAAATTTTGTTTTAGTGTGTAATGGTAAACACTACTCTGGAAAATCTGAAAATAAAATCACGGAGTTACAAATTGATTATGACAGAACGACATTCATATTCTTTCCCATGTGGCAATCTATATGCGAGTAATTCTTTTTCAACATATTGTAGATATCTATCCCATATACATGTAGTTAGCAATTTATACATATATGGCAATGGAAGCAACACATGTTATCTCTCTAGCGCACCTGGACGACACCGGAGTGTAGTGCACCGAGAGCATATCCGAGGCTGAGGCAGGGGTATTATCTCTAGCCCACCTGGACGACACCGGAATGCAGCCAGATGTCTTGCCATCCCACATGTTGGCTTTGGTGCGTTTTTCTGCCGTACAAAAGCAACAGCCGAGCAGCTCATGAAAGCCATTAACGTATGCTGTAGCGTGGGCATGTTTCCAGCTGATTGAAAGCTAGCTAGTCTTGAACGTAATCTGTCCAGCAGCCTGCATGCGAAGATAGATCATTTACTTGTACTGTGTCTTGGCACAATCAACTCAAGCATGTATGTACGGCAACGCTGTGCAGCCAGCCAGCCATGCATGCATGCTGTCTCATTTGGTGCCTGTCTAATGGATGCTTAGATCCTGCAGCTGCTCATCACCTGAGAGGTCGGCTGACAGCGGAATAAAGCCGCATGCATCAGCCAAGCGGGAGCAGCGGCTTCAATCTAGATTGAAAGAGCATGGTCATGGACTCATGGCTTTGATGGGAAGATCAACTTTGAGTGAGAAGATTTGGAAAAAGGAAAACCCTTGCGTGAGGAGATAGGACTGCTGCCGTTTATGGGGATACACGCGATGCACATATCCGATCGAGGGAGAGAAATTGAGATCATTAGGTTTTTAGAGATACATGAGTTTTTTTCTCATCGGGGAGATACATGAGACGTGAGAGATTGAGAGAGATGGGTTATGGGAGAGAGACATGCCAGTTTTTTTCATTCAGTGAATCAATCTACACGTAATAATTCGGTCCCACCAGATTAACGGCTCATAAAATCTTATTAACGTGGGAATTTATAGGAAGTGCCTAATTAGTATAGGTATTGATTGGCCAGCATATTATTCAATAGTAATTCAGCTTGATCAACCGTTCTTTCCCTGAAAACACAACCAACACAACTATCCAGGTGGTCTCTGGAAGCATTGGTTAGTTCATTATAAAAGACATCATGTATATCATGCATCTCAAGAGGATGATCAAGAAAAGCATTAAGTAATTGGAGAAGCCTCCCCCAAGCTTGTGGGAGACTCTCTTCTTCAATTTGCACAAAGTTAAACATTTCCTGTAAGGCAGCTTGTTTCTTATGAGCGGGAAAATATTTAGTAGAGAAGTAATACATCATATCCTAGGAACTACACACACAACCAGGATCAAGAGAATTAAACCAAGTCTTAGCATCACCCTTTAACGAGAAAGGAAACAACTTAAGGATATAGCAATAACAAATCTTTTCATCATTGGTAAACATGGTGGCTATATCATTCAACTTAGAAAGATGTGCCACAACAGTTTCAGATTCATAGCCATGGAAAGGATCAGATTCAACCAAAGTAATTAACTCAGGATCAACAGAGAATTAATAATCCTTATCAGTAACACAGATAGGTGAAGTAGCAAAAGCAGGTTCATGTTTCATTCTAGCATTCAAGGACTTTTCTTTTAGCTTAGCTAATAATTTCTTAAGATCATATCTATAGTTGCAAGCAAGAATGTCTCTAGCAGTTTCTTCATCCATAACATAACCCTCGGGAACAACAGGCAATTCATATCTATTGGGAGAAGCTTCATCATCACTCTCATAAATATCATCAGTTTGAATATTTGCATTCTACCTAACCTTAGCAATTTGTTCATCTAGAAATTCTCCTAGTGGCACAATATTATCAGGCATAAAAGTAGTTTCATCATACATAGCAGAAGTGGCATCATCAAGAACATACGACATATCAGATTCAGTAGCACGAGTAGGTGTCGCAAATTTACCCATAACAGATGGAGAATCAAGTGCAGAGCTAGATGGCAGTTCCTTACCTCCCCTCGTAGTTGAGGGTAGGATCTTGGTTTTTGAGTCCTTCAAATTCTTCATAGTGATCAGCAGATATAAATCCCAAGTGACTTAAAGAATAGAGCTATGCTCAGCGGCAACGGCGACAGAAAATAGTCTTAATAACCCACAAGTGTAGGGCATCGCAATAGTTTTTGAGGGTAAAGTATTCAACCCAAATTTATTGATTCGACATAAGAGGAGCCAAAGAATACTCTTAAGTATTAGCATCTAAATTGTCAATTCAACCACACCTGGAAACTTAGTATCTGTAGCAAGGTAGTTTAGTAGCAAAGTAATATGATAGTGGTGGTAGCAGCAATAAAAGTAACGATAGTGTTTTTGTAGTTTTTGTAATAGTAGCAACGGAAAAGTAAATAAGCAACAAGCAATATGTGAAAAGCTCGTAGGCATTGGATCGGTGATGGGGAGTTATGTCAGATGCAATTCATCATGTAAAAGTTATAACCTAGGGTGACACAGAACTAGCTCCAATTCAGCAATGCAATGTAGGCATGTATTCCAAATATAGTCATACGTGCTTATGGAAAAGAACTTGCATGACATCTTTTGTCCTTCCCTCCCGTGGCAGCGGGGTCCTATTGGAAACTGAGGGATATTAAGGCCTCCTTTTAATAGAGTACTGGACCAAAGCATTAACACATAGTGAATAAAGGAACTCCTCAAACTATGGTCATCACCGGGAGTGGTCCCGATTATTGTCACTTCGGGGTTGCCGGATCATAACACATAGTAGGTGACTATAGACTTGCAAGATAGGATCAAGAACACACATATATTCATGAAAAGATAATAGGTTCAGATCTGAAATCATGGCACTCGGGCCCTAGTGACAAGCATTAAGCATAGCAAAGTCATGGCAACATCAATCTCAGAACATAGTGGATACTAGGGATCAAACTCTAACAAAACTAACTCGATTACATGATATATCCCATCCAACCCATCACTGTCTAGCAAGCCTACGATGGAATTACTCGCGCACAGCGGTGAGCATCATCGAATTGGTGATGGAGGAAGGTTGATGATGACGATGGCGACGATCTCCACTCTCCGGAGCCCCGAACGGACTCCAAATCAGCCCTCCCGAGAGAGATTAGGGCTTGGCGGCGGCTCTGTCTTGTAAAACGCGATAATTCTTCCTCTCTGATTTTTTTCTCCCTGAAAGTGAATATATAGGATCTGGGGATACGTCGGTGGAGCACCAGGGAGCCCACGAGGCAGGGGCGCACCCTAGGGGGCGTCCCCCACCCTCGTGGACAGGGTGTGGGCCCCCTGGTCTGGATCTTCTTGCAGGTATTTTTATATTTTCCAAAATAATTCTCCGTGGATTTTCAGGTCATTCTAAGAACTTCTTATTTCTGCACAAAAACAACATCATGACAATTCTGCTGAAAACAACATCGTATGGGTTAGTTCCATTCAAATCATGCAAGTTAGAGTCCAAAACAAGGGCAAAAGTGTTTGGAAAAGTAGATACATTGGAGACGTATCAGTCTACAACATGGACCTTGAAGACACCATCTACTAGATTTGTGGACATCGAGATGAGAAATGGGAGATGCTTCGCGCCAGGAATGATGGATCCATTGCCGCATTCATCCAGGAGATGGACCATCACATTCGACGCTACGAGAACCAGATGTGCACGCTCATGCTGGAGACCAATATGGTGATGACACGGAACGTGGAGCTAGAAGAGGAACTCAAGACAGTATGTGATGGATATGAAGAGGAAATCGCCGTACTATTGGAGCAGAATGAAGCACTGAAGAAGAAGGTTGGAACAAACACGGTGAAGCCAGAACCAGAGATGGGTATTCATATGGAGAACTGCATCCTGATAGACGACACTAACAATGATGACAGTGATTATGGAGACGAAGCTGGAGCAGATATCATGGAGTCTCCCGATGATAGTGATTAGATGACCACCTTGTAATCATTAGTATTCTTCCAACTAGTTAGAATCGTTCGCTATCTTTGTATTAGGATCTTTTGTGTGACCTTGGTTGAATTGAGTGATATGATTTGAAATTGTTTGTCTCATGTGCATATGGGTAGTGATTTTCCCTAGTGCATATGGGTAGTGATTCCAACTAGTCATTCTATTCTAATCTCTCCCCTCTAAACCCAGCATATGCCTCCGAGGCGTGAGCCCAGATTTGAGTTCCCACCTGAGCTCACTCAGTTGATCCAGCATCACAACACTTTGATGCAACACTTTGATGAACAACCCGCCTCCGCCTCCCCATGACAACCTGATCCGGTTCTTAAGGTTGAATCCGCCTGTGTTCTCTAGTAGCACCGAGCAGATTGTTGCAGATGACTGGCTCCGCAAGATGGGAAGAGAGCTAGCAACAACAGGATGCATTGATGTAGAGAGAGTGCGTTTTGCCGCACATCAGCTTGAGGGACGAGCAGCTGCTTGCTGGGAGAAGTACACCGCCACTTATCCACTTTCTACAGTTACTTGGGATCAGTTTCAGCAAGCCTTTCGCACTTCACATGTCTCAGCTGGAGCCATGAACCTGAAGAAGCGTGAGTTTCGCAACTTGCGCCAAGGAAACCGTACTATGGGGCAGTACATGGATGACTTCAGGCAGTTAGCTCGCTACGCGCCAGATGATATAGTCACTGACGCCGCGAAGCAGGAGAAGTTTCTGGAGGGACTCAACGATGAGTTGAGCATGCAGCTGATGGTAGCCACCTACAACAACTACCAGGAGTTGGTAGACAAGGCCATCATGATTAATGGAAAGCAGCAGTAGATTGATACCCGCAAGGGGAAATATGAATCGGGGAAGTTTAACTCTGGAGCCCAGCATAAGCCCCGTTATTCCCCATCCCAGGAGGACATAACCATCCCACCACTGGAGGCTATTCTCACAATGGAGAAAGTTCACACAACCATAGTGGCCCCAAGAATGGCAATGGGAATGGAGGAAACAACAATCAAAACCGTTCCACTCCATCCACGCCCGCCAAGAGAGATTTGAGTCACATTACTTGTTTCAAGTGCGGGAAGACTGGACATTATGCCATAGATTTTCCTGAAGGAAAGAACATGAATGGCAACAGAAGTTCAGGGAAGAAGCCCAACCCTTTCACCAGAGGACATGTGAATCACGTCAATGTGGAGGAGATTGATGTAATGCCCAGGATGGGACTATATCTCCTACGTGTCGAGGCACGACTTAGAGACATAAGCCCATGCTGGAATGATCGCAAGTCTGGTATCTTTGCACAAGTCAAGTAAAAGATGGGGATGGAAAACATAAAATAGTTGGCTTACACTCGCCACATCACACAAATACAATACATGTCTCAATCATCGTTCAATAAAACATCACAGCTCTCTAAGGGTAAAATCCAAATGACAAGATACCAAACATAATTTAAATCCACAGGCCGGATCGAATCCTAGTAGAAGTCTCCACTACTGATCATCAGGATAACGAACATAGTATCGACTACGCTCCTCGTCATACTCCCAGTCTAGCTCGGTGCCATCACCTGGATAGCTCACCATCGGACCTGCATCTGGTGTGTGAAGTAACTGTGAGCCACAGAGGACTCAGCAATCCCGTTCCCGGGTAACAAGACTATTTAAGACTTGGGAGAGGATAAGGCTGAAGAAAAGAATAAGTGTCCGCAGCAGCAACTAGCACTAGCTTACATGAAAGAGTGCGAGAAGAGAAGTGCCTCGGTCGAGAGATGATCACGAAGTGATCCTAGCTAAAGCTCAACAAACATAACCCCACCGTGTTCAACTCCTGAATCCCTATTCGGAAATTGACAGTCACGGTACACACGCTGGTAGTGTATTAGAACAATGTGTCAAGTTATCTACAACCGGATATTAACAAGCTCCCGTCTGCCACATAACCGCGGGCACGGCTTTCGAAAGTTCATAACCCTGCAGGGGTGTTCTAACTTGGCCCATGACAAGCCCACGATCCGCGGAGTCGCAACTCCAAGGTGGGAAGACCCGAGTATTCTCGGAATCCCGTGCTCAAGATACTCCGAACTAAGGTAAGGCTAATCCAGCAAATCCTCCCGGCGTGTCGACACCCTGATGGTAGCCGCGCGTATCTAGTCTCAGGACACGACCGGATATGTCAGCCTACAGGTATATACCAATCCTCGAGTTCCCTCGGGTGGCCCCGCAGTCTGCCCAGTTTGGACCAACACTCATGTGGAGCACTGGCCCGGGGGTTGTTAATTAAGAACTCGGGTTTGCAAGACCCTATGCAAGTTTTATTAGTTATTAGGCGAATAGTACCAATGTTGGGACTTGCTGGAAAAGACTTAGCACTTAGCGGTTTATCAAGGGGGTCCCATACACCCCAACCGTGTTAGGAACGCATAATCAAGGAACATAACACCAGTTTAAACGGTTCCTAACGGCATGAGTGGAACAAATCACCAAGCGAAATGCTTAGCCTTCCACCCTTGCCAATATATAGATGATTTCATTTTAAAGCATTTATATAGTGTGATATAACCCAACAAACTTCAACATGAAGCAAGCATCTTCAATCTTCACCTGCAACTAGCAATGCTATAAGAGGGGCTGAGCGAAGCGTACTTAGCCAAGCAACGGTTTGCATGGGTAGGGTGGTTAAACATGGTCATGGTTACAAGTAGGAGGCTGACAGGAAGAACATGGGCATCGAGGCAAAACTATAGATTGAGACTTCTAGCAATAGGCAAAAATAGTAATGGTATCCGGGTTCGGTCATCTTGCCTGAAGAGTAGTCGTTCGGATCGTAAGAAGGGTCCTCGGGCTCAACCTCGTTGGTAACCTCGTGCTCGCACTCATACTCGGTCTCAGCTTCCGGCTCTAAACAAAACAATCACACAAGGCACGAATCAACAAGATGCAATGCGCACACCAAAATGATGGGTGCATGATGGATGCACTAGGAGTGCACACGGAGCACGGAAAATAGCACCCAAGCAATAAGCTTCAAAACATGATAACAATAGGAGATTATGAATCTACACGGAAAATCAATCAAGTTTCATATAAGACTTGCTGAAATCGGAGCTACGGGCTAAAAGTTATGCCTGAAACAAGAAATATGCACAAGCTGAACATTACAGCAACATAGCAACTTCGGAGCACTAGAAAAATGAGCTACAACACTCAAACACCATGGCAAAGAGCATGAACATAAATTAGACATATCCTACAGCAAATAAGTCCAAAAGTGCACCCCCAAAGGAGCCACGGATCAATAGCAACAAGCTTGGACATATTGAACTTGACAACAAAATACTGACAGCAGAATTTTATTGAAACTTTGGAGCAAAAGTTAAATATGCTACAGCCACTCAAATAAGCATGTGAGAACATGAATGGAAAGCCAACAATATCTACTACAAGGAACCATCAAGAGACACTCCAAAACTATCATGGTTTGTCCTAGAATAGCACGCAAACATGGCATCGGAACATTACAGATTCCAGACTTAGTGAAAAACCACTAAGTGTTAAAACAGCAGTTTCATCATGGCATATAAAAGAGCAAGTTTAAGTCACCTCTAAACTAAACATGGCAAGTGGTAAGCACCACATCAAAGTACACATGATGGTGATTCCGAAACACACAAGCATGCATCATGGAGATAAACACAACGATAGCAACGAGCTCAACAAGATGGCATCTCATAACAAGTTAAACAACTAAACAGCCACATGGCACTTTGCAACGAAGATATACATGGCAAGAATAAATATATCATGCAACCTAACACAAACAACAAGTAGAGCATGGCAAGACGAACACATGGACATGTCATTTGCATCATTCGGACAAACGAGCTAAAAGATATCACTATGCAAAGATGGCATAAAACAACACATAGCAGCAGTTTATATCGGGATGCACTCTTGCAATAGAAAAAATAAGCATCTAGATGATCTCAAACATGCATGGCACAATGGAATGAAACGTAGTGCTAATCACCACGAACGTCTAGACACCTCATTTGCGCAAAACGGAGCAACACACAAGAAGTTATCACAGATTTAAACTAGCATCAGACAAACAAAACACATGGATTAGATCTAGGGTTTTCCCAAAGTCAACCTCAGATATGGTGAGGAAAACGGGCCGGAGGAGAGGATCTGGCCCGGCAGACTGAAGAGGCTCGGGCGTCCGGAAGGCCGGACCAGCAGAGCGGCGGCGGCCTGCTTCGGGGCCCGGGGCGGCGGCCTGTGAAGGGAGCTGGCGGAGCGAAGCGGCCTGGGGCGGCTGGGGCTTCGAAGGCCTCGGGCCGGCAGAGCGGCGCCCTGGCTGGAGCGAAGCGGCCCACCCTGCGATTGCAACGGGCCTCGCGGCCTGGTCCGACGAAGGAAGCCGGCGTGGCCTGGCGGAGGAGAGCTGGTGGCTTGGCGCTGTGGCGATGCGGGATCGGTGGCCGGGCCCGACTCGGGCGATCGGGCCGCCTGGCTCGGGAAGCGCCTGGCCCGAGCGGCGACGGAGGAAAGCGGTCGCGGCCCGCCTGCGACCTGGCGATGGGGATCCAGCGGGCGACGCTGCGGGATCGGGAGGCTCAGCGAAGGAGGCCGGCCAGCTCGGCGTTGACCGATCCGGGATCGATCGGATCTGGCTGTCCTTCGACTGAAACTGGCGGCGCGGCTCCTTGATGCTGGCGGCGGGGACTTGAGCGAGGGGACTTCCAAGTGTCGTTTTGGATCTGGCCAGGCATGGAAAATGAGGGGGATGTAGGCTAGAGGTAGGTAGAGGGGGGTTAGGCTGCCAAAAATGGCATGGGGGATGTTTATATAGGGTAGGTGCTAGGGTTTGGGGGATTTGGGGGGTTTTAGAGCCCTCCGATCGCGATCCGACGGATCCGATCGCGAGGGGAGTTAAGATGGGCTAAGAGGAGGGAAGTGGGCTGTTGGAGGGGTGTCTTGGGCCTCAAAGTGGAGGCACTTTGAGCCCACGAGAATAACTGTTAGGGTAGCAAACGGACTCGAAATGCGACGAGATTTGATAGGCGGGTTACACAAACCAAAACAACAACGCACGACAAGCCTCGCGCCAAACCGGTAACGTTACACGGCCAAACACCAAAGTAGGCCTACGGGACGCCACTGACACGTGAGGGAGCTCCGGAACGCGAAACGGACAACGGGAAGGAACGCGTGGCACCGGATGCAACCGACAACACAATGCAATGCGATGCACATGACTATATGATATGAATGAATGCCACACACGCACCCAACAAACCGACGAAAACCCGAAAGACAAAGAACCCGGAATGGAATAGATGAAGCCGGAGATATATTATATGCCCAAAAGGGAAAGTATTACATCCGGGGCATTACAAACTCTCCTCTACTACAAAAAGATCTCGTCCCGAGATCTAGGACTGGAAAAAGGAAGGGCACTCAGAACGAAGATGATCTTCTCGTTCCCACGTAGCTTCTCGGTCGGTGTGATGTGACCACTTGACTTTCAAGAATTTGATGGACTTGTTGCGGGTCTTGCGTTCGGTCTCTTCGAGAATAGCAACGGGATGCTCTCGGTAGGACAAATCTTGTTGAAGATCAATCTCTTCAAACGGAATCATGCGTTCAGGTGCCTTGAAGCATTTGCGGATTTGAGACACATGGAACACATCATGAACATTGGCGAAGTTTGAAGGGAGCTCGAGTTGATAGGCTAGGTCGCCTCTTTTGCCAAGAATCTTGAAAGGCCCGACGTATCTAGGAGCAAGCTTTCCTTTGATACCGAATCTTTGGGTGCCTTTCATCGGAGAAACACGGAGATAGACATGATCACCAATGTTGAAAGCCAAATCACGATGCTTGCCGTCATAGTAGCTCTTCTGACGCGACTGAGCGGCCTTGAGATTCTCACGTATGACTTTGCACATTTCTTCGGCTTCTGAGATCAAGTCATTGCCAAGAAGCTGACGTTCACCTGTTTCACACCAGTTGAGAGGGGTACGGCACTTTCTGCCATAGAGGATTTGAAACGGAGCTTTGCCTGCACTTGCTTGGAAGCTGTTGTTGTAAGAGAACTCGGCAAATGGAAGGCAGTCTTCCCATTTCATGCCAAAGGATATGACACAGGCTCTGAGCATGTCTTCTAGAATCTGATTCACTCGCTCGACTTGACCACCAGTCTGAGAGTGAAAAGCAGTGCTGAACCTGATCTTAGTGCCCATGGCGGACTGAAAGGAGTCCCAGAACTTTGAAGTGAACAAACTTCCACAGTCTGAGGAGATAACTTGAGGAATGCCATGTAAAGACACAATTCTGGAAGTGTACAGCTCTACCAATTGAGCTGCATTGATGGATTCTTTGACTGGAAGGAAGTGAGCGACTTTGGTAAGCTTGTCAATCACCACGAAGATAGAATCATTCCCTCTCTTGGACTTAGGAAAGCCAGTGACAAAATCCATTTCAATGTGGTCGAATTTCCACTCGGGAATAGGAAGAGGTTGGAGAAGACCGGCTGGACATTGATGTTCTGCTTTGACTCTTCTGCAAACATCACATTCGTTCACGAATTGGGCAATCTCCCTTTTCATGCGTGTCCACCAGTAAGATTGCTTGAGATCTTGATACATCTTGGAACTGCCAGGATGAATGGAAAGGAGAGAATCATGTGCTTCTTCCATTATGAGCTTCCTGAGATCACCTTTGGGAACAACGAGTCTGTCCTCGAAGAACAAGGTATCTCTCTCATCAACACGAAAGCACTTGTATTTAGGAGTGCCCTTTGCAATACCATGTTTCACCTTCTGCACCATGGCATCACTGAGTTGGGCCTCACGGACCTTATCTTCCAAGGTAGGAGAAACTTGAAGATTTGCAAGAAAACCCTGTGGAACAACTTGAAGGTTGAGCTTCCTGAATGCTTCACAAAGCTCAGGCTGGAACGGCTTGATAAGAAGGCTGTTGCAATATGCCTTTCTGCTCAAAGCATCTGCAATCACATTCGCCTTGCCAGGAGTGTATTCGATGCTGGGATCATACTCTTGTATCATTTCAACCCAACGAGTCTGGCGGAGGTTCAAATTTGGCTGTGTGAAGATGTACTTCAAGCTCTTGTGATCGGTGAAGATGTCGACTTTTCTGCCCAACAACAGATGTCTCCACGTAATCAACGCATGTACCACAGCTGCTAGCTCGAGATCATGTGTGGGATAGTTCTTCTCACTTGGCTTCAGCTGACGAGAAGTGTATGCCACAATTCTCTTATCTTGCATAAGCACACCACCAAGACCTTGAAGAGAATCATCACAGAATACTTCATAGGGCTTGGACTCATCTGGAGGAGTAAGAACTGGAGCAGAGACAAGCTTTTCTTTGAGAGTTTTGAATGCCACTTCACACTCTGGAGACCAAAAGTATTTGACATTCTTCTGAAGCAAGTTGGAAAGAGGCTTGGCAATCTTGGAGAAGTTCTCAACGAACCTTCTGCAATAGCTGGCAAGACCCAGAAAACTTCGGAGTTGCTTGACGTTCTGAGGAGCTTCCCAGTTGACAATTGCTTCAACTTTCTTGGGATTTACCGCAATACCATCAGCTGAGATGATATGGCCCGGGTACAAAACCTTATCGAGCCAAAATTCGCACTTGGAGAACTTGGCATAGAACTTATGCTCACGGAGTCAATCAAGAACTAGACGTAAGTGCTTTTCGTGATCTTCTTCATTCTTGGAAAACACCAGAATATCATCCAGATACACAAGCACAAACTCGCCGGTATAGGGGTTGAAGACGTAATGCATCATCCTCGAGAAGGTAGGAGGAGCATTGGCGAGACCAAAGGACATGAATGTATACTCGTATGAGCCGTAGCTCATTCTGAAGGAAGTCTTGGGAATGTCTTGCTCGCAAATGCGAATTTGATGATAGCCCATTCGGAGATCGAGCTTAGAGAACACTTTAGCTCCTTTGAGCTGCTCGAAGAGTTCGTTGATGTTGGGGAGCGAATACTTGTTCTTTATCGTCTTCTTGTTCAATGGCCGGTAATCAACGCAGAGATGCTCCGTGCCATCTTTCTTCTTGACAAATAAGACACCACAGCCCCAAGGAGACGTACTAGGCCTGATGAGACCCATACTCTCCTGTTTATCAAGCTGCTTCTTCAATTCCTTCAATTCATCAGGAGAGAGCTTGTACGGACGCCGGCATGCTGGCTCAGTACCCGGCTGGAGTTCAATGACGAATTCCACCTGACGGTGTGGAGGCATGCCTGGAAGTTCTTCAGGAAAGACGTCTTGGTATTCGTTCACCACCGGAATTTGAGATATGGCATTAATTTCGCCATTATCATTGAGAGAGAAAAGCCTGATAGTGTTATCCCTGGAGGCAAAGATAATCACATCTTCATCAGGATGAGTCATCTTGACTTCCTTCTGTGCACAATCAATGTGAGCATCATGCTGAGAAAGCCAATCCATTCCGAGGATGAGGTCAATGTCAGAATTACCAAGAACCACCGGATTAGCCAGAAAACGATAATCTCCCATGCGAATAGATACATTCGGAGCCATCAAATTTGAAGTCATGTGCTTGCCCGGAGAAATAATCGACAACTTCTTATCCAGAAATACCGAAGTCAAATTATGCTTGGTGAAGAATGGCCTTGAAATGAAACTGAGAGATGCACCAGAATCAAATAATACTTTTGCAGGAAAAGAGTTCACTGAAAGGTTACCAATGATCACATCAGAAGAGTTCTCCGCCTCAGCTGCATTCATCAGATTCACCCTAGCATGCCTGGGATTATGCTTCACAATAGCCGAACTGACAGGTGGAGGTGGCGGAAGGCGCCTTGGGTTGTTGCACTTGTTGGAATAATGACCCTTCTGGCCACACTTGTAGCAAGTAACCTCAGAAAGTGGACGAGCAGGAGGAACAGTCGACTTGGAAGCTTGAATCTGCAACTTGGACTAATTGTTGGAGTTGTGTGGGTGGGAGAAACCACGACCACCAGCATTCTTGTTGTTGGAGTTGTTGGAGTTGTTGTAGGGAGCTCGAATCACTAGAGGAGGAGGAAGCCTAAATTTCTGTTGTTTCACAGCCACTTGAGAAGATAAGGAGGAGTGAACGGCATCTCGAATCCTCTTTTTAGAAGCCTCCATCTTAAGCTGAGCTGCCTCTTGTTTCAAAGCCATGTTATAGAATTTGTCGAATTCATCGGGCTCGAACAAGGTGAGAGCAAGTTGAAGTTCATCTTTGAGACCTCCACGAAACTGGTAGATTTTGCTCTTAGCATCAGGAATGTCTTGCTTTGCATAGCGGGCGCGGTTTTGGAACTTGACATTATACTGATAGACTGTCATAGAGCCCTGCTTCAGGTTGCGGAATTGCTCACGCATACCCTCGATGACACTTGTTGGAATGTGGTGAGAGCGAAAGTCCTTGCAGAAATCCTCCCAAGAGATCACACGACCTGGTCTGGAGTCTTTGTACTGCTGCCACCAGTCAGCTGCTTGATCTTTGAGTTGGAAGGCTGCAAACTTCACATAATCCTCTTCCTTCACGTTACTGCACTCAAAATACTTCTTGATATCGGTTAACCAATCTTCAACATCAAAAGGGTCGACACAGTAACTGAAAGCTTTTGGATTATTGGCCAAGAACTGGTTGAGAGTAGCATGGTGCTGCTGGTTGAAGAAATTGCCTTGATTCCCTGGAACACCCTGATTAGCTTGATTAGCTTGCATCTGCTGCATCATCTGCATCAACATCTGGGTGTTCTGAGTTGTAGTCTGCATAATCGCTCTCCAAGCCTCAAACGGAGGAGGAGGGGAAGGAGGACGATCTGGGACCTCTTCCGCCTCTGGGTTAGCGTTGGGAACTTTTTTCGGAGCCATCCTGAAATAGATGACCACGAATCAGCAATTGATTGACAGAAGGTATAAGCTGAATCAATGGAATGAATTGCAACAAGTCTTCACAATAATCATTCGAACAATAGGAACGAATGAAATCATTCGAACAAGAGGAACGAATGAAATTCTCAGTTAAATGATAACATCAATCTTCACGAGAAGCCACATAGGGGGACAAAAGGTAAAATAAGAAAAACAACAAGGTACAGACGGGAACAAACACAAGATAGGAGCTTCGTTCTAACATCTTTGTGCTGAAAGCATATGAACGCGTTACGAAAGGGTTTTGCAATCCCCGGATCAGCATAGCCAAGGACCCTTTAAGATGCAACTCCCGATCGGAACATCGGTCATAAACCACTTCATTCAATGTAGAACCCCGAACTCGCTAACCTGCATTCGTTGGAAGAATGCCTACGATCTACTGGATAAACCCACCTATTAATTCCCGGAAGATTCCAGTTATGCAATCAGGTGTTGGGGATACAGGGGAAGCACCGCGCAATCAACTCTAAACCTACATCCAGCTGTATCCATCCTTCAACACATAACCAGTCTTTCTCAGAAACTGTTTACCTCGGACCTTCGAAAAGCATCCACTATAACAAGCTATGGCAATACTCCCGAACTACCTTCCCAGTACTGGGTGATGTCGGGGTTATCTTGCCACTAACCGTATAGGAGAGATATTCGATGTCGGCCGTCTTAAGTATTTAGTACTGCCGCGATATGCTTGTGACGACAATACCCCGAAGCTCAACTCCCCGGGACACTGCCACAACCCCTAATGTCAGGAGGCATCGAGAACAATATTCTCGTCACAAGAACATCGAAACAATCCCAGAATACTCGCGAGATTCCTAAAAAAATTGGTGCAATTTTTGAAAATAGAAGAGACAAGAGTAGTCGTCAGGAGTCCTCACCAGAGAGAAAGGGGATGAGAAGCAAAGAAATCCTACTCTCCGATATAAATATAGGACTCAAAATATTTTCAGTGTGTGCCTAGACTCGACCGTCAACGATTCGATCAATCAGTGGGGGCTCCTAGGTCGGAGAAGGCTCTGAATACCAACTTGTAATGCCCAGGATGGGACTATATCTCCTACGTGTCGAGGCACGACTTAGAGACATAACCCCATGCTGGAATGATCGTAAGTCTGGTATCTTTGCACAAGTCATGTAAATGATGGGGATGGAAAACATAAAATAGTTGGCTTTCACTCGCCACGTCACACAAATACAATACATGTCTCAATCATCATTCAATAAAACATCACAGCCCTCTAAGGGTAAAATCCAAATGACAAGATACCAAACATAATTTAAATCCACAGGCTTGATCAAATCCTAGTAGAAGTCTCCACTACTGATCATCAGGATAACGAACATAGTATCGACTACGCTCCTCGTCATACTCCCAGTCTAGCTCGGTGCCATCACCTGGATAGCTCACCATCGGACCTGCATCTGGTGTGTGAAGTAACTGTGAGCCACAGAGGACTCAGCAATCCCGTTCCCGGGTAACAAGACTATTTAAGCCATGGGAGAGGATAAGGCTGAAGAAAAGAATAAGTGTCTGCAGCAGCAACTAGCACTAGCTTACGTGAAAGAGTGCGAGAAGAGAAGTGCCTCGGTCGAGAGATGATCACGAAGTGATCCTAGCTAAGGCTCAACAAACATAACCCCACCGTGATCAACTCCCGAATCCCTATTCGGAAATTGACAGTCACGGTACACACGCTGGTAGTGTATTAGAACAATGTGTCAAGTTATCTACAACCGGATATTAACAAGCTCCAATCTGCCACATAACCGTGGGCACGGCTTTCGAAAGTTCATAACCCAACAGGTGTGTTCCAACTTGGCCCATGACAAGCCCACGATCCGCGGAGTCGCAACTCCAAGGTGGGAAGACCCGAGTATTCTCGGAATCCCATGCTCAAGATACTCCGAACTAAGGTAAGGCTAATCCAGCAAATCCTCCCGGCGTGTCGACACCCTGATGGTAGCCGCGCGTATCTAGTCTCAGGACACGACCGGATAGGTCAGCCTACAGGTATATACCAATCCTCGAGTTCCCTCGGGTGGCCCGGCAGTCTGCCCAGTTTGGACCAACACTCATGTGGAGCACTGGCCCGAGGGTTGTTAATTAAGAACTCGGGTTTGCAAGACCCTATGCAAGTTTTATTAGTTATTAGGCGAATAGTACCAATGTTGGGACTTGCTGGAAAAGACTTAGTACTTAGCGGTTTATCAAGGGGGTCCCATACACCCCAACCGTGTTAGGAACGCATAATCAAGGAACATAACACCGGTTTAAACGGTTCCTAACGGCATGAGTGGAACAAATCACCAAGCGAAAGGCTTAGCCTTCCACCCTTGCCAATATATAGATGATTTCATTTTAAAGCATTTATATAGTGTGATATAACCCAACAAACTTCAAAATGAAACAAGCATCTTCAATCTTCACCTGCAACTAGCAATGCTATAAGAGGGGCTGAGCGAAGCGTACTTAGCCAAGCAACGGTTTGCACGGGTAGGGTGGTTAAACATGGTCATGGTTACAAGTAGGAGGCTGACAGGAAGAACATGGGCATCGAGGCAAAACTATAGATATAGACTTCTAGCAATAGGCAAAAATAGTAATGGTATCCGGGTTCGGTCATCTTGCCTGAAGAGTAGTCGTTCAGATCATAAGAAGGGTCCTCGGGCTCAACCTCGTTGGTAACCTCGTGCTCGCACTCGTACTCGGTCTCAGCTTCCGGCTCTAAACAAAACAATCACACAAGGCATTAATCAACAAGATGCAATGCGCACACCAAAATGATGGATGCATGATGGATGCACTACGAGTGCACACGGAGCACGGAAAATAGCACCCAAGCAATAAGCTTCAAAACATGATAACAATAGGAGATTATGAATCTACACGGAAAATCAATCAAGTTTCATATAAGACTTGCTGAAATCGGAGCTACGGGCTAAAAGTTATGCCCGAAACAAGAAATATGCACAAGCCGAAAATTACAGCAACATAGCAACTTCGGAGCACTAGAAAAATGAGCTACAGCACTCAAACACCATGGCAAAGAGAATGAACATAAACTAGACATATCCTACAGCAAATAAGTCCAAAAGTGCACCCCCAAAGGAGCCACGGATCAATAGCAACAAGCTTGGACATATTGAACTTGACAACAAAATACTGACAGCAGAATTTTATTGAAACTTTGGAGCAAAAGTTAATTATGCTACAGCCACTCAAATAAGCATGTGAGAACATGAATGGAAAGCCAACAATATCTACTACAAGGAACCATCAATAGACACTCCAAAACTATCATGGTTTGTCCTAGAACAGCACGCAAACATGGCATCGAAACATTACAGATTCCAGACTTAGTGAAAAACCACTAAGTGTTAAAACAACAGTTTCATCATGGCATATAAAAGAGCAAGTTTAAGTCACGTCGAAACTAAACATGGCAAGTGGTAAGCACCACATCAAAGTACACATGATGGTGATTCCGAAACACACAAGCATGCATCATGGAGAAAAACATAACGATAGCAACGAGCTCAACAAGATGGCATCTCATAACAAGTTAAACAACTAAACAGCCACATGGCACTTTGCAACGAAGATATACATGGCAAGAATAAATCTATCATGCAACCTAACACAAACAACAAGTAGAGCATGGCAAGACGAACACATGGACATGTCATTTGCATCATTCGGACAAACGAGCTAAAAGATATCACTATGCAAAGATGGCATAAAACAACACATAGCAGCAGTTTATATCGGGATGCACTCTTGCAACAGAAAAAATAAGCATCTAGATGATCTCAAACATGCATGGCACAATGGAATGAAACGTAGTGCTAATCACCACGAACGTCTAGACACCTCATTTGCGCAAAACGGAGCAACACACAAGAAGTTATCACAGATTTAAACTAGCATCAGACAAACAAAACACAGGGATTAGATCTAGGGTTTTCCCAAAGTCAACCTCAGATCTGGTGAGGAGATCGGGCCGGAGGAGAGGATCTGGCCCGGCGGACTGAAGAGGCTCGGGCGTCCGGAAGGCCGGACCAGCAGAGCGGCGGCGGCCTCCTTCGGGGCCCGGGGCGGCGGCTGTGAAGGGAGCTGGCGGAGCAAAGCGGCCTGGGGCGGCTGGGGCTTCGAAGGCCTCGGGCCGGCAGAGCTGCGCCCTGGCTGGAGCAAAGCGGCCCACCCTGCGATTGCAACGGGCCTCGCGGCCTGGTCCGACGAAGGAAGCCGGCGCGGCCTGGCGGAGGAGAGCTGGTGGCTTGGCGCTGTGGCGATGCGGGATCGGTGGCCTGGCCCGACTCGGGCGATCGGGCCGCCTGGCTCGGGGAGCGCCTGGCCCGAGCGGCGATGGAGGAAAGCGTTCGCGGCCCGCCTGCGACCTGGCGATGGGGATCCAGCGGGCGACGCTGCGGGATTGGGAGGCTCAGCGAAGGAGGCCGGCGAGCTCGGCGTTGACCGATCCGGGATCGATCGGATCTGGCTGTCCTTCGACCGAAACTGGCGTCGCGGCTCCTCGATGCTGGCGGCGGGGACTTGAGCGAGGAGGGGACTTCCAAGTGTCGTTTTGGATCTGGCCAGGCATGGAAAATGAGGGGGATGTAGGCTAGAGGTAGGTAGAGGGGGGTTAGGCTGCCAAAAATGGCATGGGGGATGTTTATATAGGGTAGGTGCTAGGGTTTGGGGGATTTGGGGGGTTTTCGAGCCCTTCGATCACGATCCGACGGATCCGATCGTGAGGGGAGTTAAGATGGGCCAAGAGGAGGGAAGTGGGCTGTTGGAGGGGTGTCTTGGGCCTCAAAGTGGAGGCACTTTGAGCCCACGGGAATAACTGTTGGGGTAGCAAACGGACTCGAAACGCGACGAGATTTGACAGGCGGGTTACACACACCAAAACAACAACACACGACAAGCCTCGCGCCAAACCGGTAACGTTACACGGCCAAACACCAAAGTAGGCCTACGGGACGCCACGGACACGTGAGGGAGCTCCGGAACGCGAAACGGACAACGGGAATGAACGCGTGGCACCGGATGCAACCGACAACACAATGCAATGCGATGCACATGACTATATGATATGAATGAGTGCCACACACGCACCCAACAAAACGACGAAAACCCGAAAGACAAAGAACCCGGAATGGAATAGATGAAGCCGGAGATATATTATATGCCCAAAAGGGAAAGTATTACATCCGGGGCATTACAATTGACGAGCAGCCCAACGCAGTGGTTCGTAACTTTTAAGTTAGTTCATTTACCACCCTTGTTCTTTTTGACACTGGTGCATCTCATTCATACATATCAAGGGTTTTTGTGGAAAAGTATCATTTGCCCACCGTAGCCCTTAACTCGCCTATGTTAGTAAGTTCCCCTGGAGCAGAGTACATGGCTAGCCGAGGATGCTATCAAGTGCCATTGACCATTGGGAGACATGTATTTCCCACAGATCTCATCATTTTGGAATCCTAGGGTTTGGATGTAATTAAAGGTATGGATTGGCCATCCAAGTTTGGAGGAAACATCGACTGCGACAGTAGATCAATTCTTCTCACCACCCCGGAAGGAAATAGGATCAAGTATGTGTCGAGGCACACACCCGAGAAGACGCATGTGAATGCACTCTCGAGAGTTGTTCAGGAAGAAGTACCGGTTGTGAAGGATTACCCCGATGTATTTCCGGAGGAGTTACTAGGCATGCCACCGGATAGAGACATCGAGTTCTTAATTGATTTATTGCGAGGCACTGGACCAATATCGAAGAGACCATTCCGGATGCCCGCGAATGATTTAGAAGAAATCAAGAAGAAAATCAAGGAGTTAATGGAGAAAGGTTATATCTGACCAAGTTTATCACCTTGGGGAGCCATAGTACTTTTAGTCGAGAAGAAGGATGGTTCCCTAAGGATGGTTGTGGATTATCGTGCACTGAATGAGGTGACGATCAAGAACAAATACCCGCTGCCCATGAAAAATGACATGTTTGATTAGTTACAGGGAGCCAAGGTATTCTCTAAGATCGATTTACGATCTGGTTATCACCAGTTGAAGATCCGAGAACAGGATATATCTATGACAGCTTTTACCACAAGGTACGGGCTTTACGAGTACACAGTTATGTCATTTGGTTTGACTAATGCCCCTGCCTATTTCATGAGTATGATGAACAAGGTATTCATGGAGTTCTTGGATAAGTTTGTGGTAGTGTTCATTGATGACATATTGGTGTACTCAAAGAACGAAGAGGACCACAAGGAACATTTGCGTTTAGTTCTCAAGAAGCTCAGGGAACATCAATTATATGCCAAGTTCAGCAAATGTGAGTTTTGGTTGAAGGAAGTAGGATTTCTCGAACATGTTATATCAGGAGATATTATAGCAGTGGACCCTTCCAAAGTAGAGGCCATTACGGAACGGAAGGCACCCACCTCAGTTGGAGAGATTCGCAGTTTTCTTGGACTCGCGGGTTATTATCGGAGGTTCATTGAGAATTTCTCCAAGATTGCGAAGCCCATGACGGAGTTGTTGAAGAATGAAAGTAAGTACAATTGGACCGAAGAATTTGAGGCCAATTTTCAGGAGTTGAAGAAGCGTTTGGTTATAGCCCCAGTGTTGATACTCCCGAATATTCGTAAGGATTTTCAAGTGTATTGTGACGCTTCACGTCAAGGACTTGGTGGAGTTCTCATACAAGAAGGAAGAGTTGTTTCATATGCCTCACGTCAGCTTCGACCTCATAAGTTGAATTATGCCACCCATGATTTGGAGTTAGCAGCCATAGTGCACGCACTCAAGACCTGGAGGCACTTTCTGATTGGAAACCATTGTGATGTATACACGGATCATAAGAGTTTGAAGTACACCTTCACGCAGAAGGAGTTAAACCTCAGGCAAAGGAGATGGCTGGAGCTCATAAAGGATTATGACATGAGACTGCACTATCATCCAGGAAAAGCCAATGTCGTGGCAGATGCGCTAAGTCGCAAGAGTTATGTTAATACTCTCATAACCGGAGGATTACTCAAGGAGTTGGCAGATGACCTCTGAGAGTTATAGCTGGGGATGGTCCCTAGAGGCTATGTTGCTACATTGGAAATTCAGTCCACTTTGTTGGGTAAGATTCGAGAAGCCCAGAAGACGGTTGAAGGAATAGTAGAAATAAAGGGAAGAATGGCCAAAGGACAGGCAGAAGGATTTTGTGAGGATGAACACGGAACACTATGGTTTGAAGAGCGTATTTATTTGTCCAATGACCCAGAGATTAGGAAGTTGATTCTCCAGGAGGCACATGATTCGCCTTAGTCCATACATCCAGGCAACACCAAGATGTACTTGGATTTGAAGCAAAATTTCTGGTGGACCGAAATGAAGTACGATATTGCCGAGTATGTAGCGGTATGTGACGTCTGTCAGAGAGTAAAGGAAGAACATCAGAAACAAGCAGGGTTATTGCAGCCGTTACCCATACCAGAATGGAAGTGGGATAAACTTGGAATGGATTTTATCACAGGACTACCCAGGACACATTCAGGGTATGATTCCATATGGGTAATTGTGGATTGTTTGACTAAGCTAGCTTATTTCATCCCGGTGAAGACCACTTACACGAGTGCTAAGTTGGCCAAGATATACATGACCAGGATCGTATGTCTGCATGGAGTTCAAAGGACCATTGTATCAGATAGAGGAACATAGTTCACTTCAAAGTTTTGGAAGCAGTTGCATGAGACTTTGGGTACGAGGCTAGAGTTCAGTAAAACCTTTCATCCACAGACAGATGGACAAACGGAGAGAGTCAAACAGATTCTGGAGGACATGTTGAGAGCTTGTGCGCTAGATAATGAATCTAGTTGGGATGATAACCTGCCATACGTACAGTTTTCCTACAACAACAGTTATCAGACCAGTCTGCAAATGGCCCCTTTCGAGGCTTTGTACGGAAGGAGGTGCAGAACACCGTTGATGTGGGATGAAGTTTGAGACCGTCAGTTATTTGGACCCGACTTAATCAGAGATTCAGAAGAGAAGGTCAAGTTGATCCGCGACAGACTGAAGATAGCCCAGTCCCGAAAGAAGAGTTATGCGGATACGAAATGCAAGGAGGTAACCTATGAAGTTGGTGATAGAGCATATCTTCGTGTGTCCCCACTTCGAGGAGTTAAGCGTTTCGGAGTTAAGGGTAAACTGGCACCACGATTCGTGGGACTATACAAAGTTTTGGAGCATAGAGGAGAAGTAGCTTATCAGCTAGAGTTGCCCAAAACCTTGTCCGGAGTTCACGATGTATTTCACGTATCTAGTTGAAGAAGTGTCACGCAGAGATGGCCGAGATTCCGCTACGAGATACAGTGCCCCTGGAAGCAATTCAGCTAGAGAGTGATCTAACTTATGAGGACAAGCGTGTCAAGATTCTAGAGTTTGCCGACAGAGTTACCCGCAGCAAGGTCATCAAGTTTTGCAAAGTTCACTGGAGCCACCATACAGAGGATGAAGCCACCTGGGAACGAGAGGACCACCCACACCTATTTCCTAGCCAACCCGAATCTCGAGGGCGAGATTCATCTTAAGGGGGGTAGGTTTGTAACATCCCAATTTTCAATTTGGATGTTAACATAGATCATTCATATGCATCCATCATTTGAGCATTTCGAATTTGAGTTTATTTGAAAATTGATCCAAAAACGTTAAGCAACTCAAGGACCCAAGTGAGAGAGTTGGAAGTTTTCCCAAATATGGCCCACTATTTTATTATTTTATCGGTGCGGTTGGACCAAATATTATTTTGCCAATTTTTATTTTCAATATTTTAAAATAAATGAGTGAAGATAATATGACTTCTTCAAAAACAGAATAAGAATGTTGGAATTTGAATTTTGACTAAACATAATTTTTATTGGATTTTTATTTCCAGTATATTTATTTTAAATTGCATTAAAAAGTTTATTTTATTTTAGGCATTTTTTATTTCAGAAAAATGTTCACTTTGTCCCAAATATTAGGTGGGAACGGAAAAAATTGTTTCTGAAAATTTTAGGATTTTTTTATATTTATTTTGCATTTTCTTCATTCTGCGTATTTAAAAAAACTAGGACCGGGCCGACTGGGCTGAGCCCAGCCAGCCAGCCCACCTTCGTTGCACCGCCTCCGCCGCCATGCTCGCGTCGGACTTTGGCCGGAGTCCGAGCCTGCCATACCTCCGGCCGCCCTCTTGCCCAAGTCAGACCCCCCGGGGTCCCTTTATAAGCCGAGGCCCTCGGCCCCTCAACCTCCACCGCCGTCGCCAGATGCCACCGTCGCCTGCGCGCGCAGCCCTGCCTGCCGCCGCCGCACCCCGCCCCCTGCGCCTCCCCTCGTGGCGCCCGGAGCCGACGTCGCCGTCGCCACCCCACACCAGCACCGCCGCCGGCCGATGCCCCGCCGCCCGTGAACCCACAAGCCCGATCCACGAAGCCGACCCGACCCAACCCGTTTCCGGTAAAAAAAAACCCGCCCATTTTTTTAGTTTTTATTTTCGGTTTTTTTTAAACCCAAGATCGGTTTTTTAACCTAGTTTTGTTTTTTAGGTTTTATTAAACAGCGAATGTCCGATGTTTAGATCTGAAAAACGAACGTTCGCTATTTACATTTTTCTTTTTCTGTTATTTTCGTCAGGGACCTAATTGCAGTTCAAGTTTTTACACATGAGTCCCTTGTTTTCAAACGATCGTTATTTTTACTCGTTATTCGGAATTAGGTGAAACCAACGCCAATTTCTTCGTTTCGATCTTGTCTTTCCAGTAGTACAATTGAATTTTGTTTTTGAAAGTTTAAAATTTGAATTCAAGCAGATTTGTATTTGAACTTCTTTTGATCGTAACTTGAGTTTCGTAACTCCGCTTGTGTTGATTATTTTTGCAAATCAAAGTTCTTGACCTAAAATTTCTTATAAAGCTAAATTCCCCTAATTTTGGTACTGTTAGTAAAGGTTTTCTGTTACAAGAGCCATTTGCTTGTTTTTGAAGTCTTTCGAGTTTCGTTCTTCGATTCTGTTGCATGATTGCTTATGTATGCTATTGTTTGATTGCGATAGAATTCCCGGAGTGCGAAGTGTGCTATTATGAGTCACTAGGTTTCAACGATCGTCAGCAAGGCAAGTTCACACTTTGATCATACTTTTCAATACCCAGTTTTTACTGCATTAGTTCTATCCTCAAAGATTGCATGAGTAGGACTGGATCACATGTGGTATTGCTTAGAAGTTCATGTGGTAGGAACCCAATGACTTGAGATCAACCCGAGGGAATATACGCTTTGTTACTTATTGCTTAGCCATGCTTGTAGACGTGGATTGGTATGTGAGATTTCATGAAAGTTGTGAGTGTAATAACAACTAAGGGAATATTTAAGGTGGTAACTTTAATACACCACTGGGTGGATTGGTTGCAGGGCACCTGGAGAATCCAGTGTTGTCCTAGGAAATCCCGGAGGACCCGTGTGATTATCCTATGGAATGCCACCCAGGCTCAAAGGGGTCATATATCATTCATGCCTAGAAACTTCCGTGTGCAGCCACATGCCATTATGGGCTCTGGCATAGCTGAGTATGTTGTGTGAGCTCTTTCAGTGATGGCGTAGCAGATGTAGGGGAAAGTACGTGTACCGGTCCATCCGGGGTAAAGAGTAAATGCTTCTGAAAGACTGTGTCTCGGTCATCCATTTCTCAAACACCATGCAGTGCGAGAAATCAAACGGCGGAGATCGAGTCTTGTGGGGAAAAGTACACAAACCTCTGCAAAGTGTACAAACTATTCATGAGTAGCCGTGTCCCCGGTTAAGGACATCTTGAGTATCCTGGTATTTGAAATATGGACTGATCTCAACACTCTATTTAATTAGCATATTGGGTTATTAATGACTTTGGTAATTTGGGATTGAGATGGAGGACCCATTCTCAATATTCCTTAATACAACTGAGTAGTAAATAAAATTCCTTCCTTTGTTGTAGGGAAAAACTAGCTTTATGCAAAATTTAACCTTACAGCCTCCACCAGCCAAATACGCATATAGTTGTAGACATTTGTTTTTCATTACCTGCTACAGTGTGTTCTTGCTAGCATATTCAATGTGCTGACCTACACGGCTACAACGTCTCATGTTGCAGAGTTTACCAACGAAGAATAAGGTGCGATTAGGTCGTTGTCATGCACTCAATGTTTGCCATGGAGTTGGATGGACTCAACTTATCTTCGATGCTTTCGCAAGATTTTGTATTAGTTTATGGCCTTCAGCCATCTTATTTCAATAAGAGTCCTTATGAGGATTTTCGATGTAATAAAGTGTGATTGAAACTCTACTATAAATCCTCGAAGTACTGTGTGTGTCAGCATACCGATCCAGGGATGACACTGAGCACAGAGACTCCGGTCCATTGGGATCGAGGTCGCTACAGGTAACCTTGTCCTGGAAGTCATGTTCTTAGACAATGGTGAACCGTCAAATTATGAAGAAGCTATTATGTGCCCATATTCTGAAAATGGCTTCAGGCCATGAAATATGAGACATGATCCACATATGAGAACAAAGTGTGGACTTTGGTGGACCTGCCGACAATCGGCAAGCCATAGAGAATAAATGCATCTTCAAGAAGAAGACTAACGCTGATGGTAATGTTACTGTCTACAAAGCTCGACTTGTCGCAAAAGGTTTTCGAAAAGTTCAAGGAGTTGACTATGATCAGACTTTCTCACCCGTAGCGATGCTTAAGTCTGTCTGAATCATGTTAGCAATTGCAACATTTTATGATTATGAAATCTAGCAAATAGATGTCAAAACTGCATTCCTTCATGGATTTCTGACATAAGAGTTGTATATGATGCAACCAGAAGGTTTTTTCGATCCTAAAGGTGCTCACAAAGTGTGCAAGCTCCAGTGATCCATCTATGGACTGGTGCAAGCATCTCGGAGTTGGAATATGCGCTTTGGTGAGGTGATCAAATCATATGATTTTATACAGACTTACAGTGAAGCCAGTATTTACGAGAAAGTGAGTGGGAGCACTACAACATTTCTGATAAGTATATGTCGATGACATATTGTTGATCAAAAATGATGTAGAATTTTTTGGAAAGCATAAAGGATTGTCTAAAAGGAGTTTTTCAATGAAAGACCTCGGTGAAGCTGCTTATATATTGTGCATCAAGATCTATAGGGATAGACCAAGATGCTTAATAGGACTTTCACTAAACACATACCTTGATAAAGTTTTTGAAGAAGTTCAAAATGGATCAGTCAAAGAAAGAGTTCTTACCTAAGTTGTAAGGTATGAAGTTGAGTAAGACTCAAAGCCCGACCACGACAGAAAAAAATAGGAAGAGAATGAAAGTCATTCCCTATGCCTCAGCAATAGGTTCTATAAAGCATGCCATGCTATGTACCAGACCTAAAGTGTGCGTTGCCATGTGTCTGGCAAGGGGGTACAAGAGTGATCCAGGAGTGGATCACTGGACAACAGTCAAAATTATCCTTAGAGGAATAAGGAAATGTTTCTCGGTTATGGAGATAATAAAGGGTTTGTCGTAAAGGGTTGCACCAATGCAAGCTTTGACACTAATCTAAATGACTCTGAGTATCAATCTAGATGCATATTGAACGTAGGAGAAATTAGCTAGAGCAGCTCTATGTAGAACATTGTACATATAGAAATTTGCAAAGTACGCACATATCTGAATGTTGCAGAATCATTGACTAAAACCTCTCTCACAAGCAAAAACATGATCACTCCTTAGAACTCTTTTGAGTGTTGGTGCGTGATGTGAACTATGAGTGTTAATCACATGGCAATGTGAACTAGATTATTGACTCTAGTAAACTCTTTTTGGTGTTGGTCACATAGTGGTGTGAACTATGGGTGTTAATCACATGGCGATGTGAACTAGATTATTGACTCTAGTGCAAGTGGGCGACTGATGGAAATATGCCCTAGAGGCAATAATAAAATGTTATTATTATATTTCCTTAATCATGATAAAGGTATAATATTCATGCCAGAATTGTATTGACCGGAAACTTAAATACATGTGTGAATACATAAACAAATACCATGTCCTAGTGAGCCTCTACTAGACTAGCTCGTTGATCAAAGATGGTTAAGGTTTCCTGACCATGGACATGAGTTTTCGTTTGATAGCGGGATAAAATCATTAGGAGAATGATGTGATGCACAAGACCCATCTGTTAGCTTAGCATATTGATCGTTAAGTTTATTGCTATTTCTTTCTTCATGTCAAATACGTATTCCTTCGACTATGAGAATATGCAACTCCCGGATACCGGAGGAATACCTTGTGTGCTATCAAACTATCAATGTAACTAGGTGATCATAAAGATGCTCTACAGGTATCTCCGAAGGTGTTTCTTGAGTTGGCATAGATCAAGATTAGGATTTGTCACTCCGAGTATCGGAGAAGTATCACTAGGCCCTCTCGGTAATACACATCAAAAGCTTGCAAGAAAATAACTAAGGACTTTAGTCACGAGGTGATGTATTTTGGAAAGAGTAAAGAGACTTGCCGGTAACAAGATTGAACTAGGTATGAAGATTCCGATGATTGAATCTCGGGCAAGTAACATACCGATGGACAAAGGGAACTACGTATGTTGTCATAACGGTTCGAACGATAAAGATCTTCGTAGAATATGTAGGAGCCAATATAGGCATCTAGTTTCCGCTATTGGTTATTGTCCAGAGAGGTGTCTCGGTCGTGTATACATAGTTCTCGAACCCGTAGGGTCCACACGCTTAACGTTCGTTCATGATATAGTGTTATATGAGTTATATGATTTGGTGACGGATGTTGTTTGGAGTCCGGGATGAGATCATGGACACATCGAGGAGTCTTGAAATGTTTGAGAGGTAAAGATTGATATATAGGATGATGGTATTCGGACACTAGAAGAGTTTCGGAGTGCACCGGGTAGTCATCTGGTCACTGGAAGGGGTTCCAGACACCCCCGAAAAGTGTATGGGCCTAATGGGCCAAAGGGGGGGATAGATCAGCCCCGGGTGCGCCTGTTCATTGGATAGCAGGCCCTAGGGGAAGACAAGGGGAGGGGAGACCCCTCCTTCCTTTCCCTCCTTAAGTGGGAAAGGAAAGGGGGGTGCCACCTCACCTACCTTTCCCTCACACTTATATAAGGTAGGGGGAGGGCGCGGCTTGGGAGAGACCCCAAGTAGGATTCCTCCTACTTGGCTTCCCCTTTATCTACCTTCCCTCCCCTCCCACCTATATATATATGTGGGGAGGGGGTGTCACACAAGGATACAACATTGTCTTAGCCGTGTGCGGCGCCCCCGTCCATCGTTTACTCCCTCGGTCATATTTTTGTTGTGCTTATGAGAAGCCCTACGGAGATCGCATCACCATCACCGTCACCATGCTGCCGTGCTACCGGAACTCGTCCACTACCTCGTTGTCTTGCTGGATCAAGAAGGCGGAGGTCGTCATCGAGATGAACGTGTGTTGAATGCGGAGGTGTCGTACATTCGGTGCTCGATCGGTTGGAACGCGAAGAAGTTCGACTACATCAATCGCGTTGTCACACGTTTCCGCTTACGGTCTACGAGTGTACGTAGACGCACTCTCCCCTCTTTCTATGCATCTCCATGGATAGATCATTGCGTGTGCGTAGATTTTTTTTGCTTTCCATGCAACGTTTCCCAACAGGTCTTGAATCCACTTAGGGGATCTTCTCCTAGGAGCCATTGGTCTCCAATGGAGCAGGGGTACAAGTGAATGAGCAAAGCTCTATCTCCAGTATGGGCTGTCACAATGCTAACCCTAGAAAGAGAGAGGAGGTGGTCTATTTATAGTTTAGGGATGGAAAGGTAAGAGAGGGGAGGTTACATGGGCTCTTGGCCCATAGCTGCACAAGGGCGCCGGATGTCTGGGTGGGACGCCGGGCGTCCGGCCCGACAGGAGGCGCCGGAAGTTCAGCCAGGGGCCGGATGTCTGGCCTGGGACAGGCCATAATGTTCCCTCTCTGGATATCAATTGCCGGATATCCGGGCTGACGTCGAATGTCCAGTTGTTCGTTAAACGATGGATGCCCAGGGGTCGTCTGGATGTCCAGCCGTTGTAGAGTCGTCGAGCGTCTGTTCTCATGTGCTTCTCTTCTGTTGGATGGCGTCGGATGTCTGGGCTCCCGCTGGATGTCCGGTCGTTGTAGCTCCGCATAGACTCCACTTGAAGCACTTCACGTTCCCCTTCCGTGTGGACTTGTCCTATGCTTCGAGCATCTCCACGGTCGTGTCCTTGGTTTCCTGAGCACATGTAGTGTATTTGCATTAGGTAGCAACCATGTCTCGCATGAATAGAAATGGGAAGCATTTAGGAGCGGGTTCACCTTGTGTCCAATGGTGTATGCTCGAGGTCTCGTCATATGTCCACTTGGGGCTTGGGGAGTAGTTGTAGTGTACATGGGAATGACTGTAGGATGCTCCGCATCAACAAGACAAGACACATAGATTGGAAATATCACCTGATACGAAAGATTGTAAAGAGTGCTGATATAGAGCTATGAAAAATTCATATGAATGCAAATGTTGCAGTCCGTAGACTAAGCCGCTTCCACAACCCAAACATGAGGGGCATGTCGGAGCTATGGCATATGATGTCTATTTGATTGATTATAGTACAAGTGGGAGACTGTTGAGGGTATTCCCTAAAGGCAATCATGTATGATGGTATTTCATAACTGTTTATGAATAAAGATAGTCCTTGGACATTATCAATGATGTATATCAGCAAGTATGTTACTTTTTTGTGGGACTATGCATTGTATGATGTTGTCCTAAAAGGTTCCTAGTCAAAAGGGCTGTGTGGACACGCAACCGACTAGACTAGCATATGATACTATGGATGGCTCGGTATCACTAGCGATGGAGCATTGGATGCAGCCAGATAATATGGACTCAGAAGGATCTGGTCGAATACTACATAGTTGAATCTCAGTCAAGATAAGGTCCGAATTGGACAGACCTGATTATGAGACGGAGCCATAGGTCATCCCTGAGGGTCTAGTACAACATAGGTTCTATGTCCTAACACCTGAGCTGGAGTGTGTACTCGGGATGTTAACAGACTTGCTTTGGGCCAACTAAATGCTACTCCGTGACTGGGTAGTTACAAAGGTAGGTTTTGGGCCCTTCTAGACCCATGCTACAAGACATGGTCGAGCAAGATGGGATTTTCCCCTCCAATCAGGATAGATATACTTTGGGCCCCTCGTGTGATCCGACCAGGATAAGCATGGCCATGCAACAAGGACTATGAGATAATCCGGTTTGTGGTCGGCATCACTGGAACGAGAAAGAGGCTAGCACAAGGATGACAGACTCGCCTTGAGCCCAACAACATATATCATGAGGCAAAGGAAACAAAAGTGTGACATGTTGTACATGTTCGTCAACCGGATTCATTGTCTAGTTGGTGGTCGGCACGCCCTACTAGAGACCACTACAAACTGTATAGATTGGAGGTGACCCGACCTGCCCCCAAGCCAACTGGAACCTAAGGGGTCGCGCGCTTAAGGGAAGGAACCTATGGGGACAGATCAAATTCCATGAGTCAGATGTGATCCTACTTGAACTCGGATCCAGGCTAAACAAAATTTGAGCTTTGGGATCTGTGTGAGGCCCAAGTGTTGAGCCCGCGATGGATGCCTATTTATAGTGGACGTGCGGCACACTCATTTAGTTGATGGCTTTGGTGCCATCACTAGAGCTTTACACGTGTTGTAACTACCCACCTCCGTTCTCTACCGTCCGCCACACGATGTTCCTCATGCGCATGTGGACACAGTTAGAGGCGGTGCATTTGCCCCGCTCTGGTGAACCTGTTCGTTGGATCTGATTGGTACATGGGAGATCGACGAGGAGGAGACAGCCTGCAAGAGGCGCCGCCCCAACTCTTCCGCTGAAGGACACTACGTGTCTACTGGTAATGATCCGTGATCCATCTCCAGTAGCATGTTCCTGGTTGATCTACGTGTAGGAAATTTTTATACTGCAGTCGATGCACCTAGGGTAGAACCCAACAATAGTAAGTTACTTTCCTAAGAAGCTAGGAGGGAAGGAGAAGTACATCCCACCACCTAAGAGGGTATGTGTGGTAAGTAAAGAGAATCTCAGGATGCCGGAGACTTGAAACGCTACTAAGTAAGTTGAGCTAAGCAACCCAAAAACCAGCGCTTAGTGGGAGGCAACCCCTAATTTAGTCAAAGTTTTGCTTTGTTAATTTTCTCACATGAAGAATTTGATAAATAACTAATCAAAAAGTTTGTATTTGATCTGTTATCGTACGAGGAATATTGAATAGAGAAGAAAGGGGATAAATGCAAGAGAAAGGAGGACAGAGCAAAATACGATGCACTGTACGAGCGCGTGCACTCGCATGAGCGCCCACATAGAGATGTGGAGGGAAATGTTAAACAAGACCAGAGTGATCGGTGCGTTTCACGTGATCGCAAGTGCCCACATGCGCGGTCATATGGAATGTTGTCCAAAATCATGCAAACGGTCCAGAGCAAAAGACAACATTCTATGCGACTGCAAGCGCCCGCAGGGGCGGTTGTATAAAGCCACGACTAGAAAGAGGAACTCGAACACAGGCAAAGGCGACCTTTCATACGAGCGGTACCACCCGTATGGGCGGTCATCCTGATGACCCACAAGTGTAAGGGATCTATCGTACTCCTTTCTATAAGTAAGAGTGTCGAACCCAACGAGGAGCCGAAGGAAATGATAGGCAATTTTCAGTAAGGTATTATCTGCAAGCACTGAAATTAACGGTAACAAATATTTTTGTGATAGGGTAATTGGTAACAAGTAACAAATGGTAAAAGTAAATAGGGTGCAGCAAGATGGCCCAATCCTTTTTGTTGCAAAGGAGAAGCCTGGACGAACTCTTATATAAAGGAAAGCGCTCCCGAGGACACATGGGAATTATCGTCAAGCTAGTTTCCATCACGTTTATATGATTCGCGTTCGTTACTTTGATAATTTGGTATGTGGGTGGACCGGTGCTTGGGTACTGCCCTTACTTGGAAAAGCATCCCACTTATGATTAACCTCTATTGCAAGCATCTGCAACTACAAAAGAAGTATTAAGGTAAACCTAACCATAGCATGAAACATATGGATCCAAATCAGCCCCTTACGAAGCAACGCATAAACTAGGGTTTAAGCTTCTGTCACTCTAGCAACCCATCATGTACTTATTACTTCCCAATGCCTTCCTCTAGGACCAAACAATGGTGAAGTGTCATGTAGTCGACGTTCACATAACACCACTAGAGGAAAGAAAACATACATCTCATCAAAATATCAAACGAATACCAAATTCACATGACTACTTATAGCAAGACTTCTCCCATGTCCTTGGGAACAAACGTAACTACTCATAAATCATATTCATATTCATAATCAGAGGGGTATTAATATGCATAATGGATCTGAACATATGATCTTCAACCGGATAAACCAACTAGCGTCAACTACAAGGAGTAATCAACACTACTAGCAACCCATAGGTACCAATCTGAGGTTTTGATACAAAGATTGGACACAAGAGATGAACTAGGGTTTGAGAGGAGATGGTGCTGGTGAATATGTTGATGAATATAACCCTTCCCAAGATGGGAGAGTTGTTGGTGATGACGGCGGTGACGATTTCCCCCTCCCGGAGGGAAGTATCCACGGCAGAACAGCTCCGTTGGAGCCCTAGATTGGTTCCGCCAAGGTTCCGCCTCAAGACGGTGGTGCTTCGTCCTGAAAGCCTCCTTATGATTTTTTTTCCAGGTCAAAACACCTCATATAGAAGAAGTGTGACGCCCCGAGACCGACACTCTAGAAGACTTCCAGCTATTCCGTGTTTCGCCGTGTGTTTTATTTGCTTGCTTTGTTTTTAATTGTGCATTGCATCCTGTCATCATTCCATCAGGTCATAAATCTTTTCTTCTCAACGAAATAAGTTGCATACATCTTTTGGTCTATTTAAACCGAGGGAACTCACATGGTGTTTTCTCTTTAAAACATATCCTCCCAATATTTAGGGAGCTATAATAAATTATTCCATTCTTTGAAATCACCTTTAGCACACTTGCAATATTCCCCATGCCTTTTCTACTTCAAGTTTGACCTCCAAGCCTTGTCTATAATTCTTATCCATTTTATCGAGGCTCCTGCAAAAATTCGAACATTTTTGGACACTTCAAAAACCAAGTCCTAGTTCAAACCCATTTGAATAAAATTCAAATGAGTTTGAATTTTCATCGTTCAATCTTGCCACCTATTTCTTTTCTTGGATCATGCTCATTTTTACGAGTCCGAGAAAATCAACCCCATGTCCAAATTCTGTATATAACCCTTCCTTTCTTCTCATTGTTTGCTTCTTTGATATTTTTCTGTAATTGAGTAATAGAAGAGAAGAAGAAGAGAGAGGGAGAGCACCTACCAGCTGGGTCGGCCTCCCAGCCGTCGACCTCCCAGGCCCAAGGCCCAGCCGGCTCCCTAAACCTAACCCGAGCCCCTGCTCGACCTCTCTTCCTCCCCTCGCTCCCACTGACCGCCGCCACTTACCCATCTCCCGCACTCCCGATCCCCTCTCCTATCCCCCTCTCGATCCCATCGATCCTCCACCGCCGCTCGCACACATCAGACCCACGCTCAGGCTCCGCCCATCGCCTCCCTCCTACCACCTCAGCCGCCCACGCCGCAACGCACGGCCCCCGCCGCCCGCTGGAGCGCCGGCCGGCCAGAGCCGATGTCTCGCTCCGCCACCGCGGGACCTCCCGCAGAACCAGGCTGCCGCCTTGCCGTCGCCGATGACGACCGCCGCATCGCGCCCCAGCTTCCCTCGCGCGCCCGTTCCCTTCCTCCTCGCCATCTTCTCTGCGCCGCCCTAGTCTCTCCCACGCAGGCCGCCGCAGCGCCACGGCGCTCTGCCTCACCGGAGGAGTGGAGCCCCCGCGCATGACCTCCTCCATCCACGGCATCGTCGGCCTCCATGGCGCCCCGACTCAGCCTCGCCAAGTCCACAACCACCGCCGCAGTGCCGTGCCATCTCCGTCAAGCATCGCGACTTCCTCCTCGGCCTCGTGGAGATTCCCTCGCCGCTCGCTTGATCCACGAGCACACCTGCAGGCGTTGCTTCACCAGTTGCGCCGTGGCCTCTTCTTCCTCCCCGAGCAGGAGCTCCGCCTCACCTTTTTTGTGCCAAGGCCGAAGCCGGCCATTTGTTCATCGCCTCCTTGCTGCTGCCTCCGTGGAGCCCGAGCATGGTTTTTCTTTTGTTAGCTTCGAATCAGACAAGTTCCTCGTACCAAGACGCCAAGACCACTTTGCCCAAACGACTACACGGCGACACGTCAAGTACCTCTACCGCCGTCACCGGAATCGTCAAGACGCCAAGTACCTCGACGCCCGATGCCAAGTTTGAATCCATTGCCGAGAACAACTACATGAGGACCTTGGTTAGGGGACCGACCAACCACAAGTACCCCTACGGTTCGTCGAGACCGGCAAGTCCGAAGACGTTGGATGCGACAAGTACCCCTACCGACGACCCGAATGTCTACGAAAACGTGTACCACTACCGTCGTCGAGACCCGTGTACAACTACCGTCGACGTGCACGACTACGAAACGGAATGACTACTTCCCACTACGAACGTGTACGGCTACTTCCCTCGACGTCTCGAGCCGCTTTGAAAACGCACGCTTCGAAGGTATACCACGAGACGATGACCCGTGGACGAATGTTGCTTGTTGTATGAGTTGCACCTTATGTTTGCACCGCGCCCGAATCATCGCTTGAGATGTTCCTTGTTGCCATGCCGTTGTCCCGTGGGAACCCGGAAACCGGCATCACCCCACCTATCTCTTGCATGGCATGCTCACGCCGATCCTTCTTTTGCACCGGTCTTCCGACAAGTTACCGGAACCGATATGATGATGTGGCATCATTTTCGGTTATCGTCGCTGTGGCAACCCTTTCCACCACGGTGACAAATATTTCATATCTCTTATGTCAACTTTTAATAAAAATTGCATAAAACTTGCATTTGACATCTGCATCATGATAACAACCTTTAAATGCTTAAATTGTTGTTTTCTTCAATAATTGCTATATGACATGGGGATTTTTTTCCGGATCTGTTGTTGTTATTTCCGGCCTCATTTAAAATGACTAGATAACTAGTTTACACTTGCTTCACCTCTTGCCATGTTAACAAACATTTAATCTTGTCTTGTAGATAAACAAGAGTCAACTAAATAAATAACATGTGGTGTTTCTTCAATATGCAACTCGTTGCATATTGAGCTCCACTTAACTTGTAGTTTTGTTTGTGCACTTTGCCATGCCATGCATATTTAAACCGGACATGCATCATACTTGTTTGTGCATCTTAAGACATGTTTATGCTTAGGTGTTTACCCTGTTGTTTGCTTCTTTTCGGTTGCTTCTCTCGTTAGCTTCGGGTTCGTTCCGGAGTTGTGAGGAATTGTTCGACTACTTCTTGGACTCGTCCTTCTTCCTTCCGGATCCCAGGCAAGATGACCATCACCTTGGATACCTTTACTATCTTTGCCATGCTAGTTGTCCTGATGCTTTCGTTATATGTCACACTACCCATCATTTTTTGTCAGCCTCTCCTTGTTGTCATGAAACCTCTAACCTTTGACACCTTCCCAGCAAACCGTTGTTTGGCTATGTTACCCGCTTGCTCAGCCCCTCTTATAGCGCTGTTAGTTGCAGGTGAAGATGAAGATTGTTCCATGTTGGAACTTGTTGTTGGAATATCACAATGGGTGGAAGGCTTGGCCTTTTTCTCGGTGTTTTGTTCCACTCATGCCGCCTAAGGAGCCGATAAACCGGCGTTATGTTCCTTGATTTTGCGTTCCTTACACGGTTGGGTCTATGGGGACCCCTTGACAGTTCGTCTTTGAATAAAACTACTCCAACAAGGCCCAACATTGGTTTTAATTTGCCTCATAATAACAACTTAATTAATTAATTAATTTGCATAGGGGGTCATGTCCCCGAGGATTCTAGTACATACCAGGGGGGCCAGTGCTGATGGTGTTGGTCCCAAACTAGAGCCACTTGCGGTGCCACCCAGTTATCTGGGGTGTTCGGTTGCTGTACGTAGTGCTCATCCGGACGTGGCCTGAGACGAGATACGCGTGGCTACTATCAGTGTGTCGGCACGCCGGGAGGTCTTGCTGAACTTGTTTTACCATTGTCGAAATGTCTTGTGCACCGGGATTCCGAGTCCGATCGGGCTGTCCCTAAGATAAGGGGTAATATTATTATTACTTCTGCTGATCGTGAGAGCTTGTGATGGGCTAAGTTGGGACACCCCTGCAGGGTTACGATCTTTCGAAAGCCGTGCCCGCGGTTATGTGGCAGATTGGAATTTGTTAATGTCTGGTTGTAGAAAACTTGACAAAGGATCCGAAGTAAAACACACAACCGTGTGAGTAACTGTGACTGTCTCTTTTCACTTTGAGAAGAGAACACGATGGGGTTATGCTTGACTCGTAGGTAGTTCAGGATCTTTAGCGATCATTGCTAGTTTGTGACTGTTTGCATAGATGCTCATCTTATTCTTGTACTCGTAAGTTAGCCACCAAACTTTGGCTTAGCCGCTACAACCTCACCACTTAACCTCTCCTTACCCATTAAGCTTTGCTAGTCTTGATACCCATGGTTATGGGATTGCTGAGTCCTCGTGGCTCACAGTTACTACAACACCAGATGCAGGTACCAGTGAGAATAGTGCAGGAGATGGTTCAGAACTTCACTAGGAGCTCGATGAAGAGAGTGGCTGTATGTATGTGTTGTTTTTCGACGATCAGTACTGGTTCCTACTAGGGGCGATCAGACCTTGTGTTTATGGTATCTTTCTCGTTTGGTTTCCGTTCGTAGTCGCACCCTGTGTTTTGGATGATGTATGTTTTTGTACTCATTGTGTGATGTGGCGAGTGTAAGCCAACTATCTTTTCTATTTCATCCCTGAATTTTACATGAGATGTGAAAAGATACCATACTTGAGATCATTCTAGTATGCGCTTATGTCTTTAAGTCGTGCCTCGACACGAGGGAGACATAGTCGCATACTGGGCATTACAAGAAGATGGGCATCAGGGGGATGCCAGGTGGCCCACGAGGCAGGGGGCGCGCCCAGGGGGTAGGGCGCGCCCCCCACCCTCGTGGACGGTGGGTGCCCCCTCCTGTACTTCTTTCGCCAGATATTTTTTATGTTTTCCAAAACTGACTTTCGTGGAGTTTCAGGGCTTTTTGAGTTGTGCAAAATCGGTCTCCAATGTTTGCTCCTTTTCCAACCCAGAATTCCAGCTGCCGGCATTCTCCCTATGTAAACCTTCTGAAATAAGAGAGAAAAGGCATAAGTATTGTGACATAATGTGTAATAATAGCCCATAATGCAATAAACATCAACATACAAGCATGATGCAAAATGGCGTATCAACTCCCCCAAGCTTAGACCTCGGTTGTCCTCAATCGGAAGCCAATATCAAAAAATATGTCCACATGTTTAGAGATAGAGGTGTCGATAAAATAAAATACGGACATGAGGGCATCATGATCATTCTTATAATAGCAACATATATAAATTATCATATGATCTCTTATGCTAAAGTACCAATCTATTCACAATGTCGAGTATGAATCAGAAACTTCATTGAAAACTAACAAACTATGATCCTAGTCACTGAAGCAATTGTAATTTATCATAACATTGGAAAGAGTCAATATATGAGCTTTTCAGCAAGTCCACATACTCAACTATAATTTAGTCTTTCACAATTGCTAACACTCACGCAATACTTATGGGTATGGATTTTTAATCGGACCTAGGGAAAGATAGGGGCTTATAGTGTTGCCTCCCAACCTTTTACCTCAAGGGTAATGTCAACAGTAATAGATCATCATAACTTACATCCAAGTGGGTATATATGTCAGGATCTTTCCAACACAATGCGCTTTCCAAAGGATAAAATGTAAAAAGGAAAGGTGAAGATCACCATGACTCTTAAAAGGTAAGAACAATAGATAGGCACTTCGCAGAGGGAAACAGAGGTTGTCATGTGCTTTTAAGGTTGGATGTACAAAATCTTAGCGCAAAAGAACGTCACTTTATATTGCCACTTGTAATATGGACCTTTATTATGCAGTCCGTCGCTTTTATTGCTTTCATATCACAAGATCGTATAAAGTCTATTTTCTCCACACTTATAGATTATACATATTTTAGAGAGTTGCAACAATGACATCTTACTTGAAGGATCGTACTCAATCCAAAGGTAGATATGGTGGACTCTCATGGCGAAACTGGTTTTAAGGATACTTGGAAGCACAAGTAGTATCTCTACTTGGTGCAAGGAGTTTAGCTAGCATGAGGGGAAAGGCAAGCTCAATATGTTTGATGATCCATCGCACTATACTTTATTTCAGATATAAGAAAACATAACCCATTACATTGTCTTCCTTGTCCAACATCAACTCTTTAGCATGTCATATTTTAATGAGTGCTCACAATCATAAAAGATGTCCAAGATAGTATATTTATATGTGAAAACCTCTCTTTCTTTATTACTTCCTATTAATTGCAATGATGACCAAAACAATTTTTTCAACTCTCAACAATTTTTATTCATCATACTCTTTATATGTGAAGTCATTACTTTCCATAAGATCAATATGATCTCTTTGATTCTTTTTATATTTTCTTTTATTCTCTCGTGATCATAGTGAGATAACCAAGCCCTTGACTCAAAACTAATCTTTATTATATATAGCTCACGGACTCGCTTAGATAGATAAGATCATAAAAGCAAAGCTCACAACTAGATCATACTAAACTTTATTCTACTAGATTAAGATATTACCAAAAGGATCGAACTAAGAAAAAAGGTAAAGATAGGAGTGTGATGGTGATACGATACCGGGGCACCTCCGCCAAGCTTGGCAGTTGCCAAGGGGAGTGCCCATACCCATGTGATTATGTCTCTTTCTTCAGAGGCAGTGATGTGATATTCCCTCAGGATACGATTCTCCTCCTTGAGCTTGTTAACTTGCTGCTTGAGGTCCATTATTTCCTTGCAGAGCTTGCCCGTGATGACCAAAGCTCCTTTCACCCAAGGGTGTTGCATAGTTGCGGGAGAACAAGTAACACTCTTTTTCATATTTTCATAAGAAAGAAACCTGACATTTGAAGGGATGACCGAGTTTGGAATAGTTGAGCTATGTAGTTCCCCCATCGTGAATCCGGCTCAGAAACGAGAAGTAACTTCTTGATCCTCCTCTATGGCATCTATCCTTTTCAAGCCAGCCTCCATATCTTCCTCCGTTGATGGCCCGAAGTGGTCAGCATCGCTGTTTGCTCCTGGCCCCACTGTCAGATGAGACACCCGACTCTCTCCAACTGACTCCTGAGAAGACATCTTGCTCTTATCTACGACAGAAACAACTCGAAACAAAACAGAGGATTTTGTCGTGGTGCCATGGTCAAAACCTTCGGAAGGTTATATAATGATTTTTTACCGACCAAAAGAAGTATCGTGCAAGAAAATGGAGTCCGGAGGGCACACGAGGTGCCCACGAGGTAGGGGGCGCGCCCAGGGGGTAGGGCGCGCCCTCCACCCTCGTGGACGCCTCGTGTCCTTTCCGGACTGCTTCTTATTTTTCTATTTTTCTAAATATTCCAAAATGGAGAAAAAATGCCATTAGAATTGTTTTGGAGTCGGTTTACTTACCATACCACATACCTCTTCCCTTTCGGAGTTGGAATCGTTCTGGAAAGTGTCCCTGATGTACTCCTCTGGGGTTTTGGTTTCAACAACATTGGTTTCAACATTTATGGGATTACCTGAGATGTAATGTTTGATTCTTTGACCGTTCACCACCTTCGGATTTGTGCCTTCGGAGTTATTGAGTTTTATGGCACGAGATCGATAGACCTCCTCGATAATGTAAGGACCTTCCCATTTGGAGAGAAGTTTACCTGCAAAAAAATATTAAACGAGAGTTGTATAGCAAAATAATCACCTACATTAAACTCACGCTTTTTTATCCTTTTGTCATGCCATCTTATAACTTTTTATTTAAACAGTTTGGCATTTTCATAGGCATGGGTTCTCCATTCATCAAGCGAGCTAATGTAAAATAACCTCTTCTCACCGGCAAGTTTGAAATCATAATTGAGCTCTTTAATAGCCCAATATGCCTTATGTTCTAGTTCAAGAGGTAAGTGACATGCTTTTCCATAAACCATTTTATATGAAGACATACCCATAGGATTTTTGTATGCAGTTCTATAAGGCCATAGTGCGTCATCAAGTTTCTTGGACCAATTTTTTCTAGATCTATTAACAATCTTTTGCAAAATTAATTTTAGCTCTCTGTTACTCAGTTCTACTTGACCACTAGACTGTGGGTGGTAAGGGGATGCAATCCTATGATTAGCATCATACTTAACAAGCATTTTGCTTAAAGCACCATGAATAAAATGTGAACCACCATAAGTCATTAAGTATCTAGGGACTCCAAACCTCGTGAAAATTAACTTCTTTAAGCATTTTAATAGAGGTGTTGTGATCAGCACTACTAGCTGGAATAGCTTCTACCCACTTAGTAATGTAATCAACAGCAACCAAAATATGTGTATACCCATTAGAGGAAGGAAACGGTCCCATATAATCAAAGCCCCAAACATCAAATGGTTCAATAACAAGTGAATAATTCATGGGAATTTCTTGACGTCTACTAATATTACCAATTATTTGACATTCATCACAAGACAAGACAAACTTATGGGCATCCTTGAAGAGAGTAGGGCAATAAAAACCAGATTGCAGTACCTTGTGGTGCCATGGTCAAAGCCTCAGAGTGACACTTGCGTAGGATTTGTTCATGTTCATGCTCAGGTACACAAAGTTTAATAACACCATCTACTCCTTCTTTATACAAGTGTGGGTCATCCCAGAAGTAATGTCTTAAATCATAGAAAAACTTGTTCTTTTGCTGGTATGTGAAACTAGGTGGTATAAGTTTAGCAACAATGTAATTAGCATAATCAGTATACCATGGAGCGGTACGAGAAGCATTTATGATAGCCAATTGTTCATCGGGAAAACTATCATCTATAGGTAGTGGGTCATCAAGAACATTCTCTAACCTGGATAAGTTGTCTGCAATGGGGTTCTCAGCTCCCTTTCTATCAATAATATGCTAATCAAATTCTTGTACCAGGAGAACCCATCTAATAAGTCTAGGTTTAGCATCTTTCTTTTCCATACGATATTTAATAGCAGCATGATCAGTGTGAACAGTTACTTTAGAATCAACAATATAAGGTATGAACTTATCGCAAGCAAATTCAACTGCTAAAAACTCTTTTTCAGTAGTAGCATAATTTCTCTGGGCACTGCCTAGGGTTTTACTAGCATACTTGATGACATTCAATTTTTTATCAACTATTTGTCCTAGAACAGCACCTACAGCAATCACTAGCATCGCACATAATTTCAAAGGGTAAATTCCAGTCAGGAGGCTGGACAATAGGTGCAGAGATCAATGCTTTCTTAAGTATTTCAAATGCTTCTACACAATCATCATCAAAGACGAAAGTAACATCTTTTCGTAAGAGATTAGATAGAGGCCTGGAGATTTTGGAGAAGTCCTTAATGAACCTCCTATACAACCCGGCGTGACCAAGCAAACTTCTTATACCTTCGATGTCCTTGGGACACGGCATCTTTTCAGTAGCATCAACCTTAGCTTTATCAACTTTAATACCTCTTTCAGAAATTTTATGCCCCAAGACAATACCTTCATTAACCATTAAGTGGCACTTTTCCCAATTCAAGACAATATTAGTTTCTTCACATCTCTGCAAAACCCGATCAAGGTGTCTCAAGCAATCATCAAAAGAAGTTTCGTAAATGGAAAAATCATCCATGAAAACCTCAACAATCTTTTCACAAAAATCAGAGAATATAGCCATCATGCATCTTTGGAAGGTAGCAGGTGCATTACATAAACCAAAAGGCATACGTCTATAGGCAAAGGTACCGAAAGGACAAGTAAAAGTGATCTTTTTTTCGTCTTCTTTTGACACGGGTATTTGAGAGAAAATAGAATAACCATCTAGAAAGCAAAAATGAGTATGTTTGGATAACCTTTCTAACATTTGATCAATAAAAGTTAGAGGGTAATGATCCTTCTTATTAGCTTTATTTAATTTGCAAAAATCAATTACCATCCTATAACCTGTAACAATTCTTTGTGGGATCAATTCATCTTTATCATTAGGAACAACAGTAATACCTCCCTTCTTAGGGACACAATGGACATGACTTACCCACTGACTATCAGCAAGTGGATAAATTATACCTGCCTCTAGAAGCTTTAGTATTTCTTTTCTTACCACCTCTTTCATCTTAGGATTTAACCGCTGTTGGTGATCAACAACCGGTTTAGCGTCCTTCTCCAATTTTATTTTGTGTTGGTGTAGAGTGGGACTAACGCCCTTAAGATCATCAAGAGTATACCCAATAGCAGCACGATGCTTCTTCAGAGTTTTCAATAATTTCTCTTCTTCCTGCTCTGAAAGGTTAGCACTAATAATAATAGGATATATTTTATTTTCATCGAGATAAGCATACTTAAGGGTGTCAGGTAACGGTTTGAGTTCAAACACGGGATCACCCTTGGGTGGAGGAGGATCCCCTAGAATTTCAACCGGCAAGTTGTGTTTTAATAAGGGTCCCTGTTTAAAGAATATTTCATCTATTTCCCTTCTTTCATTCATATACATATCATTTTCATGGTCTAGCAGATATTGTTCTAAAGGATCGTTAGGAGGCACAACAATAGAAGCAAGACCAATAATTTCATCCTTACTAGGCAATGCTTTATCATGGGGTTGTCTACGAAATTTAGCAAAGTTAAAGTCATGAGACATATCCCCTAAACCAACAGTAACAATGTCCTTTTCGCAGTCTATCTTAGCATTAACAGTACTCAAGAAGGGTCTACCAAATATAATGGGGAAAAACTCATCTTGTGGGGAACCAAGAACAAGAAAATCAGCAAGGTATTTAACTTTCCCACACAAGACTTCAACATCTCTAACAATCCCGACTGGTGAAATAGTGTCTCTATTGGCAAGCTTAATAGTAACATCAATACCTTCTAGCTCAGCAGGTGCAATATCGTGCATAATTTCTTCATATAAGGAATGAGGTATGGCAGTAGCACTAGCACCCATGTCACAGAAGCCATGATAGCAATGATCTCCTATTTTAACAAAAATAACAGGCACGCCTACAACGGGTCTATGTTTATTCTTAGTATCAGGTCTAGCAATTTTAGCAGCTTCATCACAGAGGTAAATAACATGCCCATCAATATCATCTACCAAGAGATCCTTAACCATAGAAATA
>LR738715.1:464008011-464035527 GCA_902687465.1 Secale cereale | reverse complement strand
CTTGTGGGGAACCAAGAACAAGAAAATCAGCAAGGTATTTAACTTTCCCACACAAGACTTCAACATCTCTAACAATCCCGACTGGTGAAATAGTGTCTCTATTGGCAAGCTTAATAGTAACATCAATACCTTCTAGCTCAGCAGGTGCAATATCGTGCATAATTTCTTCATATAAGGAATGAGGTATGGCACTAGCACTAGCACCCATGTCACAGAAGCCATGATAGCAATGATCTCCTATTTTAACAAAAATAACAGGCACGCCTACAACGGGTCTATGTTTATTCTTAGTATCAGGTCTAGCAATTTTAGCAGCTTCATCACAGAGGTAAATAACATGCCCATCAATATCATCTACCAAGAGATCCTTAACCATAGAAATACTAGGTTCAACTTTAATTTGCTCAGAGGGTGTACGTGTTCTAGTATTACTTTTACGAACCACAGTTGAAGCTTTAGCATGATCCTTTATTCTAACAGGGAAGGGTGGTTTGTCAATATAAGCAGTAGGAACAATAGGATCAACATTATAAGTGATAGTCTTTTCTTCAACTTTAACGGGTTCAACTACTTTTACTTCAATGGGAGGATGAAATTTAAACCACTTTTCCTTAGGGAGATCAACATGAGTAGCAAATGATTCACAGAAATAAGCTACTATCTCAGAGTCAAGTCCTGTCGGGGGGATGAACCCCAGGCAGGCAAAGGAAGTCGGATCCTTTTCAAAAACAACAGGGCCAGCATCGCCCCGCAGTCTGCCTTGGACTTGGCCAGGTCGCTCAGTCCAGCCAAAGTCCGCGATCTAGCAAGAATCTCCAGTCCAGCCAAGGCCCGCAATCTGGCAAGACCCTCCAGTCTGACCAAGGCCCACAATCCGGTAAGACTCCCCAGTCCGGCGCACCAAGACTTCCTTAACAAGCCAGACCGGCCCGTGGCGTGTTCCCCAATCCGACCACAGGTCAGCACCCGTCCCATCTAAACTGTACGATTGGACGAGACGCACCTACCGATGACCTAGGCAACAGTGCCTCGCCCATACCCCTAGTCACCCGGGGCGTGGCAATAGTGTAATCATCACAGCCCATGACGCCGGCAGACGGTGACATGACGGAGCATGCCATACCCGACTCAGCTCGGCCAATCCTTGACGACCGACAAGACGGCACACAGTGGCCCCCATGCCTGGCGGGCCCCGTGCCCGGAGAACCCGGCGAGCCCTGTACCCGGCGGGTCCCAGCACCGGCTTCCCGGACAATAACAATCCTGCCTCACGGCCGTGTAACATTACCATTGTATCCCTGGGGGGTTGGCCTATATAAAACCCCCAGAGCCCTCATGCACGGGGGCGACGAGAACGAGAGAATAGGATAGACACACATCTTAGGAGAAGCAGCCTAAGCCTGTCTTCCTCCTTCATATAGCTCAAGGAGCAACCCTGTACTGGTAAAACATCAACCACCTCGGCAGGATTAAGGGTATTATCTCCCCAGAGAGCCCCAAACCTGGGTATGTCTTGCGTCCCGCGCTCGCTCATACCAACCCCGCTTCTGGAGTCCACCAGTGCCCTCGAGCCGCCTCCTATCTTTAGCCATCCCTTGGCATTTGTCGTGCGCCCACCACGACAAGTCCATATTTAGTGCTAAATTCACGGAAAACATCGGTATCCATAAAAGATTTAACACAATCAAACTTAGTTTTTATTCCCCACTCTTTACCTTCGTCGAGATCCCAATATTCAGAGCGTTTAATTCTTTCCAATAGATCCCATTTGAATTCAATAGTCTTCATCATAAAAGAACTAGTGCAAGAAGTATCGAACATGGAGCGATTATTGAGAGAGAGCCAAGCATAAAAAATTTGAATTATCATTTCTCTTGAGAGCTCATGATTGGGGCATGAATATATCATTGACTTAAGCCTCCCCCAAGCTTGAGCGATGCTTTCTCCTTCGCAAGGCAAAAAGTTATATATATAATTACGATCACGATGAACCTGCTGCATAGGATAGAACTTCTGATGAAATTCCAATTTCAACCCGTTGTAGTTCCATGATGCAATATCATTGCATAGCCTAAACCATGTCAATGCCTCACCCTTCAAAGATAAAGGGAAGACCTTCTTCTTGATCACATCCTCGGGCATACCTCCAGGATTAAATAATCCACAAACTTCATCCACATAGATTAGGTGCAAGTCGGGATGCAATGTTCCATCTCCTGTAAAGGAATTAGCTAGCAGTTTCTCTGTCATACCCGAAGGAATTTCAAAGTAAACATTTTCAGTAGGTTCAGTAGGTTGAGGAGCAACTCTTTTCTCTACTGGTAGGGGTGAATATACCCCGAACAAGCCCCTCAAAGGATTAAGTTCCATAGTAACAAGTGACAGTAAATTTTAGCACACTATATAAATTTTTCCTTACCAAATTCCACTTACCAAAGGCGCTTCACTCCCCGGCAACGGCGCCCACCACGACAGTTGGCGCCCACCGTGGGGCAGCTCGAGGTCTTGGCCGGGAGCATGCTTCAGACGGGGCCCCGCTCATACTCCGACGAGCTCGTCGTGCTGGCGGATGACGTCACTGACGCCCTCGTCACCTCCTTCTCCGCACTACGCATCTCCGATGCGCCAGCGGCCAACGAGTACCCCAGCGAGGTACTTGACTTCTCCGACTCCCCCATCACTCCCGACGGCAGCACCTCCGACGGAGCAATGGACCTCTGTCGGATTTAGGGCTCCGCAAAACCCAAGAAGTTCAAACACAGGGGCATGAACGAAGATCTCTCCCACTCACGTCTACCTAGCGTCTCGCTCTCGTCTCGGTGGGGGGATTCAAGCACACAACAAATAGAACACACAAGAGTTTATCCAGGTTCGAGCCACTGCGTGGTGTAAGACCCTACTTCCTGCTTTGGTGGATTAGCTTCGGGCGAGCTGGATATGAGCTAGTACAATGGTTCCTGAGCTCAGGAGGGTCAGGAGGCAAGTGTTCTTGCTCCTTGCGTGGTGGCAAAGTGTATGAGTTGATCCCTTCACAGTGGGAATCCTAGCTACTTATATAGGCGGCCACGGTCCACTTCCCCCGAAATGTTTAGGCGGGAAGGGATCCCACAACGGCCATTTTTGAGCGGGGACACAAGGATGTTCTTATCCTGACAAAAGCGGTCTTCGCCTGCAAAAGGATCAGGCGGTGACACGGTAGTGGGCTCGATGGGGACATCCTCCTTGTCTTCCTTGCGGTCTTCGGTCTTGTTGCACCAAAGGGGAAACCTTTGCCCCGCTCCTCGGAAACCAGCGGATGCGCTGTCCCCTTTGCACCGAAATGGTAACTGTGCCGCTGGCGGACGCTGGCACCCACTGGCGCGGTGCGTCACTGCTGACATCACTGCATCCTCTTGAGGCAGGCTTGGCCATGGATTCTCCGCCCCTCCGGAGCGCCTTGCTGAGGCCGCTCCCGAGGAGGTCTTGACGTCGTTCTCCTCACGAGGCTTAGCCCCCTCGCGAGGGTCTTGGACAGCTGGTCGGTCAGCTGGGTCGTACCAGGCCGCTTGTAGGAGCGTGTCGCGGCCCACAGACAGGCAAGTCTGGGTACCCTAGTTCCCAGGACGCCGACAGTAGCCCCCAGGCCCAAGGCGCGCGCGGAGTTGGCTTCAGGGCGAAGCCTTAGTCGAGGATGAAGCGTCGCGGGCCCCAAAAAGGTTGCGGGCTAGGCTGGTGCGTGACGGTTGGATGGGACACGGGCGACCCCGCTCCCCATGCCGTCTTGTCAACCGTGCGTCTTGACAAAAGGGGGCCTTCTCCGCTGGGGGAGTTATCGCTCTCTTCCCTTCCTGCTCAGATTTCTTCCCCTTACGCCTCCTGCCTTCCTGAATCGCCTGCGCCCTTCGGCTCCCTCAACCATGGCGAAGAGGAACAAGAATGTCGCGCCGGTGCCTGGGTCTACTTCTTCCCTCGATGCGGCGCTCGAGGAGTCCTCCATCCCCAGGGAGGAGGACTACTCAGAGGTCCAACCTTTCTTGTCGAGCACCCACAACGAGCACGGCTCGACGCGGATCTGGGCTAGATCCACCATGGCGCGGACCTTGACGAAGTCATGCTACCCCTTCTTCCTCCACAACATCTCCATGGCCTCGTGCCACCTTTCTCCGAGTTCTTCTACGCCATCCTGGAACATTACCAGGTGCACGCTCTCCACATCCAGCCTCGCTCCATCTTCGTCTTGTCGCTCTTCGCCTTTTACTGTGAGGCGTTCGTGGGGGTGAGGCCGACCGTCACCCTCTTCCTCCATTTCTTCTCCATGCGCCGGTACGACTATGGCCCGTGCTCGGGCTGCGTTTCCTTCGTCTTCCAGCGCCAGGGGCTGTCGGCCGATGATGGCCGGGAAGAAGATAGAGTTCCACCGGTAGAGGTGGGTCTATCTGGATGCCCAGCGCGTCCATCCTTTGCTAGTGCTGCCTACTGCCCGTCCGGCTAAGCGCGCTGGCTGGAGCTACGCGAAGCTCACCGACCCCCTTGCCGGGCCTGTCCTGGCAAAGATTGAGGCCGACCTGAGCTCGAGACTCGAAGGGGGCCAGATCGTGAAGGAGTTCTTGAGGCAGCGTCTGGCGCCGCTGCAGGCTCACTCGCGCCCCATGTGGGAGCTGATGGGCGATGACGACGGGCTCTGGCTCCACTCAGGGGTGCTGGCCGAGGCCGATCTAGAGTTCACCTCGGGGGCTCTCCTGGGAATGGTTCTGGAGGATCTCCCCGGGACCCACCTGCCATTGTACAGCCGCCCTGACAAGGCCAAGCTGTTGAAGGCCATGTAGGGTTTTGGTACGCCCGTGGGCGCTCCGCCCATGTTCAACGTGTCTTCTGGTGCTGACGACGAGAGCGATGAGGGGGGCTCAGAGGATACCCTGGACGACGAGGGGGACTCCTCCGAGGTGTTCGTCGGAGCAATGACGCCAGGTGCAGGTGCCGCCGGACGGTCACAGGCGACCACTCCACGTCGATCCGGACGCAGGTGGTGACCCCGCCGAAGAGTACCGTGCCAGCGAGCCCGGCCACTGCAGCCGTGCCCAGGACTGTGGCTTCGTGCCTCGCCCAGGCCCGGGCTATAGGCACGCCCAGGGCGCCAGTAGCCGCTGTTGTCCTGCTAGCAAAGAGAAGGGCGCGCCTCGCCTCCGACGAGTAAGTGTGCAATTTCTCGCTCATCCTTAGTTGCCGTGTCCCTGATGTGCTTTCCCTGACACAGCAGCCTGGGAGGTCTGATGAAGAAGGTGAAGGGGGAGGTCACGTCGCGGTGCCCTGCTCCTCTGGCTGCCGATGCGACATCATGGAAGGATGCCACGGTGCTGGGTGCCCCGGTCGACCAGGCCACCGAGCATGCGGCGATGGTGTCGCTCGAGGACGTCCCCGCCTCCGGCGAGTTTGCGGTGGCTTCTGCTCCGGCTGCTCTGGCGAGGGGGGCCGGAGCCCCCGAGCCCCTTGTTGAGCAGTCGGTCTTGTCGGTGCCCGTACGCCTACTGGCGCAGCCTGGTCCTGAGACCTTGGAGGCTGCCTCCACCGCGCTGGGTCGTCTTCACGTCGATCTGCAAGATGGTGACGGCCACCTGATAGAAGGGTGCCTGGGGCTGATCCGCGGGTGGCTCCTGGCAGACGAGTCTGCGCGGACCTCCTAGGATTAGGCCTCGGCGGTCGCTGCCAAGGGTCGAGAGGAAGCTGCGGCAGCCACGCGGGCTCGCGACATCGCGCTATCCGGCGCCGCGTCCTTCAAGAAGCGCTGCCTCAAGGAGGCCCTCCGCGAGGAAGGCATCGGGCGCGCCCTGGAGCTCAAGAGGTTGGAGAAGGAGCTCGAGGCGCAGAAGACTGAGACGCCCCGGCTGCAACAGGAGCAGCTTGCTGACCGCGCGGCCCTAGAGAAGCTGAAGGTTGAAGTTGAGCAGGCTAGGGCGACCCAAGCCGCTCGCGACAAGGAGGAAGCCCTTGCGGCCTCGGCAGTGGTGAGTCCCGAGGCCCTTGTCGCCTTTGACCTTGAGGCCCGCAAGGCGCTGCATACTGCCTACGGGGAAGCGTTCAAGGAACCGCTGGCCGCCCCGGAGGGAGGCCCCACCGGGCTCCTTGCTGCGCTCGTGGAGTCCCTGCGCGATGTTGCAGCCGCAATTGGCTAGTTAGTCGACGTCGAGAGCCGCACACTCCTTACCTTGGTCCTGACGCAGGTGTGCAGCCACCTAAGTGTAATGCCCCGGATGTAATACTTTCCCTTTTGGGTATATAATATATCTCCGGCTTCATCTATTTCCATTTCTGGCTCTTTGTCTTTCGGGCTTTCGTCGTTTTGTTGTGTGAGTGTGTGGCTTTCATTCATATCATGTAGACATGTGCATTGCATTGCATTTGTGTTGTGGGTTGCATCCGGTTCCGCGTGTTTCTTCCCGTTGTCCGTTTCGCGTTCCGGAGCTCCCTCACGTGTCCGTGACGTCCCGTAGGCCTACTTTGTTGTTCGGGCGTTTTACGTTACCGGTGTGCCGCGAGGTTGTGTTGTGTGTTGTTGTTTTGTTGTGTGCAACCCGCCTCTCAAATCTTGTCTCGTTTGGACTCCGTTGATTTTTCCATCCGTTGCTCGTGTGGGTCCGATGTGCCTTCACTTCGTGTCCCGAAAACATCCCTACTGCAGTCTTTTATCTCCGTCTAGGCCCTTTTATTCTATCCCCGCGATCGGATCCGTCCGATCGCGGTCGGAGGGCTCCTAGCTCCCCTAAACTCCCTCCTAACCCTAAAAACTGCTATATAATAGCCCCTAGTCTATTTTGGCATGTCCCCTTCTTCTTCCCTCTTCCCCTCTAATTTTTTTCCCCTTCCTTTCAAATCAGATCCAATCCCTAGAATTTCTCCCGGATCCCGAGGGGATCCACCGAAGGATCCATCCGCCGCCGCAGTTTCCTGCTGGCTCGAAGCCCCGTCGCAGCGCCCCGGAGTCAACGCCGCATCGCTGGGTCTGGCTTCGATCGCAGTCGCGCCAGATCGCCGCGTCGCACCCCTTCCCCGACCGCATCGGGCCAGATCAACCTCCCCACCGGCCCGTACTCCTTGCGCCACCGCGTCGCTTCTCCGCGCGCGCACCTGGGCCAAGGCCCGTACATCGCCAGAGCCTGGGGGGACCGCTTCCCCGTCGCTAGGAGGCGAGGCAGCCGATCCGCATCGCCCCGCGTCGGTCGCGTGGGCTGCCGCCTTCCCTCCGCGGCCCAGGGCCAGCGCTCGTCCACCGCGCGCTCCACCGGGCCCCCGCCAGCGCTCGCCAGTCGTCGGGCCGCTACAGCGCGCCGGCCGGGCCCGCCTCACCGGGCCTCCTCCTTCCCCATCGGGCCCATCCGGTCTCCGCCAGGCCGGGCCGCGCCGCCGCTTCGTCCGCGGGCTGCAGATCCGGGCCCGTCTTCTTCCCAGATCTGATCTGAAAACTGAGGTTGACCTCCCCTTTTTTTTTCACTAAGTACCAGGTTTTCTAATCTGTGATGCTATCTTTCAACATGCATAACTCTGTGCCTGTTGCTCCGTTTTGCGCGTGTGATATGTCCAGACGTTCGTGGAGATGTGCTCTACGTTTTACCTGTTGTTGTCATGCATGTTAGATGTCATCTAGACACTTGTTTTGCTGTTGCAAGAGTGCATCATGAGGTAAACTGCTGTTATGTGTTATTTTCATGCCACCTTTGACATGTGATAACTTTTAGCTCGTTTGTCCAAACGATGCAAATGACATGTCCACGTGTTCGTCTTGCCACGAACTACGTGTTGTATGTGATAGGTTGCATGGTAGATTTATTGTTGCCTTGTTATCATCGTTGCAAAGTGCCATGTTCACATGATGTGTTTTCACTTGTTATGAAATGCCATCTTGTTGAGCTCGTTGCAATCGTTGTGTTCACCTCTATGATGCATGCTTGTGTGTTTCGGGATCACCTTCATGTGCACTTTGATGAGGTGCTTACCCTTTGCCATGTTTAGTTTCGAGGTGACTTAAACATGCTCTTTTACATGCTAATATGATAATGCTGTTTTAGGACTTAGTGATTTTTCACTAAGTCTGAAATCTGTAACGTTCCGATGCCATGTTCGTGTAATGTTGTAGGTCAAAGCATGATAGTTTTGGGGTGAATTTTGATTGTTCCTTGTAGTATATATTGTTGTCTTTCCATCCATGTCCTCACATGTCCATTTGAGTGGCTGTAGCATGTTTATCTTTTGCTCTAAAGTTTCAATAAAATTCTGCTGCCAGAATTTTATTGCAAAGTTCAATATGTCCAAGATCATTGCTATTGATCCGTGACTCCGTTGGGGGTGCACTTTGGACCTAGTTGCTGTACTATATGTCTAGTTTGTGTTCAAGTCCTTTGCCATGCTTTTTGGGTGCTGTAGATTAATTATTTTGAGCTCCAAAGATGCTATGTTGCTGTAATTTTCAGCTTTCGCTCAAATCTTGTTTCGGGCATAACTTTTAGCCCGTAACTCCGATTTCAGCGAATCTTATATCAAACTTGGGTGATTTTCTGTGTAGATTAATAATATGAGATTGTTATCTTGTTTTGAGGTGTTTTGCTTGAGTGATGTTCTACGTGCTCCGTGTGCATCCTTAGTGCATCCATCATGCATTCATGTTTTTCGAGTGCGCATTGCATCTTGTTGATTGGTGCTTGGTGTGATTGTTTTGTTTAGAGCCGGAAGCTGAGAACGAGTACGAAGTTGAGCACGAGGTTTCCAACGAGGTTGAGCACGAGGACCCTTCTTACGATCCGAACGACTTCTCTTCAGGCAAGATGACCGAACCCCGATAACATTACTATCTTTGCCTATTGCTAGTAGTCTCGATCTATAGTTTTGCCTCGATGCCCATGATCTTCTTGTCAGCCTCCTACTTGTAACCAATTGCCATGTTTAACCACCCTACCTATGCAAACCGATGCTTGGCTAAGTACGCTTCGCTCAGCCCTTCTTATAGCGTTGCTAGTTGCAGGTGAAGGTCGAAGATGCTTGCTTCATGTTGAAGTTTGGTTGGGTTATATCACACTATATAAATGCTTAAAATGAAATCATCTATATATTGGCAAGGGTGGAAGGCTAAGCCTTTTGCTTGGTGATTTGTTCCACTCATTCCGTTAGGATCCGTATAAGCCGGTATTATGTTCCTTGATTATGCGTTCCTAACATGGTTGGGGTGTAAGGGACCCCCTCGATAAACCGCTAAGTGCTAAGTCTTTTCCAGCAAGTCCCAACATTTGGTACTTTTTGCCTCATAATAACAACTAAAAATATTTAATGAATTGCATAGGGGGTCATGTCCCCGAGGATTCTTAATTCAACATAGCAGGGGGGGCCAGTGCCGATGGTGTTGGTCCCAAACGGGGAGTCTGCGGGAACCACCACGGGGAAACTCGAGGATTGGGTCCTGTAGAATCGCCCATCCGGTCGTGGCCTGAGACTAGATACGCGCGGCTACTATCAGGGTGTCGGCACGCCGGGAGGATTTGCTGGATTAGCCTTACTTTAGTTCGGTATATCTTGAGCACGGGATTCCGAGGATACTCGGGTCTTCCCACTTTGGAGTTGCGACTCCGCGGATCGTGGGCTTGTAATGGGTCAAGTTGGAACACCCCTGCAGGGTTTGAACTTTCGAAAGCCGTGCCCGCGGTTATGTGGCAGATAGGAGCTTGTTAATTCCGGTTGTAGAAAACTTGTCACAATGTTACTAATTCACTACCAGCGTGTGTTCCGTGACTGTCAATTTCCGAATAGGGATTCGGGAGTTGAATACGGAGGGGTTATGATTGTGGAGCTTGTAGCTAGGATCACTTCGTGATCACTTCTCGCCGATGCCTTCTCTTCTCGCTCTCACTTGCGTAAGTTAGATGCTAGTTGTTGCTGCAGACTTGTTCTTTTCTTCAGCCTTATCCTCACCTAAAGGCTTAAATAGTTCCGCTACCCGGGAACGGGATTGCTGAGTCCTCTGTGGCTCACTGTTACTTCACACCAGATGCAGGTCCAGCTGTGAGCTATCCAGGTGATGGCACCGAGCTGGATTGGGAGTACGACGAGGAGCGTAGTCGGTACTATGTGCGCTACCCGGACGATCAGTAGTGGAGTCTCTTACTAGGATTCGATCCGCCTGTGGTTTATTTATCTGAGTTTGGTACTTTGACTTTTGGCTTTTGCCCTTAGAGGGTTGTAGTGCTCTTAATGTATGATGTTTGAGACTTGTACTGTAATTCTGTGACGTGGCGAGTGTAAGCCAACTATTTTCAGTTTACTATCCCCTCTTTTACATGAGTTGTGCAAAGATTACCAAACTTGAGATCATTCTAGGATGGACTTATGCCTTTAAGTCGTGCCTCGACACGTAGGAGGTATAACTCCATCCTGGGCATTACAAGTTGGTATTCAGAGCCTTCTCCGACCTAGGAGCCCCACTGTTTGATCGAACCGTTGACGGTTGAGTCTAGGCACACACTGAAAACTTTTTGAGTCCTATATTATATCGGAGAGTAGGATTTCTTTGCTTCTCATCCCCTTTCTCTCTGGTGAGGACTCCTGACGTCTACTCTTGTCTCTCCTATCTTCAAAATTTGCACAAATTTTTTTTTTTAGGAATCCCGCGAGTATTCTGGGATTGTTTCGATGTTCTTGTGACAAGGATATTGTTCCCGATGCCTCCTGTTACCGAGGAGTTGAGCTTCGGGGTATCATTGTAACAAGCATATCGCGGCAGTACTAAATACTTAAGACGGCCGACATCGAAAATCTCCCCTATACGGCCAGTGGCAAGATAACCCCGACATCACCAAGTACTGGGGAGGTAGTTCGGGAGTATTGCCATAGCTTGTTATAGTGGATGCTTTTCGAAGGTCCGAGGTACACAGTTTCCGAGAAAGACTGGTTATGTGTTGAAGGATGGATACACCTGGATGTAGGTTAGAGTTGATTGCGCGGTGCTTCCCGTGTATCCCCAACACCTGATTGCATAACTGGAATCTTTCGGAAATCTATAGGTGGGTTTTATCCAGTAGATCGTAGGCATTCTTCCAACGAATGCAGGTTAGTGAGTTCGGGGTTCGACATTGAGTGAAGGGGTTATATGACCGAGGTTACTATCAGGAGTTGCATCTTAAAGGGTCCTTGGCTATGCTGATCCGGGGATTGCAAAACCTTTTCGTAACGCGTTCATATGCTTTCAGCACAAAGATGTTAGAACGAAACTCCTCTCTTGTGTTTGTTCCTTTCCGTACCTTGTTGTTTTCCTTATTTTTTCCTTTTGATCCCTATGTGGCTTCTCGTGAAGACTGATGTTATCAATTAACTGGGAAATTCATTCGTTCCTCTTGTTCGGATGATTTCATTCGTTCTTATTGTTCGAATGATTATTGTGAAGACTTGTTGCAATTCATTCCATTGATTCAGCTTATTCCTTTTGTCAATCAATTGCTGATTCGTGGTCATCTCTTACAGGATGGCTCCGAAGAGGGTTCCGAATGCTAACCCGGAGGGTGAAGAGGTTCCAGAATGTCCTCCTTCCCCTCCTCCTCCGCCTGAGGCTTGGAGAGCAATTATGCAGACTACAGCACAGAACACTCAGTTGATGATGCAAATGATGCAGCAAATGCAAGCTATGCAAGCTAATCAAGCTAATCAGGGTGTTCCAATGAACCAAGGCAACTTCTTCCAGCAGCACCATGCTACTCTCAACCAGTTCCTGGCTAACAATCCTAAAGCTTTCAGTTACTGTGTCGACCCTCTTGATGCTGAGGATTGGTTGACCGACATAAAGAAGCATTTTGAGTGCAGTAACGTGAAAGAAGATGACTATGTGAAGTTTGCAGCCTTCCAACTGAAAGATCAAGCAGCTGACTGGTGGCAGCAGTACAAAGACTCAAGGCCGGGTCAAGTGATCTCTTGGGAGAATTTCTGCAAGGATTTCCGCTCGCATCACATTCCTACAAGTGTCATCGAGGGTATGCGTGAGCAATTCCGCAACCTCAAGCAGGGCTCCATGACAGTCTATCAGTATAATGTCAAGTTCCAAAACCTCGCTCGCTATGCAAAGCAAGACATTCCTGATGCAAAGAGTAAAATCTATCAGTTCCGTGGAGGTCTCAAAGATGAACTTCAGCTTGCTCTCACTTTGTTCGAGCCAGATGAATTCGATAAGTTCTATAACATGGCTTTGAAACAAGAAGCAGCTCAGCTTAAGATGGAGGCTTCTAAGAAGAGAATTCGAGATGCTGTTCACTCTTCCTCATCGTCTCAGTTGGCTGCGAAACAACAGAAATTCTGGCTTCCTCCTCCTCCAGTGATTCGAGCTCCATACAACAACTCCAACAACTCCAACAACTCCAACAACAAGAACTCTAGTGGTCGTGGTTTCTCCCACCCACCCAACTCCAACAAGCAGTCCAAGCAACAGTTCCAAGCTCCAAGACTTAATGCTCCTCCTACCCGTCCGCTCTCTGAGGTGACTTGCTACAAGTGTGGCCAGAAGGGTCATTATTCCAACAAGTGCAACAACCCAAGGCGCCTTCCGCCTCCTCCTCCTGTCGGTACCGCTATGGTCAAGCATGATCCAAAGGCAGCAAGGGTCAATCTGATGAATGCAGCTCAAGTAGAGGCTTCTTCTGATGTCATTTTGGGTAACCTTCCAGTGAACTCTTTTCCAGCTAAAGTGTTATTTGATTCGGGTGCTTCATGCTCTTTCATGTCTCAACCATTTGCATCCAAGCACGATATTGCCACTTCAAATTTGCCTCAGAAGTTGCAAGTTGTTTCTCCGGGCAAGATTATGACTTCTAGTGTTTATGCTCCGGATGTTTCTATTCGCATGGGAGATTATCGTTTTCTGGCTAAACCGGTGATTCTTGGTCATTCTGACATCGACCTCATTCTCGGAATGGATTGGCTTTCTCAGCATGATGCTCACATTGATTGCGCTCAAAAGGAAGTCAAATTGACTCATTCTGATGAAGATGTGATTATCTTCGCCTCCAGGGATAATACTATTCGGCTTTTCTCTCTTAATGATAAGGGTGAAATTAATGCCATAGAGCAAATTCCAGTGGTGAACGAATATCAAGACGTCTTTCCAGAAGATCTTCCAGGCATGCCTCCACACCGTCAGGTGGAGTTTGTCATTGAACTTGAGCCGGGCACTGAGCCTGCTTGCCGGCGTCCTTACAAGCTCTCTCCGGATGAATTGAAGGAATTGAAGAAGCAGCTTGATAAGCAGGAGAGTATGGGTCTCATCAGACCGAGTACATCTCCGTGGGGCTGTGGTGTCTTATTTGTCAAGAAGAAAGATGGCACGGAGCGTCTCTGTGTTGACTACCGGCCATTGAACAAGAAGACGATTAAGAACAAGTATCCGCTCCCCAACATCAACGAACTCTTTGAGCAGCTCAAAGGAGCTAAAGTGTTCTCTAAGCTTGACCTTCGAATGGGCTATCATCAAATTCGCATTCGCGAGGAAGACATTCCCAAGACGGCCTTCAGAACGAGCTACGGTTCATACGAGTATACCGTCATGTCCTTCGGTCTCGCCAATGCTCCTCCTACCTTTTCAAGGATGATGCATTACATCTTCAACCCCTATACTGGAGAGTTTGTGCTCGTGTATCTGGATGATATTCTGGTGTTTTCCAAGAATGAAGAAGATCACGAAAAGCACTTGCGTCTGGTTCTTGATCGACTCCGAGAGCATAAATTCTATGCCAAGTTCTCAAAGTGCGAGTTTTGGCTCGATAAGGTTTTGTACCTGGGCCACATCATCTCAGCTGACGGTATTGCGGTTAATCCCGAGAAAGTTGAAGCAATTGTCAACTGGGAAGCTCCTCAGAACGTCAAGCAGCTCCGCAGTTTTCTGGGTCTTGCCAGCTATTGCAGAAGGTTTGTGGAGAACTTCTCCAAGATTGCCAAGCCTCTTTCCAACCTGCTTCAGAAGAATGTCAAATACTTTTGGTCTCCAGAATGTGAAGTCGCATTCAAAACCCTCAAAGAGAAGCTTGTCTCTGCTCCAGTTCTGACTCCTCCGGATGAAACCAAGCCCTATGAAGTATTCTGTGATGCTTCCCTTCAAGGTCTTGGTGCATATACTTCTCGGCAGCTCAAGCCCAGTGAGAAGAACTATCCCACACATGATCTCGAGCTATCCGCTGTGGTACATGCTCTGATTACGTGGAGACATCTGTTGTTGGGCAGAAAGGTCGACATCTTCACCGATCACAAGAGCTTGAAGTACATCTTCACACAGCCGCACATGAACCTCCGCCAGACTCGTTAGGTCGAGATGATCCAAGAGTACAACCCCAGCATTGAATACACTCCAGGCAAGGCGAATGTGATTGCAGATGCTTTGAGAAGAAAGGCATATTGCAACAGCCTTCTTATCAAGCCGTACCAGCCTGAGCTTTGTGAAGCTTTCAGGAAGCTCAACCTCCAGGTTGTTCCGCAGGGTTTTCTTGCAAATCTCCAAATTTCTCCTACCTTGGAAGATCAAGTCCGTGAGGCCCAGCTCAGTGATACCATGGTGAAGAAGGTGAAACATGGGATTGCAAAGGGCACTCCAAAATACAAGTGCTTCCGTGTTGATGAGAGAGATACCTTGTTCTTCGAGGACAGACTCGTGGTTCCCAAAGGTGATCTCAGGAAGCTCATAATGGAAGAAGCTCATGATTCTCTCCTTTCCATTCATCCTGGCAGTTCCAAGATGTACCAAGACCTCAAACAGTCTTACTGGTGGACACGCATGAAAAGGGAAATTGCCCAATTCGTGAACGAATGTGATGTATGCAAAAGAGTGAAAGCAGAACATCAACGTCCAGCCGGTCTTCTCCAACCTCTTCCTATTCCCGAGTGGAAGTTCGACCACATTGAAATGGACTTCGTCACTGGCTTTCCTAAATCCAAGCGAGGCAATGATGCTATCTTTGTGGTGATTGACAAGCTTACCAAAGTCGCTCACTTTCTTCCAGTCAAAGAATCAATCAATGCAGCTCAACTTGCAGAGCTGTACACTTCCAGAATTGTGTCCCTACATGGCATTCCTCAAGTGATATCCTCAGACCATGGCAGCTTGTTCACATCAAGGTTCTGGGACTCCTTTCAGTCCGCCATGGGCACGAAAATCAGGTTCAGCACTGCCTTTCACCCTCAGACTAGTGGTCAAGTCGAGCGTGTGAATCAGATCCTAGAAGACATGCTCAGAGCCTGTGTCATCTCCTTCGGCATGAAATGGGAAGACTGCCTTCCATTTGCCGAGTTCTCTAAGAACAACAGCTTTCAGGCAAGTGCAGGCAAAGCACCTTTTGAAATTCTCTATGGCAGAAAGTGCCGTACCCCTCTCAACTGGTCTGAAACAGGCAAACGCCATCTTCTTGGCAATGACTTGATCTCTGAAGCCGAAGAAATGTGCAAGGTCATACGTGAGAATCTCAAGGCCGCTCAGTCGCGTCAGAAGAGCTACTATGACGGAAAGCATCGTGATTTGGCTTTCGACATCGGTGATCATGTCTATCTCCGAGTTTCTCCGATGAAAGGAACCCAAAGATTCGGTATCAAAGGAAAACTTGCTCCTAGATACGTCGGGCCTTTCAAGATTCTTGGCAAAAGAGGCGATCTAGCCTATCAGCTCGAGCTCCCTTCCAACTTTGCAAATGTTCATGATGTCTTCCATGTGTCTCAACTTCGCAAATGCTTCAAGGCACCTGAGCGCATGATTCCGTTTGAGGAGATTGATCTTCAACAAGACCTTTCCTACAGAGAGCATCCAGTTGCCATTCTCGAAGAAACCGAACGCAAGACTCGCAACAAGTCCATCAAGTTTCTGAAAGTCAAGTGGTCACATCACACAGACCGAGAAACTACCTGGGAACGAGAAGATCATCTTCGTTCCGAGTACACTTCCTTTTTCCAGTCCTAGATCTCGGGACGAGATCTTTTTGTAGTAGAGGAGAGTTTGTAATGCCCCGGATGTAATACTTTCCCTTTTGGGTATATAATATATCTCCGGCTTCATCTATTTCCATTTCTGGCTCTTTGTCTTTCGGGCTTTCGTTGTTTTGTTGTGTGAGTGTGTGGCTTTCATTCATATCATGTAGACATGTGCATTGCATTGCACTTGTGTTGTGGGTTGCATCCGGTTCCGCGTGTTTCTTCCCGTTGTCCATTTCGCGTTCCGGAGCTCCCTCACGTGTCCGTGACGTCCCGTAGGCCTACTTTGTTGTTCGGGCGTTTTACGTTACCGGTGTGCCGTGAGGTTGTGTTGTGTGTTGTTGTTTTGTTGTGTGCAACCCGCCTCTCAAATCTCGTCTCGTTTGGACTCCGTTGATTTTTCCATCCGTTGCTCGTGTGGGTCCGATGTGCCTTCACTTCGTGTCCCGGAAACATCCCTACTGCAGTCTTTTATCTCCGTCTAGGCCCTTTTATTCTATCCCCGTGATCGGATCCGTCGGATCGCGATCGGAGGGCTCCTAGCGCCCCTAAACTCCCTCCTAACCCTAAAAACTGCTATATAATAGCCCCTAGTCTATTTTGGCATGTCCCCTTCTTCTTCCCTCTTCCCCTCTAATTTTTTTTCCCCTTCCTTTCAAATCAGATCCAATCCCTAGAATTTCTCCCGGATCCCGAGGGGATCCACCGAAGGATCCATCCGCCGCCGCAGTTTCCTGCTGGCTCGAAGCCCCGTCGCAGCGCCCCGGAGTCAACGCCGCATCGCTGGGTCTGGCTTCGATCGCAGCCACGCCAGATCGCCGCGTCGCACCCCTTCCCCGACCGCATCGGGCCAGATCAACCTCCCCACCGGCCCGTACTCCTCGCGCCACCGCGTCGCTTCTTTCAACATGCTATATTTCAACATGCATAACTCTGTGCCTGTTGCTCCGTTTTGCGCGGGTGATATGTCCAGACGTTCGTGGAGATGTGCTCTACGTTTTACCTGTTGTTGTCATGCATGTTAGATGTCATCTAGACACTTGTTTTGCTGTTGCAAGAGTGCATCATGAGGTAAACTGATGTTATGTGTTATTTTCATGCCACCTTTGACATGTGATAACTTTTAGCTCGTTTGTCCAAACGATGCAAATGACATGTCCACGTGTTCGTCTTGCCACGAACTACGTGTTGTATGTGATAGGTTGCATGGTAGATTTATTGTTGCCTTGTTATCATCGTTGCAAAGTGCCATGTTCACATGATGTGTTTTCACTTGTTTTGAAATGCCATCTTGTTGAGCTCGTTGCAATCGTTGTGTTCACCTCTATGATGCATGCTTGTGTGTTTCGGGATCACCTTCATGTGCACTTTGATGAGGTGCTTACCCTTTGCCATGTTTAGTTTCGAGGTGACTTAAACATGATCTTTTACATGCTAAGATGATATTGCTGTTTTAGGACTTAGTGATTTTTCACTAAGTCTGAAATCTGTAACGTTCCGATGCCATGTTCGTGTAATGTTGTAGGTCAAAGCATGATAGTTTTGGGGTGAATTTTGATTGTTCCTTGTAGTATATATTGTTTTCTTTCCATCCATGTCCTCACATGTCCATTTCAGTGGCTGTAGAATGTTTATCTTTTGCTCTAAAGTTTCAATAAAATTCTGCTGCCAGAATTTTATTGCAAAGTTCAATATGTCCAAGATCATTGCTATTGATCCGTGACTCCGTTGGGGGTGCACTTTGGACCTAGTTGCTGTACTATATTTCTATTTTGTGTTCAAGTCCTTTGCCATGCTTTTTGGGTGCTGTAGCTTAATTATTTTGAGCTCCAAAGATGCTATGTTGCTGTAATTTCCAGCTTTCGCTCAAATCTTGTTTCGGGCATAACTTTTAGCCCGTAACTCCGATTTCAGCGAATCTTATATCAAACTTGGGTGATTTTCTGTGTAGATTAATAATATCAGATTGTTATCTTGTTTTGAGGTGTTTTGCTTGAGTGATGTTCTACGTGCTCCTTGTGCATCCTTAGTGCATCCATCATGCATTCATGTTTTTCGAGTGCGCATTGCATCTTGTTGATTGGTGCTTGGTGTGATTGTTTTGTTTAGAGCCGGAAGCTGAGAACGAGTACGAAGTTGAGCACGAGGTTTCCAACGAGGTTGAGCACGAGGACCCTTCTTACGATCCGAACGACTTCTCTTCAGGCAAGATGACCGAACCCCGATAACATTACTATCTTTGCCTATTGCTAGTAGTCTCGATCTATAGTTTTGCCTTGATGCCCATGATCTTCTTGTCAGCCTCCTACTTGTAACCAATTGCCATGTTTAACCACCCTACCTATGCAAACCGATGCTTGGCTAAGTACGCTTCGCTCAGCCCTTCTTATAGCGTTGCTAGTTGCAGGTGAAGGTCGAAGATGCTTGCTTCATGTTGAAGTTTGGTTGGGTTATATCACACTATATAAATGCTTAAAATGAAATCATCTATATATTGGCAAGGGTGGAAGGCTAAGCCTTTTGCTTGGTGATTTGTTCCACTCATTCCGTTAGGATCCGTATAAGCCGGTATTATGTTCCTTGATTATGCGTTCCTAACACGGTTGGGGTGTATGGGACCCCCTCGATAAACCACTAAGTGCTAAGTCTTTTCCAGCAAGTCCCAACATTTGGTACTTTTTGCCTCATAATAACAACTAAAAATATTTAATGAATTGCATAGGGGGTCATGTCCCCGAGGATTCTTAATTCAACATAGCAGGGGGGGCCAGTGCCGATGGTGTTGGTCCCAAACGGGGAGTCTGTGGGAACCACCACGGGGAAACTCGAGGATTGGGTCCTGTAGAATCGCCCATCCGGTCGTGGCCTGAGACTAGATACGCGCGGCTACTATCAGGGTGTCGGCACGCCGGGAGGATTTGCTGGATTAGCCTTACTTTAGTTCGGTATATCTTGAGCACGGGATTCCGAGGATACTCGGGTCTTCCCACTTTGGAGTTGCGACTCCGCGGATCGTGGGCTTGTAATGGGTCAAGTTGGAACACCCCTGCTGGGTTTGAACTTTCGAAAGCCGTGCCCGCGGTTATGTGGCAGATGGGAGCTTGTTAATTCAGGTTGTAGAAAACTTGTCACAATGTTACTAATTCACTACCAGCGTGTGTTCCGTGACTGTCAATTTCCGAATAGGGATTCGGGAGTTGAACACGGAGGGGTTATGATTGTGGAGCTTGTAGCTAGGATCACTTCGTGATCACTTCTCGCCGATGCCTTCTCTTCTCGCTCTCACTTGCGTAAGTTAGATGCTAGTTGCTGCTGCAGACTTGTTCTTTTCTTCAGCCTTATCCTCACCTAAAGGCTTAAATAGTTCCGTTACCCGGGAACGGGATTGCTGAGTCCTCTGTGGCTCACAGTTACTTCACACCAGATGCAGGTCCAGCTGTGAGCTATCCAGGTGATGGCACCGAGCTGGATTGGGAGTACGACGAGGAGCGTAGTCGGTACTATGTGCGCTACCCGGACGATCAGTAGTGGAGTCTCTTACTAGGATTCGATCCGCCTGTGGTTTATTTATCTGAGTTTGGTACTTTGACTTTTGGCTTTTGCCCTTAGAGGGTTGTAGTGCTCTTAATGTATGATGTTTGAGACTTGTACTGTAATTCTGTGACGTGGCGAGTGTAAGCCAACTATTTTCAGTTTACTATCCCCTCTTTTACATGAGTTGTGCAAAGATTACCAAACTTGAGATCATTCTAGGATGGACTTATGCCTTTAAGTCGTGCCTCGACACGTAGGAGGTATAACTCCATCCTGGGCATTACACTAAGTCTTCGCGACCCCACCCTTGACCTGGCCTCGCTGTCCGGGCCCGTGACCGAAGTCATGGAGGGCACGGCTGCCGAGGCCCTGAGGGTGAAGGTCACATCGCTGGAGGAGGCGTTCCTCCAGGCTACTGCTACCGCAGCCGAGGAGCTGGAGACCGGTGACGACGCGCTTGGCAATGCCTGATCCGTTCGTGTTTAGTGAGAGAAGTGCGGGTGCCTTGAGGAGGCGTAAGAACATTGCTTGAATTTGAAAAACTTGGCATTATTGTAATAGCTAGATGATTTCCATGCTTGCTTCCTTTCATGTTTGCTTAGGTGCTCTGCGTCGGCAGGGCCCAACCCCGCGCATACCTCGACCGCTATTGAGCCCTCTGGATGACCGTGGTTACCGTAGTAACTAGACTCAAGGGATGAGGGGCTACGTGGCTAGTGAGGCCCTTGGGTCGCGATGCCCAAGGGTCCCCCTTGACATTCAAGCGATCCCGTTTTCGTTCTGCATCGGTAGGGCCCAACCCCGCGCATACCTCAATCGCCATTGAGCCCTCCAGATGACCGGGGTTATCGTCATAACTAGACTCAAGGGATGAGGGGCTACGTGGCCAGTTAGGCCCCTGGGTCGCAATGCCCAGGGGTCCCCCTTGACGTACGAACGGCTCTCATGAAGGAGAACGAGCACCATACCTTTCCCACGAGCCTTCGCCTGGGATGGGGGCACGAGAAGGCGAGGTGTCTGGGCACCTGGTAGGATGGCGTCTGCCAGGCGTGACCTGGGCATAGCCCCCGTGCCTAGCCCCCCTCGCGACACCCATCAAAGGAGAAGATGTGAGCGTCGTGAGCTGAAAAGCTCCCTGAGGTTGGTGCGACCACTTGGGGCCACCCTCAGTTGTTTATAACTAGCGCGGAGCATAGAGCTACCACACTTGCACGGAGTGTGGGCATAACCGTGCCTCGGTCATAGCGGCCAGCGCGGAGCTTGGTGCTTCCACTGGTTCGTGGGCATAACCGCTCCTCAGTTGGATCTGCCAGCGCGGAGCTTGGTACTTCCACTGGACCGTGGGAGGGAGCCTCTCACCGGGAGAGACTCCGGGGCGTGTACAGCCCCGTCCTGACACGTGGCTTGCACAGTAGGACAGCCAAGGTGTATATTGGCCCTCCTCAGGACGAGCTGAACGACTCTGAGAAAGTTCTCGTGAGCTTACGCATCACTCACGAGACCCTACCCTGAGGCGGGTTGCGCCTGAGTCTTCTTCTACAAAATGTGAAAAGAGAGGTGTTGTGTCGACCTGCGCCGAGTGCATCTCTAGAGGGTATCGCATGAGAAGGCCGCAGCACCAGCGACCCCAGGAGGTGACGTCACAGGAATGGCTCGCGAGACAGAGCTCGGCCACTAGATTTGTCGACGTTGTAGAGACAGACCCGAGCACAAACGTCGTGCCCAGTCTTCTCATGCAACGATCCAAAAGAAAAACAACTGGCGCGCGGTTCCCGCGTGAGCGAGGCACCTGCCAGGGGCCCCTACTTACCCATCCACGATTAGCCCATGCGAGAACAAGGCACCAAGGACCATGGGAGGTGACGTCACGGGAATTTCTCGTGAGACAGAGCTCGGCCCTTGGGTTTATTGACGCTGCAGGGACGAACCCGAGCACAGACGTCGTGCCAGTCCTTAATCATGGGGCGGTCGCGAGTGGGCTCACAAGGGCTCATGACCTTAGTGGCGGTGAGAATGCCAAGCATGCAGATAATGCGAATGGAAAGAAACAACTAGCCTTGATCATGCAAAAAGGGAGACAACTGTGGGGAACAGCCCCCAGCAGTCCGAGGATGATGCAGCCCGAGGGGCGCCCTCGATTGGATACCTGAGCGTCACCTGATACTTGTCGAAGGAGAGTTGAAGAAACGAGCCACACGGGTCGCTCCTGAGGATCGTCGGGCTCCTGGGACCTAGGGGCTCTAGAGGCTCTCAGTGGTCGCACGGGTCCGGTTCTCGCTCCGTCCTGACCGCCTGCCACTGAGCCTCCCGAGCCCCCAAGGCTTGCTGCGCGAGATGCTGGAACGTGGCAGCTGCGTTGCGGAAGCCGAAGAGTGTACGGATGTAGTTGCAGGGGAGGGCCCTCCTCCGGCCGACCGCCGTCGGCCAGAAGGGCTACTGAGAGGCGGCTCGGTTGAGACTCGCGATGTCGACACAGACGCGGAAGCAGTCGCTTGGGCTGCGAGCAGGTGAACTTGGGGTTGTGCGGTTACGCCCACCGCGGATGAGTCTCGCGTACTGAAGTTCCTCGGTAACTTGGTTGATGAAGTCCTGAGCCCCCAGCGCTGAACGACTCATGCTAGGCTCACAAAAATGCGCGTCAAGATACGCTTGCAGGTGGTGCTCAAACACCTCCCTCGAGACGCCGGTCAGCCCGGAGACACTCCAGAGGAGAGCCCCTGAGCCCGTCACGAGAGGGGCATCGAGCACGCCTCCCTATGCGAGGGTGGAGGGCACCTCGTCAGTAGGCGCAAGTCCTGAGGTCGGGCTGTCGGGAGCCCCCGCGCCCCGAGGTCCATTGACGGGTAGGTTCTTCTTCTTCTTGGGGGCGGCCTGCAGGGCGAGGACGGCTCCATCCTCATCGGAGCACTCGACCTCCACGGTCTGGTAGGCGCGTTCCAGGGAACGCACCGCTTCCTTCTCATCGGAGGCGATCGTGATGACTCCGCCGCTCCTGGCATCTTGAGGACGTTGTAGCCGTGATGGGTCGCCGCCATGAACTTGGCGAGGGCAGGATACCCAAGCATGGCATTGTACGGGAGGTGGATGTTGGCGATGTAGAAGTCGATGAGCTCGGTGTGGTAGTTGTCGCGGTCACCGAGGGTGACGGGGAGGCGGACCTACCCCATCGGGAGTGTGGAGCCATCCGTGACTCTGTAGAATGGCTTGGTCGGGTGGAGCTGATCGTAGGGACCCTGGAGTGTCTCGAAGGTCTGGACGGAGAGGACGTTGAGTCCTGCTCCGCCATCGATGAGGGTCTTGGTCATGAGGAAGTTGCTGATGGTCGGGGTGCAGAGCATCGGGAGGGTGCCTGGGGCCGCTGTGCACTTGAGCTGGTCCTTAGGGTCGAAAACGATGACTTGCTTGGTCCACCTCAGGTTGCGCGCGGCGTCAGGCCTGGGAAGCGCCGCGTTCACCTCACGGGCAAACTGCTTGAAGACACGATGGGAAGTCGGGGCATGGGCTCCTCCCAAGATGCATGCAACTGCACGCGGCTCCTAGAAGCCCCCTGCCCCGTCTCCCTGGCAGTCGTCGTCGTTCCTACTTGGCGGTGGTGGCAGCGGAGGCAGGCCTCCATTGCCCTGAGGGCGACCCTCATGAGGCTGGTCGCGCCAGGGGGCGTCACGAGGCTGCTCCTGCCAGTGGTCCTCGCGAGGCTGCTCGCGCCATCCTTGGCGCGAGTTCCTGCCATCCCAACGTCCTCCTCCTCGGCCGTGGCCACGGTTGTCGTGCTCAGGGCGCTGCCCGACGCGTCCGCCGTGCATCGCCCTGAGCTCCTGGCAGTAGTTAGTGTTGTGGTTGTGGACATTGTGGAAGACGCAGTATGGTCGGTTGTCCCTGGGGAGGTCATCGTAGCCGTAGCCACGCTTCACTTCTGGCTCCGCAGCCAGCACGGCGGGTCCCTTGCGCTTTGGTTCCTTGGCCTTGGTCTTCTTGTCGTCCGCCTCCGCCTCAGGCAACTCCTGGAGGGAGAGGCGGCCTTCCTCGACCCTGGCACACTTTGTCGCGTGCTTGATCATCTCGAGGGCCGTGCACAGGTCCTCGTGAATGGCGAGCTCTTCCCTCCTCCTGACATCGCGGACGCCTTCGGAGAACGCGGAGATGATGGCCTCGTCTGAGACCCTCGGGATCCGGAGGCGCATGGTGTTGAAGCGTTGGATGTACTTTTGCAGGGTTTCTCCCGGCTGCTGCCTCACGCGGCGCAGATCAGCAGCTACCGGGGCTCATTCGCGGGTGCCTTGGAAGTTGGCGACGAAACGCTCGCGAAGCTCTTCCCAGGAGGAGATGGATCCCACGGGGATCTTTAGGAGCCAGGAGCGTGAGACGTCCTTCAGAGCCATAGGGAACCAGTTAGCCATGACCTACTCTGTGCTGTTAGACGCCTCGATGCTCAGCTCGTAGAGTTGGAGGAACTCTGTGGGGTCGGTGGTGCCGTCGTAGCGTGGAGGCAGGTCCGGCTTGAACTTGTCGGGCTAGACGAGGCGCCGTAGCTCAGGAGCTTGGGCGCGACACCCAGCCACGATCATGAACGCAGGCGCCCCTGCACCTGTGGTGCTGGTTCTTGAGGTGCTGGCACCACCACCTCCTGTAGCGCGCGGTCTGGGCGCTGCAGGCCAGGGGGCCCGGGAGCCCCTGCATGCGGATGCGGAATCACCTGGCAGCTCTGCTCATCGCGCGCGTGGGCTCTGCGGGGTTGCTCACGTTGAGGGGCCTCGCGCCAGACCTCCTGGCCGGCGTGGTCGAGTGGAGGCGGGGCCGGGATCCCGTGGCCTTCATTCCCCACCGGGGGCGACGGAGGACGTGAGGAGTGCATTGGAGCGGGTGCTTCCCCAGCGGCGTTGTCGAGCTCAGTGATGCGGTGGAGCCACTCGTCGTAGAGGTCATCTGTTGGGTGGTAGCGCAAGAGCTCCCGCGCCATCAGCAGCGCAACCTGCTGGTAGACCGGCCCACGGCGGACCAGCGAGGACAATGCCGCGGCCGGCGAGGGTGAAGGCGTTGCCGTGCATCCATCCCACCGCACGGACGGTGGCATCGAGGAGTCCTCTTGCTCGTGGACAGCCGGGTCGGTGGCGGCGTTGGCGACCGGCGAGTTGGGACGGAGCGGTGCGCCGTTGCCTGCGGGAGCTATCTGAGCGACGTTCGCAGCGCGACGGGCGGCGCGAGCTCGGCGTGTGTCCACCATGGTTGTGGAGCAGGGTCGACGATGAGAACGTGACGAGGTCGTCGGAGAGGCGAGATTTTGACACACCCCCTGCCTGGCGCGCCAAATGTCGGATTTAGGGCTCCACAAAACCCAAGAAGTTCGAACATAGGGGCGTGAACGAAGATCTCTCCCACTCACGTCTACCAAGCATCTCGCTCTCGTCTCGGTGGGGGGATTCAAGCACACAACAAACAGAACACACAAGAGTTTATCCAGGTTCAGGCCGCCGCGTGGTCTAAGACCCTACTTCCTGCTTTGGTGGATTAGCCTCGGGCGAGCTGGGATATGAGCTAGTACAATGGTTCCTGAGCTCAGGATGTGAGCTCGGGAGGGTCAGGAGGCAAGTGTTCTTGCTCCTTGCGTGGTGGTAGAGTGTATGAGTTGATCCCTTCACCGTGGGAATCCTAGCTACTTATATTGGCGGCCACGGTCCTCTTCCCCCGAAATGTTTAGGCGCGAAGGGATCCCACAACGGCCATTTTTGAGCGGGAACACAAGGACGTTCTTATCCTGACAAAAGCGGTCTTCGCCTGCAAAAGGATCAAGCGGTGACATGGTGGTGGGCTCGATGGTGACATCCTCCTTGTCATCCTTGCGGACTTCGGTCTTGTTGCACCAAAGGGGAAACCTTTGCCCCGCTCCTCGGAAACCAGCGGCTGCGCTGTCCCCTTTGCACCAAAATGGTAACTATGCCGCTGGCGGACGCTGGCACCCGCTGGCACGGTGCATCACTGCTGACATCACTGCCTCCTCCTGAGGCAAGCTTGGCCTTGGATTCTCCGCCCCTCCGGAGCGCCTTGTTGAGGCTGCTCCCGAGGAGGTCTTCACGTCGTTCTCCTCGTGAGGCTTAGCTCCCTCGCGAGGGTCTTGGACAGCTGGTCGGTCAGCTGGGTCGTACCAGGCCGCTTGTAGGAGCGCATCGCGGCCCGCGGACATGCAAGTTTGGGTACCCTGGTTCCCAGGACGCCGACAACCTCTGCGTTGAGATTTTTGTCACTGACACCGGCGCCACCTCTTGGTCAAGCGCGGTGAGGAAGGCCGCCGATTCTGAGGCCGCGGCGGAACGGATCGCCCAGCCCGACCCGCTGCGCGCCACCATCCAGCACCTCCGCGTGCCCATCGGCACTGATATCGACACCTCCAACATCGCCGAGGCGTGTACCCACCTCGACGTGGACCGCCAACACCTGCTGGACCTCACCCAGTCGCTCGCCGCGACGGAGCGCCGCCTCGCGTCTGCTCAGATGGAGCGTGACGCCGCCTACGGTTTCACGCCAGGCGCCGCCGAGCCGAGCCAGGTCACGGACGTGCGGACCCGAGGCGGCGCAATCGAACGCGCCCTCGGTGCCCTCCCTCCCATCTATGAAACTCCGGTAAAGAACATGCGCGCTGCTCAGGCGGCCGCGGTCGGCATGGAGCAGCTCACAAGCAAAGAATTGCGGGAGGACCTCAAGAAGGTGAGTGACCTCCTCGCGGCAGCCAACGCGCAGCAGGACCGCCTCATCCGGCTCGCCAAGCCGGCCGGATCCAGCTCCGCCCGTGTCGTTGGAGCCGGCGACGACCAGCACTCGGCATCCTCCTCGCCCGGCGAGGCGCACTCCGGCCGCACCCCGCCCCGATGATCGCTGGCGGCTTAGGCAACGAATCGCCTTCCGAAGCCCATCGCCGACTCAACCCGTCTCCTCAGCCGACCCGGCAGCAGATTGCGGCCGACCTCGGCCCCCGTGGCGCGGTCACCGACCGGCTGGGCCCGCGCGCCATCGACACCGCAGACGCTCGCCACTGCCTCGACCGGCTCGCCCGCTCCCAGGAGTTATAGGACACCGATGTGGTCGGCCCAGCGTGCTTCGGTCCGCGCATCCAGAGCAAGCCCTTTGCCAAAGGGTTCACGCTTCCCCGCGACACGCCTAAGTACAACGGCACCATGAAGCAAGAGGACTGGCTCACCGACTACACCACCGCCATCGGCATATCCGACGGCAACCACCGCATGGCCGTCCGCTCTGCACCACTCATGCTCCAGGGATCGGCCCGCACGTGGCTGAACAGCCTGCCGGTGGGCAGCAAGCAGCATCAACACGTGGGTCGATTTCGAGGAGGCCTTCATGCGCAACTTCACCGGGACCTACTGGCGATCCGGCCGTCCTAGCCAGCTCGCCATGTGCGTGCAGGTGCCGACGGAAACCATCCGGGAGTACCTAGCACGCTGGACCGAGCTCCGCAACAGCTGCGAAGGCATCCACGAGGTCCAGACAATGCAGTACTTCGTCAACGGGTGCCGGGATGGTACCCTCCTCAAGCACAAGCTGCTACGCTCCGAGCCGACCACCATGTCCGCGCTCATAGGAACGGCGGACAAGTACGCGAACGCCGACTACGCCATGAAGATCCAGGTCGCCCTGGACGAAGCCAGCAAGACCAAATCGGTTCCTCCTCCGAAGCCGGCTGGTGAAGGAAGCCGGCAGCATGAGCATAACCAGCAGCAGCACAAGTGCAAGGCCGAACAGCAGGCCCAGCAACTCGACAACCGGCTTGTGGCAGCGGCCGAATAGGCGCCCGCAACCGAGCCAGCCGGCAGACCGGCAAGACAACATGGCAACCCGCGATGAGCTTCGAGGAGATGCTCGACGCTCCATGCAAGCACCACAGCGGCGCGAGGCTGTCCACGCACACGCTCCGGCAATGCGCCATCACCAAGCGCATCATGAGGGGCGACGTCCCGCCACCTCCAGCCCCGGCTCCAGGAGCGGGGCGGCAGCCTCCGCCTCCCCCACCACCTCCGGCTAGCGGCGCCC
>LR738715.1:463979787-464008001 GCA_902687465.1 Secale cereale | reverse complement strand
GCAAGACCAAATCGGTTCCTCCTCCGAAGCCGGCTGGTGAAGGAAGCCGGCAGCATGAGCATAACCAGCAGCAGCACAAGTGCAAGGCCGAACAGCAGGCCCAGCAACTCGACAACCGGCTTGTGGCAGCGGCCGAATAGGCGCCCGCAACCGAGCCAGCCGGCAGACCGGCAAGACAACATGGCAACCCGTGATGAGCTTCGAGGAGATGCTCGACGCTCCATGCAAGCACCACAGCGGCGCGAGGCTGTCCACGCACACGCTCCGGCAATGCGCCATCACCAAGCGCATCATGAGGGGCGACGTCCCGCCACCTCCAGCCCCGGCTCCAGGAGCGGGGCGGCAGCCTCCGCCTCCCCCACCACCTCCGGCTAGCGGCGCCCTACGCAACGATGCCTACCCGGACCCGAACACGGCTTACGTCATCTTCACCAGCCTCAGCAACGACAAGCGCAGTGAGCGCTCCATCTGGCAGGAGGTGAACGTCGTCGCCCCAGCCAGGCCTGAATACATGCACTGGTCGGAGCGGCCGATCACATGGATGCGGGAGGATCACCCGGCCGTCATGCCGAGTCCAGGTGGATACGCTCTCGTCCTCAACCCCACCATCGTCGCGCCTCGGCGCACCTGCAAGTTCTCTCGAGTCCTCATCGATGGCGGCAGCAGCATCAACCGGGACACCATGACCAAGCTCGGCCTCAAAGCCAAGGACCTGGAGCTGACCAGGACCGTTTTCCACGGCATTGTGCCTGGCCACTCATGCTCTCCGATCGGACGGATCCGGCTCGACGTCCTATTCGGCGACAGCAGCCATTTCCGACGTGAGCCGATCTGGTTCGAGGTGGTGGACCTGTCCATCGCATATCACGCACTGCTCGGCCGGCCCGCACTCGCCAAATTCATGGCGGTCCCCCACTACGCCTACTTAAAGACGAAGCTGTCGGGTCCAAAGGGCCTCATCACCATCGCCGGCGACTACCGCAAATCTCTGGAGTGCGCCCGAGATGGATCCAAGCTGGCCGAGTCGATGATCATCGCCGAGGAGCAGCGCCAGCTCGACCGGATCGTTGCCCTTGCTGGTGAGGCAGCAACCACGCCAATCCCGGCCGAGGAGCCCGCAAACGAAGCCTCGTACAAACCCTCCAAGGAAACCAAGAAGGTGAAACTGAACCCAAAAGATCCCAGCTGCAGCAAGTACGTCGTCGTGGGCGCTCGCCTCGACAACAAATAGGAGGGCGAGCTCGTCGACTTCCTCCGTGAGAATTGGGATATCTTTGCATGGTCCCCAAAGGACATGTCGGGTATCCCGAGGAAGTACGCCGAGCACAAACTTCACGTCCGCAAGGACGCCAAGCCTATCCGCCAACCCCTACGACGTTTCTCCGAAGAGAAGAGAAGGACCATCGGTGAAGAGATCGCCAAGCTCTTGGCGGCCGACTTCATCATGGAAGTGTTTCACCCCGAGTGGCTGGCCAACCCAGTCCTCGTCCTGAAGAAAAACAACACCTGGCGCATGTGTATCGACTACACCAGCCTGAACAAGGCCTGCCACATGGATCCATTCGCCCTCTCGCGAATCGACCAAGTCATCGACTCCACCTACGGGTGCGAGCTCCTGTCCTTCCTGGACGCCTACTCTGGCAACCACCAGATCAAGCTGGACCCAGCTGACGCCCTGAAGACGTCCTTCATCACGCCCTTTGGGGCGTATTGCTACATCACCATGTCGTTCGGCCTGAATAACGCCGGAGCCACCTTCCAGTGGTGCATGCAGAAATGCTTGCTGCCGCAGCTCGGCCGCAATATCCACGTCTACGTGGACGACATCGTGGTGAAGACCAAGCAGCACCTCACGCTCCTCGACGACCTGAAGGAAACCTTCGCCAACCTGTGCGAGTACAAGGTCAAGCTCAACCCAGAGAAATGCGTTTTCGGCGTCCCGGTCGGAAAGCTAGTCGGCTTCCTTGTCTCGGAGCGCGGCATTGAGGCAAACCCGTAGAAAATCTAGGCCATCGAGCACATGCGTGATGTCCAGAAGTTCACCGGCTGCTTCGCCTCGATCAGTCGGTTCCTCAGCCGGCTGGGCGAGAGGGCCTTGCCCCTATACCAGCTGATGAAGAAGACATCGCCGTTCGAATGGAATGACCAAGAAGACGAGGCTTTCCGAGACCTCAAACGCGTGCTCTCCACCGCACCCATCCTGGCCGCCCCAGCCAAGTGGGCGCTCGAGCTAGCCGGCCACACCATCCTCTATCAGCCCCGCACCACGATCAAGTCCCAAGCTCTACACGACTTCCTCGTCGACTGAACAGAGACCCAGTACTTGCCGCCGCCTCCAGACTCGGCGCATGCACTTTGACGGCTACAAAATGCGCCTCAGCCTGGGAGCCGGCATCGTGGTGTCATCCCCAAAGGGCGATCGACTCAAGTACGCACTCCAGATCCACTTCGCCGCCTCCAACAACGCCGCCGAGTACGAAGCCCTTGTGCACAACCTCCGGCCGGCCAAGGAGCTTGGAATCCGGCGAATCCTGTGCTACGGCGAGTCGGACCTAGTCGTGCAGCAGTGCTCCGCCGAGTGGGACGCGCGCGACCCCAACATGGCAAGCTACCGCTTCCTCATGCAGAAGCTGTCCGACTTCTTCGCAGGTTGCGAGTTCCTCCACGTTCCGCGAGCAAAAAACGAGGCGGCCGACACATTCGCCAAGACCGCCTCGTCTCGACAGTCCATTCCGTCCGGCGTTTCCCTCGAGCACCTACGAAAGCCGTCCGTCAAGCCGTCTCCGGACTCAGAGTCCATCCACGTCCTAGACGAATCGGGTACTGCTCAGTCCAGCCCGGAAACTGCGGAGCCTGGCCCGAGGACTGCTCAGTCCGGCCCGGCAACTGCGGAGCCTGGCCCGGGGACTGCCCAGTCCGGCCCGGCAACTGCGGAGCCTGGCCTAGGGACTGCACAGTCCGGCCCGGCAACCGATCAACCAGACCCAGGGACTGCTCAGTACGGCGCGGCGATTGCGGAGCCTGACCCGGGGACTACTCAGTCTGGCCCAGCGACTGCTCGGTCCGGCCCGGCAACGGCAACCCTCAGTCCGGCCGGACCCGGCTCGAATGACGCCTCCACTAAGGCAACCATAATGGTCGTTCTCACCGCGGTGATGGCGCCATCTTGGGCCCTGCCCATCAAGGAGTTCCTAGAGAGCGGGACCCTGCCCGTCGACGAGACCGAAGCCCGGCAAGTCCAGCGCCGAGCGTCCGTGTACAACATCATCAACAACGAGCTCATCAAGCGCAGCCCCACCGGCATCTTCCAGCGTTGCGTCGAACAGGACAAAGGACTGAACATCCTCCTCGACATACACCAGGGCGAGTGCGGGCACCACGCCGCGTCACAATCCCTGGTGGCCAAGGCTTCCCACCACGGTTTCTATTGGCCCACGGCCCTTGAAGACGCTGAATCACTTGTCCTCAGATGCGAGGGATGCCAGATCCTCAGCAAGCACACCCACCAACCAACATCGGCACTCTGGACCATGCCGATCGCCTGGCCTTTCGCGGTCTGGGGGCTCGACATGGTGGGACCATTCAAAACAGCTTGAGGCGGCATGACGCATTTGCTGGTAGAAATTGACAAATTCACCAAATGGATCGAGGCAAGGCCGATCAAGAAGCTGGATGGGCCAACAGCCGTCCGATAAATCAAGGACATAGCGGTGCGCTACGACATGCCGAACAACATCATCACGGACAACGGCACCAACTTCGCCAAGGGCGCGCTCGTGCAATACTGCTCCATCTCTGGCATCCGCCTCGACCTGGCGTCCGTCGCCCACCCATAGTCAAACGGTTAGGTCGAGCGGGCAAACGGCCTCATCCTATCCGATATCAAGCTGCGGCTCGCCGAACCACTCGTCCGCTCACCCGGAAGCTGGCAAGACGAGCTGTCGGCCATCCTCTGGAGCCTCCGAACAACGCCGAACAGGTGGACCGGATTCACCACATTCTTCCTCGTCTATGGAACTGATGCCGTCAACCCAACTGTCACATCCCTAGCTAGTACTTGCATTAGGACCTGACTAGAGTGTGCATCATGTTTACTTTCAATTAAACTGGAAATGGGATTAACAGAAACCCCAGCACCCCTCCCCTAACAACTAGGGTTTGATAAAATATTTTCCAATGTACCCAAAATGCCCTTCAAAAATGTTCATCATTTCTGCCTTGGTCTTAAACCTCTGCCAAAAATAGTGCACAATTTTCTAGGACACTCTAGGGCTTTGGATTAAATCATATGGTATTTGAATTTGGGCATTTAAATGCTACAAAATATTTTAAATGCTCAAATAATCATGAACTATAAAGTTTCCTACTGTTCATATTATATACAGCAGGTATGACAAGTGTCATGAGTTGTAAAAATGTTTAGGCATTTTTATTAATTGAACAAAGCTGCAAAAGAAATGTAACAGAACAGAAAATAGGAAAAGGAAAATAGGAAGAAGTACTTACCTCGGCCCAGCCCTGTAGCAAGCCGGCCCAGCCCACCAGCCCTCCTCCTGTCGTCTTCCTCCTCGCGCCAGAAGGACACGTCCGTGGCCGCCGTGCGCCGGCACGCGCCCGGCCACCTCCAGGCTGCTTGCCTGCCTCCCCGATGGCCCGGAAGACTCCACGAGTCGACACGCAGCTGCCCCGACCGCTCTCACTTCTCCCCCTCGTCTCCTTCGCCCTCCCCTGGCTCTTTCTTCTCCATCACCGAGCCGCCGTCGCCGCCGCTCGCCGTAGCCGCACTCAGAGCCACCCCCTCGCCCCGTGAGTGTGTCCAGAGGATCCGCCGCGTCGTCCTCTTCCTCCTCGCTGAGCCACGAGCCACCGGCAGCCCTGCAACGACCCCACGCCGTCGTCCCCTTCCTCGGATCGCCAGAGTACCTCGCCGCCGTTACGAAGCTACAGCGCGTCCCCGACCCCGCCGTCGAGCTCATTAGCACTGCAGTGAGCTTCTACGTTGAACCCCTCCTTCCTCCGTTCCTTTTGCACCGTGTAGCCGCCGTTCTGTTGATCACCGAAACGCACCGCCGCCGTGCTCGCCGCCGACGATGCTCCGGTGACCATTTGGTCACGGGCACCCGTCCATCACACTCACCACAGCACGTAGATGCGAACGGTGCTACGCACGCATCACCTAGGCCCCTGCAGCCGCATCTCCACACACGCCCGACGCCGGTCGCCGCCGTCGAGCTTGTTGCCGTCGTCTCCGGCCACCCCAGGTCCGGCAACCACCACCATCCGACGCGCAAGAGCAAGAGCTCTCCAACGCGCCTGGCCACAGCTCGAACCGTGCACCACAGACGTTTTCCGAAGCACGCCGCCGCACTTGGCCTCGCCGGCGGGTTTGACCTGTTTGACCAGGGGGTTGACTACCCCTGGGTCACTGACGTGTGGGCCACCTTCTGCTAATTAGTTAGATTAATTAAGTTTTTGTTAATTTATTTAGTTAATTAGTTTAGTCACTAACCCATGGGCCCAGGCCCCACTGACAGCTAATTAGTTTTAGATTAACTCTAATTAACTCAGTTAATTAGCTGTGACAGTGACATGCAGGGCCCACATGTCATGTTTGACTTGGACTAGCTCCTGTTGACTGCCTGATGTCAGCATGATGTCATGCTGACGCAGTAAAGGTTTTTCTGGGATTTTTAGATTTAAAATAATTCAGGAAATTCCAGAAAATACCCAAAACTTCTAAAAATCATATAAAATCAACCATAGCTCAGATGGAAAAGATTTATATATGAAAAATGATCAGAAAAATCCAATCTTGCTAATGGCACTGGTTTCATGCATGTTTGAACAAGTTAACTTGCTGTTTATATCAAAAACATGATAATGCACTTATTTAAATAATAGTTTGAACTTCAATTTGAATCCTTGATTCAAATAGGTTCAAACCCTTCTGGTTTTAGTTACATTAGCCAACACACATGCATCTTGCCATGTCATGAGCATGCATCATATTGTTGCATTTGTTTGTTAATGATTGTATCGTCGGTATTCCCTATGTTAGGTCCTGCTCCCGAGGATACTGCTGCGTATCCAGTTGAAGAGCAGTACCCGACAACTACCTTGTCAGGCAAGCAATCATTGATCATTCCGATAAAAACCCAATCTTCTCGCTCCTGCTCTCTTTTACTGCATTAAGGCAACAGCGCGTGAACTGCTACTTGCTGCGGTAGTTGAAAGCTATTCCCTTGCATGACCTGTCATTGCCACAGTAAATAGTTGAAACCCACTAGCATGTGTAGGAGTTGATTGAGCCATGTGATGTGTGATCCACCATGCTATTTGTTTATGTTGCCTGCTATGCTTAGAGTTGTGTCTGGTCTGATTCATCTGGGTGATGGATCAGAGTGAAATGATCTTACCGATAAAGAGAAGGAAGTGTGGAATACGCTTGGTAAAGGTATCGATGAAAGGCCATGTAGGAGTACATGGTGGGTTGTTTCATTGAAATCGTCCATAGGACCCGAGATCTGTATGTGTGGTTCAAGTTGCAGTTACTACCATGCATTGGGCCCGAAACCAATGGACCCTCTCGACTTATTAATTACCCTCGATCTCTGTCCAGGAGTTGCAACTAGTTTTTGGTGTTTATAGCTTACTGGAGGTCGTGCACAACGCTGACCCTCGGGGTGGGTTGTGATGCGACAGGTACGTGGCATGGTGTACCGATCGCCCGTTTGGTGACTCGGGAACCCTGTACACATCGTTTGGGGCCGTGAGCGACACCCCGGCCGGATCTCCCCACGGATGGAACCCAAATAGGCGATAAACCTGGACGAGAGACTTGAGTAGTTAGTCAGGTCATGGCCGACACCCTCGCTGGGCTTCCGCTTGAAGGTTGCCGAGTACACGCCGAGTAAACGACGATAAGTGGTGGAAGCGTGTGTGAAGAGGTACACCCCTGCAGGGTTATCAATCTATTCGAATAGCCGTTGTTCGCGGTACGAACTACTTGGTTACTCTTACAGTTCATAGACAAGTTGATGGATACTACTAAAAGCCTCAAGATAAGCGTGAGTGCCGTGGATGGCCCTTCCGTAGGATGACAGAAGAGTATCCTCGGTAGTGTATTGATATGGTGATTAGAGGACTCGTGTTCGTAACAACATCTTGCAATCTGTTGAGAGTTATAGTATAGGTTAGCTAAGGTCAAAGCTGGCATTCTGCTATAAACTCCACTACCCCCTTTGATAATGTTGCATGTATGATAGGTTCTGTGGTAAGACTTGCTGAGTACCTTTGTACTCATGTTTGCTTAATAACTGTTGCAGAGGAGAACCCTGCCCCTGCTGATGGGTTCTACATAGACGTTGACGTCGACGAGTAGCTTGACACCCAGACAGTGATCTGGAGCTTGTGAAGGGCCTTGTAGATAGTCAGGCTACACCAAGCATGTTTTATTTTCTAAGTTGTCTGTACTCAGACATGTAGCTTCCGCTTGTGCTTGTATGACTGTATGACTTGAGTGTTGGGTCATGTGACCCCTACCTGTATGAATATGTTATGTATGGCTCTTGGAGCCTTTTAAATAAAGTACTTTGAGTCATAGAGTTTTGTTGTGATGCAATGTTGTATTTGCACATATTGAGCATATTGCGTGTATGATTGAAATGCTTGGTATGTGTGGGATCCGACACCTAGTTGTTTTCCTTTGGTAGCCTATCTTACAGGGAAATGCCTCCTAGTGATTCCAATGAGCCTTGGTAGCTTGCTACTGCTCGGAACACGTAGGCTGGCCGGCATGTGTCCTTCTTCGTTCCTGTGTCTGTCCCTTAGGGGAAATGTCATGCGTTGTTCCTTTAAGTCCATGTAGCTTGCTACGACTTGGGTTCATACGTTGATGACCGACACGTTCGTTGCTGGGTCATGGATGCCTGTCTCTGTAATTTAGTGCCACTTTTGGTTTATAACTAGCCATGTCGGCCCGGATTCTCTGTCATGTGGATGCTAGCGACACTGTCATATACGTGTGCCAAAATGCGCAAACGGTCCTGGGCCAGGTAAGGTGGCACCCGTGGGGTTACCGTGCGTGAGGCCGCAAAGTGATATGACGTGTTACAGCTAGATCGGTGTGACTTAGGATTGGGGTCCTGACAGCGTTGGCATCAGAGCTGGACTGCCTGTAGGTTTCTCAAGCCAAACTGGTCGATGTTGAGTCTAGAAAAATTCTTAGTTATATGTAGGGGAATTGTTTGTGGAAGGGAACGTAAGGCTCTTTTTACTCCTTTACCTTATGCCCTTCTGATCTGAGTCTGTCTATTCTTTCTACGGGGAATTAGGACTAGGCCTCTTATCCTTACTAGGTTCACGTGTTACTAATCCGTAGACTCTTAGGTTTGTTGGTTTCAAGCCTCAGTTCAGTTTCTATCCTTTTGAGTATGATGATTGTTGAACCGGAACCTTGATATGGAATTGTTGAGTGGCTATGCTATCATTTGTATGATGTCTCAAATCTTTGTTTGAGCATTTACAGTTGTTATGCTGCCCGATTTCTTCCAGAAACACTAATGCCTTGGCATTATTTCGTGTTTCAGATGTCTGGCCGCATCCCTCACCAAGTGGTTCGTTTGACTCGGTGCATTAATGTGCCCGGTCACACGGCCATGCTAGTCCGTGTGATGACTGAGACCGGTTATCGCTGGTATCCTGAATACACCGTGGAGGAACAGTATCGGGATTTTAATCAAAGTCAGTATTTCTGCCAGTCCGGATATACCCCTCATATCCCGGAGCTAATGATCCCATCCATTGGTCTTATGGACTCGGGATTACCATCGAGATGGCAGTGCAGGATGCCGCTTATTCGATGATGACCATTCTCCGTGCTAGGCATGCCCTGTTGCTGAACACTGAGTTCTGTTACATGCCAGCTTCACTCCCCGAAGAGGAAGGCTACTACACTGGTCTGTATACTGATGCTGCTCATGAAGATCCACTGCTTCAGACTACTGTTCAGATGTTGGAGGATAGGGACCGTGAGGTCCGTGCCCTCCGAATGGAGCTGTATAACACTCGAGCCGCTCACTGGACTACTTTGACACGGCTTGCACCTGCTGTGCACGCCGGATATCTGGACATGCGGGATTTGTATCCTGTGCAGACTCGTCTGCCTGATCGCATGGATTGGCGTGACGTTGGGGGTATTACACCTCCACGTGGGCGTCGGTTACCGCCAGCATCGGGACCGAGACCACACCCATGTCCTTATGGTCCTCAGCCTTCGAGTGCTCGCGAGTTCCAAGATCCGTCTGTACCACTTCCAGGCTACGGTGGTAATCTCTACGAGGATTACTACGCGAATGTCTGAGTTAGTCCGTGGTAGTAGTAGTATTGTAGTAGTTGTATTTCCACAGTCCTGCGCGTCTTGTGGAATATGACTTAGTGTGTACTGAATTCCGGAGGTGTAGTTAAATAATGTATAGGAGCTTGGAATGCCTCTGATGGGATGTATCATCTTTCACCGCAGTTGTACTTTAGCCTTGGCTTGTACTAAACTTTGTATGGTGTGTATGACCACTGGTGTATATATAGCAGTTCCTATATTACCATGTCGTACGGATGAACATCTCTGTATTCTGTGTCATCCATTACATTCTGCACTTCTATGTCAAATTTTTGCCATCCTTGTCTAAACCATTGTTTTGTTTTCCTAGGATGGTCAACACTCGCAACACTCCTGCTGCTCAGGAGCAGGGTGAGGCTAGTGGGGCTAGAGATGGAAATCTGCCCCAGCCACCCTCCTTGGCGGAAGTTATGCTTGAAGCAGAACGGAACAAGAGAGAGACCAACCGTCTGCTGGAACGCATAGAGCAAAACACTGGGTTCCGTCAGAGGAATGACGTGGTGTCAATCCACGATTTTATCAAGATGTGTCCACCAAAGTTCCATCACTCCACTGAACCTCTGGATGCTGATGACTGGCTACGTAGTATCACCCACAAGCTACACTCTGCCCGTGTGGCCGAAGCTGACAAGGTTATCTACACCGCCTACCATCTTGAGGGCCCTGCCAGTCTTTGGTGGGAAAACTTTGAAGCTATGCGTCCTGCTGGCCAAGTCACTACCTGGGTTGAGTTCAGTGAGGCATTCCGTGAACACCACATTACGGAAGGTCTCATGGATCGCAAGCGGGAGGAATTCTACAATTTCACCCAGGGCCGCTTAACTGTGGATGGCTATAGTCGTGAGTTTGGTAATCTGGCACGCTATGCACCTGAGGAAGTATCCACCGATGCCAAGAAACAGGCGAGGTTCCGCAAGGGACTCAGCCCTGAACTTCGTCGAGATTTACGTCTGCACGAGTGCACCTCCTTCCAGAAGTTGGTTAACAAGGCTATCAGTGCTGAGACAGGCCAGACCGACTTCGAGGCCACCCGGAAGCATACTCGAGACTTTGGTTCCTCATCCGGCTCCGGCTCTCACAAGCGCCGTGTGTGGGTTCCTAACACTGCTCTGCCACCCAAGTACACACCGAGGCCATCCTATGAGGCGCCTCGCCCAACTCAACAGTTTGCACCTGCTAAGACCTATGGAGGTCCACCCTCCAACTTTGCTCCACGCACCACCACTGTGACATGTTTCAAGTGTGGAGAACCGGGACACTACATGCGTGATTGTCCCCAGAATCAGCCAGGAAAACCCGTTGGCCGTGGTAAGCCAACCGGCAAGGTGAATTATGTCAAGCCAATTCCCACTGCACGTGGTCATGTCAACTATGTTTCTGCCGAAGAAGCTTATGAGGATCCTAACGTCGTCCTTGGTACGCTTCTCGTAAACTGCCATCCGGCATCTGTTCTTTTCGATACTGGAGCATCCCGTTCGTTCATATCTGAGAGCTATGCTCGATTGCACAACATGACTTTTTGTGACATGCCTACTTCCATGGTTATTCAAACTCCTGGTTCAAAGTGGCAAACCTCTAGGGTAAGCCATGGAAATGAAATCCTTGTCGATAGACTTGTTTTCCTTGCCTCGTTAATCGCTCTCAAGTCCTCGGACATAAATATCATTTTGGGTATGGATTGGATGACAACCCATTACGCCAAAATTGATTGCTTTACTAGGACCGTTCAACTTACACATCCATCCGGCAAGATAGTCAATGTCTTGACTCGAATGGCTGAACGTCAGCTCTACTCTCTTAATGCCAGCCCTCTACCAGAACTCGAAGATATCCCGGTCGTCCGTGACTTCCCGGATGTTTTTCCTGAAGAACTGCCAGGAGTTCCACCTGACAGAGATGTCGAGTTTGTGATAGATCTTATTCCTGGAACTGTCCCAATCTCTAGGAGACCTTATAAGATGGCACCACTAGAATTAGCTGAGCTAAAGAAACAACTCGATGAGTCCTTGCAGAAAGGTTTCATCCGTCCTAGTTCTTCCCCTTGGGCTTGCCCCGTCCTCTTCGTCAAGAAGAAGGATGGAACGGAGCGGATGGTTGTAGATTACCGACCTGTCAATCTGGGCACCATAAAGAATAAGTATCCGCTCCCCAGGATCAACGACTTGTATGATCAGCTCGCTGGATCCTCAGTCTTCTCTAAGATGGATTTGAGGTTGGGCTACCATCAAATCAAAATCAAGAACGGGGACATTCCTAAAACGACTTTCGTTACTCGTTATGGCCAATATGAGTACACCGTCATGTCCTTCGGATTAACCAATGCCCCAGCTACCTTTTCTCGGTTAATGAATTCTATTTTCATGGAGTATTTGGACAAATTCGTCGTGGTATACCTCGATGATATACTCATTTTCTCCAAGAACAAGGAAGATCATGCCGAGCATTTAAGGCTGGTATTGACAAAACTTCGAGAGCACCGCCTTTATGCCAAATTCTCTAAATGTGAATTTTGGTTGCCAGAAGTAACCTATCTAGGTCATGTGATCTCTGGCAAGGGTATTGCTGTCAATCCCGAGCGAGTTCAAGCCGTACTTGATTGGACTCCTCCTGAATCGGTCAAGCAAGTTAGGAGTTTTCTTGGCTTAGCGAGCTATTGCCGACGTTTCGTCGAGAATTTCTCCAAGGTTGCTAAACCTCAAACCGAACTCCTCAAGAAAGATAGAAAGTTTGAGTGGACCCCACAGTGCGAGTCCAGTTTTCAGGAACTGAAAAGACGCCTGACATCTGCACCTGTACTGGTACCACCGGACTTTTCCAAGGATTTTATAATCTACTGCGACGCCTCGCGACAAGGACTAGGTTGCATTCTCATGCAAGATCGTCAAGTGATTGCATACGCATCTCGACAGTTGCGTCCACACGAGGATAACTATCCTACTCATGATCTAGAGCTTGCAGCTGTAGTCCATGCACTCAAAACATGGCGACATTACCAACTTGGTAATCGCTGTGAAATCTTCACTGATCACCAAAGTTTGAAGTATATCTTCACCCAACCGGATTTGAATCTTAGGCAAAGACGTTGGGTTGAGTTGCTCACCGACTACGACTTAGGAATCACTTACACTCCTGGAAAGGCCAATGTCATGGCTGATGCACTAAGTCGTAAGTCATATTGTAACAATTTAATGTTACAACAAAGTCAACCACTTCTCCACGAGGAATTTCGTAAGCTTAACCTTCACATTGTTCCTCGAGGATTTCTTTCCACCTTGGTGGCGAAACCTACCCTTATGGATCAGGTCATCAAAGCACAGAAGGTTGATCCCGAAATTTCCCGTATTAAGAGGAACATCAAGAAAGGAGTTGCAGGATGTTTCTCAATTGATGATCAAGGAGTCGTATTTTTTAGCAACCGTTTAGTGGTTCCAAAAGTACGAAACCTACGACATTTGATCCTCAAGGAGGCTCATGAATCTCCTCTCACGATTCATCCCGGTAGTACCAAAATGTATCAAGACCTACGTCAAAGATTCTGGTGGACTAGGATGAAAAGAGAAATCGCTCAGTTCATTGCTAACTGCGACGTTTGTCGTCGAGTCAAAGCAGAGCATCAACGGCCCGCTGGCACCCTTCAACCTTTAGCTATTCCTGAATGGAAATGGGACAAAGTCGGTATGGACTTCATTACCGGGTTTCCCAGGTCCAGGAAAGGGAATAATGCTATCTTCGTCGTTATCGACCGCCTCTCTAAAGTAGCTCATTTCCTGCCTGTTCGAGAGAGTATTACCGCTAGCCAGCTAGCAGACTTATATATCTCTCAAATAGTATCACTTCATGGTGTACCGTTGGAGATTAACTCAGACCGTGGAAGTCTTTTCACTTCCCGATTTTGGGAAAGTTTCCAGAATGCTATGGGAACTCATCTCTCTTTCAGTACTGCCTTCCATCCGCAGTCAAGTGGTCAAGTGGAACGAGTCAATCAAATTCTGGAAGACATGCTTCGAGCCTCTGTCATTTCTTTCGGTATGGAATGGGAAAAATGTCTTCCATTTGCCGAATTCGCTTATAACAATAGTTATCAAGCCAGCTTGGGCAAAGCCCCCTTCGAAGTTCTATATGGACGAAGGTGTCGAACACCTCTTAACTGGTCAGAGACCGAGGAAAGACAATTCTTTGGCCCGGATATGATCCAGGAAGCAGAGGAACAAGTTCGCATCGTTCGTGAGAGATTGAAAACAGCCCAGTCTCGCCAAAAGAGCCAATATGATAGTCATCATAAGGCTGTGACTTTTGAAATCGGCGATAAGGCTTACCTTCGGGTTACTCCTCTTAAGGGAACCCATCGATTTGGTATCAAAGGCAAATTGGCCCCTCGTTACATCGGTCATTTTCGCATTCTTGCCAAACGAGGAGAAGTTGCCTACCAATTGGAACTACCTCCGCACCTCTCCAGAGTTCATGATGTTTTTCACGTTTCCCAACTCAGGCGTTGCTTCTCGGATCCTATCCGCGGAGTGGACCACGAAACGCTTGATCTCCAAGATAATCTCACATATCGAGAATACCCCGTTCGTATTCTTGATCAAACCGAGCGCACCACTCGACGCCACAATATCAAGTTTCTCAAGGTTCAATGGTCACATCATTCCGAGAGTGAAGCTACTTGGGAAAGGGAGGATCGTCTTCGACTTGAGTACCCCACCCTCTTTCCGGAGGAACCCGAATCTCGGGACGCGATTCTTTTAAGTGGGGGTGAGTTGTCACATCCCTAGCTAGTACTTGCATTAGGACCTGACTAGAGTGTGCATCATGTTTACTTTCAATTAAACTGGAAATGGGATTAACAGAAACCCCAGCACCCCTCCCCTAACAACTAGGGTTTGATAAAATATTTTCCAATGTACCCAAAATGCCCTTCAAAAATGTTCATCATTTGTGCCTTGGTCTTAAACCTCTGCCAAAAATAGTGCACAATTTTCTAGGACACTCTAGGGCTTTGGATTAAATCATATGGTATTTGAATTTGGGCATTTAAATGCTACAAAATATTTTAAATGCTCAAATAATCATGAACTATAAAGTTTCCTACTGTTCATATTATATACAGCAGGTATGACAAGTGTCATGAGTTATAAAAATGTTTAGGCATTTTTATTAATTGAACAAAGCTGCAAAAGAAATGTAACAGAACAGAAAAGAGGAAAAAGAAAATAGGAAGAAGTACTTACCTCGGCCCAGCCCTGTAGCAAGCCGGCCCAGCCCACCAGGCCTCCTCCTGTCGTCTTCCTCCTCGCGCCAGAAGGACGCGCGCGTGGCCGCCACGCGCCGGCACGCGCCCGGCCACCTCCAGGCTGCTTGCCTGCCTCCCCGATGGCCTGGAAGACTCCACGAGTCGACACGCAGCTGCCCCGACCGCTCTCACTTCTCCCCCTCGTCTCCTTCGCCCTCCCCTGGCTCTTTCTTCTCCATCACCGAGCCGCCGTCGCCACCGCTCGCCGTAGCCGCACTCAGAGCCACCCCCTCGCCCCGTGAGTGTGTCCAGAGGATCCGCCGCGTCGTCCTCTTCCTCCTCGCTGAGCCACGAGCCACCGGAAGCCCTGCAACGACCCCACGCCGTCGTCCCCTTCCTCGGATCGCCGGAGTACCTCGCCGCCGTTACGAAGCTACAGCGCGTCCCCGACCCCGCCGTCGAGCTCATTAGCACCGCAGTGAGCTTCTACGTCGAACCCCTCCTTCCTCCGTTCCTTTTGCACCGTGTAGCCGCCGTTCTGTTGATCACCGAAACGCACCGCCGCCGTGCTCGCCGTCGACGATGCTCCGGTGACCATTTGGTCACGGGCACCCGTCCATCACACTCACCACAGCACATAGATGCGAACGGTGCTACGCACGCATCGCCTAGGCCCCTGCAGCCGCATCTCCACACACGCCCGACGCTGGTCGCCGCCGTCGAGCTTGTTGCCGTCGTCTCCGGCCACCCCAGGTCCGGCGACCACCACCATCTGACGCGCAAGAGCAAGAGCTCTCCAACGCGCCTGGCCACAGCTCGAACCGTGCACCACAGACGTTTTCCGAAGCACGCCGCCGCACTTGGCCTCGCCGGCGACACGTCGCCGGCGGGTTTGACCTGTTTGACCAGGGGGTTGACTACCCCTGGGTCACTGACGTGTGGGCCACCTTCTGCTAATTAGTTAGATTAATTAAGTTTTTGTTAATTTATTTAGTTAATTAGTTTAGTCACTGACCCGTGGGCCCAGGCCCCACTGACAGCTAATTAGTTTTAGATTAACTCTAATTAACTCAGTTAATTAGCTGTGACACTGCATGCAGGGCCCACATGTCATGTTTGACTTGGACTAGCTCCCGTTGACTGCCTGACGTCAGCATGATGTCATGCTGACGCAGTAAAGGTTTTTCTGGGATTTTTAGATTTAAAATAATTCAGGAAATTCCAGAAAATACCCAAAACTTCTAAAAATCATATAAAATCAACCATAGCTCAGATGGAAAAGATTTATATATGAAAAATGATCAGAAAAATCCAATCTTGCTAATGGCACTGGTTTCATGCATGTTTGAACAAGTTAACTTGCTGTTTATATCAAAAACATGATAATGCACTTATTTAAATAATAGTTTGAACTTCAATTTGAATCCTTGATTCAAATAGGTTCAAACCCTTCTGGTTTTAGTTACATTAGCCAACACACATGCATCTTGCCATGTCATGAGCATGCATCATATTGTTGCATTTGTTTGTTAATGATTGTATCGTCGGTATTCCCTGTGTTAGGTCCTGCTCCCGAGGATACTGCTGTGTATCCAGTTGAAGAGCAGTACCCGACAACTACCTTGTCAGGCAAGCAATCATTGATCATTCCGATACAAACCCAATCTTCTCGCTCCTGCTCTCTTTTACTACATTAAGGCAACAGCGCGTGAACTGCTACTTGCTGCGGTAGTTGAACCCTATTCCCTTGCATGACCTGTCATTGCCACAGTAAATAGTTGAAACCCACTAGCATGTGTAGGAGTTGATTGAGCCATGTGATGTGTGATCCACCATGCTATTTGTTTATGTTGCCTGCTATGCTTAGAGTTATGTCTGGTCTGATTCATCTGGGTGATGGATCAGAGTGAAATGATCTTACCGATAAAGAGAAGGAAGTGTGGAATACGCTTGGTAAAGGTATCGATGAAAGGCCATGTAGGAGTACATGGTGGGTTGTTTCATTGAAATCGTCCATAGGACCCGAGATCTGTATGTGTGGTTCAAGTTGCAGTTACTACCATGCATTGGGCCCGAAACCAATGGACCCTCTCGACTTATTAATTACCCTCGATCTCCGTCCAGGAGTTACAACTAGTTTCTGCTGTTTATAGCTTACTGGAGGTCATGCACAACGCTGACCCTCGGGGTGGGTTGTGATGCGACAGGTACGTGGCACGGTGTACCGATCGCCCGTTTGGTGACTCGGGAACCCTGTACACATCGTTTGGGGCCGTGAGCGACACCCCGGCCGGATCTCCCCACGGATGGAACCCAAATAGGCGATAAACCTGGACGAGAGACTTGAGTAGTTAGTCAGGTCGTGGCCGACACCCTCGCTGGGCTTCCGCTTGAAGGTTGCCGAGTACACGCCGAGTAAACGGCGATAAGTGGTGGAAGCGTGTGTGAAGAGGTACACCCCTGCAGGGTTATCAATCTATTCGAATAGCCGTTGTTCGCGGTACGAACTACTTGGTTACTCTTACAGTTCATAGACAAGTTGATGGACACTACTAAAAGCCTCAAGATAAGCGTGAGTGCCGTGGATGGCCCTTCCGTAGGATGACGGAAGAGGATCCTCGGTAGTGTATTGATATGGTGATTAGAGGACTCGGTAGTGTATTGACGGAAGAGTTGTAGTATAGGTTAGCTAAGGTCAAAGCTGGCATTCTGCTATAAACTCCACTACCCCCTTTGATAATGTTGCATGTATGATAGGTTCTGTGGTAAGACTTGCTGAGTACCTTTGTACTCATGTTTGCTTAATAACTGTTGCAGAGGAGAACCCTGCCCCTGCTGATGGGTTCTACATAGACGTTGACGTCGACGAGTAGCTTGACACCCAGACGGTGATCTGGAGCTTGTGAAGGGCCTTGTAGATAGTCAGGCTACACCAAGCCTGTTTTATTTTCTAAGTTGTCTGTACTCAGACATGTAGCTTCCGCTTGTGCTTATATGACTGTATGACTTGAGTGTTGGGTCATGTGACCCCTACCTGTATGAATATGTTATGTATGGCTCTTGGAGCCTTTTAAATAAAGTACTTTGAGTCATAGAGTTTTGTTGTGATGCAATGTTGTATTTGCACATATTGAGCATATTGCGTGTATGATTGAAATGCTTGGTATGTGTGGGATCCGACACCTAGTTGTTTTCCTTTGGTAGCCTATCTTACAGGGAAATGCCTCCTAGTGATTCCAATGAGCCTTGGTAGCTTGCTACTGCTCGGAACACGTAGGCTGGCCGGCATGTGTCCTTCTTCGTTCCTGTGTCTGTCCCTTAGGGGAAATGTCACGCGTTGTTCCTTTAAGTCCATGTAGCTTGCTACGACTTGGGTTCATACGTTGATGACCGACACGTTCGTTGCTGGGTCATGGATGCCTGTCTCTGTAATTTAGTGCCACTTTTGGTTTATAACTAGCCATGTCGGCCCGGATTCTCTGTCATGTGGATGCTAGCGACACTGTCATATACGTGTGCCAAAATGCGCAAACGGTCCCGGGCCAGGTAAGGTGGCACCCGTGGGGTTACCGTGCGTGAGGCCGCAAAGTGATACGACGTGTTACAGCTAGATCGGTGTGACTTAGGATCGGGGTCCTGACACCAACCGACGGCGAGTTTGACTCACCGCGCGTCACGATGTACACTGAGGCCGAAGCCAGGGAGGCCCGCGAAGACGGTGTCGACCTACTCGAAGAAGCGCGTCTGTTAGCGCTCAGCTGCTCAGCCATCTACCAACAAGGCCTCAGGCACTACCACAGCAAGAAGATCAAACCCCTCGCTTTCCGCGAGGGAGACCTCGTCCTTCGACTCGTCCAACAGCAAGCCGGCCAACACAAGTTGTCCTCCCCATGGGAGGGCCCCTTCATCATCCGCAAGGCTCTGTGCAACCACAACGCCTACTACATCATCGACGCGCGCAAGTCAAACAAGCACTAGAGGGACACGGCCGGAGAAGAAACAATTCGGCCCTGGAACACGGAACTCCTCCGTCCGTTTTACAGTTAGCCGTGTATGTGTATGTATCACTGCCTTTTGCGCTCAATTAAATCTATGGGGTCCCCGAACGATGCTCGGGGCCACCCTTTTCCGACCAAGTTATTTGTGTCTCTAAGCGTTTTATACTTCACTTGCCTCTTCGTCCAAACCCGGCTTCCGGTTCGACTCGCCCGACCCGCGGACTCGGGGGCTGGCCGGCTCGGTCCCACCCGTCACCTCGCTTAGCGTTTCTTGGTGCGTTGAGATCGCCATGGTATCCGGCTCCGCCCTAAGCCACATATCTGGATTCGGCTATCGGTCGGCGAGCAAAAGGGCCAGAGCGCCAACACGTCACGAGAACTAAGTTGCGTACCGCCGGGTCACCCAACCCGGCCACGCCACGATCAGTCAAGTCACAACACGACCTGCTGCCTGTCATCCGGCCATGCTGGATCACCGCAAGCCGGCCCAGTGGGTGTTTCACTCACGCTCAACGTTTCAAATGCCTAACTACTGCGCATCTTCTCCCAAAGGCCAAACCCCTTGTCACGGACTGGAGCCTCGGCCGTCAGACTCGCGGGGGGGAGGCCCGAGGGGAAGAGGCACGGGAAAATGGCTTGACAAACGGAAAGCAAAGGCGCAAACATCCACGAATACCACAACACGGCACCAGATCGATTGACCCGACCCCGCCACTCGCAAACTTCTCAACACGATCGGCTGCTTGTCATCCGGCCACGCCGGATCACCGCAAGCCGGCCCAATGGGTGTTTCGTTCACGCTCAACGTTTCAAACGCCTAACTACTGCGTGTCCCCTCCCAAAGGCCAAACCCCTTGTCACGGACCAGAGCCTCGGCCGTCAGACTCGCAGGGGAGAGGCCCGAGGGGGAAGAGGCACAGGAAAACGCCTCGACGAACGAATAAGCAAGAGTAGAAACATCCATGACATTCATACAAACTTTAAATTCATAAAAGGCCCAAGGCCAGAATTTGTTACACCCAATGCACCCATTGGGTGGGGTGGACCTGCTACCTAAAAGAGATATCTACAATGATTTTTGAAGCAGGAGCTTCAAGCGTCCGCATCCGCACCCGCCGGACCCACCGAGGTGTCGGTGTCTTCATCGTCAGCACCCGTGTTGCGATAGATATCCGTCTCCTCAGAGCTACCATCCGGATCATCCAGAAGAAGGCCGAAGTCGTCAACAGGCACGACTACGCCATCTTCTGTCCGCTCCGGCCAGAACTCGTCGTTGTAGGAGAACCCGGCGATGTAGCTGGCCCGGGCTGCAATCTCGCCGGCCTGCGCCTATAGCTAGCTCTCCGAGCCGGATCGCTGGCCCATCAGCGCCCTCAGCGACAGGCCCGGATACCAGGACATCACAAATCGGAGTGCCATCTCGGCACCAGCTCGGGCGGTGGAAAGGCGCCAGTCATGCAGCCAATCCGGCCCCGCCTCAAGCCACCGAGCAAGCCGCGAGAAGCTGGTCGGCGTAGCGGAGCCCGGCCAAAGGGCCGCCGTCATAGCTATCCCGGCCTCGGAGAGCCGCACCATCTGCACGCCCAAGGCTTGCAGACGGGCCTCGGCGGCGACCATGATCTCTGGGGAGGTCCAGGCCACGCGCGGGTCGGTCCCAGAGCCAACCTCGCCCCTTGGATCACGCCGGAAGCGGACCACCTCCTCCGCCAACAGTTCTGTGTCTCCGAGAAGACCCCTGTCAGAGAAAAGAGTCAGAAGAGATTCGCAATGAAAAAAGGAAGCCGGAACCTCACTCTGGCAAAAGATTCAAGAAAAGCACTCACTAGAGAAGGACTCTTCCAGGTGCTGCGCCTCAAGCAACGTACTGCGCCGCTCCCAGTCAAGAGTACGGTCGCGGTCCTTGACCGCCTCCTCCAGCTGGGCGACCTGGACAAGTGTCGCCTTCAGCTCGCCGTCCTTGTCCGTGACCGCCTTCTCGCCCCCCTCGCGGCGCTGGGCCTTCCTCGGCCAAGGCCATGAGTCCCTTCAGGCGCTCCACCTCGGCCTGGAGCTGGCCCTTGTTATCGGCCAGCTTGCCGCGTTGCTGGTCCGGCTCGGCAAGGGCGAGTTGCGCCTCGGTGAACTTGGCGGTTTCCGCCTGAAGCCGCTCCACCTTGGCCTCAAGGCGACTCTTGTCGCCCGCCAACTGCTTCTGCAGCTGGCCGGCTTCATCGAGCGCCTGCCGGGCTCTCGTCTCCTCCTGCCTTGACCGCTCCAACGTGGCTGCAGAAGGGCGACTCTGAGACAAAGCACCTCGAAGACTCACAAGAAAAGAGAAAGGGAAAAAAGAAAAGGGAACGTACCCGTCACGGCGTGGAGCTCCGCCTCCTTGGCTTCCAGCTGCTCCTTGAGCCGCTCATGCGCGTCAAGAAGCCGGCTGAAGACACCGACCTAATATGAGTCTAGTTGCTGCGCAATGAAGCAGAAATCAACAAAAGAAGACATCAATTTAAAGATTCGGCCCAACTGCTACGCAGTTGGCCCAAATTTCGGGGATTACACCCAGTGGGTGCGTTGGCGCGCCCCCACTAAAAAAGAAACGAGCTGCAGTAATAAGACTTATGAGCATGGCGTCCTCCAGCTCCCGCGCCTGCTCCAGCTCGGCACGGGCGTAGGCCTCAATCCGGCCCGTCCGCCCTCGCAGACGCCGAGTCATGGCGGCCATGGCCGCCTCCTCCTGGGTTGGCGGCCCAAAGAAGACCTCGCCGACCCTGCGCCGCGGCACCCGCGGCTCAGCGGCCCAGCGACCCTCGGGCTGAAGCACCAAGGTGTGCTCACCTCCGGCCACCACGCCCACGGCCGGTGACCTCTCCGGCGCTGCCGTTGTCGGCGCCCCCAAGGCGGCATCACCGCTGCCTCCACCAGCCCCCGCCAACTCGGCCGCATCGGCCCGTGGCGGGGTCTTGTCTTCGATGACCACAACCTCCCGGTCGAGGTCCATCGAGTCGGCACGGCCGCCCTGGCCGTGCCCCTCCTCCAACGACGGGATGAACTACGTCATCTAACCCGTCGTTCCAGCCGGCATCTCCGGCCACGCCGGCTCCTTGCCGGCTCGCTCCCACGCCTCTGTAGCTGTGGTTCAAGCCCGGTTTGATGCCGCTCTCAATGCGGCCTCGGCCCGGTCCCAGTCTCGCCAGGCTCGGCCCTCCGCATCGGACGGATCCAGACCAAGGTCCGGATCCACCCGCCCCTCCTCCTCGCCCGGATCAACGTTGCTGGACCGGCTCGTCCGGAACCCATCACCATCGGGGGACGCGGCCTCCGCCGCTGCCAACGCCAGCGAGATTGGCAATCTGAAACCAAGACGAATCAGCACAAACGGGGGGGGGGGGGCTCAACGGAGCCGCCCGGCTCCAAGCCGAAGAATAAGAAAGACTTACCCCGGCATCAATGGCACAGAGTGCCTCGATGCTTGGATAACGTGCCTCCTCTTGGCGGCCGGCCTTGTGCCCCCAACCGTGCCTGCGGCGCGCTTTGCGGGTGGAGCCGGCGGAGCGGCGCTGCCCTTCCCATGAGGCCGACCCGCCGTCGGCGCCGCCTAAGACGACCCGGCTCCATCCGTGCCGCCACCTCGGCCTCCCGCCGTCGTCGTCGCCGCTCGGGACGACCCAGCCCCGGTAGCGCCTCTACCCCGTCCACCCGACGCCGCTACGCCAGCAACTCATGTTAGCACCTCCGAAGCCACCCAGAAAACAAAATCTGAAGGAAATGAGATAAGCTCACCTGCTCGGTGTCCCGCGCCCGCCTCGGCGACCGCTGCCTCCCCTCCGCCGTGGGCCTCGGGCTCCTCCGAGGCGGCGCGCACCATCTGCGTCCCCGCCCGGTCGTAAGGATGTCGGATGGCATTCAGAAGTACCTCCCACGTCGCGTCCGGACGGATAAGAAGATGAGCAGTGGCAGAGTACGGAGAAAAGGGACACACCACCGGTGCCGGGTTCGCGTGGCTATATGGTACCTTTCCGTATTGCCAGTCATCGAGCAGGTTAGCCTTGGAGATGTCGTTCACTCAGCGAGCAGCCTGCTCCGCCCTCAGCCGCAGCTTGGACATACGGTCGAGGTCGTCGAGGCCCCTCATCTCGCCAATAAGACGTGCGCGCCGCTGCAGCGGCAGCACCCACCGCGCGATGAAGGCGGTGACGAGGTCCCTGCCTTCAAGGCCTTCCCGCTCCTTCATCACCACCACCCGCTCGGATAGATTGAGAACCGCCTGCGATGGCCGTTTGGGGAAGTAGGACCAGTTCCGCTTCTCCTGCGGCAGCACGTCGGTGAAAGGTGGCAGGTTCATGCGGTCCGCGCCCAAGTTGCGCACATAGAAGAAAGAATTCTGCCATTTCTTGGCAGAATCCTCCAGCGGCACCTTGGGGCGCTCGTCCCCTGGCCGCATGTAGATGACGGTGGCTCCGCACTCCGACATCTCCCCGGCCTTCGGCCCCTGCTGCTTTAGGGAGAAAAGGCTTGCGAAGAGGTCGATGGAGTGCTCGATGCCAAGGTACGCCTCGCAGAGCGTGACGAAGCCGGAGAGCTGCACGATAGCCCCGGCTCCGAGATGGTGGGGCTGGAGCCCGTAGAACTCCAGGAACTCGCGGAAGAAATCGCTCGCGGGCAGCCCAAACCCGCGCTTGAAGTGCGTGAAGAAGAGTAGGTGTTCTCTGAGCAGCCACCGGCTTCGTCGACGCCACACATCCAGACCATGTGTTCTTGCTCTCCTGTTCCCTTTACGGGTTGAAGTAGGCGCCTCGGGCCTGGTACCGGCACATTGCTGCATTCTTGCAGACGCTCGGATTTACATCGACTCGCTCTGATGTGTCCCTCTTCGTGTACCATCACGGAGTGGACATGGCCTACTTGCTGCTATACATCGACGACATCATCCTGACGGCATCCACTATCGCGCTCCTCCAGCGGCTCACTGCTCATCTTCGCGATGAGTTTGCCTTGAAGGACTTGGAGCCCCTGCACTACTTCCTTGGCATTGAGGTGGTTCGACGGACATATGGGTTCTTCCTGCACTAGCAGCGCTACGCCCATGAGCTTCTCGGTCGAGCCGGCATGCTTAACTGCAAGCCCGCTCCCACGCATGTCGACACGAAGGCCAAGGTTTCCGCTCTGGAGGGTTCTCTCGCATCCGATGCGGCCTTCTATCGCTCCATTGTGGGTGCCTTGCAGTACCTGACCCTGACGCGCCCCGACTTGTAGTATGCTATTCAGCAGGTATGTCTTCACATACATGCTCCGCGTGACTCTCACTGGACCCTGGTGAAGCATATTCTCCGTTACATACGTGGCACCTCGTCCATGGGACTTACGCTGACAGCCTCCGCCTCCGTCGACCTCGTCGCCTACTCTGATGCGGACTGGGCCGGCTGCCTAGACACACGGTGCTCTACTTCGGGGTACTGTGTCTATCTTGGGCCGTCTCTGATCTCTTGGTCCTCCAAGCGACAGCCCACCGTCTCCCGCTCGAGTGCCGAGGCAGGGTATCGAGCAGTGGCTAACGTCAGTGCTGAATGCTCTTGGCTTCGTCAGTTGCTCCAGGAGTTGCTTTGTGATGTCCACAAGGCCATGCTCGTCTACTACGACAATGTCTCCGCCATGTACCTCTCCGCCAACCCGGTCCATCAACGTCGAACGAAGCATGTTGAGTTCGACATACACTTCGTTCGCGAGCAGGTGGCTCTTGGGCACTTTCAGGTCCTCCACGTCCCGACGGCGCAATAGTTCGCCAATGTCATGACAAAAGGACTGCCTACTTCTGTACTCGAGGAGTTTAGGTCCAGTCTTTGCATCTCCGGCGATGCTTCGACTGCGGGGGGGGGGGGTGTTGAACATATGGTTTGTACATGTATATTGTATAGCCCGGCCCACCTCCTAGTCTTTGTATAGTTGAGGTTGTAGCCCACCCTGTACTCCATATATACGTGCGCTATGAACCGATCAATACATCGTGAAGCATTGCCAAACACTCGTTTCCAACAATTACCACTGAGAATGCTTCACTCTTTTGGAAAGAATGAAGCATGGATTTTATTTATCCAAGTACAACTAATGGGAGTACAATTTAGTGATTACCATTTAGTTCCCTTTCAGAGCCAACAAGCTCTCTTATCTTTTTACATCCTTTATCTCTTTCTTTTTGACACTAAAAAACAAGACTTCCTACATCCCTAATCTAATATAACATATTGTCCTTCTAACCAGAGCTTCTGAATCTTCTATAAGTGAGTTTTATTGTCAGAGAAGAAAAGACACATGCTGTCATATTGTAGTTACTAACAGCTTTCTTGGCATTGGTAGTATTCAGAGAAATAGTGCTTTCAGAATTGACATATCAATATTTTTTTGGTGTAACTAACAAGATGATCCGGTAGACAACTGTCAGGCAAAATATTGGAGGAAGATACGAACAGGAAGAATATCCCAAACCAAGAAATCAACATGATTTTTATCGGATACACTCAACAAAGGCACTTGCTTGTATCACAATTTGCTGAAAAACACACACAAATGAGAACAAAAAACTTCCAAAGGTATTTATACGAGGAAATTTGACAATCATATGGAGCGATTTTATCAACAGAATATTTCATCAAAAGGTAAATGCACTGCACCCTAATCAAATATCACGTATACATCATGAAAAAGATGTCGATCAAATCTTTGCCTTTGTGTTACAAATTTTACTTGCATTCTGATCTTTTGTAAGACTGAATAAACAAAGAGCAGCTAAATAACATGTTCCATCAATGGCATAAAAATTCAAAGTTCTACTATCTTCTTCTGTCATTGGCTGCTTCAGTCAAGCTTCCGAATTTGCGGTGTGTGCCAACAAATCAAGCGGATGTGTGTGTTTTTGGTTGTCCTCGTCGATGACAATGAGCATCATGGCGTTTCCATGGCCGCTCCACCTGCTTCCTCGCGACACAATCCTTGATGTTGCTGCACCTCCCCTGCACTCAAGAAGGTCATACTGAATTACTGGATTCAATTGCCTCTTCTAGCACATGGACACGAACAATGATGAGGTGGACACGCCACACGCCTTTTTTTTATCAAAGAAGGGTTTCCCCCTTCCGATTTCCAATAAGGGAAACCAAGCCCAGGCTACTAGAGCCAGATAGTCATTCGATACAGGATAAAAAAGGAAGAAAAACAAGACTACAACTACGACTACTAGGCCAAGCTCTAGGACTAGATAACCAGGATCTAGAATCTCGAGAAATCATCCATCCATAATTCAGTACAAGACCTATACACGCCACATGCCTACTATTTCCACAACTTCCTACGCCCGATTGACTCTTCCATTGTAGCTTAGAGGAGATTCAATTGTCTCTATCATCAAATGGATGAACGAATAATGATTAGGTGGACGCGCCAACGATATCCACAACTTCCTATGCCCGATTGACTAGACGAGGTGAGATTCTCTTCTTGTATCAAACAGGTCGGAGCTTTCTGCAAATATGTAGAGGCAGAAGATGCATAGAGCTGATAATGACAGTAAAATGAGAACGCAAAAGGTGTTATACAAACAAATCTGAACTTCTAAAGTAAGCATACACAAGTAGTATCAACCCATGTGCGGGAATATTGGAATTACCAGCATAAGGAACAACATCACCTGAGAGCACCCTTCCCAAAGTTGTTCAAAATGCAGACAAATTTGCAAGAAAGCAAAAACATGGTCATTGTATTAATTGTGAAGCACTTTAACCTTCAGACATGATATTACAGTTTGTAAACAACAACAACCAAAAAACTAATTGAATGTTCAACTGTTCCCTCAGCAAATTGAGCTACTGATACTTTGCTCACTACTTTCAGAAAGATGCATACATTGAATGTTCTAATATTATAACGTGGTCGTTTCCTTCTGCTCTCATTACAACAGGCACAAGTGATTACTTGACAAGTAATTGCCTTACCACAACTTACCATTGATGCCCGCGTACCACCTCGTCGTCCGCTCTAGGGAGACTCAGGGGCGAAACTCTTCGCCACCGCCGGTTCCCCGCCTTCCCCGTCGTCGCCGGCAGCCGTCGTCGGGCTTGCCTGCTAGGCGGTAGGTGGTGGCGGGGGCTTCCTCGCGCACCCGCCTAGGCCTGCAGAGAGTCCCCCACCCTGCATCTGGCGCCACCGCCCGTGTCTCCCCTGGTGGCCACCGAGGCCGGCCATCTGCGACGGCCATTGCCTTAGGTGTTGTCGCCCCATGCCTTCGCCTGGGACTGCGCCACCCGTCAGAGCCGGTCTCCTCGACCCTGGGATCGGAGCCAGATCCTGATCTGGCGGTTGGTGGGCCGGGGTTCGCCGGATCCGCATGGATCTGGCCGGCGTGGCTTTGCCTCATCCTGCCGGGCCTGGTGTTTTCGTGGTGTGGTTAATCCTGGTGGCGGCGGTGAGGGTCTTCCTCCATGTCTCGACGGGATGTGTGCAGTGGGTGGATGCCGGGGCGGCGGCCTCGGGCGGTGTGGACTGGGGGCGGATGGACGGCGTCTTGACCGCGTGGGCGGTGATTTGCCGGTGGATCTCCTTCGCGCTGCAAGCTCTCTCCCGCTGCACTTGATGGCTTACGATCGCGGTCGTCGGCCTCGGTGCGTTCGCGGCGGCTGGTTGAGGTGACAGCGGATCGGAGGAAACTCTGGGCGACTCATTCATCCTGACGGTGGCGACGACCTGGGTTGCCGTTCTCCTCCTTGAAGGCGCCGTCAAGGTCCCTGCCCTCCACCCCGACACCATGCCCGGGTGAAAACCCACAATCTCCTGCGATTGGGTGGCGGCGGGACTGCGAGTGTCGTACCCTTCTTGGAGGCACCGCTTGGGGCGTTTGGATGCTCGGTTAGAGGAACTGCAGGTGGAGGGGATGGGACCGGTGGCAACAGGTGGTGTTCACGAAGAAGGAGCGGCGTGGCATCTGGCATGTCGACAACGGCGGGTCTCAGCGGCATGGAGCAGAGGGGTCTCGCTGGTGGGCGTGTGATGATGGACGAGCACAGGATGGTGGCGTTGTCTGGCGTCGTGGTGGCGTCGACGGCGGCTAGACCGGTCAAGGTTGATGCAGCAGTACAACACTGAAGATGTATTGGTGCAGGTGGCTGCGGCGGCCTCATACCCGGCAGGCGTCCTGGTTGAGGAGTGCACCGGACTAGTGGGTGCCCCATACCCGGTAGGCGTCCTGGTTGGGACCTCAGGTCTTAGATGTTAGGTTTGACTGCGAGGTCTGTTTGGTATTAGGCCCAGACTATCAGCATCCCCACATCATCTGGATAGGAGTAGCGACAGATGTTGCCCAGACGGTGGCTTTAGTCTTTATGTTGTATGACTTTGTAAGGTCTTGTGTGAATAATTAATAAAGTGGCTGTATGCATCGTCCAGATGCAGAGGCCAAGGGTCCTCCTCCATTTCTGAAAAAACAACTTACCATACCCGTTTAGATGTCAAGCTCATAGCACAAGAAATATTCTGATGCATTCTGAAACACAAACAAATTTTAGTCTATGAAAAATAGGTAGGGATGTCGCGAGTGGAGATGGAGGCAGTCATGTTCGAC
>LR738715.1:463945746-463972699 GCA_902687465.1 Secale cereale | reverse complement strand
GGTTGAAGCATCTTGAAAGCATGGTTGAAGCTTATTGAAAGCATGGTTCAAGCTTTTTTAAATCATGGTTGAAGCATCTTGAAAGCATGGTTGAAGCTTATTGAAAGCATGGTTGAAGCTTTTTTAAAACATGGTTGAAGCATCTTGAAAGCATGGTTGAAGCTTATTGAAAGCATGGTTGAAGCTTTTTTAAAACATGGTTGAAGCATCTTGAAAGCATGGTTGAAGCTTATTGAAAGCATGGTTGAAGCATTTTTAAAATGTTACAGCAGCGTCGCATCATTGGATGCATATTTGAAAGTGTTTTGTGGTGTGAAACAAAAGAAGACTCTCGGGAAACTTACGAGGTCAAATTTTTGAACCTTGAACTTTGTGACAGCCCTTTCAAGCTCGGGCATGAGATCTGGTGCTCGGAAGGTTGATGAGTCTTGTTTTAGTAGGATCTACTTGAAAGAAACAACACAATGGTTAGTGTGTGTTGCAGCAAAAATGTGAAGAAAAAAGGAATGAAGCATTCCTTGTTTTTACAAAAACTTACCCCCGCGTGGACAGAGAACATGTATTTCTTCAAAACACTATTGCTTGCGGCACGAGATGCGAGGTTGTTCATCTCAATACATAATGACATAACCTCATCATTCATATCCCCGTGAGGCTTCAAGCATGCAAGGAATTTCTTGTAACCAACGTAAAAACCACCTATCTTGATGAACGGTGTCCTGTTACCATAGTTGCAATCAAATGAATCATTTGTTTCGAGCAGAAAATAAAGAAAATCAAAAACATGTAGGGCTTAGGTAACTCACACTTGCTCATTGGGTAGTGATTTCTTCAAAGGTTTCCCATGCTTAACATACTTCTCATACATAGCTGCAACTTCATCGACCTTTTGCTTCTTTGCCTTGGCATTTTTGATGGCCGGGACTTTAGCCATCCTCTTCTTCCTTGTTCTTGTCATGTGTGCTAGGGCCACTACTTACATCAACAATTTGCTCTTCTGTAGCTGTCATCGTGGGAGCTGTAGCAAAACAAGAAATGGATGAGTTTGCAAGAGATTGTACAAAAAAGAATTTGCTGCAATCACACAAATGTGAAAAAATGACATGAAGAATAACAAAAATAAATGATGCAAGAGGAAGGAAGCATACTTGGGCTGTCATCGTTGTCTGAAACAAGAAACACGAGGATGTTTGCAAAGATGGGGCTGACTGTCCTCATTTTGATTGTAGGGTCGTCCGTGCAATGCATCAACTCCTAGTCTTCGGAGCCTTTTGGGAACAACTCACATGATGGCTCGTCATCCCAAATGCCTGTTGTCGCACTCCTAGATGCATCATAGAAGAGTGGGGGGCTGTGAGGTGAGACGTTGCCATCCATTTCGAACCTCACTCTTTGTTGCTCACGAGTTTTAGCAACCTTTGTCTCAACTTGTAGGTTCAATCCAGTGACTTCATCCTTGTTCATGCTGGGTGTTGTACCATCATCTTGAGCTTGAGCAGCACTGCCATCATTTGCAGCTTTAGCACCACCTTCATCTTGAGCTTGAGCAGCACTGCCATCATTTGCAGCTTTAGCAGCACCATCATCTTGAGCTTGAGCAGTACTGCCATCATTTGCAGCTTTAGCGGCACTATCAACTTGAGCTTCAGCTCCACTGCGATCATTTGCAGCTTTAGCATCACTCTCTTTTCCGCAACATTCATCCATGATAGGTGCTTCAAATGAAAAGTTGGGCTCATTGGTAGCTGTGATGGTGTCTCCAACATCACGAAGGAGAGCGGCCATCCAATTGCACTACTGTGGGGACCCCGACTTAGAAGTTGAGATCACCGAATGCACGTGTACAGTGATCCCAGAGATCAATGCTCACTGAACACACAGAAGCTGAATAACAAGAGTCTTACATCCATACAAATAGTCTTACATAAATTATGGCCATTATGGCCAAGTCTTACATAGATAGAGCCTCACGTGCTGAATAGCAAATAACTCAAATAGCGGAAGTCTGCGATAACGGGTAGAACCCATGCCATCTGCCTTAACCCTACAGGCATTCTGACTGGGATAGCATCCTAGTTCGCATGTTCGTCTCCAAAGAACTCTTCCTCATATTCCTGTTCTTCCATGCCTGGCCAATTAAATAACCAGTGGCAAGCCAATGAGTACTTTGAATGTACTCGCAAGCAACCCATGATGTGGTTCAAAGTAACAATGCAATTGAACGGTAATGAACAATCTAGCAAAGGGCTAGAATAAATATTCTACTATCAAGTTTATGCATCAATAACCTCGCTTAACCTCGAAGACAGGTTACCTATATCAACATGAATATGATTCAACTCATCGATTCAAGTCACCACCTTGACTCATCACACACATACTATCACCGATGAAGTAAAATTCTGGACATAGTTTAAGTAGCACCACCCAACTGTCCATGACCGTGGACACGGCTATTCGAATAGTTTTACACTCTGCAGAGGTTGCGCACTTTACCCACAAGATCCGGGGAACTTCTGTGTCATCCACGACCCGCGGTACCTCAAGTACCCGGGGTAAGCACCCTGTCATTACCTTTCCTTAGACGACACTAACATAGAGTCCACTCGTTGGTACATGGCCCTCGGGTACAAGCAATAGATCACGGGACTTGCCCTAATTCAATGTCACGCGTACCCGAAGGGACCAACTGTGTGTCCGGTGCCCTGTAAAAACAGTCATGGCCGTCTATCCAAGCACGACCCCGTCCCGGGAAAGACCTCAAGTCTTCCCGTCACTAGTAATGCGGGCACCATGCTAGTATCGACCTAAGTAATCAATAAAGCCCCGTCCCATAAGGGGTAGTGTGGTTGCACATGTTTGGTTGGGACGGTAGTCACACATAAATCTAATCCATCATTTCACCATGCACATGATTCTACCGGCACATCACTTCTTTCTCAAGTGATGACTTAATTCAACATCACTCTCGGGCATTAGGGGCACCCGATGGGTTCATGCAAAGATTTTAACTACGAAGGTTAAAATCACACATGCATCATTTAAGCTTCATGACAAACTATTTGCATGTCATCTAGCACTTAGCAAGATCAAGATCAAGCATGCATCATGTGGTGGTTCCAACTAGGTCACCACCGTAACCCTATCATCATGCATCGGAAACAAACGAGTTCCGAAGAACAAGTGTATCATGGTCAAAGGGCTGCTTGCCTGGATTGGCTTGGTCTTCAAAGTCTTCAAGTCCCTCCCCTTCTCCTTCCACAGCAACTTCGTCAAATACGGGATCTATACGTCGCATAATAACCACGGGAAAATAAGACCACAAATAAAACAGAAAAATCAAAGTGCTCAGAAAAATGTCAACTTATTTTTTGTTAAATACTAGAGGGATTTATAAGATGGGCAAAAATCTTAGTTGGAGTTTTGGAGTTACAGAATGGAATCTATTGATTTTAGAACAGGAGTTTTACTGCTCAAATTTGAATTTAAATTTGAACAGAACAGAAAAGTTTCATGGATGTGAGTGAAAGTGGTACCATTAAATAGGTTGGAATATTACAGGATTTTAGGAGTTGGAATTATTTTATTTGGACCATTATTCTTTTCTGTAGAAATGTTTAAAAGAATTACAGAAAAGAAAAAGGAAAAGTGCCCTGTGCAACTGGGCCAGAGAAGGCCACAGTGCACGGCCCAGGGCGGACCAGCCCAGCCGCACGGGTGCCTGCGCGCGCGCGTCAGGTTTTTGAACTTGACGGGCGGGGCCCGTCGGTCAGTGACTGAGAGGAGGGGGAGAGAGGTGTGGGGATGACAGGTGGGGCCCGCCTATCATCTCCAACCTTGCGGCCACGGCGACGGCGAGCTCACCGGCGAGGTTTCCGGCCACGGCGACGGCAACAGAGGGCAGGGATGGGTCCAGCGTCGAGTGGCGGTTGTAGGGGTGGTGGTACGGCACGCCGGGGAGGTCAGGTTCGCCGGCGGCAAGGTGGGACGGCGGAGGCTCGTCGGGAGGTCGTTGCCCTGGTCGTTTCCGACTGCAACAGGAGGGGGAAACAGAGGGGAAATGGTCAGTGGAGCACGGCGGTTCTAGATCAGGCGAAAGGAAGGGCAGGGGAGGCTCGTACTGCGGGATCACCGGCGGCCCGACGCGGCGGAGCTCTGGTCGATCCCGAGCACTGGGACAACCTGGGGAGGAACTGGTGGTGCTGGAGGGCTCAGTGAGGTGTGGTGGAGCTGCTGATGCTGCTGGAGAGGCCCGGGGGGGTCCTATTTATAGGGGGTCGACGGAGGCCCGTGGTCCAGTGCGCCGGCGAGCTCTGGCTCGAAGCTACAGCGCACAGGGGGCGAGGGGAATGAGTCCACGGAGTTGTTGGACGAGCTCCACGTCCAGCAGAGGTGAGAGGAGGAGCGGGGGAGCTTCTGGAGCGCGCGCGCGTGCGAGGCGGAAGAGTGGCCGTTGCGAGCGGCTGGTGCGCCTGCGACGATGATCACTGGAGGGTGCAGGAGGAGGGGGGACAGCGCCGGGGCGGTCGCGGACGTCGAGGAGCATCAACTGGCGCGAGGGAGTGGCCCGAGGCTGTCGGGGGTGGCTGATTGGCTGGAGCTACAGTGCGTGTCCGCACTGTTGCGTGCTCCAGAGCGCGCGTATGGCTGGCACCACCGTGCCCTCGCCGCTCCGGTCAAAACCATCGTGCCCAAGAGTGTCTAGAAGGTCAGGGGAGGAGTAAAGAAATGGCATGCGGCCTTGGATGCCCTGGAGATGCTGAGAGAGAGGGAGGATGCTGGTGACTTGGTGAAAACTTGCTGTCCAGCAAGGTAAACTTGGGTTCTTACCCCTCAATCATCGAGCTGGGGTGCTGGGGAAGTTACTGGGGGTAGCCAGTAGTTGAATGATCATGTGGTAACAAGTTGAGGCCATGGAGAAGAGTAAAAGTGATCAAGATGAGGGTTTTAGTAAATCTGCAGAAGGTGTTTGATCAGTGTTTGGTCAAGCAAATGACCTCCACTTGACATGGCACTTAACAGGATTGAAAGACAAGAGAAAATAGGGTGCTTCACCAAATTTGGGCTCATTTGAAGAAACTAGCCAATGTAAGTTTGGTGAACCCTAGAAATCAACAGAAACAGCTTCATCTTGTTTGGGTCAAGCTAATCATCTCCCCTTGATGCACCTCTTGGTTTAGCATCATCATTTGGGGTATTGATCATGCCCACAAAGTTTGAAGCTCCAGATAAAAAGTTGGTAATGTAAAGTTGTTCAAATTTGCATTTGAACAGAAAGGGTTTTAGGGTGATCTGGTCAAGTTGCTCTATTCCAAATTTTGTGCCATTTGGTCTAGATGCCTTATTAGGCCATTCTAGCATGTGCACCAAGTTTGAGAGCATTTGGACAAGTTTGGCAATGTAGAGTTGCTCAAACTTCAAATATGGACAGAATGGTTATGAAGGGGTTTGAGGATGTTTTCTTGCTTCCCAAGGCATGTGACTTGGAAAGATCATCAAATATGTCATATATGACATGATAGAATTTCTCTGGAATTTTTGGAGAATATTTCCTTTGTAAATATTTCAAAAGCTTGAAATATCCAGAAAGGGTTTTAGGGGGTTTAGCCCATTATTTTGAACATGACCAAGTGTTGAAACTCTTATATATGGACATTATATGTCCTCTGAGTCTCTCTGAATTTTGGCAAATATTTTTGAAACAGTTAAATAATTTTCCCCTATTAAAGACCATTTCTGGCCTTAAGAAAAAGCTTTTAAATAAAATAGGAAAATAACTTTTAAAATTATACCTTTGTGGTTTCTGGGAGTCCTATGTCTACTAGGTCTCAAATGTTCCTTTTGAAATAATTTTCTCGCCCTAAATCAAGTACTTGCAGTGCAAATCTCAATTCAGGGGTTTTTGGAAAACTAAATTTATAAAATACTTTTTGGCCAAATTAATTTTGTAGGAAAATACTATACTGTTATATAACACTTGGCATGATCATTGGGTAGAAGTTTTGGGTATGGAGATGAATTCTACAAGAGGTCATAGTTGACTTTAATGAGCACAAGAAAAAGCACATGAAGAAAACTCAATTTCAAATAAAAGCCAAATGATGCTAAAAAAATTTGCTGGTCCAAATTTTCATGCTTCAAAGATACAAATAACATGTTACAAAATGCAGGGTGTGACAACTGCAATCCCTTTAAACAATGTCCAAGCTTGCCTACTGCAGCCTCAACCTCCAATGCAAAAATACCGTTGTGCTTGTCGTACAGCATTTGAAACTGAGTTGGTACCTACAAGAGGATGAAGATTTGAACATTTTAGTCATCTGCTACATCAAGATTTTGAAAAGTATGGATGTAAAAAAAGGCACAATGATGAAGTGAGAAACAAGTAGGTATGTTGTTGTGTCACTATGAATCAAATAAAAGCAATGTCATTGTAGCATTTTAATGTCAAGCATGAAGCAAAAAAAACAGATGATCTATACATCAAGGTAGCAAATTACTGATATGGATGTAGCAAAATTATGATATGGATGAAGCAAAAATAGAATGTAGTTGTAGCAAACTTTAACATATGGATGTAGCAAGCTGAACATATGGATGTAGCAAACTAAACATATGGATGTAGCAAACTAAACATATGGATGTAACAAAAAAACCTAGTATGTATGAACTTAAACCACACATGAAGCAACAACAATACATGGTTGTAGCACATCAGAATGAAGGATGCAGCAAAAAAACACTTGCAACTGGGTATAACAAAAATAATGGGAAGGGAAAAGTATATACACTTAGATCTTGCATGCTAGGGAATGATTGATGCAGCCAATCATTCAGCAATGATGATAGGTGTGGTTCAGCATCAACATTTTGTTGAGCCTCGTTTGACTGAGAGTCCTTTGCTTGAAATTCAGCACCTTGACTTTGGCTTCCCTGGCCACTAGGTGCTTCAGCACCAACTCCCTGCCAAGTGGCTGCTTCAAAACCATCTTCATGTCCCATGAGTTGTGCTCCGTAGGGGGTGTTGCACAAACTCCGGATCTAGGAAAACAAAACATGAGTGGTGGAAATAAGAAGGTTGCCATAACCTAAATGTAAAAGCAAAGATTGCTACATGCAAATTTAGTTCGCAAAAGAAGCATAGGGGTGTTAATACTCCATTAGCAAAAGAAATATATGGGCGGGATGTAGCAAAATTACTTGGGTGTGTTTCCCGTAGAAAGGTTTCCCAAGAGTGAGCTTGTTCTTGTCAACTTTATCCAACCAATCAAAATCCTTTTGACAAACAAAATGTATCCTCGGCACGGAATAATCAATGACATGTTGTAACGCCCGGGTAATCAAGCTACAGTAACCCTCTGGTAAGGATGCCACGTCACCACGATTATTGTTAGTAAACTCGCGTTGATTCAAACCACGTTCAAATTCAAAATTAAGTTAAAGTCAAAATTTTAAAGTTTTCGAAATTTCAAAACTAAAATGCTCATAATGTTGAAAATAATTCACAACTAATTGTGGTGGTGAAAGCAACACTTAATAAAATAATTAAATGCCCAAAAACATTAAATGGGGGGCCCAATCAATATTTTAATTGCTGTTAAATTATATACAATCCAAAATCTTGTTAAATAAATTTCCATACTTTTAGAGGCAGTGTCTAATATGCAATGCTAATTATGTACCAAGTCTTATATTTTATAAAATTAGTTAACTTTTAAGAATAAGAGTAAAGCAGAAAAGTAAATAAGAAAGGTAGAGATTAAAGAGAAAGGAGAAACACTTCCCTCCTGGGCCACCTGGCCCATCTAGTTAAACAACCAGCCCAACCCACACCACAAGGAGAAATTAAAGAGAAAGGAGAAATTAGTTAACTTTTAAGAATAAGAGTACAGGAGCCACCTCGCCGTCGCTAGCCTCGTCGCTAGCCATCTCCAGAGGCAGGGACGAGGCCACCTCACCGTCGCTAGCCTCGTGCATCTCCGCCACGGTCGCCGCATGTCGCGGTTGACCTGCGCATCCCCGACCAACCCCGTCCGCCCCGAGCATGACCACGAGCTCCGTGGTGAGCTCCTCTACCGATCCCCTCGTTTTCCCTTTCAGTTCGTCGCCGTTTGCTGTCACCCATAGCTCGCCGTGGCCATCGGAGTCTGAGCTCCTGCACGCACACTGACTTGGCCGTGCGTGCCCGCACCCGTGTGTTCCTGCAGCCGTTCGCGCACGCCCGCGCCTTCCCCTGCTGACTGCAGCTGTCGCGCCCTCGCCACGTCCCCATCAGCTCGTCCAGCCTCGCCGCAGTCCCCGCACCCTCGGCTCGCCACTCCCGCGCCCACCTCTGCAGCCGCCTCCCTCCGCCCCTCTGTGCCGCGGCCTTCGCCTGGTCGCCGCCCCCCCTCTGCACCGCGGCCTTCACTTGGTCGCCGCCCCTCACCGGCGCCCGCACGCGCGCCGGCCAACCGTGGCCGCGCCCTGGGGCCGTTCCGCGCCCGGCGCTGGCGCACGTCGTCATGGCCCTTCCCGCCTCTTTCGGCCACTGCAAGTGCCGTGGCAGCATGTCGCTGCTCCGCGCACTCGCCGCCCGCCGCCAGCCACGGCACCGGCCGGCCGGCCCTCCCCTAGCCGCGCTGAGGCCACGGCCACACCCCGCCGGCGCCCTGTGTCGCCCCGTGCGGGCACACGGGCGCACGCCCGTTAAAAAAACCGCCCCACTAAGCCCTGGCTCACTGCCAGGAGGGGCCCAGCCCCTTTAATTAAAAAAAAGAAGTTTAAAAAAATATATTAAAATAAATAGATAAATATTAATTAATTAATTAACTTAATTAATCAATTAATTAACTTAATTAATCAATTAATTAACTTAATTAACTTTGGTTAATTAACCTAGTTACCCAATTAGGCTAACTAAATATGTTTAACTAACTAGTCCATGACAGTGGGACCACCCCTGTCAGTTTGACTGGTCAACAAGTCAAAGTTGACTGCTGACATGACTCTGCCCTCACACTAACGTCATAATTACATTTCCTAATTAAATTAATTCTGTTAATTCAAAGAAATGAATTAAATCTTTAAAAAAATATAAAATAATCCGTAACTCGGATGAAAAAGTTTTATATATGAAAGTTGCTCAGAACGACGAGACGAATAGGAATACGCAGTCCGTTCATCCACCACACGTCCCTAGCATAGCGAACCTACAACTGCACCCCTTCGTTTCATCTGTCCGAAAATACCTAACACCGGGAATACTTTCCCGGATGTTTTCCATCCTCGCCAGTATCACCTATCCTTCCGTTAGCTCACGCCTGGCGTCGCATATTGCCTTGTTATATTTTGTGATGCTATTGTTTGCTCTGTTATTTATTTGTTTCCCCTTCGTTGCTTCTTTTCGGTAGACTCCGATACTGTGATAGACCCCGAGACCATTGATGCTTCGGTGTTCGACTACAGCTACGCTTCCGAAGATTCCTTTCGTCTGCAGAGCTTCCAGGCAAGCCAACCCCCTTGATCACCAGATATCGCCCATTCTCTTCTCTCTTATTCTTGCATTAGATTTGCTACTGTTGATGATTCGTTAGCTCCTATTCTGTTGCATAGCCTGTCATTGTTGCTACTATTGTTGATACCTTTACCTGCTATCCTAAATGCTTAGTATAGGATGCTAGTATTCCATCAGTGGCCCTACACCCTTGTCCGTCTACCCTGCTATTCTATCGGGCCGTGATCACTTGGGTGTGATCACGGGTATATACTACATACACTTTACATGATACATGATGTGACTAAAGTCGGGTCGGCTCATTGAGTACCCGCAAGTGATTCGATGTGGGGGCTGAAAGGACAGGTGGCTCCATCCAGGTAGTGATGGGCCTGAGTTCCCGACGGCCCCCCAAGTGGATCTTTATGGCGGAGCGACAGGGCAGGTTGAGAGACCCAGTGGAGAGGTGGCCTGGCCCTGGTCGTTGTCCGCGGTTATTTCATAATAACACGCTTAACGAGTTTGGATATTTGATCTGAGTCTGGCCATTGGCCTATACGCACTAACCAGCTACGTGGGAATAGTTATGGGCACTCGACGTCGTGGTATCAGTCGAAGCCTTCTTGACGTCAGCGACTGAGCGGCGCGCGCCGGGTTGGACCGCATAACGCAACTTCCTTAGTAATGGAGGTTGCTAGGTCTGCTCACCGGCCGCGTACGCAACGTGCAGGTGTGCGTTGGGCGATGGGCCCGGACCCCTGCGCGCCTAGGACTTAGATCGGCGTGCTGACCTCTCTGTTGTGTTTAGGTAGTGCTGCGACATGTTGATCTTCCGAAGCCGGGCATGACCCTGGAAAATGTGTCCGGCCAAATGGGATCGAGCGTGCTGGGTTATGTGGTGCACCCCTGCAGGGAAGTTAATCTATTCGAATAGTCGTGTCCCTCGGTAAAAGGACGACCCGGAGTTGTACTCTGACCTCATGACAACTAGAACTGGATACTTAATAAAACACACCCAGACAAGTTCCAGATATAACTCGGTGGTTGCTCTCTCACAGGGTGATGTGCGGGAGGATCGCCGGGTAGGATTATGCTATACGATGTTACTTGATGAACTTACCATCTATTCTATTCTACTGCTGCAAGACGGAGGCTGCGAGATGCGAGGATACTTGTTACTTCCAGCTACTCTCATCTACTGCTGCAAGGTGGAGGTGGCCAGAAGCGTAGTCTTCGATTGGATTAGCTATCCCCCTCTTATTCTGGCATTCTGCAGTTTAACCCACCTATATTACCCCTTTACACAGATATCATTGCATATGTAGTGTAGATCCTTGCTTGTGAGTACTTTGGATGAGTACTCATGGTTGCTTTTCTCCCCCTTTTCCCCCTTTCTTCCTTTCTTCTCGGATGATGCAACCAGATTAATGGAGTCCAGGAGCCAGAGGATCCCGAGGATGTTTCTAGGTGGAGTTCGGCTTCGAGGAGTAGTTAGGAGGTCCCAGGCAGGAGGCCTTGCCTTTTCGGTCATTGCTATATTTGTGCTAGCCTTCTTAAGGCAAACTTGTTTAACTTATGTCTGTACTTAGATATTATTGCTTCCGCTGACTCTTGTGTTTTCGAGCTTATGTATTCAAGCCCTCGAGGCCCCTGGCTTGTAATATAAAGCTTGTATTATTTTAATTTGTGTCTAGAGTTGTGTTGTGATATCTTCCAGTGAGTCCTTGATCTTGGCCGTACACATTTGCATGCATGATTAGTGTACGGACAAATCGGGGGCGTCACAAGTTGGTATCAGAGCCGACTGCCTGTAGGAATCCCCCTTTCCAACTCCTTGGCCGAAGTTGAGTCTAGTCTTTGAAAAACAAATTTACTAACTTGTTGTGTGGCTTACGGGCCCATAACACCAATGGATGGTATTAGGATCTTTTATTCCTCATCTTTACTCTGGGAATCTAATCTCTCTTCTATTTGGGTTAAATGATTTTACTAGTTATGACACTAGGTTCTCGTAACTATTTCTCCCGGAGAGCCCTCATTCCGGAAGATCACCTGCTTCGTCAGAAGACTATGAGGATATCCCTTGATATTTTCCCGAGACCCTTGTGCTAATTGTCTTTACAATTCACTGCCACCGATATATCCCTATGGATATCTGCATGCACTTGGCAATCTCATGATCATTCCTTGTCGCTCTTGTTATTACAAGATGCCTCGAAATATTCTCCGTTGTCCCGAGAACCCTTTGAGTTTACTGTCTTGCAGTTTTATTTCGCATGAAAAACCTTACGGTTATTTCCTCACATTTATCGAGGATCCGTTCTTCTTAGTTGTTCATATGTCTCACAAAATTCTTCAGAGTACTTTCGATCTTTCGAGAATCCTCTGCAGCCTGTTACTCTTGAAATTCTTGCATGCTTGCATTATGGTTAATTCCATATGACTAGTAGTCTTTGTTAACATCCCTTGTCTTAGCCATTTTGAGCCTATTGATTCAATGTGTGCGTATGCATGCAGTCATTAGGTTATCCGTTTTAAAAGTATCCTTCCGGCTCAGACGTCATTCCGGACATGAGTTGGTTCTCGGCAATTCAAACCTTTATTGATTGTCCGACTAAGTGTTTTCAACTTATCCATCCTTGATCAGAGCGTCTGCTTCTGATCCTTCATTTTGGAAACCATAATTTCTTTCTATTTAAGCATCAGACTAATCAGGTGATTCTTGAATCTGATGCCTCTGCATTCTTTCTTCCTCTGAGTGAGTATCGATACTCACATCAGCTCTGTTGTGGATCGCCCGATCCATTGTTGGATTGTTATCCGACAATGTCCTTCTTATTCAATCACCTTGTGAGTTCTTCCCCTGATACATAATGCCTTTGGTAAATTGTATCCTCTGCTTGGCCAACCATACTCTGCTTTTGAGCTTGAGTATTTACTTTTGAAACTTGTGGTATATGTACTAAGATGCCCGATGGGCTGAACCTATGCCTTCCCCTAATTCGTGAGAACCCGAAAGTTTTCTCAAGACATACCCTTCCGGTGTTCTACCAGATAAAATTCCAACACTACAGTTTTATCAAAGCAAGAGGTAAATGAAACGTATGCATTGGAGAAATGGGAGTCGACCTTGAGCTTTTGTCCATGCCCATGGAAACGATGTAGACCGTCTCGGGAGCTTCTTGCAAAATGATTTTTCATCTAAATAATTCTTTCGGTGTCAATAAATTTGATCCCTTGCAGTTATGGTTCCGATCATGCTGTCCTTATTCAATATATCTGGAATAAATCCATTCCAGGCCTCGTCAATTTTTGACAAGGTTAAAGTATCTACTGTCATAGGTCAATGACCTAGTTCAACTCCTATCGTGTTCTACCTTCGAGTTTTACCCTCTGATATCTCAAGGATATCATGACTTTGCACTACACCTTTTGAACTTTTGATGAAGTAATACCTTTGCTTGTCGTAATCACTCTACGGGTTCTAGGTTGCCGTCAACCGAGGACACCGTTTAGTAAATCAATTCCGCTCGAAAAATTCAACACCCCTAGTAGATGTTACTGGGAAATTTTTAAACTTAATCTGGTTTATTCCTAGGCTATCGGGTACATCCCTTGTCTAGCTATCTTTGACTGTGCTACCTCATCCTTCTTTGGTGCACGAATTCTTCAGAGATTGAGCACAACTTACGTCGAGCTTTCAGCATCTGGTTGCTTGTTCAGTAAGGCAACTTTGATTCCGAGCTTGCATCTTTTATATTGATCCAGTAACTTGCCACTTCGTCATTCCCTTGCTTGACGCAACCGATCTTCGATTGCATCCTCTTGAAACCTCCCAACAAATGTGTCGTGATCACCTTCAACACTCTGACTTCTTCTGAGACGTCAACGGAGTTTATGATGAGAAATACCCTCCTTGTCCTCGATGATTTTTATCATCATCGACAACACCCTTGACTTCCTTTCATCGCGAGCTTGTCCACGTAATGATTAAAACTTACTCTCCAACTTGTAATATGTTCTATCTTGATGTATTACCATATTTTATGTCAAGAATGTTGCAAGACTGCTCCACCTCATCAGAATTCTTTGTATAGTGATACTACTCCCCATTAACATTCTTCCTTGGTCCCCGTGTTGTTTTCAACCGGGATACCAATATGCTAAAGATGCTACTTGAGTTTTGCACATCTAGCAACCCTATTGCTTTGAAGATAACGATTAACAGTTCGTTCTTAGACTGTTGGTTATTGAATCATCACTCTAACATTGATCTTGTTGCCTAAGGTCATATTTCGGGCACACCTTTCTCCTAAAGACTAATGGTGTATGTTTTTCTCGAGCATACAACGTTATATCATTTGAATTGATAAGTGTCATCCTCTTGTTCACATTATTGTGGAAATCCCTCCGTTTGGAATTCTCGATGAATTGTTGTTGAGCCCATCAGCCACCTTCTCATCCTCTCCTTGGTTTAATGATGAACTATTGTTTCGGGAACCTGCCCCCATAGTTCATTCCCCGAGAATCTTGCAATGTCATTTCATCGATTTATGTTGCACCTTTTCTTCTCGAACATCCCAAGTCTGAGGTATCATGACACTAATCGGATCCGAATCTCGGTCAGATATGATGGCTGGGAAAACTTTCCTGGAGTTATAATGTTGGTCCTTTGATGACCCGATAATATGATGTCATGCCCAGCACCCCTGGCAGGAGGATTTATCATTATAATTTCTTTTGCAAGGATAGCCATTCTTCTAGGAGGAGATTGTAACACTTATTCAATAAGTTACTTCTGATGGATCATTTGTGTATCCAAGGTCTGTCCTTTGATTGGAACTCCATATCATTGCTACCTCGAAGCATGACTATGATACCCCGCTCATCAACAAGAACGTTGGAGGCGTGATGCTAGATGTTTCTTGGTCAGTTATCCAAACACCGTTGTATGGGTAACATCTTGATTAATCCTTGCCTCTTTAGCTGAATGGTTGGATACTTGCTCTCCAACCCTGTATGACATGTTCTGGTTGTCCATAGGAAGGATATACTCTTAATAATTGTGTGTAATCACAATTTTCCTTTCCATTTGTTTGTTTAACCTTTCTTCGTTCTACATATACTCTAAGCAGTAATAATTTTCTGCTTATGTAAACACCTCGTTGTACAACTCTGTCAGTAAGACCTTGATTATATTGTTGATAACATTCCGGTTCTGCCTATTGGTCCGCCTCGTTACAATGGGCAAGAAAATGGTTCTCTTCGTCCCTCGCCGTGGGTATCAACGTTGTTGCCAACATAAATGACATACTATCATCTGACATGCCTAGCTTTCGGTGCAAGATGTCATCGCCCTTCTTACTCTTAACCCACATGGTGGGCCCATAACCCACAGGTCCACGGGACCGAAACCTAACTCTTCTTTACAACCCGGATTATAATGTATCCTTTGCACCTGGCTTCTTTGTGATTCACGAGCTAATTTCTATGCCGTTATTCATCCTGGAACCAAACACCATGTTATTCTCGTTGTTCAAGCCCCCATTCCAGCTTCTGTCTAGGCATCGAATGATTGCCTACCCATTTGAAACTTTGGTACCATCGTATATCGCAATCAATGAATTCACTGAAATACCACTCGTGGGGTACCTCGTGTATTTCCCATTTAGTTCATCGTCAGATGCCCAGCTTTGTGGAGATGCATTCTTCCGGAGTTTTCCCCCTTGTCACGTTCGTAGGACGATGGAGATCCCGAAGAAAGGATGACGACTTGATCACGATGACTTGAAGCAGATAAATGAACACATCAATGAAAGGTATCAACCTCTTCGAAAGGGCAACCAAGACCGAGAAGACTCGTTAGGTTTTCGCTACCAGCACTCCCCCCCCCCCCTTACTCCACCCCTTAAATCCCGGGACGAGATTTCTTGTAGTGGAGGAAATTTGTAACGCCCGGGTGATCAAGCTACAGTAACCCTCTGGTAAGGATGCCACGTCAGCATGATTATTGTTAGTAAACTCGTGTTGATTCAAACCACGTTCAAATTCAAAATTAAGTTAAAATCAAAATTTTAAAGTTTTCGAAATGTCAAAACTAAAATGCTCATAATGTTGAAAATAATTCACAACTAATTGTGGTGGTGAAAGCAACACTTAATAAAATAATTAAATGCCCAAAAACATTAAATGGGGGGCCCAAGCAATATTTTAATTGCTTTTAAATTATATACAATTCAAAATCTTGTTAAATAAATTTCCATACTTTTAGAGGCAGTGTCTAATATGCAATGCTAATTATGTACCAAGTCTTATATTTTATAAAATTAGTTAACTTTTAAGAATAAGAGTAAAGCAGAAAAGTAAATAAGAAAGGCAGAGATTAAAGAGAAAGGAGAAACACTTCCCACCTGGGCCACCTGGCCCATCAAGCTAAACAACCAGCCCAACCCACGCCGCACTCATCCCCCTGCTCACGCTACAGAAGCAGGGGAGCCGTGGAGCCGGCATCCATGGCGCCCGGGCCAGATGTCGGCCATCCCGCGGCTCCCCCTATTGGTTAAGAGTGCCCTAGCGGCCTCCCTCCACCTCTGGAACCCTAGCTAGCCCCCAATCGCCCCCCTCCCGCTCGTCCTCTCGATTTGTTCGACGACGAGCGCCGCCGCCGCCATGGCCTTCGTCACCGCCGCGGCCAGTGACCTCCCCGCTCCCGGAGGAGACGTACAGGAGCCTCGTCGCCCTCGTCTACATCGTCCCTGCCTCTGGATCGAAGCAAAACGCCACCTCACCGTCGCTAGCCTCGTGCATCTCCGCCACGGTCGCCGCATCTCGCGGTTGACCTGCGCATCCCCGACCAACCCCGGCCGCCCCGAGCACGTCCACGAGCTCCGTGGTGAGTTCTTCTACTGATCCCCTCCTTTTCCCTTTTAGTTCGTCGCCGTTTTCTGTCTCCCGTAGCTCGTCGTGGCCGTCGGAGTCTGAGCTCCTGCACGCACACTGACTTGGCCGTGCGTGCCCGCACCCGTGTGTTCCTGCAGCCGTTCGCGCACGCCCGCGCCTTCCCCTGCTGACTGCAGCTGTCACGCCCTGGCCATGTCCCCATCAGCTCGCCCAGCCTCGCCGCAGTCCCCGCACCCTCGGCCCCGATGCCGCATCGCCACTCCCGCGCCCACCTCTGCAGCCGCCTCCCTCCACCCCTCTGCGCCGCGGCCTTCGCCTGGTCGCCGCCCCCCCTCTGCACCGCGGCCTTCGCCTGGTCGCCGCCCCTCACCGGCGCCCGCACGCTCGCCAGCCAACCGTGGCCGCGCCCTGGGGCCGTTCTGCGTCCGGCGCTGGCGCCCGTCGCCACGGCCCTCCCCGCCTCTTTCGGCCACTGCAAGTGTCGCGGCAGCACGCCGCTGCTCCGCGCACTCGCCGCCCGCCGCCAGCCACGGCACCGGCCGACCGGCGCCCTCCCCTAGCCGTGCTGAGGCCACGGCCCTGCCCCGCCGGCGCCCTGTGTCGCCCCGTGCGGGCACACGGGCGCACACCCATTAAAAAACCGCCCCACTAAGCCCTGGCTCACTGCCAGGCGGGGCCCAGCCCCTTTAATTAAAAAAAAAGAAGTTTAAAAATATATATTAAAATAAATGGATAAATATTAATTATTTAATTAATTATTTAACTTAATTAATCAATTAATTAACTTAATTAACTTTGGTTAATTCACCTAGTTACCCAGTTAGGCTAACTAAATCTGTTTAACTAACTAGTCCATGACAGTGGGACCACCCCTGTCAGTTTGAGTGGTCAACAAGTCAAAGTTCACTGCTGACATGACTCTGCCCTCACGCTAACGTCATAATTACATTTCCTAATTAAATTAATTCTGTTAGTTCAAAGAAATGAATTAAATCTTTTTAAAAAATCCGTAACTCGGATGAAAAAGTTTTATATATGAAAGTTGCTCAGAACGACGACACGAATCGGAATACGTAGTCCGTTCATCCACCACACATCCCTAGCATAGCGAACCTACAACCGCCCCCCTTCGTTTCACCTGTCCGAAAATACCTAACACCGGGAATACTTTCCCGGGTGTTTTCCATCCTCGCCAGTATCACCTATCCTTACGTTAGCTCATGCTTGGCATCGCGTATTGCCTTGTTATATTTTGTGATGCTATTGTTTGCTCTGTTATTTATTTGTTTCCCCTTCGTTGCTTCTTTTCGGTAGACTCCGATACCGTGATAGACCCCGAGACCATTGATGCTTCGGTGTTCGACTACGGCTACGCTTTCGAAGATTCCTTTCGTCTGCAGAGCTTCCAGGCAAGCCAACCCCCTTGATCACCAGATATCGTCCATTCTCTTCTCTCTTATTCTTGCATTACATTTGCTACTGTTGATGATTCATTAGCTCCTATTCTGTTGCATAGCCTGTCATTGTTGCTACTATTGTTGATACATTTACCTGCTATCCTAAATGCTTAGTATAGGATGCTAGTATTCCATCAGTGGCCCTACACCCTTGTCTGTCTGCCCTGCTATTCTATCGGGCCATGATCACTTGGGTGTGATCACGGGTATATACTACATACACTTTACATGATACATGATGTGACTAAAGTTGGGTCGGCTCATTGATTACCCGCAAGTGATTCGATGTGGGGGCTGAAAGGACAGGTGGCTCCATCCAGGTAGTGATGGGCCTGAGTTCCCGATGGCCCCCCACATGGATCTTTGTGGCGGAGCGACAGGGCAGGTTGAGACACCCAGTGGAGAGGTGGCCTGGCCCTGGTCGTTGTCCACGGTTATTTCATAATAACACGCTTAACGAGTTTGGATATTTGATCTGAGTCTGGCCATTGGCCTATACGCACTAACCAGCTATGTGGGAATAGTTATGGGCACTCGACGTCATGGTATCTGCCGAAGCCTTCTTGACGTCAGCGACTGAGCGGCGCGCGCTGGGTTGGACCGCGTAAAGCAACTTCCTTACTAATGGAGGTTGCTAGGTCTACTCGCCGGCCGCGTGCGCAACGTGCAGTTGTGCGTTGGGCGATGGGCCCGGACCCCTACGCACCTAGGACTTAGACCGGCGTGCTGACCTCTCTGTTGTGTTTAGGTAGGGCTGCGACGTGTTGATCTTCCAAGGCCGGGCATGACCCTGGAAAGTGTGTCCGGCCAAATGGGATCGAGCGTGCTGGGTTATGTGGTGCACCCCTGCAGGGAAGTTAATCTATTCGAAAAGCCGTGTCCCTCGGTAAAAGGACGACCCGGAGTTGTACTCTGACCTCATGACAACTAGAACTGGATACTTAATAAAACACACCCAGACAAGTTCCAGATATAACTCGGTGGTTGCTCTCTCACAGGGTGATGTGCGGGAGGATCGCCGGGTAGGATTATGCTATACGATGTTACTTGATGAACTTACCATCTATTCTATTCTACTGCTGCAAGACGGAGGCTGCGAGATGCGAGAATACTTGTTACTTCCAGCTACTCTCATCTACTGCTGCAAGGTGGAGGTGGCCAGAAGCGTAGTCTTCGATTGGATTAGCTATCCCCCTCTTATTCTCGCATTCTGCAGTTTAACCCACCTATATTACCCCTTTACACAGATATCATTGCGTATGTAGTGTAGATCCTTGCTTGCGAGTACTTTGGATGAGTACTCATGGTTGCTTTTCTCCCCCTTTTCCCCCTTTCTTCCTTTCTTCTCGGATGATGCAACCAGATTAATGGTGTCCAGGAGCCAGAGGATCCCGAGGATGTTTCTACGTGGAGTTCGGTTTCGAGGAGTAGTTAGGAGGTCCCAGGCAGGAGGCCTTGCCTTTTCGGTCGTTGCTATATTTGTGCTAGCCTTCTTAAGGCAAACTTGTTTAACTTATGTCTGTACTCAGATATTATTGCTTCCGCTGACTCTTGTGTTTTCGAGCTTATGTATTCGGGCCCTCGAGGCCCCTGGCTTGTAATATAAAGCATGTATTATTTTAATTTGTGTCTAGAGTTGTGTTGTGATATCTTCCAGTGAGTCCTTGATCTTGGTCGTACACATTTGCGTGCATGATTAGTGTACGAACAAATCGGGGGCGTCACACATGCTCACTTGGGAGGCCGGCCGGGATATCAACATGATCCATGTATATGATCTGCTTAGAAATGGAAAAAGACATTACCAACAAAAACATATATGCAAGCTATAGATAATGTACAAAAAGGTTTCATGCGGCGAAGAAAGTAGATGGAGGTATTTCATAATGTTGTGTTGCATACCGCTAACATGGGAAGGCATGAAGCGATCTGAAACTCTTTTTCTGTATTTGCTCGCATCCTCTTCTTCTCTTGAAAGACTGCGACCTCCTCCATCGCTCGTGCCAACAAGTGCTCATCCCAAGCGAATTCATGCACCGCAGACATATCTTCCAAGGAAGCTAGATACTCAAGATTCACCATATTGCTAGTGCCTGGGCACAAAACAGTTGCCAACGCAAGGAGTGCCCAAGTCCTATTTATCATAACAACATCCTCATCGCTGCAGCTAATGAGCAACTTGACAACATGGTCGATTGGAGCCCTGCTGCCAACCTTGTAGATGGTGCGAAGATCATGTTCATCACTCTTCTTAAGAAGCTTCACGGGTCTATCACCAGATGGCACGTTGAAAATCCTTTTCACCATGAGCTTGCTGAAGTTGATGGATTTGTTCTTGTATTTGAACTCAGAGAGTATGTGATTCGTGTTCATCACAACAAACTCAATGAGCTCATGGGGCGCCTTGAAAGACCGGATGTCCAACAAGTCTCCAAACGGTCCCTCCCTTATGATTCTCTTTTTCTCCGGTGATACTTGCTTCCCAATTTCAGCCAGCCTTTTTGAGTTAAACCTCGACTTAAATCCACATAGATTGCCTTTCTTCTTGATCTTCTTCTTAACCTTCTTGATCCCCTCATTCTCACCAGAGGGTCCTGCAACATCTACAAAAAGGAAAAAAACAAGTCAATAAAAGCCTACAAACTGCATCATCAGTAGGTGCCAAAAAGAACATATGTGCACACATATGGATGCTATGAAACAATACAAGCACACAAAAAGTAGTGTCAAGAAGAGCCGGGACAGGAAACGACACGACAAGTTTAATGGCGTCAAGTATTTTTGCTGGAAACAACAAAGAGAAAAAGCTGCATCCAAACATGACCGATGCTGGAACCGGACGACTGTCGAGTCATTTTGCAAGCATAGGCTTTTGTTTTGCTACAACCTGCAAAAAAATTGCTGGATCCGGCAAGGTTATTTTGGTTGCAACCGTCGAAGACAACGCATTTTTGCTGGAACCATAATGATTTTTTGCTGGAGCAGTTTCTGTTTTTTGCTACCACCAACAAAAATAGCCGTTGCCTAATGCATCAGCCGTTCACAGGTCACGGGCTCACAGCTGCCAAAAATTCCTATCATCTAAGTCGTCAGCATCAATTCCCCTCCCCCCCGTAGAGACGACCGGCCGGAATCGCTTGACATCATCTACTACAGTACATCACAGACAGATCAACACCTCCAATTCTCCATCACAGACAGATCACAGACAGACAGATCAACACCACCATCACAGACAAATCACTTTACAGCAGTGTATGACAACAACCTGATTCTCATCTCTGTCACTAGAAATTCCGAACACTCTACAGCTCTAAACCCTAGCTCCTAAATGCAACCAGTAGCTGCTGCCCCCGAATTGTTCCTCCCACGGGTCATAAATCCACCTTAACAGCAGCCCGCCGCGGAACAAACAACTGGCCCGAGCAAACGACCAGTTCAGGGACGGAAAATGGACAGAGACAGGGAGAAGCATCGCAGCGAGGGGGTGGGGAATACCTGCCGGTGGATCCATCAGTGTCGGGGGAGCGAGATCCGTCCTGGATCCGGCGGCGGGTCTTCCCTCTCGCCCTCCGGCCCCAGATCTCAGGCGCCGCCGCGCGTCGCCCCTCCGGTAGCCGGATCCAGATCTCAGGCGCCGCCGCCGTCCCTCTGCTCCTCTCTCGCCCAGACGCGAAATGGAACCTGCGATACGGTTGCAACAAAACTGGGCGAGTGCGTCGGCTGCAACCCGGTGCGTGTAGCGGTTAGATGGAGGGGGGTACACCTGGCACAACGGCTGCCTTTGGATCTAAAGAGATCCAACGCATAGACCGCGACCGGTGGAACATTTCGGTCGGCGGCCCGGCCAGCAACACTTCCCAAATATATGTGCCCCATGAAAATAAAGAGTGTTGTTCTGTAGTAACCACAAGCGATGAGATATATCATTCAGGTAGGATAATTATAGTCTGGTGCCACTACAAGAAATATGTCAACTTGTGACCACCACTATTGGTCATTGAATGGTCACAAATTTCTATTTGTGACCTTTTTGTGACCAAAAACATAAGGTCAAAAGCTGGCCGTCATAAACTGACTATAGCGACCTTTCTTCTGGAATGGTCGCAAACGTTTACGACCAAAAAAAAGGTCGTAGATTTAACGACCAACTGTTTTGGTCACTATCAATCCGACCACACCACGTCAGATCCACCGTGGCAAGCTGACGTGGCAGACTTACGACCAAATGAAAAGGTCGTAAAATGGAATCAGCCCGGTCCATTTCAGCCGTCTTGATGGGCCAAGCCCAATAATTCAGCCCATTTAATTTTAATTTTTTTCTCTTTATTTTGCTTATCTGCATGGGCCTGGCCCAATAATTTGGCCTTTTAATTTCTGGGAATGGAGCCTTTTTCTGATGAAATTGTTTTTTTATTCCACTATTGTTTTGGGTCACAGCCTTTTTAGTCTAGTTCGAATTGGGCCTTGGCCTTTTTATTTTCTGTTATGAAGCCTTTTTATAAAAATTTTCTTACAGTCATTTCTTTTTTTAGGCCCAAGCCTTTTTGGTCTAATTCTTGTTTGGGCCTTGGCCTTTTTAGAACCCATGTTCTCATTTTGCATAACTATAGACAGAAAGGGCCAGGTGCACAAGTGATCCACAAGCCCAGGTGCACTAGTGATCCACATAACTTCACAGAAAATAAACAAGATGATCACATAACTTCACAAGTGGTCCAGGTTCACAAGATCACATAACTTCACAAGTGGTCCAGGTTCACAGGTTCAAAATGCTCTTAGCTCAGACTCCCAGCTCAGACTCATAGGTTCACAGGTTCAAAATGCTCTCAGCTCTCAACAAAATGCAACAGCTCTCAACAAAATGCAACAGCTCCCAGCTCAAAGACAAAGAGGTTCACAACACAGCCATCAAACTACCTTAGCTCGAAAGAGAGCCATCAAGTGGGCTAACTGCTCTTCCTGCTCTTGAGACTTCTTGCGCAGCAGCTCAAGTTCCTTGTCGCGTGCAGCTTCAGATTCTTCCGCCTTCATCTTCATTGCCGCCAATTCTTCTTGCATCACTTTAGCTTGAAGCTCAGACCTCTCCAGCTTCTGCTCAAGCTCACGAACATGAACAGCAACTTTAGTTGTTGCATTGCCGGAGTAGTTCCTAGATGACTGGAGCCCAACATTCCTGAGGAATGTGCTTTGCTTGACTTCGGTCTTGAGGACTTGTTCGACAATTTGAACAGCAGACTTTGGCTCTTCACCTTCTGGTACCGGCGCGTCCTTCATTTTTTCAATCTCAAGCTAGCATATGGAGGAAAATGATAGGCATTAGTGGGAGATCTATTTCACATTTTGCAAACCAAACCAAGCAGGAGAAACCAAACCAGCACACAAATGGATTATTTGAAATAACCAAACCAGCACACAAAATCTATACAAGAAGATGATGACTAGTGACCTGGAGACATGCAATTGGAACAATATGATCACTTCATTAAGCCTAGAATGGTGGTTCTATATAAGATGGCTTCCCGAGTGAGCCGATCATCAAACTAACATTCAGATCAAATTTCATCATATCATAAAAAATGCATCAAATAGCTACAGCAAGTTCTGATATATTTGTTGAAGTATCAAACAACATCAAAGCATGGAACATAGCGTGTGTTCTTGACTGGCTCCGAATCAAACAACATCAAATCATGAAAGCATCAAAGCTGGCTGTGAATCAAACAGGGCAAAGCATGGAGTGACTTACTATAGCAGTCTTGACTGGCTCCGAAAACCCGTGCTTCTTGCTGTTGTGGGTGGCCTTAAACAAGTCAATCGCAGACAGCTCCTCACCCTTACGCTCTTCTTTCTGAAATGTTTTTCAACAAAAATCAAAATGTTATTCAGCAAGAATCAGAAATGTTATTCAATGAGGATCAAACGGTAAGGTCTCTAGAGAAGAGTTCTCACAGTGGCAAAAATGTGTGATGTGTAGTGCCTGGAACCAGTTCTGTGATTGTACATGACTTTTTCTCGATTCATCTTGTTCGACACACAGGTTTCCTACAAAAAAGCACATTGTCAGCATGATCTAGCACTAGCATATCATGTGCAGAACATAAAGCATCAACCAAAGCTGAGACAAACCTTGTGTCTTGGGGTAGACCACATCTCCACCAGAGCTTGCCATTCACCATCCGTTAGATCAGGCACCGGAGACTTAATGCTGACTTTATTTGCGGCTACGGTATCAAAATACTTCTTCTTGATCTGATGGCGTCTGTTCTTTGAATATTTCTGCAGAATATCTTTGCACGAGGTCTTGATGGTCTCCGAGTCCGTGTTCATCTCAAAATTTGCCTACCAAGATAGCAAACAAGGTAGGAATAATATTAGTGATCATGCATAGGTGTAACAGAAAATAGATAGCGCATTAACTATGAAACAAGTAGCTTACAACAACTTTCCCAATGTAGTTCTCCAATAGAGTAGCATTTCTTTTGTATAGCTTGAAGTGAGGAAGAACCGGAAGATGGCTTTTTGCAATGAGTCCACACTCAGAAGCAAGCTTTGCTGCCTGCAGAGGCTTCTCTGGACGAATCATCCCTTCGGCAATTTGGATAGGCACCTTGCTACCAAGCGACTTGGTGATCCTCTCTAGCCCTCTGCCCTTTCTAAGTCTAGTCTTGGGATTCATTGCATCTGAAAATGAATCTGAACTCATAAATTAGAATAGAAATCGGCAAATGCAGGAATCGACAAAAGCATACATGATCATTCCATTTGGAAAATGCACTAGTAAAAGATAGCATTGCAAAGGTCAACTTGCCTGATTGAAGCACAAGCTGATGTTCTTCTTCATTGATGACAGTGTTCCTGTCAATAGAAGGTGCAACAGGGCTGAGGTCTGTGTGGACAGTGCCTGCTTCATCAATGCAGATGGTTCCTGCTTCATGTAGGCAGACAGGGCCACTTCCATCCATGCTGAGAGTGGTTCCTTCATCCATGGGCGGCAACTCATCACCCGTTTGCACCGAGGTCTGAGAGTCCATGCGCAACATACTTTCCTGATGGCCCGTCGCAGTCGCCATCATTGCTTTCTGCCTTGTGACTCTATCAAGGGCAGGTTCATCAGGTTCCAGGATCCTCTTTTTTTGTCCTGGATCTGGGGCCATCACCCTTCCTGGAGGCATTGCAGCAGATGTTTCTAAGCTCTTGTTCTTCTTGCTGACTGTCTTCTTAACACCAGGCCTCTTCGTCCTAGATTCCTTCAGTGCCTCGTATGAACAGCACGGAAAAAAGCATTAGATCACAAGAGAAATATGTGAGCACAAGGAATAACATAGAATAACAGAACCCCAACCCTCCAAGCAAGACAGAGTTTGCACCTTAACAATCTTGTTGACTACAACATCATCCACTTCCTCTCCATCAATAACTTCATCCTCCTTAGGATTGTACTCTGGGTCATCACTGATAACTCCACTACCCTCTTGAACCTCATCACTTCTACCTTCTTATACACCATTTGTTTTCCTAATCATCGACGCTATTGCACCGATGCCAAGGGACTGGAACATCCGATTGTTCCTCATGATATTTCTAGCCCTAACCTTCTCATACTCGGTGAGAGGCTATTCTTTGCATGATAAAGGAAACGTAACTATTAGGTGAATGTTCGGAATGCATGGACAGGCAGCAAAACATATCTTATGAAATTTTATTATCATTTAATCCTAGTTATTCAGGTAAGGAAGACTAACAGCACACAGGCACAATTAAGCCAGCTTATTCAGATTGCAGCAATACATTTCACTTAGCATATTAAGACACAGATTTGATGAAACTGACAATATAACCACAAGGAGCAAGTTGCATACCAACGGTTGGCCTCATGCTTGACCTTGTCATCCTTGCCATGGATGATCTTGAGGTGGTGCTTGCAAAATAGAATAAACAACAATCATATACAACAGGGATAAAGTAAAATGATGCACTTGTATCAATAAAGGAAAGCATTTGGACCATCATGCACATACAGTGATGTACTGTTATTAATTAAGCAAACATGTAAGTGCACTAAACAAGCATGCATGTAAAGTGGAAATATATGTACACTAAACAAGCAAGCAAGCAAAGTGCTACTAATAGAAACAAGCAAGCATTGAAGGAAATTGAAAATAAGCAAGCACATACTATTGATACAAACCCTAATTAATAAGAAAGCAAGTAGCTTCTTCTCCATGTGCTACTGATACAAGCAAGTAGTGCTAATGGAAACCCTAATTAAGCATGTATGCTTGCAAGCAACATGTATGTTAGCAAGCAAGCAACATGAACTAGTGAATTAGTGTCATGTACACATGCTTAGACAGTCTGACAGCAAGCTAGACGAGTATATCATGAGGACCTTCAAAACAACTAGATGTTTCCACTAGTAAAGCATGAAACAACAGTACTTGCAGAAGTACAAAAGCAGATCATGGGCAGCCATAGAACGATATTACAACATCTTGGGCCAGCACAAGGCATCATTTTCGATGAAATCAAAGGGAAATAAACTACTGGTTTCATAGGGGTCAAGTAATTAAATCATACACAAGCAACATGAACCATGAACCAGAGGGAGGTCTTCCTCAAACCTCATCCACCTCCTCATCCATCCCCATCCCCTAAAATCATGCACTTCCTCTCCATCAACATGAACCCTAAACCATGAACCAGAGGGAGGTCTTCCTCAAACCCTAGATCGACATGAACAAGAACAAGAACAAGAACCGCCAGGAGCTCGTAGATCAACCGAATCCTAACCCTAGATTGACCGAATCCTAACCCTAGATCGACCAGGAGGGGGATCTACCGAACCCTAGGGGGAGAGGGGAGAGGAGAGGGGTACCTGTCGCCGTCGTCGATCGTTGATGATGTGGATGATGTAGCCACCGTCGTTGATGTAGAACCGTCGTCGAGTGGAGGGAGTGGATTCGTCGTCGAAGAGTGGATTCGTCGTTGAAGGGAGAGGAGAAGGGAGTGGATTCGTCGGCGGCGGCGCACCGCGGGGCGGCGTGGCGGGGCGGCTCGTGGCAGTGCGGTGCGGCGTGGCGGTGCGGCGTGGCGTGGTGGAGCAGGGGAGGGAGTGGTC
>LR738715.1:463920634-463945663 GCA_902687465.1 Secale cereale | reverse complement strand
AGGGGATCCCGCGTGTTAGTGGGAGAGGTAGGGGTGGGTCCCGCCTGGTAGTGGGAGAGGGAGTGGAGGGAGTGGAGGGAAATTTTGGGAGAGGGAAATTTTTGTGGAGGGAAAATTTTGGTGTGGGAGGAAAATTTGGGTTTGGGTGTAGCAAAAAAATAGGGTTTTTTTTGTAAACTTTGTAGAAATCATGGTTAAAATCATACCGAGTAGCTCAAGAAAACGCCGGTATTGCAAGTTTGGTATTTTTGCTAGTTGGTAGGCCACATTTGATGATGTGACGCGGAGGTCTCCCATTTTTTTTTGAATTTTTTTGAGTTTTTTACGGTGTTTTCAAAAACCGGCCGATTTCGTTGCGGCGGCCGTCCGTGGCTAGGGTTTGATTCATGTTTTTAAACAACAACAACAACAACAACAACAACAACAAATCCTTTAGTCCCAAACAAGTTGGGGTAGGCTAGAGGTGAAACCCATAAGATCTCGTGATCAACTCATGGCTCCGGCACATGGATAGCAAGCTTCCACGCACCCCTGCCCATAGCTAGTTCTTTGGTGATACTCCAATCCTTCAGGTCTCTCTTAACGGACTCCTCCCATGTCAAATTCGGCCTACCCCGACCTCTCTTGACATTCTCCGCACGCTTTAGCCGTCCGCTAAGCACTGGGGCTTCTGGAGGCCTGCGCTGAATATGCCCAAACCATCTCAGACGATGTTGGACAAGCTTCTCATCAATAGGTGCTACCCCAACTCTATCTCGTATATCATCATTCCGGACTCGATCCTTCCTCGTGTGGCCACACATCCATCTCAACATATGCATCTCCGCCACATCTAACTGTTGAACATGTCGCCTTTTAGTCGGCCAACACTCGGCGCCATACAGCATTGCGGGTCGAACCGCCGTCCTGTAGAACTTGCATTTTAGCTTTTGTGGCACTCTCTTGTCACAGAGAATGCCAGAAGCTTGGCGCCACTTCATCCATCCAGCTTTGATTCGATGGTTCACATCTTCATCAATACCCCCATCCTCCTGCAGCATTGACCCCAAATATCGAAAGGTGTTCTTCTGAGGCACCACATGTCCATCAAGGATAACCTCCTCCTCCTCACACCTAGTAGTACTGAAACCGCACATCATGTACTCAGTTTTAGTTCTACTAAGCTTAAACCCTTTCGATTCCAAGGTTTGTCTCCATAACTCGAACTTCCTATTTACCCCCGTCCGACTATCGTCAACTAGCACCACATCGTCCGCAAAGAGCATACACCATGGGATATCTCCTTGTATATCCCTTGTGACCTCATCCATCACCAAGGCAAAAAGATAAGGGCTCAAAGCTAACCCTTGATGCAGTTCTATCTTAATCGGGAGGTCATCAGTGTCGACATCACTTGTTCGAACACTTGTCACAACATTATCGTACATGTCCTTGATGAGGGTAATGTACTTTGCTGGGACTTTGTGTTTCTCCAAGGCCCACCACATGACATTCCGTGGTATCTTATCATAGGCCTTCTCCAAGTCAATGAACACCATATGCAAGTTCTTCTTTTGCTCCCTGTATCTCTCCATGAGTTGTCGGACCAAGAAAATGGCTTCCATCGTCGACCTCCTAGGCATGAAACCAAACTGATTTTTGGTCACGTTTGTCATTCTTCTTAAGCGGTGCTCAATGACTCTCTCCCATAGCTTCATTGTATGGCTCATCAGCTTAATTCCACGGTAATTAGTACAACTCTGAACGTCCCCCTTGTTCTTGAAGATTGGTACTAATATACTCCGTCTCCATTCCTCTGGCATCTTGTTTGCCCGGAAAATGAGGTTGAAAAGCTTGGTTAGCCATACTATCGCTATGTCCCCGAGGCCTTTCCACACCTCAATGGGGATACAATCAGGGCCCATTGCCTTGCCGCCTTTCATCATTTTCAAAGCCACCTTGACCTCGGACTCCTGGATTCGTCGCACAAAACGCATGCTGGTCTCATCAAAGGAGTCATCAAGTTCAACGGTAGAACTCTCATTCTCCCCATTGAACAGCTTGTCGAAGTACTCCCGCCACCTATGCTTAATCTCCTCATCCTTCACGAGGAATTGGTCTGCTCCGTCCTTCATGCATTTGACTTGGCCAATATCCCTCGCCTTCCTCTCTCGGATGTTGGCTATCTTATAGATGTCCCTTTCCCCTTCCTTCGTGCCTAACCGTTGGTAGAGGCCCTCATACGCCCTACCCCTTGCTTCAAGAGGGCACGCACGCCTATCTTCTCTTCAAGAGGGCACGCACGCCTATTGAGTCATGTTTTTAGCATTCAAAAAAAAAATGAAACTTATATTGTTTCATACAGGAGCATGCACAAAAACCCATAATTTTATCTATCATCCATGAACATGCATAAAAAATTCCAATTCCCATCAATTACCAAACTGAATATTCATTGTTAAAAACATGACTTGTTTAGATGACACTGTCATAGAGCATCCATGAGCATGCACAACATTAAACCTGACATACTTAACATTGACATGTTCATATTACACTAACAAGCTTCACTCCTCCTTCACTCCTTCTTCTCCTTCATCAACCTGATGCGCTGAGAGTGGCGAATCCCAACGCGGATGTACTCCTCTACTACAATTGGCATGGTCCTGTCGCCAAGCTGTGGGATTGCAGGCGCCGCCACCATCGCGAGGTCGTCGTCCGCCACCACCATCACGAGGTCGTCGTCCGCCACCACCATAGCAAGGTCGTCGTCCGCCACCACCATAGCAAGGCCGTCATCCGCCACCACCATAGCAGGGTCGTCCTCAGCCACCACCATAGCATGTTCGTCGTCAGCCAGAATAGGCTGCTCCTCGTCATCCCCGCTCTGCTCCTCGTCGTCATCCCCGCTCTGCTCCTCGTCATCACCGCTCTGCTCGTCATCCCCGCTCTGCTCCTCATCGTCATCCCCGCTCTGCTCCTCGTCATCCCCGCTCTGCTCCTCATCATCATCCCCGCTCTGCTCCTCGTCATCCCTGTTGCTGCTCCCATTGCCTGGCCAAATGCAACAAAGTGTGAACATGGTGTTGTCGTCGTGCAGGTAGAGGAAGCTAAAAGGACAGGAAGAAGAGAGGCAGAGAGCTTACTGGCATCGTCGTCGTGCTGGTAGTACATGCGGCACATGGTGTTGTCGAACATCTTCACGGTGAACATGGTGTCGCCGTCGTAGCGGAAGACAAGGAAGTACCCGAGCTGTAGCTCATGGGCGCGGGCGAAATGCTCCCAGCCGGGCCCTAGGTACATGTGGCCTTCACCATCGAACACCACCAACACTTCCCACAGCCCGTGAAGCCCGCTGTCGGCCTCCCGCAGCTTCACTTTGTGGGGCTCACGGCCGGCGAGCATCTTCGCAAACTTGTCAGGCAGCCTCTGCAGCGAGGGTCAAGCAGTGGTTAATTGTGGCAATGAAGCACTAGACAATAGAGTGATGATAAATAAATGAGTGATGATAAATATACCTACCTACTGCAAGATTTCTCAATTATGATCTCGAAGAACTCGAAACCTTCCAAGCCAGCCATCTCACTTATCTGAAAAGCAGCATTGTAAATTAAACAACAGGACTGGACAGAAATAGGAAACAAGCACTTCAAAATAGTAGAATAATTCCTACATGTGTTTGCCAGGGCCTCAATTTGGAATACTACTATAAATGACACACAGACTTGAGCATGTGCACTCATAAATGTAATGTTTCTTGGCCACAGGACTGGAGAAGAATGTAATGTTTCCATACTTGAGCATGTTCAGTTTAAAAGAATATAAACTAGCAAGAATGCATGCATACATATCAAAAGTTGGCATATGGCAGTAGGGTTACTTGAGCATGTTCAGTTTACAACTAGTAACAAAAGAAACACTCCTCATCAGTTACATTCAGTTAATTACACAGCAACAACAACAGGATTGCTGTATGCATGCCATGTTAATTGTTGTCAGCAGTCTGGCAACAGTAACAGCATGTTCACCATAGAATTCAACAGCAACAAAATTCAGTTAATTCAGTTAATTAACCACAGAATGCCTAAATCCACCAACAGAGCATACTAAATCCACACTAGATCCACAACATGCCAGGTGAGTACCACAACATGCCAGGTGAGTACCAACAGCAACATCATAGTGGTCAAATAGCAATTCAACCACACTAGATCCACCAACAGAGCATACTAAATCCACCAAGAACAATATGCCTAAATCCACCAATACATGCCTAGTATGCATAACAAATCCTAGATTCTCAAACCCTAGAGCAGAAGAGAAAGGAGAGAGGATATGAAGCGGATGGCTTACGTACGCCGGAGTCCGAGAAGAAGTGGTCGCCGGCGGCGTTGGGCAAGCCGCGCGGGAGGCGTCGGACCAGCAGAGGCGCCGGGGAGGAGAAGGGGAGGCGTCGCCGTCACCCTAAACAAAAAATGTATTAAAAACATCCTAATCAAACCCTAATCCGGCGGCAAGAACCCTAATAAAATCACCACATTAGATAACAGTAGATAGGTAGAGGAAGGGGAAGCGAATTCATACCCACGGCGACGGAGAGTCGGCGACGGAGAGAGAGGAAGGAGACGGCAGTGGTGGGAGAGGAAGGAGCCGGCGGTGGTGGGAGAGGAAGGAGCCGGCGGCTGTCGAGTGGAGAGGGGCAGAGGGTCTAGTGGAGAGGATGAGTGGAGAGGATGAGTGGATAGGAAAAGGAGTGGCCCCAGTTGTCACCGAGTTGTTTGATATATTGAAAAGGGTGGGCATAGAGTACAAAACCAACAACCTCTTCCTAGCCCAGTGGTCGAAACACATTGAAATAAACGCACGGTCGTGGGTTCGAGCCCCCGCACGCGCATATTTTTTGGCCACGCGCATATTTTTGGTAGCTTGGGTACAATAGCAAAATGGCCCCTTGTCAGCGAGTGGGTCGAGTGGCCCACTTGTCAGTGAGGTGTGTGCTTCATACTTGACTAGTTTGATATATTCAAAAAGGTTGGCATAGAGTGTAAGACTAATAGCCTCGTCCTAGCCCAGTGGTAGAAACAGAGTGAAACAAGCGCACGGTCGTGGGTTCGAGGCCCCGCTGGCGCATATTTTTTTTCTCACCTTCAGTTCTGACCAAAATTCAGTTAAAATAGCATCTTCAGTTCTGACCAAAATTCAGTTAAAATAGCATCTTCAGTTCTGACGAAAATTCAGTTAAAATAGCATCTACAAGACAACATTCTGACCAAAACAACTACAAGATGATCACAACAACTACAAGACAACATTCTGACCAAAACTTGAACTAAAGATGTTCAAAAAATCTTATGTATCATCATTTTGCAATCTTTTGCATTACAAGACAACATTTTGACAGCAAGCATAACAGCTACAATAACATCTCAATTCAGGTCAAAACAGCAAGCATAACATCTCAATTTTGCTGCTGGATTCTTATAGCATTGTGAATCAGGATAACTACATCACTATTGCTACAACCATCAGGATCATCATCTTGCTACAACCATCAGGATCATGATTTTTCTCCTAGAATCTTCAAGGATTTTTCTACCTGGAGAGAAGATTGATCACATCAGGTCACCAATCCCATAGATACCAAAACAAAGAACATTAAGTAATAGTATTTACCTTTGCCAGTCCATTCGCTACTCATCGTCGTCGATACGAAAACAAGGAACTCTATGCCCACTCCTGTTTTCCTCATCATCACTACAATATTGCAGCATAGTATGATCAGTCCGGTTTTCCTCATCCTCGCTTTCATGTCCATCCTCTACCACCTTTCTTCTTTTCTTGATGCCTTCAACTGTTGCATCACCAACGATCACACGTTCCCGGTCCCTTCGCACTCTGCTTTGCACCAGAACTTCCATAGGGTCATCATCAGCTTGCAACGGAACTTCCGTAGAGTCATCATCTTGGTATGTTAGTCCACCATCACCGGGGCCCTTTTCCACTTCAGTTTCAGTCACACTCCACAAGTGTCTGTGCTGAAAGTTTTGCACAACTCACCATTTTCCGTGCAAAAGAGTGTCTGGCAGATAAAACACCATTGTTGCTTGTGTTGTTAGAATAAAGGGATCACTCTTATACCAGAACCTTGCAGTGTTGTGCTTTTGAAGTGGCCATCATATTTGACAAAAGAGTCTCTCCTCTTCTTGCTACAAAGCTCAAACCAGTCACAGCGAAATAAGACAACCGAGCGATGGATGCCTCCACTAGAGTTGTACTGCAACTCTACGATGCTTCTCAACTAACCATAGAAGTCAATGATCTCACCATCATGTCACCCCTCAGTGACGATTCCACTATTATGTGTCTTCCTTTTTTTCCTCGCGGTCAACGGTGTGGTACCAGACACCGTCAGCAATGCATGCTGAATACACTCTCACTCGCTTATCCGGTAAGCATGCCAAAGCAAATAAATCATCACTGACCTTCTTCTCCTCATGCAACTTTCCAATCTGCACAAATAAACCATTTAGCAAACAATGGTATTTAACAATGGGTAAATAACACAGAAAACATAAAACATGTGGCTAAAGATCTCACATGATTCTTAAACCACTTAGCAAACACCTTGGCAACCCTTTTATCAACATTGATATTGCTTTCTTCCTGGTTTAACTCTTCCTTGCATTTCCTGCAATGCCAACAAAACATGTGAATTAAAACATTAGGCTGGTGCCAACCCAAGCAAAAAAAAATTATTTAATGAGTGCACAAGATATAACGTACTCGATATATGGTAGAACCTCGGCGCAATTGCTGAGCACAAACAAAACCATCTTGTCATACTCATCACCAGCCTCCAAGTATTGTGAGGCTCCAAGAAAGTTCACACCATGGTTGAAAACAGAGACATCACCACTTTGCGAATCAGACCGCTCTCTATTTCTGCCCGGCCGGTTCCATCTTGTTTCCACATCACCAAAGTATCTAGAGCAAAAATTCAAGCACTCGTCAACGACATATGCTTCAGCAATAGAACCTTCAGGTCTTGCCGTGTTTCGCACATAACGCTTACAAGTAAGCAGCCTTCGTTCGATTGGGTACATCCAACCGTATTGCACAGGGCCTCTAAGCATTGCCTCTTTGGGTAAGTGCACCGCCAAATGGACCATCACGGTGAAGAAAGCTGGAGGGAAAATCTTCTCGAGCTTGCAAAGAATAATTGGGATTTCTTTTTCAAGTCTTTCGAGGACAGTTAACTTCAGGGTTTTGCAGCACAGTTCTCTAAAGAAATTTCCTAGCTCAGCAACCGCTTCATATATATCCTTGTCCATGATTCCTCGGAGGCCCGCCGGTAAAATCCTTTGGAGGAGGATGTGACAATCATGGGTTTTCAGTACTGAAAGCTTGAATCCATCAGAAGTAACACACTTTGCTAGGTTAGCAGCATAACCATCTGGAAATTTCACCGCTCTTAGGAATTCACAGAATGCAAGCTTTTGTTCTTTATTCATTGTATACCATGCTCGTGGAATTTCAAATGAATCTTCATCTTCATTGTGCTGTAGATGCAAATCTTCTCTTATGCCCATGTCCTCCAAATCAAGCCTAGAACTAACCGTGTCCTTTGTCTTCCCTTCAATGTTCAGAAACGTCCCTAGCAGATTCTCGCATATGTTTTTCTCAATGTGCATTACATCGAGATTATGCCTTAATTTCATATCAGCCCAGTATGGCAGGTCCCACAAACAAGACCTCCGGTCCCAACATTGACCTTTCTCACGCTTTCTTTTCTTCGCCAGCTTTCCTGGTCTCACATCTTTCACCTTTTCAAGTTGCTGCTCCAGCTCTTCTTTAGTGAATTCAGCTGGCTTGTCACGGGTTTCATTCTCACCATTAAAATCTTTGCTTCTTCGCCAGCGATGGTTTCGGGGAAGAAAGCGGCGGTGCCCAATATAGCAGATCTTGTTCCTTATTCTCTTTGAGCAAGGGTCTTTGTCACAATGGACACAAGCCTGATAACCCGCTGTGATCCTCCCAGACAGAGTGTGCAGAGCTGGGAAATCATGGATGGACCATATGATCGCAGCACGTAGATTGAACTTTTCTTCCGGACTCAAGGCATCGTATGTAGGTACACCAGTCCAGAGCTGGAGCAGTTCTTCTACGAGGGGCTCCATAAAGACATCAAAATCCTTTCCTGGAGAATCTGGACCCGGGATAAGCAATGACATCATGAAGTTGGATTGATCCATGCATGCCCATGGTGGCAGGTTGTACGGCACCACAAAAACTGGCCACATGCTATAAGACGTGCTCATGTTCCCAAACGGATTAAACCCATCTGTGGCAATGCCAAGTTTTATGTTCCTTGGATCTGCAGCAAAATCTAAACGTATACTGTAAAACTCTTTCCATGCCTCTCCATCCGCTGGATGGCTCAGCTCATTGTCCACAGGTTGTCGCTTCAGCTTGTGCCACTGTACTTCACGCGATGATTTCTTCGAGATGAACATCCGCTGCAGCCTTGGTATCAAGGGAAAGTGCCTCAGTACCTTCTCCGGTATTGACTTCTTCCCATCAGCATCTTTCCACCTAGATGCATTGCATTTTGGACAATTGTCATGCTTTGCTAAATCCTTCCGAAACAAGACACAGTTATTTGGGCACACATGTATTGACACATAACCTAACCCCAGCATGCGGATTATGCTCAATGCTTCATCATAAGATCTGGGAACACAACTATCAGGGAATTGCAAGCTCAAAAGACGGAGTATTGCGTTGAATCCGGCATTGCTAATCCGGTAGAAAGACTTGATGTGGAGTAACTTCACGGTGAAGGTAAATCTTGAAAATTTACCCCCTTCATGAGCTGCGCGCTTCGCCTCCTCTAACACCTCAGCAAACAACGATTTCTGTCCATCAGCACGATCTTCAGCATCGTACAAATCCTTCAATAGGTCAGGAATCCTATCATCTTCATGCCCATCCTCTTCCTCCAAAACAGCATTATCTCGCAAAACCTTTTCCATGAAATCAATGCCAGCATCACCACCACCCATCATATGAGGGGCCTCTATATCAGCTTCAAAATGTTGAGGTTGTCTGTCTAAAGGTTCTCCATGATATATCCATCTATCATATGTGTTGGACATCCCATTAAGAAGCAGATGATCTTCCACTCTTCCTTGAGCCATTCTTGGACGGTTGAGGCATTCACAACATGGGCAAAGAATGTGAGCATCGTTGGCAAAATTTGCCCGAACAAATGCCATGAAATCATCAACTCCTTTCATATGTTCTTTCGAAAACTTTCTAACTGCTTGTCTAATCCAGCATCTATCCATCTGCCAAAGACAACAAATTGTTGCAACTTAGCAAATCAATCTAAGTGCATCAACATTAATTAATGAAAATGGATGGAAGTAATGGAAGCTAAAATTCCAGAAAATTTTATATGCTAATTGCCTAACCACAAGGCCTGAAGAATTCTTAACAAACAAGCCGAACAATTCCTAACAGTACATCAAGAAAATTCATCTATGCAATATCTACCAAACAAGCAAGCCATCTCCTAACTACTAACAATGCATCAACAAAATTCATCTATACTGAAGAACATCTGACTGAAATCCATCTCCCACTGCTCGGGTGAAGAGAGAGGACAGGGGGGAAGAGGTGAGGGGTGCATACCGGGAGGTGTGCTTGCGGCGGCGGCGAGTCCCTCATGCTCGGCGAGCCCCCACCACTGTCGGTCGCCTACGCCCCTGCTGCCCCCGCCTCCACGCCCTGCCTCGCCTCCGCCCCCTGCCAGCCCCGCCCCCGCTTCCGCTGCCAGCCCCGCCCCCGCCTCCGCTACCTGCTGGTTGCTTCTGCGGCGAGGCCGTGGGCGAGGTCACCTGCGGCGAGGCCGTGGGCGAGGTCACCTGGTTGCTTCCGCCGCCGCCCGCCGCCACCTGGTCGGAAGACCTAGAAAAATGGTAAGTGTTGCTCTGTTCGATGCCACCCGCCGCCACCTGGTCGGAAGGTCCCACTTGTCACTGATACGTGAGAGCCGTGGTTTTATATACTATATGGAAAACTACCCACACATTAGCAACAATCTCTCTCTATCCCAGCGGTAACGAACGAGTGAACCCAGCGCGAGGTCGTGGGTTCGAGTCCCCGCTAGCGCATATTTTTTAGGGAATTAAACGCTCACTCACCCATCTGTCAAATGGGTCCCGCCTATCAGTGTTGCAAATCGTTGCTCTGTTCGATGCCACCTGGTCGGAAGGTCCCACTTGTCAAGGATACGAGAGAGCCGTAGTTCTATATAATGTATAGATAAACTCCCAGATGTGAGCAACTGTCCCTCTCTAGCCAAGTGGTAGCATGCGAGCAAACCAAGCACGAGGTCGTGGGTTCGAGTCCCGCCTCGTGCATCTTTTTTGGGCGAATTAGGCGCTCGGCCCCACCTGTCAAATGGGTCCCGCCTGTCAGTGTGTGCCCCGTCTGTCTGTTGAATAATAAAACTCAAGCAAAAATGGCACCTAGACAGTGACACATAAGCGAGGTTGCTGAGGTGGCTGCCTAATCATCCTAATTCAATCAAACTCAAGTGTAGTGACCATTTTATATTGGTCGTTATCAGGTAGGCATGAGGCAGTGGACAATGCTACTAGCTTTACGACCATTTCCTCTAATGAAATTATGACCTTTCTGACCAAAATGGTCGTTATGGTTTAGGGTTTAGAGCCCCCAGGCAGCTTTTGACCAATTGGTCTAAAATGGTCATAAATTTATGACCAATTCTTCCAGGGTGACTAACAAAGGTCATAAGTTGACATATTTCTTGTAGTGTGCCTCAAGAGCAGAATAGAAAATAAGAGGGAGCGTACCAATGACCGATTTATATCAAAATAAAGAATCAAGTATAATGAGAGAGTACGAAAATTATTGCGGTCGTGGGTGGTGGACTTTACGAACCTATAGTGAAACAAAAAAGGTCCCACACCCACATATAAAGTGATGGAAAGGAAAAAATGACCACAACCGAATAATTCAACGCGAAGTAATTAAAAAAAATATGTAGAATTTGTAATTTAACTATGAATACATGTTATGCTAATATGAATACACAAAGTCAAATCATGGTGCATTCTGGCAACAAGGCAAACATCCCTATATCTCAATCTATATATGAGTTTATTCTTCACTAATGGGTAAACTTTGTCTTTATAAGACCTCAATGGTTCATCATGTAGTTATTTGAACAAAATCTAATACATCTTATGAGTTCACTATTTTTTAACCAATATTTTATGATATAATATGTTGGTTTCAGCATGCCTGAATGGCAAATCATATTGTCAAAGAGTACAAGTAATAAAACTCTTGCTCCAAAAGTACATGAGATGCCCGGTAACAATTTGGTTCTCGAATGAAGTCCAAAAAACCTAATTTATTGAGTCAAATATATGACAATATATTCCATATCTAAATAGCAACCCCTCACTAACGTATTTATCTCAACATGACAACATGCCTTCAACATGAAACATGCATGAGAAACTGACACCTCAACATGCAACCATGCATAAAAAAATCTCACCTCATCATTAAAATATGCATGGGAATTTTCAATCGATTATGCCATTTATGTTTAACAAATATTGTAGAGCTATAAATAATCAAACACAATAAATCAAATGTACTTTTAGTTTTAGTTATCATATTATCATCCAAATATTCATGTTTCATACAACCAAATCTCACTGGGTTTATTGCAATATTCGGCAACAACGTGTGTGGTATCATCTATTTTAGAATAATGATATGAAAAAATAGAATTTTAAATTATGTAAGTTATGTACTAACATATTAGTGTATCAAGTATAATTTATTATACATGAAGATATAAACAGAAGTAAACATAAAATAACCTAGCTGCGCAAATGCGCGGGTCACACAACTAGTTATAATTAATGATAGAAAACTATATGTCGCTAGGCAATGAACTTAAGTGAAGCTATTCGAATGCGAATATTTTCTTGAATGAGATTGCGGGATAAGAAAGGATGGATATGTCATATTTCCTTGAAATGGAAAAACTTCTTTCTACTCATATCAAGCTCCATTTCATTCTCTTGATTTCTCGTTTGCTCGAGGGCAAGAAATTTTTAAGCTTGGGGGAGTTGATGGCTCGAGAATTTGTGATATTTTTCTAGTGATTCTTATTTGGTGTTCCCAGGATATTTGCCACTTCTCGGCTATTTCTAATGCTAATCCTTCAAAAGAGAATGAAATTCATTTTTTCATTGTTTCACAGGAAATCAGAATTATGGAAGGAAGCCAAACTGGATTACTACAAATCTAGTCAAATGGAGCAACTTCCATGTGGACAGCCAAGCCACCCGGCGCTAGAGCAAAAGACAGCCTTCCATAAGATCACTTGCGCTCACATGAGCGGTCGTATGAGGTGCCAGCAGCTCCACCATGTCCATACAAGGAACTTTCGTGAAGGAACCCAGAGGAGAAGAGAACCCTAGCCGCCACCACGTCCAGAATAGAAGAACTAGGAGATCTTCTTAGTTTTGGTCCTTTCATCTCCATCATCATCTCACCCTTCATTATTGTAACAAGAATTCCAAGTTGTGAGAACAAGTTGTAACTCTATTCGTTCTCATCTGGAGATCAGGACTATTTGAATTATCCATTTCATCTTATTGTGGGTCTTCACGGTATTAATGATATGGTTTTCATGGGTTTAATCTATGGTGTGATTGGTTTCTCTCTTATGATACGTGATTAATCCCCCATAGGCGTGGGAGCTATAGGTGAGGGTAAGATTCATTTGTGCCTGATCTATATGTCATCATTTGTATTGGTAGTCTTATGATCTGTCTAGTAAGTTCATGTACTGTGGTGAACTCTATGTGAGTTGTTCAGTTTAAGGGCCCGGGCAACACGATCTCAAGACCTACACAAGTAACACATATTGTTTAGGGAATCCGTAACCACTACTGGGAAAGGGATTACAGGTGAATTCGAGTGGCGGGCAAGATGGGGCACCCGCCATAGCTATTCTTGAAAACTAGCAGTGGAGGGTAACAAAACTTGCCCGCCACAATAAACTGACTAACTATGGCAGGCTCGGAGGACCACCCGCCAAACGTATGTTCACCGGGGCGGGAGTCGTTTGCGTAACTCGGCTATGACGAGCAATACCTAGCACCCGCCATAGGTAGATGCCCTAGCAGTGGCTGGCAACTCCTAGCAACCACCACTAGTTATCCTTGACAGCCATCCCGTTTTGTCAGAACATAGTTGTGGCGTTCACTAGTTGCCGCCCGTTGCAGGACGAACACGATTTATCCCCATGCGCACCCCGTCATCCCTCTCACTTCACTCGCCCTAACTTTCCCATGGATCTCGCTCTGGGCACCGTCGTCACCTCTGCCTCGCCATCCTCTTCACCGGCCCCGTCAGACCCACCATCCTCTTAGGCACCGCCGTTGGCGCCGCCATCCTGTTCCCCGCCCCCGTCAGCCCCGCCATCGTGTTCGCCGCCCCCGTTGGCCCAGATGGCTCCGCCGCTATGGGATCCGGTACGATCTCATCTCCCCCACCATCGCCGTTACCCACACCAACGGTCGGGGTCATGGCTGCCACCCACATTGGTAGGGGAGCTAGGGTTAGAGTTAGAGTACGTGGGTTCGGGGTCGGGTTACAGCAAGGGCTTGTAGATCGTAGATTGTAGTTACATTCTTTGTTTGTGGATTGTAGGAATTTTCTTATTCATATTCATAGATCATACACCATAGATTATATGAACTTTAAAGCATAGTTCATGCCCAAATTTCTATGTAGTGATGTTGATATTGTTAGTTACACTCTTTGTTTGTAGAGTATAGGAACTTTCTTATTCTTATTTGTAGACCCTAGACCGTAGATTATAGGAACTTTCTTCACATGGATTCATAATAAGAGCTAATGTTTTAGCGAAACATTGATTTATTTCCGTTTTGCCAAATTTCTTAGCACTTAATATGTCCATTTTAAAAGCACAGTTCATGCCCAAATTTCTATATAGTGATGTTGATATTGTTAGTTACACTCTTTGTTAGTAGAGTATAGGAACTTTCTTATTCATATTCGTAGACCGTAGACCATAGATTATAGGAACTTTCTCTACATGGATTCATAATAAGTGTTAATGTTTTGGCAAAACATTGATTTATTTCCGTTTCGGAAAATTTCTAGCACTTAATATGTCCATTTTAAAGCATAGTTCTTGCCCATATTTTAATGTAGTGATGTTGATATTGTCATGTAGCCATTGAATGTTTTTTACAGGTTATACTTAATTAGTATGTTGATATTGTTAGCTGCACTCTTTGTTTAGTAGAGCAATTCTCACTCATTATCCACATACTGAGTTGAGAGTTGTTTTGAGAGGAGGACACCGATTGTTGTCATAGGGACCATCAATCCTCTTCTCCTCCTCTGAGAACTTGGTAAAGCAGGAGGAGAAGGTGAAGGACGACCTTCACCATCAGTCGAAATAACATTGAGTGTACATCATATATACAACCACCTGGGAGATGAACCGTTTGTTGGAATAGAGGGTCATTATGGCCTCCTCCTCTTCCTATGACACATTGATATAGGAGGAGGAGAAGATGAAGAACGACCATCACGGACAATCGAAGTATCAACCAAAGAAATACGTTGAGGGTATCCATACAAATTGCTTTCGTATAAATGTGGTTATCTAACTATCAACTTTTGTGATTTAGACGAAGGAGCTGACAGGCTTCATTGCGACTCCCACATCCATGGATGCCATCTCGAGGCTGGTTGGATACTCGGTGTTTGCACTCAGCTATGCGGAGAGGACCCTAGTAGACACACAGAAGGCTCTACAATACACCAAGAGCATTAAAGGATCTCCTGATCTTGTGAGGGCAACCAGAAGTCGAAAGTTGTTGCACAGACTGCGCAAGGAGCCGTCGAGACCACCGAGACAGTTTTTGAAACTGCCAAATCCACCCTAGCCGAGGTGAAGAAGATAATTGGAGACGAGGACAATTCTTCACAGAGTTGAGCTTAATTGCAAGTTGCTATGATGGAGCTGAGCTTTTTTTATCAACTATTTCTACAGCGCCATAATGTGGTCTCTATGATCGATACTCTCATATTAGTTTCTATGAACATTTCTATAGACTTTGCTATATGTAGTTGGGCAACTTGCTGTTAGATTTCTATTTAACTATGATAAAATGTGGTACTAAACAGTGATAAATTGTAATACATATGATCGAATATGTAAATTCTTGCTGGTTATATGGTCCCAACTCCAGCATCCATCTGTGGCGGTGAGGGAATGTGGATCGCCAAAACTATAGCATCTAGTTGTGGTGAGCGGGAGGATATGCCCGCCATAGGAGGTGCTATATCAGTGGCAGTCGGGTGCCCACCACTGATGGTTTACTAGCAGTGGCGGGAGGTCGGTGGCGGGTGCCCTTGGGTCTTTGCCCGCCAATAATGGCATTTTTGCGCCCGCCACTTCTAGGCATTCCTATAGTAGGGAACCTCTGACATGACAGGTGGAGATATCTATGAGAATCGAAGACAATATGAGATAACGGTGATCTATGCAACCTAATACTTGGTTCTGGTCCAAGGACCTTAATTGTGGAGAAGACCACTTTGTGGAAATGATGAAGCAGGACCATCGAATGAAATTTAATCCGGCGAGGAGGAGTTTCATAACCTTAGGGTGATATGCCTACATAACACGCATATCAAATATTATGAGTATTATACAAGTTAACTGGTATTACCATCGCACAAGCACAGTTCATATATTTATATACTTACCATGAGCTGAACTCTCTCCGCGCCCAATCTCTTCATTGCAGGAATCACATATCTACATTTTTGTTTATTTATGTTATTTACTTTTAAGAGTTTTTACTGCCTTCACTTTTAAGCTAATTATCTTTGTCACTCTGGTTTATTCATCCACTAGGACAGTAACAATATTTGTAGAAGCACAATCAGTTACTTCACACAAGAGTTGTGACACCTTCTGTGTGACAGAAGCGACCACATAAATAGTCTCCTTTGCTCTACGTTGGGAAGATAAATAATTGGGATATTTACACGAAAGTGCTAGATAACCTTGTTTTGATTTGCATGCACCAAATGGGGGTGGTGTTAATGTCAAATTGTTCCTAATTATCTGAAACACCATAGGAAACGGAAACCGCAACTCAAAATATCAAAGAAAATTGGGTTAAAATGGATTGGTAGTGGAAGATGGGGTGGTTAATGGTGAAAATGGGGTTTTGTAGAAGGGTAATGGTGGTGGGAGGTTGGTGGGAATGGAGGCAGGACTTGTGGTGGCCACATTAGGTTTTTTTTGAATTTGTAGTTTCGTCAATCAAAGTCAGATGATCCAGGTGGGGTTCTGGATCATCCGGGGCACGTCTGGATTGTCCAGGTAGATCCATGGGGCGAGTTGGGGCTCAGGATGAACATGAAAATGGTGGGGAAAAATTGGGGGAGATTTGGGGGGATTTCGTGGTGGGAAGGTGGAGGAAGGTTAGATCAGCTTGCCAAACAACAAATTTGTGGATCAAAAACAATAAAATCCCACAAGAACCAACAAATTGCAAAAAAAAAACGGTGGGTCTGGTTTCGTTGGAGATTTTTGAATTGGGACAACAAGCAATAAAATAGGCTAGAAAAGGGGGGTGGCTCCAAGATGTCAATCAACCTATGTTCTGAGCCAAGAAGATGTGGGGTGAAACACTATTGGGGATATCGCTTATCGGGAACTTATAGGTCAACCCATGATAAGGGGTAAATCGGCCTGTTTATCGGCATATTGGCCGATTTATCGCCATATCGGTTGATTTATCCGCCAATTTATCTTATCAGTCAGACACCGGTAAGCGATAAATCGGCCGATTTATCGGCATATCGGAAGATATCTTGAAAAGTGGGGTGAAACCCTAGTGACGGTGTCCTGGATTAGGGGGTGCTAACCTAGTCGGCCCATCCTCCTCGGATTGGGCCGGTGGGCCCTCCTTCGTCCTCATGGAACACTCCGGAGGTTGTATGCAGGTCGCGTGATCAAGACTACATCCACCAAAGACTTGTTGTATACTCCAAGATTACTCCTTCTGCCTTGTGCCTAGATGACGACCTTGTAACCCTAGATACCCTACCTGGCGTGTATATAAGCCGTAGGGTTTAGCCTATAGAGGGGACATCAACGCAATAATATTCACCTAGCCCTAGAGTTAGACACATCTTACGATCTCGAGGTAGATCAACTATGTACTTGATACATCTCCATTAATATAAACTAGAGCAGGACGTAGGGTTTTACCTCCATCAAGAGGGCCCAAACCTGGGTAAAACATGGTCTCCCTCATCTCTCTTACCATCGATATGTGATCCACAGCTTGGGCCGCCTATCACGAGGTCTGCAGGTTTTCACGCCGATATTGGAGCTTTCATTGAGAGGCCCGCTGTGAGGTCAACAGAAGAATTGATGGGGTCACTGATCAACGGTGGCAAACTTCTAGGGCTGGTCACCATGCCCGAAACTCTCGCCATGGAACCACCTTCATACTAGGCTAAGGTAAACCCTGAACCATCTCTGGTTCCTACGGGGAATCCATCAAAGATGAAGGACTGAGGTACTTTTTGGAAAGTGACTCAGACAGCGACCCACTAGAGGCAATCAAGGAGGGTGATCCTCAAATCAGTCCGGCCGGTCCGACAATCGCATAATTGACGAGGGATGGAGATAATGGGGTTTCCAACCCACGATCTCTAAAGATCGAAACCCATCCACTCGTCTCGCATTTAGAGTATCGCCCTAATAATTCAGGCCCACCCGACGTCTGGGATCTAGCCTACGTATAACAACTCCCCGACGAATTGATCATACAATTCTGGGCTAGCTTCTTGTCTATAAAAACAAGATATCATATTACCTAGAGTCTGGCATAATTATAGCCTTCCAGCATAGATTCGAGTATCAAAGTGTCTCGAACACCCTTGCTCGCCGTTGTGTTCAAACACAACCGGAGTAATCTGATCTAGTGTCCCAATTCCGTACCATTGAAGATGCCTAGCTGGCCGGAGAAAACACATATTTGATCTGTGAAGATTATCCGAAGCATAATATGTGATACGTCCAAAACGTATCTACAATTTCCGCTTGCTCCAAGCCTCTTTTGGGTGATATTGCTATGATATTTATACACTTCCATACACTTTTGATCATATTTGGACTAACCTATTAACTTAGTGCACCCCAGTGCCAGTTTCTGTTTTCGGCTGTTTTTGTATTTCAGGTTTTCACGTTACGAGAACTGCCAGGAAAAATCCAGAAATATTATATAAAAAATCAGCGTTCCAGAAACTACCGTCCGCCCGAAGGACAGCCGGGGGGGCCACCAGGGCTCCAGGCGCCCTGGCGGCGCCCCCCCCCCCCCTGGGCCGCGCCGGGGGGGGCGCCTGGGCCCCCCGAGGCTCCTCCGATGCCCCCCTTTGGCATATATTTAAAGCGTCTCCTAAAACCCTTGAGGGAGGAACTCTTTTCGCGATCCCATCTTTGTTCCGTCGCCGCCGCCGCTTCCAAGATCGGGAGCACCAGGAGAACTCTTCCCGGCACCCTGCCGGACGGGAGGATCACCACCGGGAGCCTCTCTACCACCATGGACGCCTCCCGGATGAGTTGTGAGTAGTCTCCCTTGGACCATGAGTCCATGACCAGTAGCTATGTGATGTTCTCCTCCCGTTCTTGTGCTTCACTAATTAGTCCTCGTGAGCTGCCCTACATGATCGAGGCACATATGTAATCCTTCTGCTGTTGCTATGATGAGTTTGCTGGGATCCGATGGATTATGAGATTATGTTCAGATTGTGCTTGAGTAATATATTTGATCTACCTCTTTTATATTTATGTTCGTAAGTAATTCTTGCATGTTCTCCGTTGTTATTTATTGCTTTGGCCAAGTAATAGGTAGTGACTCCAAGAGGGAACGTTATGCTTGATTGTGGGTTCATGCCCCTCGATGACTAGTTTGAGTGACAGAAACATGAGTCTAGGGGATGTGCTGTTGCCACAAGGGGGAAAACAACGATGCTTGTGCCCGCGGGTGCAAGGATTGTTTACTTTACGCAAAGTTCTTTTAATGCAGTTGTATGTTGCATTGAGTTTACACTATGGGTGGGACTCGCAACTTAATACCAGCGAGATGTTCTGGATAGATATCTCAAGGTGGATGATTAGTAGTAGATATTGATGGATTTCGGTCTACTTACTTTGGCGTACCGCCCATGCTTTGAACCTCAACCTTTCTTGCAATGTAGTCAGCATTGGTTTGCGCACATGGTCCTGTCAATTGGCCAGCTGTAATTCGTTTACCTCACATAGTTGTTTTATCGTCTTTTGGGAGAAAGACATCACTAGTGAACATCATGAGACTCCGGTCCATATTACCATCATTGATCACATCCGCTATTTACTTTTCGCTATTATTTACTATTGCAATTATATATATCACTACTATCACTTGTGTTTAATCCTTTGTGAACTACAAGGCCGGAGGGATTGACAACCTCTCTGTACTCATTGGGAGCAAAGTTATTTGTATCTGTGTGCAGGTCCACGTTGATTGCTAATATCTGGCGTCGTAGCAGTTGACACCTTCTTGTTGAACCTAGGAGTCTCTGGGGATTCGATCCTTGGTATCTTTGCCAAGGGAAAAACTTCCGCAACACTACATCTCACACCTTCCACTTGGGGTAACCAACGAGGGGCGAGAAGCCTAGCAAGAGTTTTTCTGGCGCCGTTGCTGGGGACTCCACTCTTCAAGATAGGGGAGTTGCACGCTATCTTTTACCTTTGCTTTTAGTCTTGTTAGTTTACCTTTCAGTTTTTGCTTTAGTACCTTTTTATCGAAAATCACAAAAATAGTTATCTTGCTTGCTTGCTACTATGGGTTCCACCGAGAACACCAAGTTGTGTGACTTCACTAGTCACAACAACGATGACTTTATCAGCACACCTATCACTACACCTGCCACTTCAGCACCTTCATATGAAATTAAACCTGCTTTACTGAATCTAGTTATGAAAGATCAATTCTCCGGTGCTGGAGATGCTGCTACTTTACACTTGAACAACTTTGTTGAACTTTGTGATATGCAAAAGTACCAAGAAATAGATGGTAATATTGTTAAGCTTAAGCTTTTTCCTTTCTCCTTGAGAGGAGGAGCTAAAATTTGGTTTCAGTCTTTGCCTAGAAATAGCATAGATTCATGGAACAAGTGCAAAGATGTTTTTATTGGAAAATACTATCCACCTGCTAAAATTATCCAACTAAGAAGTAACATAATGAATTTTAAACAATTGGATAATGAACACGTTGCCCAAGCTTGGGAACGTATGAAATCTCTTATCAAGAACTGCCCTACTCACGGTTTGACTACTTGGATGGTTATCCAAACTTTTTATGCAGGCTTGAACTTTACCTCACGGAACTTGTTAGATTCGGCCGCGGGAGGAACTTTTATGTCAACTACACTTGGTGCTGCCACAAAACTTCTCAATGAGATGATGACCAATTATTCCCAATGGCACACCGAACGCGCTCCAACAGGTAGGAAGGTGAACTCTGTCGAGGAGATTTCCTCCCTTAATGAAAAAGTTGACTTGATCATGTCTCTACTTTCGAAGCAATCCTCGTGATGTTCCTTTAAATTCTTTGATTGCTCAAGAACAAGTAGATGTGAACTTTATCTCTAGAAACAATTTTAACAACAATGCTTATAGGAGTAATTTTGGTAGCAATCCTAGACCGTTCCCCTGGGAACAACAATGCTTATCTTAGCACCAAGAACTCCAATACTGAACTAGAGATTATGCTTAAAGATTTCATCACTACCCAAAAAGCCTTTAATAAGAGTGTAGAAGAAAAACTACATAAACTAGATGATCTCTCTTTGAAGGTAGACCATTTAGCCAATGAGATAGAATTGCTTAAAATTAAAACTTCTCCTCTTGAGGAGAGGAAGGTCACTCCTATTAATGCTACTCAAGTGCAAATTAATGAGAATATTAGGATGATGGCTAAACTTAAAAAAGATGGGCTAGAGAAAGGGAGGAAGAGGATAGAATTAAGAGCCTTCCTACCCACCACACTGTTGCTACTATCCAAGTTGTTGAGGATATCCAAACTCTTAGCACCCAATGTACTCCTGGTCCCATTGGACCTATTAATGGTGATGCTATGACTATAGAAACTACCAAACATGTGAACCTAAAGGACACCACTATCACTTTACTTGATGCTAGTGACCTTGATTTTGATAATTGCACTCTTACCGAAGTCATTGATTTCCTTCACAAGATGTCTAGAGATCCCCGCACTAGCACGCTTAACCTTGCCTTCACAGAGCATATCACTAATGCTCTCATCAAAGCTAGGGAGGAGAAACTTAGAGTAGAAGCCTCCATACCTAGAAAGCTAGAAGATGGTTGGGATCCTATGATAAAAATTAAATTGAATGACTTCTCTTGCTATGCATTATGTGATGTTGGAGCTAGTACCTCTGTTATGCCCAAAAGAATATATGATATGCTTAAATTCAAACCTTATGATTCTTGTTCTTTTGGTGTTCGTCTCGTTGATTCTTCCATAAAGAAACCTTTGGGGAGGATCGACAATGTTTTTATCGTTGTCAATGATAATTATGTTCCCGTTGATTTTACTATTATGGATATTGAATGTGATCCTTCTTGTCCAATTATTTTGGGACGTCCCTTTTTACGCACCGTTGGTGCTATCATTGACATGAAAGAGGGGAATATAAAATTTCAGTTTCCTCTCAAGAAAGGGATGGAACACTTCCTTCGAAAGAAGATCAAGTTACCTTTTGAGTCTGTTGTACGGGCTAGCTATTCTTTTACTCTTGATAAAACTTGATCTATATGCATTATGCCTAGCTTAAAGGCATAAAAGAAAGCGCTTTTGGGAGGCAGCCCACATGAATAAATTTATTTTACTTTTGTTGTGTCTTGATGTTGTTACTACTGTAGCATCATCATTGTATCTTTGCTTTTCAATTTTGTGCCAAGTGTAGCCTCTGATTGCTAGAAAGTTCAAAAGTTGTGAGGTGCTGTCCAGGAAACAGATTCTGTACTTGGATAGAAAAATTCGTATAAAATCACAAGATCATCTTTTTGGTCTGAATTTTTTCGACAACGTGCTCTATATAATTGTCTTTTGTGCATCTGTTCTGAGTTTTTTTATTAGAGTTGCAGAAGTGACCCGAACAAATTAATTACTACCTGCTGTTCTGTTTTTCACAGATTCTGTCCTGTTTTGCTTTTCCTTCATTTTGCAAACCAAGAGCTTGCTTTTTCTTTGCAAAAACCTTTTGGCAATCTTGAGAAACAGTAGACCTTCAAGAATATCTTTATTTCCAGCAAGGCAATTATTTTATTATGGGTACTAACCTCGCTAATCAGATTATGATGAGTTATGTATGAAGGGACTTTTCAAGTGTGCGAGGGAAGATGATAAAAAGATTCAGGAGTGTCAAGCGCTCAAGCTTGGGGATGCCCCCATGCACCCCCAAGAAATATTCAAGGAGACTCAAGTGTCTAAGCTTGGGGATGCCCCCGTGCACCCCCTTCTCCATCAACATTATCAGTTCGTCTTTCGTTCCACTATATTTTAATCACTTCATGTGTTATGTGCTATGCTTGGAGCGTCTTGCTTTTAGTTTTCTTTAGTTTTTCATAACGAGTCGGAACTCAGCTTTCTTTATGTGGGAGAGAAACACGCTCCACTTCTACCTAGAACATAACATAGAATTTTCATGTCTATCCTTGCTGTGTGTGTTCTTTGTCTTTTAATAGCTACTATCATGTTCAGCTCTTAGCTTTCATGCTTATCTTTTCAAGAGCTTTTGTTTAGTTGGTTGCTTGAACTCTCTTTAATTACCATGCTCACCTATTAAGAGAGTTTGCTTCCGTTGCATTGGTTGATATGTCTATGATAAAGATGCTACGTGCATGATGGCGCTTAGTAGTTCATGTTTTCTTATGGTTAGTCTCAAATAGCTGGGGGATTCCCAATGTGTTATTGGAGTACCAACATGATTTGTTTGCCAATGATGTGGTATGGTTTAGTAATATCTTCCTTCAAGAATTTATTTTGATTGACTTGGCGTATGCTCACGCATATTTAAGACTGTAAAGAAAGTCTGTCAAGCCTTGATGATCTTTTGTTTCTGAGTAGCGATATAACTACCATGCCTGATTCAATGTTGTTTTGTCGCTCTGCATGATTATGACCGTCATTGCTCTCTTAGTTGGTCGCTCCCAGTCTTTTGCTAACCTCCACCTGTACTAAGCGGACTGACTGCTTGTGCATCCACATCCTTTTAAACCAGTTATGCCGTATGAGTCCACCATACCTACCTATATGTGGTATTTCACCGCCACTCCAAGTAAATTTACATGTGCTACCTTTAAAACCTTCAGTTTTTGCAATACATAGCTCATGGGAAAGTAGCTTAAAAACTATTGTGGTAAAGAATATATTGCTTATGTATCTTATTTTCTTATAAGTTGCTTGCTGAGCGGTAACCATGTTTCTGGGGACGCCATCAACTGTTACACTTTTGTTGAATATCATGTGAGTTGCTATGCATGTTCGTCTTGTCTAAAGTAAGGGTGATTTGCCATGGGTTGAATGGTTTGAGTATGCATATTGTTAGAGAAGAACATAGGGCCGCCAACCAAAGCCATGTATCATGGTGGAAGTTTTAGCTTGGACATTAATCCTCAATCTCTTATGAGAATATGCTTAAGCATTAAAGAGGAGTCCATTATCTATTTTCTATGTTGTCCCGGTATGGATGTCCTCAAGTTGAGATCTATCAAAAACGAGAAATCAAATGCGATCTATCTCCTTGGACCTTTGTACAGGTGACATAGAGGTACCCATTTGTGACACTTGGTTGAAACATATGTAATGCAATGACAATCCATGGAAATCCGAGCTAATTAGGACAAGGTGCGAGCACTATTGGTATTCGATGCATGAGGCTTGCAACTTATAGGATGTCTTATGCATAACACATATGAAGTACTACTACCGTTAACAAAATTGTTTCTATGTTTTCAAAATAAAAAGCTCTAGCACATGAGTAATCCCTGCTTCCCTCTGCGAAGGGCCATTCTTTTACTTTTATGTTGAGTCTCCACCTTCTTTTAAAAGCACCAACTACTGAGAGCATGATTGTCATTCTGAGTGTAATGTGCATTGTCCCAAAGTAGCATTGTCTTTTGCATGATTGTGATATCGTTTATTCTGAAATCATTGTATCTAGTCATCACTTAAACCTTGGAGGTGCCCCTGCATTTATGTTTTGCTTCACTAAAGGGGGCAAGCTAGATATCACTTTATCATATTTGCACATCAAGTTCATTGCAAATCTATTTGATGTTTCAGTATCATATTGTAAAACTTTCAGTCCTTTGTGATTTTCTCATGAGGCAACTTAATTACTATAGATTCATTGTCTCAGTAAGCATTTGTCATATGACTATGAAAAAAGTCCTCTATGGTTAATAGCATGTAACCACACAAATTATTCTTGTTATCATTTACCTACTCGAGGACGAGCAGGAATTAAGCTTGGGGATGTTGATACGTCCAAAACGTATCTATAATTTCTGCTTGCTCCATGCCTCTTTTGGGTGATATTGCTATGATATTTATACACTTCCATACACTTTTGATCATATTTGGACTAACCTATTAACTCAGTGCACCCCAGTGCCAGTTTCTGTTTTCGGCTGTTTTTGTATTTCAGGTTTTCACCTTACGAGAACTGCCAGGAGAAATCCAGAAAAATTATATAAAAAATCAGCGTTCCAGAAACTACCGTGCGCCCGAAGGGCAGCCGGGGGGGACCACCAAGGCTCCAGGCGCCCTGGCGGCGCCCCCCCCCTGGGCCGCGCCG
>LR738715.1:463869789-463915341 GCA_902687465.1 Secale cereale | reverse complement strand
GATATCATACACCTCGGCCGCAAACTAACTGGTTAGCGCAGTACTCGTGGTAGAATGAGACATGGAGTGTCACAAGTTCCAGGTTCACAAGCTCGTGTATTACATATCTGAAGTCCTAACCCCATGCAAGATGCGCTAACCTCATTACCAAACAATAGTATACATCATCTTCATGGCCTCATGCAAACTCCGGCGCTACTTTCAGGAGTGTTCGGTGACTGTGGCATCCGATGTCCCACTAAGCAACATCATTAACAATGGGGATGCAATGGGGCACATAGCCAAATGGGCCATAGAGCTCTTACGCTTTGAAATTACATATCGACCACGCCGAGCTATTAAATCCTAGGTGCTGGCCGACTTCATTATTGAATGGACGGAAGCCGAACTCCCTCGACGGTATAGCACCTACTTGCACTGGACCATGTATTTTGACGGTTCCAAAATTCTTTCTCGCCTAGGGGCTGGCGTCGTGCTTACATCACCTACGGCGGATAGCTTTCGATATGTGTTTTAGATCATGTATACGAATTCCAACAACGCAGCCGAATACGAGGCCCTCCTGCTTGGATTCCGGGTCACGGTTTCCATGGGGGTCAAATGCAATGAGGCCCGGGTGATTCCGGCCTTGCCATCTCACAAGTCAATGGTGAATTTGACGCCAAGGACCCAAAAATGACAGCATACCAGAATGTTGTCCTAAAGATCTCGACCAAGTTTGAGGGGCTGGAATTCCACCATGTACCCAGGGACAGTAATGAGGATGTAGACATACTTGCTCGCATGGGCGCCAAATGGGATAAAGCCCCGGACAACACCTTCCTTGAGCGGCTCTTCAAGCTGTCGGTGTTCTGGGACATGGGGTACCCAGAACCGTCTGCCTGTGGCCCAGGACATGGCCCACCAACGGCCCGGTGTGGTCCAGCAACAAGACTCTATGGACAAGGCCCTCGCGAGGGCCCCCGCCTCATGAGGAGAACGACATCAAGACCTCCAACGAAGCGGCCTCCTGAGGCTGCCTCCGGAGGAGTGGACATATCTAGACAGCACCCGGCTTCACGAGGCCCGCGGTAAAGTGAGCCATGATGACCAAGGCCAGGCGGGTGCCAGCTGGCGCAGGCGAGGATAGTTTCCTCTTTGGTTCTAAGGAGGCAAGGACGTACGTGGGTTCCCAAGGAATCCCCCAAAGGTTTCATTCCAATGCAATAAGACCAAGACCAAGAGCTCGACAGGACGGAGGTCATCGCCGAGCCCACCCGCGCGTCATCAACCAGAAGCTTTGTAGATGAAGACCACCTTTAGTCAGGATAGGGTGTACTACTGTCCACCCTTACTGCCTTGTCTTCTCACTGAACAATCATGAGGCAAATCAACAAGCGTGTTTCATCCTTTTCTGCTTTGCAATCTGTCAATCAATGCGCAGGAATTTCAGGAGACAGACGCTCGCGTGGCGCGTAGGCAACGCGTCACTGATGTCTATTATGCAACCTTCTTCTTGTAGACGTTGTTGGGCCTCCAAGTGCAAAGGTTTGTAGGACAGTAGCAAATTTCCCTCAAGTGGATGACCTAAGGTTTATCAATCTGTGGGAGGCGTAGGATGAAGATGGTCTCTCTCAAACAACCCTGCAACCAAATAACAAAGAGTCTCTTGTGTCCCCAACACACCCAATACAATGGCAAATTGTATAGGTGCACTAGTTCGGCAAAGAGATGGTGATACAAGTGCAATATGGATGGTAGATATAGGTTTTTGTAATCTACAAATATAATAACAGCAAGGTAACTAATGATAAAAGTGAGCACAAACGGTATTGCAATGGTTTGAAACAAGGCCTAGGGTTCAAACTTTCACTAGTGCAAGTTCTCTCAACAATAATAACATAAGTAGATCATATAACAGTCCCTCAACATGCAACAAAGAGTCACTCCAAAGTCACTAATAGAAGAGAACAAACGAAGAGATTATTGTAGGGTACGAAACCACGTCAAAGTTATTCTTTCCGATCAATACATTTGCTATTCCTATAAGTGTTACAAACAGACCTAGAGTTCGTAGTAAAATAACACCTTAAGACACACATCAACCAAAACCCTAATGTCACCTGGATACTCCAATGTCACCTCCAATATCCTTGGGTATGATTATACGATATGCATCACAAAATCTCAGATTCATCTATTCAACCAACACAAAGAACTTCAAAGAGTGCCCCAAAGTTTCTACCGGAGAGTCAAGACGAAAACATGTGTCAACCCCTATGCATAGATTCCCAAGGTCACGGAACCCGCAAGTTGATCACCAAAACATACATCAAGTGAATCAATAGAATACCCCATTTTCACCATGGGTATCCCACGCAACACATACATCAAGTGTTCTCAAATCCTTAAAGACTCAATTCGATAAGATAACTTCAAAGGGAAAACTCAATCCATTAAAAGAAGGTAGAGGGGGAGAAACATCATAAGATCCAACTATAGTAGCAAAGCTCGCAGTTCATCAAGATCATTCCAAATCAAGAACACGAGATGGAGAGATCAAACACATAGCTATTGGTACATACCCTTAGCCCCGAGGGTGAAGTACTGCCTCCTCGTCAAGGAGAGCGCCGGGATGATGAAGACGGCCACCGGTGATGGATCCCCCCTCCGGCAGGGTGCCGGAACAGGGTCCCGATTGGTTTTTAGTGCCTACAGAGGCTTGCGGCAGTGGAACTCCCGATCTAGGTTATTTTCTGGCAGTTTTGGGATTTATAGGAGAGGTTGGCGTCGAGAACAAGTCAGGGGGCCCACGAAGAGTCCAGAAGGCACAGGGGCGCGCCCCAGGGGGGTGGATGCGCCCTCCACCCTCATGGGGCCCACGGGCCTCCCCTCCAGTAACTCTTCGTTCCAGTATTTTTTACATTTTTCAGAAAAAAATCTCCGTTGATTTTCAGTGCATTCCGAGAACTTTTATTTCTGCACAAAAACAACACCACGATAGTTCTGCTGAAAACAACGTCAGTCCAGGTTAGTTCTAACCAAATCATACCAAAATCATGTGGAAATATTATAAACATGGCATGAATACATCAAAAATTATAGATACATTAGAGACGTATCAGCATCCCCGAGCTTAATTCTTGCTCGTCCTCGAGTAGGTAAATGATAAAAATAGAATTTTTTATGTGGAATGCTACCTAACATATTTATCGATGTAATATCTCTTTATTGTGGCAAGAATATTCAGATCCATAAGATTCAAAATAAAAGTTTAATATTGACATAAAAATTATAATACTTCAGGCATACTAGCAAAGCAATTGTGTCTTCTCAAAATAACATGGCCAAAGAAAGCTTATCCCTACAAAATCATATAGTGTGGCTATGCTCTATCTTCATCACACAAAATATTTAAATCTTGCACAACCCCGATTTCAGCCAAGCAATAGTTTCATACTTTAGCATTCTCAAACTTCCTCAACTTTCACGCAATACATGAGCGTGAGCCATGGACATAGCACCATAGTGGAATAGAATGGTGGTTGTGGAGAAGACAAAAAGGGAGAAGATAATCTCACATCAACTAGGAGTATCAACGGGATATGGAGATGCCCATCAATAGATATCAATGTGAATGAGTAGGGATTGCCATGCAACGGATGCACTAGAGCTATAAGTTTATGAAAGCTCAAAAAGAAACTAAGTGGGTGTGCATCCAAATTGCTTGCTCATGAAGACCTAGGGCATTTGAGGAAGCTCATCATTGGAATATACAAGCCAAGTTCTATAATGAAAAATTCCCACTAGTATATGAAAGTGATAACATAGGAGACTCTCTATCATGAAGATCATGGTGCTACTTTGCGGCACAAGTGTGGTAAAAGGATAGTAGCATTGCCCCTTCTCTCTTTTTCTCTCATTTTTTTGTTATTTTGGGCCCTCTCTTTTTTGTCCTATTATTTATTTATTATTATTATTATTTTCGTTCGGAGTCTCATCCCGACTTGTGGGGGAATCATAGTCTCCATCATCCTTTCCTCACTGGGACAATGCTCTAATAATGATGATCATCACACTTTTATTTACTTACAACTAGATACTTAGAACAATATATGACTCTATATGAATGCCTCCGGTGGTGTACCGGGATGTGCAATGAATCAAGAGTGACATGTACGAAAGAATTATGAACGGTGGATTTGCCACATATACGATGTCAACTACATGATCATGCAACGCAATATGACAATGATGGAGCGTGTCATAATAAACGGAATGGTGGAAAGTTGCGTGGCAATATATCTCGGAATGGCTATGGAAATGCCATAATAGGTAGGTATGGTTGCTGTTTTGAGGAAGGTATGGTGGGTGTATGGTACCGGTGAAAGTTGCGCGGCACAAGAGAGGCTAGCAATGGTCCAAGGGTGAGAGTGCGTATAATCCATGAACTCAACATTAGTCATAAAGAACTCCCATACTTATTGCAAAAATTTATTAGTCATCGAAACAAAGTACTACACGCATGCGCCTAGGGGGAGGGTTGGTAGGAGTTAACCATCGCGCAATCCCGACCTCCACACGAAGGAAGACAATAAAAAAAAAAAATCATGCTCCGACTTCATCACATAATGGTTCACCATACGTGCATGCTACGGGGATCACAAACTTTAACACAAGTATCTCTCAAATTCACAACTACTCACTAGCATGACTCTAATATCACCATATTCACATCTCAAAACAATCATAAGGAATCAAACTTCTCTTAGTATTCAATGCACTTTAAATGAATGTTTTTATTATATCCCTCTTCGATGCCCATCATATTAGGACTAAATTCATAATCAAAGCAAATTACCATGTTGTTCTAAAAGACTCAAAATAATATAAGTGAAGCACTGAGAGTTCATCAATTTTTTCAAAAATAAAACTACCATCGTGCTCTAAAAAGTTATAAGTGAAGCACTAGAGCAAACGACAAACTACTCCAAAAGATATAAGTGAAGATCAATGAGTAGTCAAAGAATTATGTAACTATGTGAAGATTCTCTAACATTTAAGAATTTCAGATTTTGGGATATTATTCAAACAGCAAGAAAAACAAAATAAAACAAAATGACGCTCCAAGCAAAACACATATCATGTGGTGAACAAAAATATAGCTCCAAGTTACCGATGAACGAAGACGAAAGAGGGGATGCCTTCCGGGGCATCCCCAAGATTAGGCTCTTGGTTGTCCTTGAATATTAGCTTGAGGTGCCTTGGGAATCCCCAAGTAGGCTCTTGCCACTCCTTATTCCATAGTCCATCGAATCTTTACCCAAAACTTGAAAACTTCGCAACACAAAACTCAATAGAAAACTCGTAAGCTCCATTAGTATAAGAAAATAAAACCACCACTTAGGTACTATTGTGAACTCATTCTAAATTCATAATGGTGTAATATCTATGTATTCAAACTTCTCTATGGTTCATACCCTCCAATACTACTCATAGATTCATCAAAATAAGCAAACAACACATAGAAAACAGAATCTATCAAAAACAGAACAGTCAGTAGTAATCTCTAACTCTCGAATACTTCTGTAACTCCAAAAATTCTTAAAAAAATTGGTGAATGTGAGGAATTTGTCTATTAATCTTCTGAAAAAAGAATCAACTTAAAATCACTCTTCTGTAAAATATGACAGCTAATCTCGTGACCGCAAAGTTTTTGTTTCTTACAGCAAGATCACATTAACTTTCACCCAAGTCTTCCCAAAGGTTCTACTTGGAACTTTATCGAAACAAAAGCTATAAAACATGATTACTACAGTATCTTAATCATGTGGACACACCAAAACAGTAAGGGTAAATATTGGGTTGTCTCCCAACAGGCGCTTTTCTTTAATGCCTTTTTAGCTAGGCATAATGATTTCAAGGATGATCACATAAAAGATAAGAATTAAAACATAACGGGAGCATCATGAAGAATATGACTAGCACATTTAAGTCTAACCCACTTCCTATGCATAGGGATTTTGTGAGCAAACAACTTATGGCAAGAATCAACTAGCATAGGAAAGCAAAACAAGCATACCTTCAAGATTTTCAACACATAGAGAGGAAACTTGATATTATTGCAATTCCTACAAGCATATGTTCCTCCCTCATAATAATTTTCAGTAGCATCATGAATGAATTCAACAATATAACCATCACATAAAGCATTATTTTCATAATCCCCAAGCATATAGATTTTATTACTCTCCACATAAGCAAATTTCTTCTCATGAATAGTAGTGGGAGCAAACTCAAAAAAATAACTATCATGTGAGGCATAACCCAATTGAAATTTAAAATCATGATGACAAGTTTCATGGTTATCAATAATCTTTATAGCATACATGTCATCACAATAATCATCATAGATAGCAACTTTGTTCTCATAATCAATTGGAACCTCTTCTGAAATAGTGGATTCATCATTAAATAAAGTCATGACCTCTCCAAATCCACTTTCATAATTATAATCATCATAAATAGGAGGCATGCTATTATCAAAATAAATTTGTTCATAAAAATTTGGGGGACAAAGACATATCATCTTCATCAAACATAGTGATGCGGTGCTAACCCGATACTAGGTCGATCTTTCATGATTGGAGGGAGCCCCGAGGATGAACATGAAGAACACGTGGGGAAATCACGAGGGGAAACAAGAGAAAACACTCAAATCAACAAGAAACGATCACACATGTGCTAGGTCCTCAACACAACGAGATACGTGGTCCAAATCCAACAAAGGGGGATACACGGTAGCTAGTTGATCTCCGTGAGGAGGTCTTGAATCCGCAAGGGGATCTTCCCGTTAGGGGTCTTGAATCTGGCATCGATCTTCTCCGTAGAGGCCGCGGTCTCTCGTGGAGTAGAACCACTATGGATGAGCAATGCTCTGGGTCTCAAATGAGCTAACACAAAGCTAACCCTAACTAGGAGGAGGTGGAGGCATATATATAGTCTAGGGCCATGAAGGGGTAAGTGGGAGAGGGATACATGGGCCTCTGGCCCGATAACTATGCGCAGACAGCAGGTAGCGGACGTCCGACGGTTACCAGACTTCCAGTGGCTCGCGAGGGTCCGGACGTCCGGAAGTCTTAGGACTTCCACTATTTGCATTCTATGATCACCGTTACGGACGTCCGGTGGCCGCCGGTCGTCCGGTCGCCTGGGACGCGCCGGTCGTCCGCTGTGTAGCGGACGTTCGGAGCCTGTAGATTTCTGGCAGCTTCTCCGTTTCGTTCTCGAACTTGTCCTCGCCATCTTGTCCAATGCTCCTAGCTGTTCCATGGCTTTCCTCTTTGTTCTTGCTCGTGCATAACACATATGTTTGAGGTAGTAGCCATGTCTCGCATGTTGAAAGTGAAGGTTCGGAGAGGCGCGACTCAACCTTGTGTCCCATGGTGTGTACTTGAGGTCTTATCGGAGTGAACATGGGGATGATCGTGAGATGCTCCGCATCATCTCCCCTTCCTTGGGAAAGATCCGACCTTGGATCAAAAAACTCATCATCATGGAAACGGTTGTCGTGGACGGTCTTGTAGTTGGATGGAGTTGAGGACATGGTGCAATCCAAGTAGTCCAAGGTGTCGCCGGCGTGGTATACATGCAAGAAGAGCAAACACAAACGACACTTGGAAATACAATGGTTAGCGCACACAAAGTGTCCATCATGTAAGAATGAGTCCATATGACAAGGTTTGGCGTGGCAAGACACATGATGCTTATCCAAAAGATGTACAATGACATGTAAAGCATTCATGGTAGCAAATTCATTTGTTATGCACACAAAGGTAGGGTAAGTGGCATGGTGCATAAAGCTACAACTTCTACCATTGTGCAAAGTGATGTCATAATGGGACGGTGTATCAAAAGCATGAACATGGTAATGTATGCTCAATGCAACTATGCGGTCATGCAATTGATATTTGGCAATGTGGTCAAGATGTATGAAGAGTCCATCAAGAAAGTTCACAACAAATTTACTAAGGAAGTGCACAAGCTCATATATCATGGATGACATGGGAATACAAGATGCAACAAGGCAATCATAATGTGAGTCAATCCATGTGCGAGATGCAAATTTGTTATGGGAATGATATGTCCATGGAGCATGGCATGTGAGCACACAATCAACAAATATGAAGGTTTTGGTGCAATGTGTCAAAGGGGTGTCGATGTACCAATGCTCAGTGTCGTGGAATGAGTGGAGTTCCGAAGGGTCATCCAATAAGTCTGAGCGCTCCTCAACTTGAAGGTCCATAGGGTCCATCTCCAATGCCGGTCCGCCATCCCGTAGATGTATCATGTAGACAACAAGAAGGAAACAACAATGAAAGTATGGCCCATCCAATATGCATATGTGAGGATGGCTCACAAAGAAGGAATTCACCTTATGAATTTTCTTGCAAATGTTGGTGTTGCATATCATGTATGCCTTCGCATGATCAAGTTGTCGCATGATGACACCGCCTTGTGAATCCTTCAAAATGAAAGAACATGACAAACACTCAAAAAATGAGGTTAGCGGACGTGCAAAACCTATCATTCGTATGGTAACATACCCAACAAGTGTAGTCATCATGCTTATCATAAGAAAGGACAAGGTAATGTGGCATGACATGTAAGCATATGATGTGATAACAAGCAAAGGCATTAGGCTCAAACAAGCAACCATGCATCACGAGTATGGTGTCCAAGTCTCCAAGATCAACAAACATAGCATTTTTGCACTCAATACAAGTGATGAGAAATGCAACTATTGGAGACAAATGACAATGATCAATGTGAATCATGTGAATGGCATGAACATATATGTCATCAACCCAAGAATGCAAGTAATAGTGGAACATGGGTGATGCAACATAGCAAGCAATCATAGTGATCAAGTCAAACAAGCTAGTAGTGCGAAGATGCAACGTACTAGAGGTAATCATGGAAAGTATGCCATGTGTGTAAATAGTAGGCATGAATAATGCACATGGTATAGCACAAGCATGAAAGCAAGATATGAGCAAAACTCATCATTATGGTGGCAAGAATCCGTATGTAAGTTGCAATGGAACAATAGGACTCTCCCAACACAAGAATCAACAATAGCATGGGGCACAAAGAAATCTTGGCAATAGCTACTAGTATCTCCACCAAGCATGCAATACACATAGAAGTAGCACAATGGTGAAGCATGGGTAAATGCAAGCAAAGGTCACAATTGCATGGCAAAATCATAGCAAGAGGCATAACATGCAAAGTGAACACGATAGAATGGGCATAAGATGACAAATGGTAAATAGCCCATAGATGCGCGTAGTGGTTGTGCGAAGAGAATGGGTAAGGACAATCCACGGGATCCCAATTCATCGTTGCTCTCAAGAGCTCGTTTTGTCAACTCTTGGGATTGAGAGGTTGACAAGTATTGGTGAATACCTGCACAAAACAAAGACAAAGGAAAAATTGTGTGTGTGTGGTATATGTACACATCATCATGATGTGCACGTGCATGTGTTGGTTAGCACAAAATAGCCAATGCTCAAATAAATGAGATGCGTGATATAGAAACATGTCATCCATCATGAGAGGTTTGTTGTTATGTATGGCATAATGGAGACTCAAATTGTGTAATGCATCATGAGAAGTATGTAGAGCATTATTATTCATGGAATGCATATGGTGCACACAATCATGGCAATCATGCAAGGTATGGAATGCATCAAGATCTCCTAGTATGTACGAGGAAACTATGGGGGTCTCCTCATGAGGATCAATGGAAACATCACATGGAGAATATTGATAACATCCAAAACAATGCATATCCGGAACAATGTGTTCATGGCATGGCATAGTAGATGAATTGTGCCAATCATGTAAAGGAAGCATGGAAATATCATCACAAGAGAAACACATTCGAATGACCATGACCTTGTCATCTATGCCACAAGTGCAAATAGGATTGACTTTAATGGGGCATGCATAGTTACTATGTTGAGATCGAAATAAAACAATATGAGAAATCTCACTCATAGCATATGACAAGTTTAGAGGGTTGTCGAATATGATGTGACCAAAAGAATTTTAACATGATATCCTATGGACCATAGCATCACAACTAGGCAACTCAACATGCTCATCGTCATATTCATCATAAATTGGTAAGTCATGACATGAAGAAGTCACACTAGCATGAAGCGTGGGAATAGGCGTGTCAACATCATGCAAGCAATCATTGGTAAGATAGTCCACTAGTGGGATAAGAGAAGCACCATCACTTATGTTATCTATGGAGCGTCGCTCATGTGTTGTAGGTGAGGTGTTGAAGATCCAATCGTTCTCATCTTCATCTTGATGGAACCATGTGGGTGGTGCATCTTCTTCCACCATGGCCATCGGTTTGTCCATTGGAGGGATGGACTCATCGAGGGTAGGCATGTTCTCATGTAGGAGACCTGGCACCAAAGAAAACACACTCGGAGTAGAGGGTAAGTCGTTAGAAATCATAGAGGCCTCACATGCCCTATCAACTACCTCACTCACTAAGTGTTGTGGCTCACTCACTCCCTCTTGGATGCTCTCACTCGTATGGATGGAGGAGTCACTCAAATGGCTCACAACCTCACAAAGGAGATGTGTCATGCTCTCATGTGGGGCTAGTAGTGGTCACTCTCATCCTCTCAAAGGAAATGCTCTCAATGTCTCATATGGTAGAGTCACTCATATCACTCATGTGGTGATGTCTCTCCTCACAGGGAAATTGGGTCATCTCGTCATATGTGGATGTGGAAGAGGTGTAGGTGCAATTGTATCCATGCTCAACTTCCTCATCCGTAACGCCTCCAGAGATGAATGCCGTAGGGTGTGGCAAACCATCACTCTCCTCCGATATTAAAGAGAAGGTCTCGTGTTTGCTCGTGTAGCTTGACTCGGAGTAGGAGTCCAATATGGGCACCATCTTCATGGTGTCGAAGAGGTTCATGCTCTTCGCCTTGGTCGAAGGGGACGGCCCATGCCCGACCGTCTTGTCGCCGTCTCGTTGTGGGTAGCTTCCGAAGATGGAAGTCTCGCCCTAGCTTGTAGATGATCGCCTTGATGTTGAAGATGTCGATGTAGGCGAACTCATGGGAAGTAGGCGAAGATGCCGTACGTCCGAAGGCGAAGATGTCTAGATAGCACTTCTCGAAGATGTCGAAGTAGTGGTTGTAGCCGTAGCTCCTTCTTGGGTGTGCTTGTCTCGTGGTCTTCTCTTTTGCTCTTGAAGCTTGGCCTTGGCGTGAAGTAGATCTTCTTCGGACTTGTGTGTTTGCGCTTGGTGATCATCTTCATGATGATGGTGTCATTGTCATGCTTGAGCTCGTAGAAGATGTCGTTCATCATCGTTGTGCACATGATGCTTGGAGGTGACTTGCCCTTCATGACGATGTTGATGGTCGCCATGGCCATGTGGACGTGGACGACTTGCATTTGCATTATGTTTGTGTTCCGAAGACTTGTGACTTGAACATCGCCGCCGAGAAGATGACGAAGGGGAAGAAGACTTGTAGTTAATCACCATGTGTCTGAGCTCCGCCATTTGTTTGTCGAAGGAGTCGCACATGTCATCGAGGTAAGCCATTCTCCTTGTCTCAGAGTATCGTAAGTCGATGTCGATGTTGTCGAGGCGCTCTTGCATTGCTCGTTGTAGTCCGATGGTTTGCGTGTGGATGTAGTTGTTCGCTCCGTCGATGTCGAAGACCGAAGATGAAATGATTTGCCTATACATCACAAGACTCAAGTAGTGGTGAGTGGGAGAAAGAGAAGAACTATAACAATGTACCTTACCCGATGTTGAGAATGGATCAATGATCACTCAATATGTATCAAGGAAATAGAACAATTGGTACCGATTCTTGTCAATTCTCAAACCTACACAATAAAGCTTTTGGTGGAGCTTGGTGAGGATAGTGGCACAAAAATTTGATGCAAAATGTTAGAAAGAGTCAATAATGTTGAAAGAGATTCACAAATTCGCAAGTGGAACAAGTAGACCAATAGCAATGAGTGGCACACGGAAACACACGCCCGAATAGATAAATGTGATTGTGCAACCAAGGATGAGAGGAAAATGTGGAATCCAAGAAAAATGATCTTGTCGCACAACACTAGAGAGATGCTAGCCGATTGCTCAATAGGCGGATACGAACTTGTGCACTACCTATATTAGACAAAATGTATGAACTTTCTATCCCGAGTATGCTATGTGTATGATGTTCCGGTGCTTTTAGCACAAGATGATCCAAGATGATGAGATATGACAATCTTATATGCATTGTGGTATTATGCTATGGCTATTGCTTACAAGCTCTTTGCTCTCTTTTGCTTAAGAGCTTATTTTTTCTCTTTGGCCACTTTTGCAAAATGCACAAACCAAGATAGCAATTGTGTATATGCGGGAACAATCTCGTGACACAAGGGATGATATGATGATACCAATATGATATGGTATATATGCAATGGAAGGGCGGATCGATGATCACTAATGTGCACAAGTAACGTTGCCGGCAATACTCAAAGGCTAGTCTCGATAGGCAAGTGACGCAAAATGGGCTAGGGGTTAACAATGCAATTGCAAGGGAATATAAAATGGTGTCGTCGAAGTTACTGTCCGTGTCGATGATGAGAGGCGGTGTCCTTGATGTATACACATTCCTAATTAGCCGAAACACCTTAGAAAACGGAAAAACCACAACTCAAAATCTCAAGGACAAATGTCAAATGGTGGTAGCAGAAAAGCATTGGTGGTTGCGGAAGAGGATGGTGGAGCTATACACGTTATAGGAGTTGAAGTCACGGTCCCTAAGTAGCTGAAACACCTTAGGAGACACAAGCCACAACTCAAACAAGCTCTAACAAAATTGGTTAAGTTGGGTTGGTAATGTATAGTGGACTAGGCTATGCGGAAGTGGTGATGGTGGTTTATGAAGAAGCAATTGTCTCTAAGTAGCCTAAACACCTTAGGAGACTCAAATCACTACTCAAGCAACCACAAATGATATGGTGGACAAAATGGTTAGGTTGCGGAAGACTATGGTGGCTATGCGGATGATATGGTGGAAGGCCTAGGCAAACTTGCCAAATTTGACAAAATTGGATGGAGTCAAATGATTATGGTAGTACTTTTGTGGTATGGGGGACGTCAAGAGCTTCAAAACGAGCTCAAGAACGTCGAAATCGGAGTTCGGATGAATTAGTTATGGACAAAACGGTGAAACACAGGTGACTGAAACTCCAGGGTCCGGACATCCGGAGGTTTGGCCGGAAATCTAGGGTCTGTGTACAGAAACTTGACCGATTTTGAGCTCCAGGAGCCAGATGTCCGGCCTGGGACCCGGATGTCCGTCCATGTGGCTCGGATGTCCGACCGGTTGCCCGGATGTCCGTCCCGACGATTCCGGATCGGGATTGGGACTTCCAGACTCGTTTGGGGGAGGAAATTGATGATTTTGGGGGCAAATTTTGAGAGATTTCGTGGATGAAAGATGGGAAAACTTGGGGAAATGCTAGATCCACCTGAAACCAAGCAAATTTATGTATCAAAATCAACAAAACATCATCAAACTAACAAATCACAAAAAAAAATTGGGGCTAGTTTTTGTGGGGAATTTTCGAATTTGGGGAAGAACACAACAAAACAAGGCTAGAAAACGGTGGGGGGCTCCAAATTCGTGATAAACCAAGGCTCATGATACCATATGATCACTAAACTAGGCGGGGGCTCCAATTTCATGACAAACCGTGGCTCTTGATACCATAAGATGCGGGGCTAACCCGATTCTAGGCCGATATTTCCCAATTGGAGGGATCCCCGAGGATGAACACGAAGAACTCGAGGGGAAATCACGAGGGGAAAGGAGAGAAAACACTCAAATCAACAAGAAACGATCACACATGTGCTAGATCCTCAACACAACGAGATACACGGTCCAAATCCAACAAAGAGGGATACACGGTAGCTAGTTCATCTCCATGAGGAGGTCTTGAATCCGCGAGGGGACATTCCCGTTGGGGGTCTTGAATCCGGTGTGGATCTTCTCCGTAGAGGCCACGGTCTCTCGTGGAGTAGAACCACTATGGATGACCAATGCTCGAGGTCTCAAATGAGCTAACACAAAGCTAACAATTACTACGAGGAGGTGGAGGAGTATATATAGTCTAGGGCCACGAAGGGGTAAGTGGGAGAGGGATACATGGGCCTCTGGCCCGATAACTGTGCGCAGACAGCAGGTAGCGGACGTCCGATGGCTACCGGACGTCCGGTGGCTCGCGAGGTTCCGGACGTCCGGAAGTCTTCAGACTTCCACTATTTTCATTCTGTGATCGCTATTACGGACGTCTAGTGGCTACCGATTGTCCGGTCGCCTAGGACACGCCGGTCGTTTGGTGTGTACCGGACGTTCGGAGCCTGTACATTTCTGGTAGCTTCTCCGTTTGGTTCTCGAACTTGTCTCGCTATCTTGTCCAAGGCTCCTAGCTGTTCACTGGCTTTCCTCTTGGTTCCTGCTCATGCATAACACATATGTTTGAGGTAGTAGCCATGTCTCGCATGTAGAAAGTGAAGGTTCGGAGAGGAGAGAGTCAACCTTGCGTCCCATGGTGTGTACTCGAGGTCTTATCGGAGTGAACATGGGGATGATCGTGGGATGCTCCGCATCACATAGCATCCCCAAGCTTGGGTCAAACATTAATTGCAGCAAATAAATTCTCAAACATGTCATTCTCATCAAACATAGCATCCCCAAGCTTGGGCCTTTCCATATCATAAGCATAATTACTCTCACCATTAATAGTATGGATAGCACCAACAGTATAGCCATTATCATCATTACAATGAGTAATAGGAGCAACATCATTTGGAAGGGATACCTTTTTACCTTTGCTTCTCTGTCTTTTCTTTTTCTTCTTCGCATCATGTGTGGGTTTAATCCTCTTTTTGGAGCTCCTTATTAATGGGATTGGTTGAATAGAAAGCTCCTCCTTGTTACCTGATTCATCATAAGAAATATTAGCAGGATATTGGGAAATCTCTTCCCTTTCATTTGTATTCTCTTCATCTTCTATTTGTTTTCTTGTCTTTATGTAATTGGTAATATAAGGATTTTTAATGCAATTCACTGCACAATACATATAAATTTCCTCTAGATCAAAATCAAGAACTTTATCAAGGACAAATCCTGGAATATCCTTAGTCATACATTTTATTTCCTCATAACCCAAAAGCAAATTAAGTTCATTATGATGCATAAGGGAAATCAATTCATCACATTTTTGGAGACGATTCTATCACGAAACAATTTGCATTGGAGATTCAAATGATCATGTTCATTGCAAAGTTCACAAGGATGGCAAAGAAATTTTAAATTTTCAGAACAAACATCTAGCCTCTCTTACAACCATTTAGTTTCTAAATACTTATGCCTCTTGCAAAATTTATCTTCCTGGCAACGGCTCCAGAAAAGAGCTTGATGTCTACTACGCAACCTTCTTCTTGTAGACGTTGTTGGGCCTCCAAGTGCAGAGGTTTGTAGGACAGTAGAAAATTCCCCTCAAGTGGATGACCTAAGGTTTATCAATCCGTGGGAGGTGTAGGATGAATATGGTCTCTCTCAAACAACCCTACAACCAAATAATAAAGAGTCTCTTGTGTCCCCAACACATCGAATACAATGGAAAATTGTATAGGTGCACTAGTTTGGCGAAGAGATGGTGATACAAGTGCAATATGGATGATAGATATAGGTTTTTGTAATCTGAAAATATAAAAACAGCAAGGTAACTAATTATAAAAGTGAGCACAAACGGTATTGCAATGCTTCGAAACAAGGCCTAGGGTTCACACTTTCACTAGTGCAAGTTCTCTCAACATTAATAACATAATTAGATCATATAAAAATCCCTAAAAATGCAACAAAGAGTCACTCCAAAGTCACTAATAGCAGAGAACAAACGAAGAGATTATTGTAGGGTACGAAACCACCTCAAAGTTATTCTTTCCGATCAATCCATTGGGCCATTCCTATAAGTGTCACAAATAGCCCTAGAGTTCATAGTAAAATAGCACCTTAAGACACACATCAACCAAAACCCTAATGTCACCTAGATACTCCAATGTCACCTCAAGTATCCGCGGGTATGATTATACGATATGCATCACACAATCTCAGATTCATCTATTCAACCAACACAAAGAACTTCAAAGAGTGCCCCAAAGGTTCTACTAGAGAGTCAAGACGAAAATGTGTGCCAACCCCTATGCATAGATTCCCAAGGTCACGGAACCCGCAAGTTGATCACCAAAACATACATCAAGTGAATCAATAGAATACCCTATTGTCACCACGGGTATCCCACGCAAGACATACATCAAGTGTTCTCCAATCCTTAAATACTCAATCCGATAAGATAACTTCAAAGGGAAAACTCAATCCATTACAAGAAGGTAGAGGGGGAGAAACATCATAAGATCCAACTATAGTAGCAAAGCTCGCGGTACATTAAGATCGTGCCAAATCAAGAACACGAGGGAGAGAGAGAGAGGGAGATCAAACACATAGCTACTGGTACATACCCTCAGCCCCGAGGGTGAACTACTCCCTCCTCATCATGGAGAGCGCCGGGATGATGAAGATGGCCACCGGTGATGGATCCCCTCTCCGTCAGGGTGCCGGAACAGGATCACGATTGGTTTCTGGTGGCTACAAAGGCTTGCGGCGGCGGAACTCCCAATCTATGTTATTTTCTGGAGGTTTGGGTATTTATAGGACAGGTTGGCATTGAGAACAAGTCAGGGGGGCCCACGGAGAGTTCACGAGGCACAGGGGCGCGCCCTTCACCATCATGGGCTCCACGGGCCTCCCCTCCAGTAAATCTTCGTTCCAGTATTTTTTACATTTTCCAGAAAAAATCTCCGTTGATTTTCAGCGCATTCCGAGAACTTTTATTTCTGCACAAAAACAACACCACAGTAGTTCTGCTGAAATAGCGTCAGTCCGGGTTAGTTCTAACCAAATCATACCAAAATCATGTATAAATGTTATAAACATGGCATGAATACATAAAAATTATAGATACGTTGGAGACGTATCAGTCGCCGCCTTAGGAGGATCACCTCGGTCCGGCAGCGGACCGACCCGCAAAAGGCTAAATAAAACCACCTCTTGGGTAGCGTACTGCCAGCCCAAGTCTCTTCCCTTGCAAACCCCGCAAGGAAAGCCACTCCTTTTTGTGCGAACCACTTGCATGTTAAAAGGGGGGCTCTTGAGCATCGCACCTCAGGATCCCCTACTAGCTCTTGGGCCCTCACCCAGCCTTGTCCCAGGCATCGCGACTTGACATACCAGCGGCAGCTGAATTCTGCTCGAGGGTCAGGTCCTGAGGACGTAGACCACCTTGGTCAGCAAGGAAAAGAGGGGCATACCTTGTGTGGGGATACGGGAAGAGGGGAACGGTCCATCTGCGTAGGCATCACTTGAAATGTTGAAGGATACAATCTCTTCACGCGGCTGTCACGGGACATGTATTAAGTCTTCACAAGGCAGCTAGTATGTAGGTGATAAGGCCCAAGGGAGTGAGCCCTCATGAAGCAGGAACCCCTCGCGAGCTGTGGACGCCTGATGCTACGCATAAAGCTAAGTTGCCCTCTCGCGAGTCCTCCTGATAATGTTTCACATTTGCTTTCACGATCGCGTCTGGGCGAAAACCTCTTCTCTCGTGAAAGATGCTTGCGCATCAAGGGGGCCTCTTGAGCATCATGCCTCGGGAGCTCTTACTGGACCTCAGGCCGCTCACCTCCTGGCCTTGCACACGCATCGTGACCTGGCATACCAGCGACGGCAGAAGCTCAAACGGGAGGCACCGTAATGACTCAAGCGCGAATTAAAAACATTAAGATAAAGGCATGCGGCGCCACAGTGCCTTACACACCCCCGCGAGGCCCACGGTTGTTTTTGATGCAGGAAATAAAAAGAAACGAAGGAAGCTTCATCCGGGAGGCCGTTGCTCCACGACCTCTGGCTCCAGCCCCGCCGACGCCTAGTCAGAGTCGTCCTCCACCTTGACGCGGTGGCGTGGCAGATCATTGCGGTCTTCGTCGCTCCTGCTCTCCCCATGGGAGGTGCCGTCGCTGCTGGAGGCACTGCGAACGCCGCCAAGGGAAAGTTCACTGCCGAGGACGTCGTCGTCGCCGCCGTGGTCGTCGTTGCTGAAGGAAATGTGGCTGTTGCTCTCTGGGCAACATCCCAGGCATCCGCCGGCCTCCCCGGAGATCTTCATGAAGAGCGTCAATGCCCCATCAAACTTGAAGTGGAGGGTGTGCCTCCCTTTCAAGGCGTGGGCGTGGGTGAATGACTACCACCCTCGTGTCATGTACATGAAGCCGGACGGAGTGGCCTCAATCTCCACCCAGGACGCCCTATTCCAGCAGCCGTCAGGCTGCAGCCACAGCCCGACGGATCCGTCCTTCGCCAGCTCCTCCGGGAAGGAGCTCGGGAGTTAAACCAGGTGCAGGGTGGACTTTCCATCCACACGACAAACTCGCGAGCAGAATCGGCGGTGTAGGACCGTGGGCGAGGTGGCCGGGCAGCTACCCCACGTCTTCCTCCTCGGCCACGGCCACCTCGACTCACACGGTCGCTTTCGCGGGTGGGTCCTTCCCGCGGCTGCCGAAGCCGGTGCAGGCAGCCAATGGATGGCGACCCCATCCCCGGGGAAGCAGCTCAGGGGCGGCAGCAACCTTGCGTGGGCGACCGCACCCCCTCTTGGGCTGCTGCTGCTCCAGCTCTTCCAACATCGCCTTACTTTTCTCGAGGGTAGAAAACCTCCTCACCGGTGCCATGGCTACGATGATGGAAGTCGGGAGCGGAGAAGTGAGAAGGCAGAGATGGGTTGGGGGCTCTGCCCCTTTACCCCCTTATAAGCGACCGAGGCAGGCCAACCGGCGTCCCCTCGCCTTCGGAGCAATGATGGCCTTGCGGCGCGTGCCAGGCTTTTTGTCAACTGGGTGGTTGCCGAGGCGTCATGGGGAAGTGCGGCGTCCCATGTGCCGTCGTGCCCCATGCGTCGAGGCCAGGCCTGCAGGCGGTAAGGTCCCGTGTTGCTTCGCCCTCCCCTCCTTGCCTTTGCCTCGAAGCCAGGCCGAACGCGTTGTGGGCCCATGGGCTACTGTTGGTGTTCTGGGATCGGGGGTACCCAGAACCGTGTGCCTGTGTCCCGGGGAGGGGCCCACCAACGGTCTGGCGCCGCCCAACGACAAGACTCTGCAGACAAGACCCTCACGAGGGCCCCCGCCTCGCGAGGCGAACGACATCAAGACCTCCTAGGGATCGGCCTCCTAAGGCTTCCTTCGGAGGAGCAGACATATCTAGGCGGCACCCGGCCTCACGTGCCCCACGGTGGTGTGTGCCATGACGACCAAGGCCAAGTGGGCAACAGCGGGCGCAGGCGAGGACAGTTTCCTCTTTGGTACTAAGGAGGCAAGGACGTATGCGGTTCCCAAGGAATCCCCCAAAGGTTTCCATTCCAGTGCAATAAGACCAAGACCACGAGCTCGGCAGGACAAAGGTCATCGCCGAGCCCACCTGCGCGGCATCGACCAGAAGCTTTACATACGAAGACCACCTTTAGTCAGGATAGGGTGTACTGCTGTCCTCCTTCGAATTTGGTTGTTGTGGCATCCCTTCCCGCCTTTGCCATATGGGAAGAGGATCGGGCCAGTATAAGTATAGGCTAGACTCCACCGAGAGAAAGGATTCGGTTCCATCCAGTTCATCCACCCCTCAAGCCCAGAGCTTCTTCTAGAGCCCTCATGAGGCAGTTCACCCGGTACTAGTTCATATTCATCCTCTTTGCGAGGCAATCCACCACAAAGTAGGAGTAGGGTTTTAGACCGCAAGGTGGCCCGAACCTGGGTAAAACATCAAGTCCCTTTCTTCCCCGGCACTCTAGCTCGAGCTTGACGAACCATGGCCTTGGTGCGGTTTGCGATTGGTTGAGAGCAAGCAAGTCCTTTCACGCACGCCCCAGTGTTCGAACCTTTCAAGGGACCGTAGATCCCGACTCCGACACAAGCCATCTGTGGTCTTAGAAGATGACAAATGAACATAGAAATCAAGTGACGTAGTGCAAAATGCCCCGCCCGAAGAAGACGATGGACATGATATAATGGGTGGCTCGGTTATCCAAGAAACAATTTGGTCACATGAAGTCATGGCAGTCATTGCAGCGTGAACCGAGCCGCTCCTCGTATATCTGCTCCGCAAGGAGATCCCCGACGATCAAACTGACGCACGTCGGATCATAAGGCAATCGAAAGCCTATAAAGTACACGAAAGAGAGCTCTACAAGATGAGCACTATGGGCCTCCAATGATGCATATCCTAAGAGGAAGGCAAACTTCTACTTTAGTAAATACACTCCGGCATGAGGGGACATCATGCAGGGATACGTCTCCAACGTATCTATAATTTTTTATTGTTCCATGCTATTATATTATCAACTTTGGATGTTTTATATGCATTAATATGATATTTTATATAATTTTTGGGACTAAATTATTAACCCAGTGCCAGCTTCCGTTTTTTCCTTGTTTTTGGCTTTCGGAGAAAAGGAATATCAAATGGAGTCCAAACGGAATAAAACTTTACGATGATTTTTCTTGGACCAGAAGACACCTACAAGACTTAGAGAGGGGGACAGAAGACTCATGAGGAGACAACAAGCCGTAGGGGTGCGCCCCTGGGCTTGTGGGCCCCACGGGAGTCCCCTACATCGCCTCTGGGCTCTATAAATACCCAGATATTCCATAGACCCTAGGGGAGTCGCCAAAAATACTTTTCCACCGCCGCAAGTTTCTGGTCTCGTGAGTTCCCATCTTGGGGCCTTTTCCAGTACTCCGCCAAAAGGGGGATTCGATCACGGAGGGCATCTACATCAACCTTGTGCAGCTTTGATGATGCGTGAGTAGTTTACCATAGACCTACGGTGCATAATTTCACTAGTGCAATATCTCAACAATGCTAACATAGTTGGATCATATGATTATCCCTCAAAGTGCAATAAAGAATCACTCCCGAGTTCCTATTAGCAGAGAACAAAAGATAGAAATTGTGTGTAGGGTACGAAACCAGCTCAAAGCTATTCTTTTCGATCAATCTATCCTAGAGTTCGTACTAAAATAACACAAAGCTATTCGTTCTGATCGATCTATCCAAGATTTCATACTAAAATAGCACCATATGACACACATCAACCAACTCTAATGTCACCTAGATATTCCAATGTCACCACAAATATCCATGGGTTGATTCTACGATATGCATCAAACAACTTCATGATCATAATATTCAATCCACACAAGAACTATAAGGAGACCCCAAAGTTTCTATCAGAGAAAAGATAATAAAATCATGCATCAACCCCTATACATAGATTACCCCAATGCCACCACGTGAATCCGCAAGTTGAGTGTCATAACATACATCAAATGAATCAATATGATACCCCATCATCACCTCAATTACTCATACCGCAAGACATACATCATGTGTTCTCAAATCTGAACATTCAATCCGACATGACAAAACTTCAAAGGGTAAAGATTCAATTCATCACAACAAGAGTAGAGAGGGGAGAAACATCATATGATGCATCTATGTTAATAGAGCCCATGATATATCAAGATCGTGACATCTCGAGATCGCGCGAGAGAGAGATTAAACACATAGCTACTGGTAGAAACCCTCAGTCCCGAGGGTGGACTACTCCCTTCTCACCATGGTGGCCACCGGGATAATGAAGATGGCCACCGGTGATGATTTCCCCCTTTAGCGGAGTGTCTGAAAGGTCTCTAGATTGGATCTCATGGACTACAGAGCCTTGCGGCAGTGGAACTTCTGATCTAGGTCTACCCCGAAGGGTTTCGGAATATTTGGAAATTTATAGGGCGAAGAAGAGGTGCAGGAGGCCACTGAGGTGGGCACAACCCACCTGGGCACGCCTGGGCCCCCAGGCGCACCCTAGTGGGTTGTGCCCCCCTTGGGGCACCCCCAAGGTGCTGCTCTAGCCCATCGGGAGTCTTCTGGTCCATAAAAAATCCACAAAAAGTTTCGCGGTGTTTGGACTCCGTTTGATATTGATTTCCTGCGATGTAAAAAACATGCAAAAACAGCAACTTGCACTTGGCACTATGTCAATAGGTTAGTCCCAAAAAATGATATAAAATGACTATAAAATGATTGTAAAACATCCAAGAATGATAATATAACAGCATGGAACAATCAAAAATTGGAGATACATTGGGGACGTATCAGCATCCCCAAGCTTAATTCATGCTCGTCCTCGAGTAGGTAAATGATAAAAACAATTTTTTTTGATGTGGAATTCTGCCTAGCATGTCATATCATAATCTTTTCTTTATAGCATGGACATTTGGAATTTTATACGTTTCAAGCAATAGTCTAGTTTTGACATGAGATTTAAATACTCAAGCATATCAACAAACAACAATGTCTTTCAAAATATCAATGCTAAAATAAGTTATCCCTAGCCCATCATGCTTAACCATTGATCCATTCATGAAACACACCCGCATATTAACAACACCCAATACTCAAGTACGATCATAGTGCTTCCTAGTTGCTGCTTTATAAGAGAGGATGGAGACTCAAATTGAAAATAAAAACTGCATGAAGTAAAAGAAAGGCCCTTCGCAGAGGGAAGTAGGGATTTGTTGAGGTGCCAGAGCTCATATCTTAAATTGAGAGATAAAAAGGTTTGGGAGGCATACTTTTCTCACCAACAAAAACGACTTAAGGTTCCCAGCACTTTCCATGCTAGATATATCATAGGAGGTTCCTAATGCGATTGTACCCGCTTTCATCATGCCCAACTCAAAAACCATTTATCCCATACTTCTTCTTTTCTTGTTCCTTCGTATGAATAACAGGAATCCTGGTTCGGATGGTTGACCAACATTATGATTGTGTATGAACTAGGGCTTTGGCTCAACACACCCTTACTTCACTTTTTATTTTGCATCCCTCATTAAAGAGGGAGGGAAGGCGTATAGGATTTTTTTCACTACTCCCGATCGATAAAGATAAAGAAAGACACACATACGATATGTGGATTAGTAGAATTTAGGATATTATATTACTCTATCTTTATTTACGATGATACCATCCTCATCTTAATTTCCTATTCCACAATATCTAAGATGTGATAGGCATGTTTACTACAACATTCTTAATACATCAACCATACAAAACATAGCCATTGCAACTGGTGTGGGTAAGATTGAATTGGTCAGCTCATACTTGGTAAGTCCTGAGGGGTAGTTGCTGGGACACTTCATCTTGGACATAGCCCATCCCAAGTCAGCGGAGGCGGAGGCGAGGTGTGCCTCCGGGTCAAAGGGTGGATCAATGGTGCTGGCATGTGTACCTACAAGAAGGAAGTAAATGTTAGAAGTTAAGTTGCAATTGCACAAATGATGTAAAATATGGTAAGACATGGGGTGCGGCTAACCTCAACGGTAGACAATAGCACCACCCATTGTGGCCTTGTGTAAGTACATGGAAAAGCATGCTATGTACAACAGGGTTAGCATCCACCAAAAATAGCAAATGGAAATAAAACAACAACATCTCTAGTGATATCTTCATTGTAGAGAGTAGCACGGTAGCAAAGGGATAGATTAGAAAATGGATACAACTGTTAATTACAACAGGCTTAGCAGCATCTCGATTCATGTATTGTAAGTTTGTAGCTAGTATTAGTGAAATTGAGCTGGACAATTCATACTTGAACATCACATAGTGTGCAGTACTGAAATAAACAAGGCACGAACATGCTTAATACATCAACCGTACATAACGTAGCCATTGCAATTGGTATTTGTAAGGTTGAGCTGGTCACGTCATACTTAGTAAGTCTTGAGGGGTAGTTGTTGGGGCACTTCATCTGGGCCAGAGCCCGCCCCAACTTGGCGGCGGCGGAGGCGATGTGTTCCTCCGGGTCGACACGCACAGCGGCCATTTCGCCATCGACCGCCATTAGCTCCTCGACCTCCACGTGATATGTGGTTGGGCTTACGTGGCAATGCTCTCGTGTAGGGCTTGTGGGGATTTGGAGGCATGTGGATGTTTCGGAGGCCCCACTTAAGCAATCAGGTCGGGGCCGTGATAGAGATAGATGGGTTACATGACTGGGTCGACGGTGTTCGGGCAGAACGTACATGTAGTTGAAGTTGTGGTTGCGGTGGCGGCGGTTTGAGCTACAGGGGGCAGGGTGGGGAGATACCATGAAAATGTTATGGGTGGGGATGTGGTGGGAGGAATAAAAGATATCGCGCGCCTAATGACAATTTCCCTGCAAAATTTGAAACTTGGGTGGGGGAAACACACAACACACATGAAAGCGCATAAAATACTCGTGTGCGAGAAAAGAGAAAATTGGCGGATCCCATCTCCAAAAAAAAATATACGCGTGTAGTTGATTAAATCAACCAATGGCAGTCGTGATGGTACGCTTGCTTTATTAGAAAACATCGCACAAGTAACTGACTTATGGATCGTCAATACAAAAAATGCACACGGTATGCCATAGAAACCGTATGTTTTGTGATCTTCTAATAATTCTTATATCTATCAGCATCTGCAGCCACACCTGCAAATTTAAAAATATCTTTCGTTGTAGCAGGGTTATTAAATGTACATGAACTAGGCAAAGGTGACACTCGATGAACAATCATCGGTTTATGAAATGCAATCAAGTGTCAACCTGTGTCACTCACAAATCCAGAATTGATCATATGCAACAAAAGAGAAGCTTGATGTCATCCGCCAGCACGGCTATTGAAGCCGGTGTGCAACCAACTCGCGCAGCGAGGTGGGACTAAAAACCAGATGAGGCCAGCTCGTCTCTAGTGTCTTCGGGTAGCTGCGAGCAGACGGTTCGGGGGGATTCAACGTTGGGGTATGGCTACAAAACTTCATTGACCACATGCTAAGCAACCTTCATAGCCCTAAAAGGATGCGTTTATCGACATTGTACATTAATAATAGATAGTACCAACTTAAATTACTAGATACTAGTAATTTGCTCTAAAACTAGTAAGTAGTACCGGTATATGCTCGTAATTAATTATACAAACTTACGGGCGATACATGCACTAACTACTTCTCACATCCTGGCCAGGCATAATTATTCTCCTTCCCGGCCTTTCGGCGGCAACCCACAGTGCTTCGGTCTCTGCACAGGTCTCATCAGCATCGAGGTAACTACCGCCGCAGTCATGGTAGGTGGAGGCATCAAGGCATGCTGGCAAGACGTCGTCGTTCTCCTTCTCGGCCTTGTCGGCGGCAGCCCACCATGCTTGGATCTCCGTCGAGCACTCCTCAGCATGGCGTGCGACCTCTTCTTTCATGCGGCAGCGGGACTCTCTTTTCTTGACTACTTTCTGCCTTTTCTACTCCTTTTGTGTGGCTTTGGTTTCCTCTTGATCCACCGCCCATTCCGTCATGGCATCTTGAAAGTCCGCCCACGTAGTTGTGCGGCCACGGGCGGCGATGTACTCGATGCAGCGGGATGCCATCGCTTCCATACTATGTGTACGGTCGCAGGCGGCGAGGAACTCGGCGCGGCAGGATGCCGTCGCTTCTTTACCAGTTAGTGTGTGGTGTGGTGCCATGAACGACGCTTGGAGAGAGCTCCGGAGTGGAGTGGCTGGACAATCGTATAGTGTGATGGTTTTTATAGAGCTCAAGGACTAACGACGAAGGAAATTTGGCTTCCCCTACGATCTTGGTCATTCATTATAGCACACTGTTCATTGCCGTCGCCTATCAAAACAGTGTGTGCTCACCCTATTGTGTGTTGTGTTCTGATTGGCCAGAACCCCAGCCATGCAGATCTTGCGTGTGCACCGTAGGATGCACCGCGATCGAACGGCAATCCACTTCCATCTCATCACACACGCGCAGCTGTAGCTGGATTGGATTTATCTGCGCTAAATGTCTAGAAAATGCACATAATCACATAAATATGGTAAATGAGCCCAGAAAACTGCCAAATTTGAACACGGTGATTTGTAGGGTGTATGTTCATCATAGAAAAACTCAACAACAAAAGACGAAGGAAATTTTGATTCCCCTTCAATCTTGGTGATTTCCCTCTCGAAACCATGAAACTTCCTCGATGATGGTTTGATTTATGAAGAGCGTGCATGATGACATATGCCAAACCTTCTCAAATTTTTACCATGGCACCATGCCAGGCGTCATGTTTTTCAAGCATGTCTTTCATTTTTCTATAGTTGACAAACCAATAAATGACACATTTGTGGTTGACTCTTGCCACACATGGATACGTCTCCAACGTATCTATAATTTTTTTATTGTTCCATGCTATTATATTATCTGTTTAGGATGTTTTATATGCATTAGTATGCCATTCTATATTATATTTGTCACTAACCTATTAACTAGAGCCCAGTGCCATTTTCTCTTTTTTTCCTTGATTTTGAGTTTTGCGGAAAAGGAATATCAAACAGAGTCCAAACAGAACGAAATTTACGAGGATTTTTCTTGGACCACAAGACATCCACGGGACTTGGGGTACACGTTAGAGAAGCCACGAGGTGGCCACAAGTACGGAGGGCGCGCCCTGGGGCATAGATTGCGCCCCCACCCTTTTGGGCCCCTCGTGACACCCCCGACCTATTTCTTCCGCCTATATATTCACATATATTCCAGAAACCCTGGGGGAGGCATCGAAACCACTTTTCCGACGCCGTAACTTTCTATATCCACGAGATCCCATCTGGAGGCCTTTTCCGGTACTCTGTCGGAGGAGGATTCGACAACGGAGGGCATAGACATCAACCATATTGCCCTTCCGATGAACCGTGATTAGTTTACCACAGACCTACGGGTCCATAGCTAGTAGCTAGATGGCTTCTTCTCTCTCCTTGATTCTCAATACCATGTTCTCCTCGATGTTCTTGGAGATCTATCCGATGTAATCTTATTTTGTGGTTGTTTGCCAAGATCCGATGAATTGTGGATTTATGGTCAGATTATCTATGAATATTATTTGAGTCTTCTCTAAATTCTTATATGCATGATTTGATATCTTAGTAATTCTCTTCGAACTATCGGTTTGGTTTGGCCAACTAGATTGGTTTCTCTTGCAATGGGAGAAGTGCTTTGCTTTGGGTTCAATCTTGCGGTGCTCAAACCTAGTGATAGAAAGGGACATGACAAGTATTGTATTATTGCCATCGAGGATAACAACCTGAGGTTTTCATCATATTGCTTGAGTTAATTCTGCTACATCATGTCATCTTACTTAATGCGTTACTCTGTTCTTTATGGACTTAATACTCTAGATGCAGAATCGTTTCGGTCGATGTGTGGAGTAATAATAGTAGATGCAAGCACGAGTCGGTCTATTAGACATGGACATGATGCCTATATTCATGATCATTGCATGAGATGTCGTCATAATTATGCGCTCTTCTATCAATTGCTTGGCAGTAATTTGTTTACCCATCGTAATATTTGCTATCTTGAGAGAATCCTCTAGTGAAACCTATGGCCCCCGGGTCTATTTTCCATCTTATTACTTTCCGATCTACTATTTTGTAATCTTTTACTTTCCAATCCATAAACCAAAAATACCAGAAATATTTATTTTACAGTTTATCTATCTTTATCAGATCTCACTTTTGCAAATAACCGCGAAGGGATTGACAACCCCTTTATAGCGTTGGGTGCAAGTTGTTTGATTTTTTGTGCGGGTATTTGGCGATTTGCGCGTTTTCTCCTACTAGATTGATACCTTGGTTCTCAAACTGAGGGAAATACTTACTCTCCTTTCCTGCATCACCCCTTCCTCTTCAAGAGAAAAACCAACGTAAGCTCAAGAGGTAGCAGGAAGAATTTCTGGCGCCGTTGCCGGGGAGATCTACGCCAAGTCAAGTCAATATTTGTCTTTTTTCAACTCGCCAATCTTTGGTGCCGTGGAGATCTACGTCAAGTCAAGACATACCAGGTACCCTTCATAAAACTCTCATCTCTTGCATTTACATTATTTGCCATTCGCCTCTCATTTTCCTCTCCCCCACTTCTTTAATGATTTTCGAAAACTTTTCCTTTTTCTTTGCCTTTTTTTCGCCCTTTTTTCGTTCGTCTTCCTTGCTTGCTTTTTGTTTGCTCGTGTGTTAGATCGCTTACCTCGTTTTCATGGCTAGTCCTCCCATCGTTGTTAGCACTCCCGGTAATTAAGTTCTCAATTTTACACAAAGGGAGGGAGAAAATTTAAAGGATGCTTGGTATAGAATTTGCAATGCTCAAAATAGATCTACTCGAAAACAATATACTTCCATTATTCTTCGCAATTTTTATGTGGGAGTTATCCTTGGAATAGAATGTTCTAGATACCATTACCGGAGGGAATTTCTTGGGGAGCCACACTTTTGATTCTTATAATGCCATGATAGATTTTTTAGGCCCGCCACATCTTTTGATTAATGGAACTGCTTTAACTTTGGAACATGTGATGCAAAGACATGATATTATTGAAAATAAAATGGCTACTGTTAGTTGATTGAAAATTTGGATAAAAAGGTTCATAATCAAATTAATTAATATGGATCTAAGGTAGGAGTCACTTTAAAGAACCTTATGGAAAAGGAACCTATAGTTAACGAAAAAATAGATCAAGATTCTACTAGAATTGGCAAACTATAAGACATTATTACCAACTTGGGTTCCGCTTTTTCCTCCATTAAAATTACTCCAACTCCTCCTCCTCCTACTAAGATTGCCAAATTTATTTATGTTCCTAAGAATAAGGGTGAGTCTTCTAGTAAGGAAGATCTCAAATCATTAGGTGTTTACTCCGATCTTTTTAATATGATTAAGGGACTAATTACTACGAATGAATTTCTTGATTTCTTGCCTAGGAGTCTCATTTTTGATAAAACTATGGAACCTCCTAGGGAATTAAAGGTATTATTGAAGAATTGCATACCAACGATGACAATACCTAGATCTATTCGTGTTTTATGCCTAGCTAAGGGCGTTAAACAATAGCGCTTGTTGGGAGGCAACCCAATTTTATTTTTGCTTTTTACTTTTTGCTCCTATTTTTCAATTTTCACACATTATTACTTATGTAGTATTTGTTTTTTGGTGTTTTAATTAGTGTTTGAGCCAAGACCTTTGGGATGGCTTACGGTGATCGTTGATTTAATTTTGCTGAAAAATAGAAACTTTTGCGCCTAGTGCAGAAAATTCAATAATTCGCTGGAACGTGAAAACCTTCTGAAATGTTTACACAAAATTGATATACAAATTCCCCACGTCGTCGTAATTTTTTAGAATTTTTCGAGTTACAGAAGTATGCGAAGTTTACAGATTGCTACACACTGTTCTGTTTTTGACATATTCTGTTTACTATGTGTTGTTTGCTTATTTTGATGAATCTATGGCTAGTATCGGGGGGTATGAACCATGGAGAAGTTGGAATACAGTAGATATTACACCAATATAAAATAAGAATAAGATCACAACTGTACCTTGAGTGGTTATTTGCTTTGTTTTACTAATGGAGCTCACGAGTTTTCTGTTGAGTTTTGTGTTGTGAAGTTTTCAAGTTTTGGGTAAGGATTTGATGGACTATGGAATACGTAGTGGCAAGAGCCTAAGCTTGGGGATGCCCTAGGCACCCCAAGGTAATATTCAAGGATGGAGAAGAGCCTAAGCTTGAGGATGCCCCGGGAAGGCATCCCCTCTTTCGTCTTCATATATCGGTAACTTTACTTGAGGCTATATTTGTATTCGCTACATGATATGTGTTTTGCTTGGAGCGTCTTGTATGATATTAGTCTTTTCTTTTTAGTTTGCCACAATCATCCTTGTTGTACACACCTTTTATGAGAGACACGCTTGAATCGTGATTTATTAGAATACTCTATGTGCTTCACTTATATCTTTTGAGCTAGGCAATTTTGCTCTAGTGCTTCACTTATATCTTTTTAGAGCATGGCGGTAGTTTTATTTTATAGAAATTGTTGAACTCTCTGGCTTCACTTATATTATTTTGAGAGTCTCTAAACAGCATGGTAATTTGTTTAGGTTATGAATTTAGTCCTAATATGATAGGCATCCAAAGGAGTTATAATAAAAACTTGCATATAAAAGTATGATTGTTTTGAGATATGAGGATGGTAATATTAGAATCATGCTAGTAGTAAATTGTAGGGTTGAGGAAATATTTCTGTTAAGGTTCATGATTCCCGTAGCATGCACATATGGTCTCCTAACTGTGTAACCGAATTGAAGCGCTTGTGTCTTGATTGTTTACATTTGCGTGAAGGTCGGGGCGCGCGATGGTTAACTCCTACCAACCTCCCCCCTAGGAGCATGCATAGTAGTACTTTGCTTCGAGGGCTAATAAACCTTTTTGTAATAAATATGTGAGTTCTTTATGACTAATGTTGAGTCCATGGATTATACGCACTCTCACCCTTCCACCTTGCTAGCCACTCTAGTGCCGCACAACTTTCGCCGGTGCATCAAACCACCTTATACCCTTCCTCAAACCAGCCACCATACCTACCTATTATGGCATTTCCATAGCCATTCCGATATATATTGCCATGTAACTCCATCGTTCCTTTATTATGACACGCATCATCATTGTCATATTGCTTTGCATGATCATGTAGTTGACATAGTATTTGTGGCAAGGCCACCGTTCATATTTTTTATACATGTCACTCTTGATCATTGCACACCCCGGTACACCGCCGGAGGCATTCATATAGAGTCATATCTTTGTTCTAGTATCGAGCTGTAATATCGAGTTGCATGTAAATAAAAGTGTGATGATCGTCATTATTAGAACATTGTCCCATGTGAGGTTATCAAAAATTAAAGAGGCCAATGAAGCCCAAATAAATAAAAGAGGCCAAAGAAGCCCACCAAAAAAGGAGGCCAAAGAGCCCAAAAAATGAGAGATAAAAGAGAGAAGGGGCAATGTTACTATCTTTTCCACACTTGTGCTTCAGAATAGCACCATGTTCTTCATGATAGAGAGTCTCCTATGTTGTCACTTTCATATATTAGTGAGAATTTTTGTTACAGAACATGGCTTGTATATTCCAACGATGGGCTTCCTCAAATGCCCTAGGTCTTCATGAGCAAGAAAGTTGATGCACACCCACTAGTTTTCTTTTGAGCTTTCATACACTTATAGCTCTGGTTCATCCGTTACATGGCAATGTCTACTCACTCACATTGATATCAATTGATGGACATCTCCATAGTCCATTCATTTTCCTAGTTGATGTGAGACTTTCTCCCCACTTTTGTCTATTACCACCTTCTATTCCACCCATACTGCTATATCCTGAAGGAAATATGCCCTAGAGGCAATAATAAAGATGTTATTTGTATTTCCTTAAATCATGATAAATGTCTTTTATTCATGCTAGAATTGTATTAACCGGAAACTTGATACATGTGTGGATACATAGACAAAACAATATGTCCCTAGTATGCCTCTACTAGACTAGCTCATTGATCAAAGATGGTTATGTTTCCTAGCCATAGACATGAGTTGTCATTTGATCAACGGGATCACATCATTAGGAGAATGATGTGATGGACAAGACCCATCCGTTAGCATAGCACTATGATCGTTTAGTTTAACTGCTATTGCTTTCTTCATGACTTATACATGTTCCTATGACTATGAGATTATGCAACTCCCGAATACCGTAGGAACACCTTGTGTGCTATCAAACGTCACAACGTAACTGGGTGATCATAAAGATGCTCTACAGGTGTCTCCGAAAGTATTCGTGGTGTTGGCATAGATCAAGATTAGGATTTGTCACTCCGAGTGTCGGAGAGGTATCTCTGGGCCCTCTCGGTAACACACATCATAATAAGCCTTCCAAGCAAAAGACTAATGAGTTAGTCACGAGATGATGTGTTACGGAACGAGTAAAGAGACTTGCCGGTAAACGAGATTGAACTAGGTATAAAGATACCGACGATCGAATCTCGGGCAAGTAACATACCGTTTGACAAAAGGAACAACGTATGTTGTTATGCGGTTCTGACCGATAAAAGATCTTCGTAGAATATGTAGGAGCCAATATGAACATCCAGGTTCCGCTATTGGTTATTGACCGGAGATGAGTCTCGGTCATGTCTACATAGTTCTCGAACCCGTAGGGTCCGCACGCTTAACGTTTGATGACGATCGGTATTATGAGTTTTTGAGTATTGATGTACCGAAGGTAGTTCGGAGTCCCGGATGAGATCACGGACATGACGAGGAGTCTCGGAATGTCCGAGACATAAAGATTGATATATTGGACGGCTATATTCGGACACCGGAAGTATACCGGAAAAGTTTCGGATTTATCGGGAATGCCGGAGGGGGTTACCGGAACCCCCTACGAGAGGGGATGGTCCATAGTGGGCCTAAAGGGTGAGAGAGAGGCAGCCCATAGGGCTGGCCGGCGCCCCCACCTAGGAATCCTAGTTGGACTAGGATTGGGGGGGCGCCACCTCTCCTATTCCTTTCCCCCTTCTTCCTTTCGGTGAATCCTACTAGGAATAGGATTGCAATCCTATTCCTAGTAGGACTCCCTCTCTAGCCGCACCAGGAAGGGCCGGCCGGCCTCCCTCCCCTGCTCCTTTATATACGGGGGCAGGGGGGCACCCAAAGACACACAAGTTGAATTGTTTTAGCCGTGTGCGGTGCCCCCCTCCACAGAATCACACCTCGGTCGTACCGTCGCGGAGCTTAGGCGAAGCCCTGCGCCGGTGAACACATCATATCCGTCACCACGACGTCGTGCTGACGAAACTCTCCCGTGAAGCTCAACTGGATCAAGAGCTCGTGGGACGTCATCAAGCTGAACGTGTGCTGAACGCGGAGGTGCCGTACGTTCGGTGCTTGATCGGTTGGATCGCGAAGAAGTTCGACAACATCAACCGCGTCACTTGACGCTTCCGCTCCCGATCTACGAGGGTACGTAGACATACTCTCCCCTCTCGTTGCTATGCATCTGGTAGATAGATCTTGTGTGATCGTAGGAAAATTTTAAAATACTACGTTCCCCAACAGTGGTATCAGAGCCAGGTCTATGCGTAGATGATATGCACGAGTAGAACACAATGAGTTGTGGGCGATACTAGTCATACTGCTTACCAGCATGTCATACTTTGCTTCGGCGGTATTGTGAGATGAAGCAGCCCGGACCGACATTACGTGTACGCTTACGCGAGACTGGTTTCACCGTTACGAGCATTCGTTGCTTAAAGGTGACTGGCGGGTGTCTGTCTCTCTCACTTTAGCTGAATCAAGTGTGGCTACGCCCGGTCCTTGTGAAGGTTAAAACAGCACATACTTGACGAAACATCGTTGTGGTTTTATATGCATAGGTAAGAACGGTTCTTGCTAAGCCCGTAGCAGCCACGTAAAACTTGCAACAACAAAGTAGAGGACGTCTAACTTGTTTTTGCAGGGCATGTTGTGATGTGATATGGTCAAGACATGATGAGTTATACGGTTCTTGTATGAGATGATCATGTTTTGCGAAGGTGATCATGACGGTGCTTTGGAGATAGAGATCAAAGGCACAAGATGATGATGGCCATATCATGTCACATATTTTGATTGCATGTGATGTTTATCTTATTATGCTTCTTATTTTTCTTAGAACGACGGTAGCATTATAAGATGATCCCTTACTAAATTTCAAGGTATAAGTGTTCTCCCTGAGTATGCACCGTTGCGAAAGTTCATCGTGCCGAGACACCACGTGATGATCGGGTGTGATAAGCTCTACGTTCAAATACAACGGGTGTAAGCCAGTTTTGCACACGCAGAATACTCGGGTTAAACTTGACGAGCCTAGCATATACAGATATGGCCTCGGAACACTGGAGACCGAAAGGTCGAGCGTGAATCATATAGTAGATATGATCAACATAAGATGTTCACCATTGAAACTACTCCATCTCACGTGATGATCGGACATGGTTTAGTTGATTTGGATCACGTGATCATTTAGATGACCAGAGGGATGTCTATCTAAGTGGGAGTTCTTTAAATTAATATGATTAAATTGAACTTTAAATTATCATGAACTTAGTCCTGGTAGTATTAGCATATCTATGTTGTAGATCAATAGCTCGCGATGTTGCTCCCCGTTTATTTTTCATATGTTCCTAGAGAAAACCAAGTTGAAAGATGTTAGTAGCAATGATGCGGAATTGTTCCGTGATCTGAGGATTATCCTCATTGCTGCACAGAAGAATTATGTCCTTGATGCACCGCTAGGTGACAGACCTATTGCAGGAGCAGATGTAGACGTTATGAACGTTTTGACAAAAGCTCGATATGATGACTACTTGATAGTTTAAGTGCACCATGCTTTACGGCTTAGAACCGGGACTTCAAAAACGTTTTGAACGCCACGGAGCATATAAGATGTTCCAAGAGTTGAAATTAGTATTTCATACTCATGCCCGTGTCGAGAGGTATAAGACTTCTGACAGTACTTTGCCTACAAGATGGAGGAGAATAGCTCAACCAGTGAGCATATGCTCAGATTGTCTGGGTACTACAATTACTTTAATCAAGTGGGAGTTAATCTTCCAGATAAGATAGTAATTGACAAAGTTCTCTAGTCACTATCACCAAGTTAGTAGAACTTCGTGATGAACTATAATATGCAAGGGATGACGAAAGGAATTCCCAGCTCTTCGCGATACTGAAGTCGGCGAAGGTAGAAATCATGAAAAAGCATCAAGTGTTGATGGTTAACAAGACCACTTGTTTCAAATAAAGGGCAAAGGGATAGAAGGGAAAATTCAAGAAGAATGACAAGCAAGTTGTCACTCCCGTGAAGAAACCCAAAGCTAAACTCAAGCCTGAAACAAGTGCTTATACTGCAAAGGAAATGGTCACTAGAAGTGGAACTGCCCTAGATACTTGGCGGATAAGAAGGATGGCAAAGTGAACAAAGGTATATTTGATATACAGATTATTGATGTGTATTTTACTAGTGTTCATAGCAACCCATCGGTATTTGATATTGGTTCAGTTGCTAAAGAGTAGTAACTCGAAGTGGGAGTTGCATAATGAACATAAACTAGTTAAAGGATGAAGTGACGATGTGTATTGGAAGCAGTTCCAAGATTGATATGATCATCATCGCACACTCCCTATACTTTCGGGATTAGTGTTGAACCTAAATAACTGTTATTTGGTGTTTGTGTTGAGCATGAATGTGATTTGATCATGTTTATTGCAATACGGTTATTCATGTAAGTTAGAGAATAATTGTTGTTCTGTTTACATGAATAAAACCTTCTATGGTCAGACACCCAATGGAAATAGTTTGTTGGATCTCGATCGTGTGATACACATATTCATAATATTGAAGCCAAAAGATGCAAGGTTAATAATGATAGTGCAACTTATTTGTGGCACTGCCGTTTAAGTCATATTGGTGTAAAACGCATGAAGAAACTCCATAATGATGGACTTTTGAAATCACTTGATTATGAATCACTTGGTGCTTGCGAACCATGCCTCATGGGCAAGATGACTAAAACTCCGTTCTCCAGAACTATGGAGCAAGCAACGTATTTGTTGGAAATCATACATACTGATGTATGCGGACCAATGATTGTTGAAGCTCGCGGCGGGTATCATTATTTTCTGACCTTCACTGATGATTTGAGTAGATATAGGTATATCTACTTAATAAAGCACAAGTCTGAAACATTTGAAAAGTTCAAAGAATTTCAGAGTGAAGTAGAGAATCATCGTAACAAGAAAATAAAGTTTCTATGATCTGATCGTGGAGGAGAATATTTGAGTTACGAGTTTGGTCTTCATTTGAAACAATGTGGAATAGTTTCACAGCTCACACCACCCGGAACAGCACAGCATAATGGTGTGTCCGAACGTCGTAACCGTACTTTATTGGATATGGTGCGATCTATGATGTCTCTTACCGATTTACCACTATCGTTTTGGGTCATGCATTAGAGACAGCTGCATTCACGTTAAATAAGGGCCTCATCTGAATCCGTTGAGACAACGCCTTAAGAACTGTGGTTTGGCAAGAAACCAAAGTTGTTGTTTCTTAAAGTTTGGGACTGCGATGCTTATGTGAAAATTTTTCAACATGATAAGCTCGAATCCAAACCGGAGAAGTAAATCTTCATAGGATACCCAAAAGAGACTGTTGGGTACACCTTCTATCACAGATCCGAAGGCAAGATATTCGTTGCTAAAAATGGATCCTTTCTAGAGAAGGAGTTTCTCTCGAAAGAAGTGAGTGGGAGGAAAGTAGAACTTGATGAGGTAATTGTGCCTTCTCCCGGATTGGAAAGTAGTACATCACACGAAATGTTATAGTGATTCCTACACCAATTAGTGAGGAAGTTAATGATAATGATCATGAAACTTCAGATCAAGTTTCTGCTGAACGTCGTAGATCAACTAGAGTACGTTCCGCACCAGAGTGGTACGGCAACCCAGTTCTGGAAATCATGTTACTAGACCATGATGAACCTACGAACTATGAGGAAGCGATGATGAGCCCAGATTCCACAAAATGGCTTGAAGCCATTAAATCTGAGATGGGATCCATGTATGAGAACAAAGTGTGGACTTTGGTTGACTTGCCCGATGATCGGCAAGCCATCGAAAATAAATGGATCTTCAAGAGGAAGACCGACGCAGACGGTAATATTACTGTTTACAAAGCTCGACTTGTTGCGAAAGGTTTTCGACAAGTTCAAGGAGTTGACTACAATGAGACTTTCTCACCTGTAGCGATGCTTAAGTCTGTCCGAATCATGTTAGCAATTGCCGCATTTTATGATTATGAAATCTGGCAAATGGATGTCAAAACTACATTCCTGAATGGATATCTCAAAGAAGAGTTGTATATGATACAACTAGAAGGTTTTGTCGATCCAAAAGGTGCTAACGAATTATGCAAGCTCCAGCGATCCATCTATGGACTGGTGCAAGCATCTCGGAGTTGGAATATACGCTTTGATGAGGTGATCAAAGCATATGGTTTTATACAGACTTTTGGAGAAGCTTGTATTTACAAGAAGTGAGTGGGAGCACTACAACCTTTCTGATAAGTATATGTGAATGACATATTGTCGATCAGAAATGATGTAGAATTTTCTGGAAAGCATAAAGGAGTTTTTCAAAGAAAAAACCTCGGTGAAGCTGCTTACATATTGAGCATCAAGATCTATATAGATAGATCAAGTCGCTTGATAAGACTTTCGATGAGTACATACCTTGATAAGATTTTGAAGTAGTTCAAAATAGATCAGTCAAAGAAGAAGTTCTTGCCTGACTTGTAAGGTGTGAAGTTGAGTAAGACTCAAAGCCAGACCACGGCAGAAAAATATAGAGAGAATGAAAGTCATTCCCTATACCTCAGCCATAGGTTCTATAAAGTATGCCATGCTGTGTACAAAACACGTTGTGTACCTTGCCAAGAGTTTGACAGGGAGGTACAATAGTGATCCAGGAGTAGATCACTGTGCAGCGGTCAAAATTATCCTTAGTAATTGGATGACTAAGGAAATATTTCTCGATTATGGAGGTGATAAAGAGTTCGTCGTAAAGGGTTACGCCGATGCAAGCTTTGACACTAAATCCAGATGACTCTAAGTATCAATCTGGATGCGTATTGAAAGTGGGAGCAATTAGCTAGAGTAGCTCCATGCAGAGCATTGTAGACATAGAAATTTGCGAAATACATAGGGATCTGTATATGACAGACCCGTTGACTAAACTTCTCTCACAAGCAAAACATGATCACACCTCATTACTCTTGGGTATTAATCACATAGCTATGTGAACTAGATTATTGACTCTAGTAAACCCTTTGGGTGTTGGTCACATGGTGATGTGAACTATGGGTGTTATCCACATAACGATGTGAACTATCAGTATTAAATCACATGGCGATGTGAGCTAGATTATTGACTCTAGTTCAAGTGGGAGACTGAAGGAAATATGCCCTAGAGGCAATAATAAAGATGTTATTTGTATTTCCTTATATCATGATAAATGTCTTTTATTCATGCTAGAAATGTATTAACCGGAAACTTGATACATGTGTGGATACATAGACAAAACAGTATGTCCCTAGTATGCCTCTACTAGACTAGCTCATTGATCAAAGATGGTTATGTTTCCTAGCCATAGACATGAGTTGTCATTTGATCAACGGGATCACATCATTAGGAGAATGATGTGATGGACAAGACCCATCCGTTAGCATAGCACTATGATCGTTTAGTTTAACTGCTATTGCTTTCTTCATGACTTATACATGTTCCTATGACTATGAGATTATGCAACTCCCGAATACCGTAGGAACACCTTGTGTGCTATCAAACGTCACAACATAACTGGGTGATCATAAAGATGCTCTACAGGTGTCTCCGAAAGTATTCGTGGTGTTGGCATAGATCAAGATTAGGATTTGTCACTCCGAGTGTCGGAGAGGTATCTCTGGGCCCTCTCGGTTACACACATCATAATAAGCCTTGCAAGCAAAAGACTAATGAGTTAGTCACGAGATGATGTGTTACGGAACGAGTAAAGAGACTTGCCGGTAAACGAGATTGAACTAGGTATAAAGATACCGACGATCGAATCTCGGGCAAGTAACATATCGTTTGACAAAAGGAACAACGTATGTTGTTATGCGGTTCTGACCGATAAAAGATCTTCGTAGAATATGTAGGAGCCAATATGAACATCCAGGTTCCGCTATTGGTTATTGACCGGAGATGAGTCTCGGTCATGTCTACATAGTTCTCGAACCCGTAGGGTCCGCACGCTTAACGTTTGATGACGATCGGTACTATGAGTTTTTGAGTATTGATGTACCGAAGGTAGTTTGGAGTCCCGGATGAGATCACGGACATGACGAGGAGTCTTGGAATGTCCGAGACATAAAGATTGATATATTGGACGGCTATATTCGGACACCGGAAGTATACCGGAAAAGTTTCGGATTTATCGGAAATGCCGGAGGGGGTTACTGGAACCCCCTACGAGAGGGGATGGTCCATAGTGGGCCTAAAGGGTGAGAGAGAGGCAGCCCATAGGGCTGGCCGGCGCCCCCACCTAGGAATCCTAGTTGGACTAGGATTGGGGGGGCGCCACCTCTCCTATTCCTTTCCCCCTTCTTCCTTTCGGTGAATCCTACTAGGAATAGGATTGCAATCCTATTCCTAGTAGGACTCCCTCTCTAGCCGCACCAGGAAGGGCCGGCCGGCCTCCCTCCCCTGCTCCTTTATATACGGGGGCAGGGGGCACCCAAAGACACACAAGTTGAATTGTTTTAGCCGTGTGCGGTGCCCCCCTCCACAGAATCACACCTCGGTCGTACCGTCGCGGAGCTTAGGCGAAGCCCTGCGCCGGTGAACACATCATATCCGTCACCACGCCGTCGTGCTGACGAAACTCTCCCGTGAAGCTCAACTGGATCAAGAGCTCGTGGGACGTCATCAAGCTGAACGTGTGCTGAACGCGGAGGTGCCGTACGTTCGGTGCTTGATCGGTTGGATCGCGAAGAAGTTCGACAACATCAACCGCGTCACTTGACGCTTCCGCTCCCGGTCTACGAGGGTACGTAGACATACTCTCCCCTCTCGTTGCTATGCATCTGGTAGATAGATCTTGTGTGATCGTAGGAAAATTTTAAAATACTACGTTCCCCAACATATCCATGGCTCACGCTCATGTATTGTGTGAAAAGTTGAGAAGGCTAAAGCGCGTTAAAAATTATGAAATAATTGCTTGGCCGACACTGGGGTGGGCATGCTTACCTTGTGTTGATAAGAGGGAGCATAATAATACTATATGATTTTCTAGTATGCTTGAAATATTATTGTTCTCATGTCAATATAAACTTTTGCTTGAAACATATGGATCTGAATATTCGTGCCACAATAAAGAGATTGCATTGAAAAATATGTTAGCTAGCATTCCACATCAAAAATTCTGTTTTTGTCATTTACCTACTCGAGGACGAGCAGGAATTAAGCTTGGGGATGCTTTATACATCTCCAACATATCTATAATTTTTGGTCTCCATCCTATTATATTATCTGTTTTGGATGTTTTATATGCATTAATATGATATTTATATTATTTTGGGGACCAACCTATTAACCTAGAGCCAAGTGCCAGTTTCTGTTTTTTCCTTGTTTTTGAGTTTCGCAGAAAAGGAATATCAAACGGAGTCCAAACGGAACTAAACTTTACGAGGATTTTTCTTGGACCAGAAGACATCCAAAGGACTTGGAGTACACGTCAGGGAAGCCACGAGGTGGCCACAAGGACGGAGGGCGCGCCTTGGGGGGTAGGGTGTGCCCCCACCCATTTGGGCCCCCATGACTCCACCAACCTATTTCTTCCACCTATATATTCACACATATTCCGGAAACGCTAGGGGAGGCGTCGAAACAACTTTTCCAGTGCCGTAACTTTCTGTATCCACGAGATCCCATCTGGAAGCCTTTTCCGGTACTCTTTCGGAGGGGGATTCGACCATGGAGGGCATCTACATCAACCATATTGCCCTTTCGATGAAGCATGAGTAGTTTACCACAGACCTACAGGTTCATAGTTAGTAGCTAGATGGCTTCTTCTCTCTCTTTGATTCTCAATACCATGTTCTCCTCGATGTTCTTAAAGATCTATCCGATGTAATCTTCTTTTGCGGTGTGTTTGCCAAGATCCGATGAATTGTGAATTTATGATCAAATTATCTATGAATATTATTTGAGTCTTCTCTAAATTCGTATATGCATGATTTTATATCTTAGTAATTCTCTTCGAACTATCGGTTTGGTTTGGCCAACTAGATTGGTTTTTCTTGCAATGGGAGAAGTGCTTTGCTTTGGGTTCAACCTTGCGGTGCTCAATCACAGTGACAGAAAGGGACATGCCACTTATTGTATTGTTGCCATCGAGGATGACAAGATGGTGTTTTCATCATATTGCTTGAGTAAATTCCGCTACATCATGTCATCTTACTTAATGTGTTACTCTGTTCTTTATGGACTTAATTCTCTAGATGCAGAATCGTTTCGGTCGATGTGTGGAGTAATAATAGTAGATGCAAGCAGGAGTCGGTCTACTTGACACGGACGTGATGCCTATATTCATGATCATTGCCTTAGATGTCATCATAATTATGCGCTTTTCTATCAATTGCTTAGCAGTATTTTGTTTACCCATCATAATATTTGCTATCTTGAGAGAAGCCTCTAGTGAAACCTATGGCCCCGTTTTATATTTTCCATCTTATTACTTTCTAATCTACTATTTTGCAATCTTCTACTTTCCAATCTATAAAATAAAAATACCAAAAATATTTTCTTTATAGTTTATCTATCTTTATCGGATCTCACTTTTGCAAATAACCGTGAAGGGATTGACAACCCCTTTATAGCGTTGGGTGCAAGTTGTTTGATTATTTGTGAGGTTATTTGGCAATTTGTGCGTTGTCTCCTACTGGATTGATACCATGGTTCTCAAACTGAGGGAAATACTTACTCTCCTTTGCTGCATCACCCTTTCCTCTTCAAGGAAAAAACCAATGCAAGCTCAAGAGGTATCACACATATCCTTGAAATCTCTTTCCATTCCTTCTAAAAGTCATGAGAATTTACTAAATACCACGAGCATGGTTTTCCAGACCGTTTTTGTGAACTTTTCATGCACCGATTGTTTGATTTCGAATTATGTGCATTGATGGCTACAAAATGCACATAACCGCGTAATATGGTAAATGAGCCCGGAAAAGTGCCAAATTTGAACACGGTGATCTGCATGGTATATGTTCATCATAGAAAAATACTAACGGACGAAGGAAATTTGGATTCCCCTTCAATCTTTGTGATTTCCCTCTCGAAACCATGAAACTTCCTCACCGATGGTTCGATTTATAAAGAGCGTGCATGAAAACATAAGCCAAGCCTTCTCAATTTTTCACCGGGGCATGGTGAGGCCATACCATACTATCATGCCACGCATCATGTTTTTCTAGCATGTCTTTCATTTTTCTACAGTTGAAAAACCAATAAATGACATGTTTGTGGTTGACTCTTGCCACATATATCCTTGAGATCTCTACCCATTCCTTGTAAAAGGCATGAGAATTTACTAAGTACCATGAGCATGGTTTTCTAGACCGCTTTTTGCACCTTTTCATGCAACGATTGTTTGAACTTGAATTATGTGCAGTAAAGCCTAGAAAATGCAGATGGTCACCTAAATATGGTAAATGAGCCCCAAAAACAGCCAAATTTGAACACTATGATGTGCAGGGTGTATGTTGATTGTAGAAAAAAACTCAAGGACAAAGGACAAAGGAAATTTGGATTCCCCTTCAATCTTGGTGATTTCCCTATCGAAACCATGAAACTTACTAGGTGATGGTTCGATTTATGAAGAGCGTGCCTGACGACATAAGCCAAACCTTCTCAAATTTTTAGCAGTGGCGAGGCCATACCATGGCACAATGTCAGGCGTCGGACTTTTCAAGCATGTCTTTCATCTTTTTATTGTTGAAAAACCAATAAACAACACGTTTGTGTTGACTATTGCCACACATATCCTTGAAATCTCTTCCCATTCCTTGTAAGAGGCATGAGAACTTACTAAATACCAAGATCATGGTTTTCCAGACCGTTTTGTGCACTTTTTCATGCACCGATTTTTTGAATTTGAATTATGTGCATTAATGCCTAGAAAAGGCACATAATCGCCTGAATATGGTATATGAGCCCAGAAAAATGCGAAATTTGAACACGGTGTATTAGAGGGGTATGTTGATTGTAGAAAAAATTGAATGACAAATGCGGAAGGAAATTTGGATTCCCGCTCAATCTCGGTGATTTATTATCACACACGGTTCATCTATGTCGCCTTTGCGAACCGGTGCGTTCACCCACAAATCCAAAAGGAAAAAGAAAACCCTCACCCCTGCCAACTTTGTCCCCACCCACTCGTCGCATACTCCTCCACAACTCTGCACCTCATCAACTTCTATCGCGGCGGCCATCCTTAAGCTCGACGGTTGTCATCGGCGAGCGGCGATCGCGCTCCGAACGGCACGGGAATTTTCCCCTACCGCTTGCCACCGCCTATCTGCACCGACTTGCACCAACTTTCTGGACTTTGGTTGATTGGGGCTTTTTATAGGATTGGGACGGGGATTTTTCTCATAGAGAAGGTAATTAATTTAGCAAAATATTCACTCATCTCCTATCGCAATCAGTCCGTCATTGTGAATCAACCGGCGGAAATTGTCGTGGATTCATTTTTCTTCTAGCCGATTCAAGGATTTTCATTCAAGTGTCCACCGTGCAAGCACAAATCGGGTAAGTGTGGTTGCAGCCAGTTGGAAACGAAGTTCTATCTCACCATAGCAGATGACTTCGGGGAGCACTTGGTATGTTCAATGTCACCCTACCACGATTGGCATGGCCTGAATTTATGAGCATATACTGTATGTTTCTACATTTGGATAAAAGGTATGGTGCCACATGCAGCCTAGACGTCAAAGCTGTTTTTTTTCTAAATTTGGCAAATTAATGATGTATTTTTCTCAATTACTCCCATATTTGCATGTTGCTTTGTTATTTCAATATATGTAATTAATGATCTTAATTTTCATTTCAAGCAGTACATCCCTTGATTTGCAAGAACACGTGTTGAAGGAAATCTTGGCCTTTACTTTGTTGAATACTCCATGGATGTCACATTGACAACGCAACATGGATTTACAATGACCTTTAGGGTAAAACTTGATAAAGATGGTCACTCCTATTTTGACGGGGACCTTTGGAGAAAAAATTCTAAGTTTTATGAACTGTAAGCTGGCAATAAATTTATAGTGCGTGCACCACAACCTGGTCTAATTAACATGGATGTTTACTTCCCCAACGTCCTCAACCGATCACAGTCTGGTCGAGGTTAGTGTTCTTTCAACTTTCTCCATGTTGTCATATTACTTAGCAAAATCGTGGTATTTATTCTGACTAACTGATCACTATTTAAGCAACCAATTGTGATTTCATTTTCTGACTCTGCTCCTAGGCAGTAACAAATTCCATTTACGAATTTATGCCCACTATTCTTCTGCCATGTTCTGAATAAATAATCCATTTCAACCTTTTAAGCAGTATATGTTGGATGCATAGTTAACGGTCTGTATGTTACTTGGCGTACAGAAATTCACTGGAAAGCCTTGAAGCATGTCATAAAATTTGTTGATAATCTGACAGAGATAGCACAGTGTATGAATGTTGGATCTGGGATGGGATTAATTCTACCACTGGTGCACATATTGAACAAGACCAATTGTGTGCACGAAACGCTAGCACAAAGTCTTATTTTTATGTTGATATTCATAAACTATATATAGCTTCAACGATATGTTCCAATTGGTTTTGATTCTACATTGCAACAGAAATTGCCCGATGTAGCTGTTCCTGAATCGATTTCCCGGCGTGGTCGAATTATACTTGTGCCTGCTAATAATGCCAAAGTGTTTGCAAGGTACTACATTTCCCGCATAGATGGAACCATTCAAATTATTAAGTTCTCGCTTGCCGTGGCGATGCATCCACATTGGAAAATTGGAGACAATGTTCTACTCATGCTCTACCAAGGCACAGGAGGGTTCTTCCTTCTCATTGACGAGATGCCAAGTCGTCGTGATCAAGCTGCTTCAAGCGGATAGTTGTGGTTGTTAACCCTCGGCCTCTTGAAATGTGCTAGTTATTACTATCTTAAGTATGCAGATATGGACCATATGGTGGTTGGCAAAATTGTTAAGTATCGTGTTACCAAGATCCGCCTTTTGTCGAATAGTGTCACCACACACACACACACACACACACACACACACACACACACACGCACTATATATATATATATATATATATATATATATATATATATATATATATATATATATATATATATATATATATAATAGTGTTACTATTCATCACCCAGGGTGCAGAATAAGTTATTCTTCACCCGAGGTAATCTTATGATAATTTGATAAATAAATTACATTTGAAATACAAATAGTTACATTCATATTGATTTACTGCATAAAATTTGTCATAACAAACAAAATATAGGTCAAAAATTGCATTTGATTTACATTTTACACTATAGTTTTACATTTGTAATTTTACGTAACATAAAATATTTTTTACGACGATTATAGGTTTTCTTACGTTCTCTTTTTATATCTAAAATAAGACAAAATTTACGAAACATAAAATTACGGTGCATAGATGTTAAAATAGAGGTGGGTGAAGAATAACTATTCCTCACCCAGGGTGACGAATAGTCAATCCCTATATATATATATATATATATATATATATATAT
>LR738715.1:463838948-463869460 GCA_902687465.1 Secale cereale | reverse complement strand
TGCACGACGCCGCCGCCCCAACTCACCTTCCCTCTGCGACACCGCTGCCCCAGTGGATCCACCCTACTCCTTCGGGCCCCGGATGATGCCGTCGGCAGAGCTCGGCCGGAATCCGCCTCCTCTCGGTCGTGCATCGTGAGGCTCGCCCCTCCATGACGCAGCCTTCTCTCGGTGGGGCTCCGCCGCCACATCGCCCAAAATTGTTCAACGCCGCCTCCTTGGGTCGTTCAAGGACACCTCCCTAGGTCGTTCAATGGTATTTTTGGTGCTTCTCCTAAACTTCTCATAGCCTCCATGCGGCCTCTGCATAGCTCGTCGTAGGACCTGTATTTCCATGCTCCGATGCCAACTTGTGCTGCCTGCATCTTCACCCTATAGAAAAAAGCAGTGCTTAGTTTTAGCAATTACTTGTAGCAGTTCAATTTATGCTGGAGAAGAAGAAAAAACAACAAATAGGTTGCAGATGTTGTGTTTTGTGATTGTTGTAGGCTTGCAGCAATTTAGAGGTGGGTTCAAAGAAAAAATTGTACCCAGATTACATGAACCATGCAATATACACCGAACAAAACTAGGTTGACAACAATTCCTTGTATTGTTTGTAAATACCTAGATATGCTCAAACCAATTGCTTCTTGATTTTTGTCTCATTAAATTGTTTCCAGATAAAGTGAATGAGATCCTACTCAAATACATAGCATGTGCGGATTCATGTCATCATGCTAGTGTTCGTGCTCAAATTTTGTAACATTTGTTAATTTTGTTTTCATGTTACCGTTCACCTATTTTGCTCCTGTTACCTTGGTTTGAATTTGGCATACACTGCTGCTTCATTCAATACTGCAAACTCATGAAGTAATTGTTGTTATTACAGATCATCCCATAAAAATTGGTACCTCGGGGATCTCAGGGTCCAAGTTTGGCATGTATTTTAGTTCGGGAAGATTTGGCACAGGTTAGTTATTAATGGATCATTTTTTTCAATCAGATAGGGGATTGATACTTTGTTCATGTGTATATGTGAATGAACCTTCTCTGTATCAAAAATGGTATTGTGTTGATTATAATGTGGCATGTACCTAAAGAATTATTATGGACCTTGATCGATTTGTGCAAAAGTTTTCTTCTTTCCACCTGTCTCCGTCCACCCCCTTCCCCACCTTCGTCTTAGACCAAAGATGATCTTCTCTCTGTCTAGGCACTAGCCTTCCTCCTTCTGCTCCTCCCTCCACCCCTCCCTGATGAAAAAAATTGCATCACAGAGTGGTGTAGAACTGCCGAAATTACTCGTCCTATTTTGCAGCAGCAGATCACACAATTTGAAGCAAGACTGAAGTCCAGAGTGATGTGGATGAAAGGTTCAGAGATGTGTTTTTAGTACATTCATACCTGTTTTTGCTCTTGTTTTTTATTTCTTAGCTTCTTCATAATTTATTAGATAATTTCTAAGGTAACACATTGTTATTTGAAGCTTATGGCCTCTTATGTGTACTTAAAACATTTTGACCGGTATACTCTACAGTTTATGATTCTTTCTTTCCACTATCACTCAAACTTGGTGTTCTATAATCTTATGGTATGTCTTCTATTTGTGAGTCTGCGTGCCCACAGTTTGTTTGATGTAATGGTAATGACGGATTGCAAGTTATTTTTTTAAGTTGCCCAAGAAGAGAGGGAGAGGAGCAAACAAAAGCCCGTATCTCACACAAAAATTTAATGCAGCCATACAGAGATACAATTTATTTTTGTTGTGGTTGCACACTCCCATTTCTAGAAAAAAACCTAGAGGGTTAAATTAAAAGACGAAGAAGTTCAACGTTTGTTTCAAAACCCAAAGAAGGGCGGATTAAAAAACAAAGCATCTCAAAACAACTTTATAAAAAAGGGGTCTTCTCCATTTTTTTTAAAACCTAGAAGTTCAATTTTAAAACACGGAGCGGCCTGATGTTTATTAAAAAACAATTTTTTTGTTACTAAAAGAAATAAAACAAAGAAGTCGAAAATTTAAAAAAATGAGCACTTCAATGTTTATACAAAATTTAGATTTTCGTTGTTATTAAATAATGATAACAAGAAGTTCAAAAATAAAAATACAAGAAGTTCAAATTTTAGAAATTGAGTGGTTCTAAATTCGTAAAAAGGATTTTCACCATTTCAAAATAAAAAAACTCTAGAAGTTCACATTTAAATAATAGACCGGTTAAATATTTATTACAAAACTAGCATTTTTTCATTTCTAAAAAGAAATAAACCAAGAAGTCCAAATTATAAAAGTAGAGAAGTTTGATATTTGTAAAAAACATAGGTTTTCTTCGTTACTAAAGAATAAAATCAAAGAAGTTCAAATTAAAATAAAAGGAGTAGTTTGATGTTTATGGAAAACTCAAATGCTTTCCATTTCTAGGAAAAAAAAAGTATGAGGTTTAATTTAAAAAATATTTGATGCTTATTTGAAAACATTTTTTCTAAGAATAAGGCTAAGAAGTTCAAATTAACATAATAGAGAAGTTCAAAGTATATAAAAACTCGGATTTGTTGCAAGAAGTTCACGTGCACCTCCATGCATGATTCAGAATTTATATTGCGGGACGTCCGACCTCCAATTACATGTTTTAAAATGGCAAAAAATGACGCCTGACCTTCAATTGCGTGTAATTCAACGTATACACAAAAATGTGATAGAAGTTCATAGTGAAAACAACGAGAAGTTCAAGTACTGGAAGGAATGCATTTCATGTGAGAATAAAAGCATAAAAAAATAAAACCTTAAAAGGTTTGTTGAAAGAAGTGCAAGTGCTCTGTGAGTGGAAGTTCAAAAATTCTTGCGAGAGTGGTTCACCTTATATTTCCATGTTCAAAAATACACAAAAGAAAAAATGCATTTTAAAAATAATTCTCTCAATCCACAAAGAAGTTCAGTTATTATTTGGGAGCAATTGATTTCAAAAAGGAAATCAAAAAAATCAAATTATAAAAACAGAAAAAGTTCATGTACTTCATGGTGTGTGTTTAATATGAGAAAAGTGAATAAAAAGGCAAGGTCCAAATTTTTTGTTGCTATAAGTTCAAGTCCTCAGTCCGGTTCATACATAGGGAAGTTTAGGTAATGATCAGAATAATATTCTCATCCTGTGATCAGAATATATATTACTCACATGTTGTTAGCCAAGTTCTTAAATTTTCATGGAAATATTAGCATCGTACATAGTTCATTCAGTTTAAGCATGTGCTTGGTAGAGTAGAAGAGATGTCCATGTTTTCGACGTGGAGATCAGCACCGATGTCCAGAAGGCATTTGCATATTAATTATCCATATTGCAAATTCAGATAATATACAAATAGATCAGCCCATACAATTGGCATATTTGACATGTATATATATAGGGCTGGACTTTTCTGTTACTAGTAACAGAATAATATTCAGTTACCCCTCGGCCCTATATAGGAGCGACGGCGACAGAATCTCGCGAACCCACCCACCTCCCTCTCGATCCCCCCTCCCCCGCCGCGCGCCGCCCCCTTCCTCCCCGTCGACGCGCCTCCTCCCCCCTCCCTCGCCGCGTGCCGCCCCCCCCTTCCCGCCGGCGCGCTTCCTCCCCCCTTCTCGCCGGCGGACTGCCCCTTCCGTCCCCCGCCCCACTCATCCTCGACTATGTCGTCGCCATACTTCCCTGGGGACCTCTCGCGCCGCTGCCTTCCTCCCTTGGCCACCGATGGTGCCGCCACCATCCTCCCCTAGTCGCCGCTCGTGCTACCGTCCTCCCCTGCCCACCAGCTCGCGCCATGGCCGCCCTCTCCCACACCGCCAGTCCGATGACCAAGGTGCTTCAGTCCAAATCCATGTGCGGGGAGCTGCGTGGATGAACTGATCCGTACAAACAAAAACGATGGTCGGTTCTACAAAGGGAAAATGGTTTAATTAAAAAGTAGTGGTCAGTACGAGTTAATAACGATGGTCCATTCTTAATAAAAGAAATGACAGAAATTCAAATTGTAAAAGTTCAAGCAAAAATAAACCCATGCAATTCAAAATAAGAGAAGTTCAAAACATCCTTGTAAACAATGTTATGTTAAAAAAGAATAAAACAACATCTTCTTTTTGAAAAAAAAATATCATTCAGATCGATGATATAAACCATGCAAGTACAGGTGCGACGATACAATAAACCGTTGAAAAATTATGAGCAAAAATATTACCCAAAAACAGAGCAAAGTCTAGTTAGTGAAAACACGCTTAGTACAAAACCATGCAAACATCATTACAAACGCTTTTTCAGAACCATTGAAAATTACTCTACAAAAAACAGGCAGTACAAAGACACGCATATGTCAGTACGAGTACTCTGTTTTTTAGATGGGAAAACAGCAGGATCCGTCTTGCCGTATTTAAAATTACTCATCAAAGATTGCGAATTTGAGTAAACGTTCAACATGACTAAGTTTTGCATTTTCAATAGTATCCAACGATATACTATTTGCCCCATTTCGACAAACTGTTTTAAAAAAACACGTTCAAAATCAAATTTGACCGTATTCGAATTTGTTTTTAAACCGTAAGGAATTAGAAAAACATTTCAATACGAAAACGTTGCGCATTTTCCATAGCTTTCCAACGCCGTATCATTTGCATCAATCCGACAAACTGTTTGCAAAAAATCGCGAAAATACGTTTTGCCCAGAATTTCACCGTTTTTAAAATTACTTTTAAATCGTATAGAATTAGAAAAAACAATAGATATATGGAAGATGCGGATTTTCTCCAGCTTTCCAACGCCATCTTATTTTCTCAATTCCGACAAACCGTTGGAAAATTCCGACCAAAATACGATTCACGATTTTGGTTTTGAAAAAAACAGTTTTTTCATAACTGCTCTTAAACCCTGATAATTTTGCAAAAACGTTGAATATACTCGAAATATAGTTCTCAGGAGCTTTCCCACGATATATTACACGCCCCGTTCCGACAAAAAATTTACAAAAAAAATTTGAACTAAAGAAGACGATCTGTTAAAAAGAAATGAAAGCATCAGTTCAACCGCTCGAAATTAATCAGTACAACCGCCTGAAACCGTCAGTTCAAGTAGGGTAATAGAATAATATTCTGTTACGCGAAACAGAATAGAGAAAGATAGAGAGAGTAGCACTATTCTAATCCTGGGATTAGAATAACTATTTGGATCACAACGCCCTATGTAGAAGCAATTGGATGTTCCTGAGATCTTGAAGATGAAAGAAAAAGAGAAAAAGACCCGACCGGCCGTCCCCCGCCTCATGCTCTCCTCGCTCTCCCACTCAATCCCCCGACCCACCCGCACCGCCGTCCCTACCCCAGCACGCCGCTCCCCCCCCAGAAATCTCACTCGTCATCGCCCTCGCCGCCGGCAACCCCAGGGGTCGCCGCCCCCACCGCGGGGCTTGGATCCACGCGCAGACGCGAGGCATGGGTCCTACACACCGTCTCCCACCAGCGCGGCCTCCCGCCACCTTTGACGACCGTTGCGCCTTGCCGGGAGCTCCACCTGCCGCCGCCGCGAGTCCCCATCGCCTGTGCCCGCCACCGCCACCACTGATGCCCCTCGCCTCCGCTCGTCGTTGATACGTACATTTTGCATCATGCTTATATGTTGACATTTATTGCATTATGGGTTGTTATTACATGTTTTGTCACAATACTTATGCCTTTTCTCTCTTATTTTACAAGGTTCACATGAAGAGGGAGAATGCCGGCAGCTAGAATTCTGGGCTGGAAAATGAGCAAACTCTGGAAACCTATTCTGCACAACTCCAAAAGCCCCGAAACTTCACAGAACTCCGTTTCAGTAAATATAAAAAATATCTGGCGAAAGAAGATCAAGAGGGGGCCACCTGCTGTCCACGAGGGTGGGGGCATGCCCCCCCCCCTCTCTGGGCGCGCCCCCTGTCTCGTGGGCCCCCCGAAGGCCCCCCGATGCCCATCTTCTCCTATATGAGGTGTTTTGACCTGGAAAAAATCATAAGGAGGCTTTCTGGACCACACGCCACCGTCTCGAGGCGGAACAGAGGCGGAAACCAATCTAGGGCTCCGGCAGAGCTGTTCTGCCGGGGATACTTCCCTCCGGGAGGGGGAAATCGTCGTCGCCGTCATCACCAACAACTCTCCCATCTTGGGGAGAGCTATCTTCATCAACATCTTCACCAGCACCATCTCCTCTCAAATCCTAGTTCATCTCTTGTATCCGATCTTTGTACCCAAACCTCAGGCTGGTACCTGTGGGTTGCTAGTAGTGTTGATTACTCCTTGAAGTTGATGCTAGTTGGTTTATTTGGTGGAAGATCATATGTTCAGATCCATTATGCATATTAATACCCCTCTGATCATGAACAATATTATGTCTTGTGAGTAGTCACTTTTGTTCCTGAGGACACGGGAGAAGTCTTGCTATTAGTAGTCATGTGAAATTGGTCTTCGTTCGATATTTTGATGAGATGTATGTTGTCTCTCCTCTAGTGGTGTCATGTGAACGTCGACTACATGACACTTCACCATTATTTGGGTCTAGAGGAAGGCATTGGGAAGTAATAAGTAGATAATGGGTTGCTAAAGTGACAGAAGCTTAAACCCTAGTTTATGCGTTGCTTCGTAAGGGGATGATTTGGATCCACTTGTTTCATCCTATGGTTAGGTTTACCTTAATACTTCTTTTGTATTTGCGAATGCTTGCATTAGAGGTTAATCATAAGTGGGAGGCTTGTCCAAGTAAGGACAGTACCCAAGCACCGCTCCACCCACATACCAAATTATCAAAGTACCAAACGCGAATCAGATGATCCCACAAGATGTAGGGTGGAACCCTAGATGGCCGATCTTTCACGAAATGGAGAGGATCCCACAAGGAACACGAAGAACACGGGGAGAAAACACAAGGGAAAACAATCAAGAACAAGTCCAATCACACTTCCACTAGACAATCGAACACATAAGATCACAAGGTACATTAACAACAAAGGGAAAGATACAAGGTAGAGTTCATCTCCAAGAGGAGGTCTTGAATCCGTGAAGGATCTTCCCATTAGGGGTCTTGAATCCAAGGTGGATCTTCTACGTAGAGGGGCCGCGGTCTCTCTCGTGGAGTAGATCCATAATGGATGAGCAAAGCTCTATCTCACATATGAGCTAAACCAGTGCTAACCCTAACTAGGAGGAGGAGGAGGAGTATATATAGTCTAGAGCCACGAAGGGGTAAGTGGGAGAGGGATACATGGGCCTCTGGCCCGATATCTGTGCGCAGACAGCATGTAGTGGACGTCCAACGGCTACCAGACGTCCGGTGGCTCGCAAGGCTCCGGACGTCCAGAAGTCTTCGGACTTCCGCTATTTTCCTTCTGTCGTCGAAGTCATGGACGTCCGGTGGCCTCCGGTTGTCCGGTCGCCTGGGAGTCGTCGGTCGTCCGGTAGAGGCCGGACATCCGGAGCCTGTATCTTTTCTAGCAGATCCTCCGTTTGATCCTCGGACTTGTCCTCGCCATCTTGTCCAATGCTCCTAGCCGCTCCATGGCCCCCCTCTTGGTTCCTGGTCATGCATAGCACATATATTTGAGGTAGTAGCCATGTCTCGCATGTAGAAAGTGGAGGTTCGGAGAGGAGCGAGTTAACCTTGTGTCCAATGGTGTGTACTTGAGGTCTCGTCGAAGTGAACATGGGGATGATCGTGGGATGCTCCACATCATCTCCCCCCCCCCCTTGGGAAAGATCCGACCTCGGATCAAAAATCTCATCACCATGGAAACGGTTGTCGTGGACGTACTTGTAGTCGGACGGAGTTGAGGACATGGTGCAATCCAAGTAGTCCAAGGTGTCGTCGGAGTGGTATATATGCAAAAAGAGCAAACACAAAGGACACTCGGAAATATAATGGTTAGCGCACACAAAGTGTCCATCATGGAAGAATGAGTCCATTTGACAAGGTTGGGCGTGGCAAGACGCATGATGCTTATCTAAAAGATGTACAATGACATGTAAAGCATTCATGTGAGCAAAGGCATTCGTGGTGCACACAAAGGTGTTGTGATATTGATCAATGCAACCATTATGCAAAATGATGTCATAATGGGACGGTGTATCAAATGCATGAACATGGTAATCGATGCTCAATATGACTATGTGATCATGCAATTGATGTTTGGCAATGTGATCATTATGTATGAATATGCCATCAAGGTAGATCCCAACAAATTTGCTAAGGAAATGCACAAGCTCATATATCATGGATGACATGGGAATACACGATGCAACAAGGCAATCATAATGTGAGTCAATCCATGCATAATATGCAAATTTGGTATGGGAATGATATGTCCATGGAGCATGGCATGTGAGCACACAATCAACAAATATGAAGGTTTTGGAGAAATGTGCCAAAGGAGTTTTGATATACCAATGCTCGATGTCATGGCATGAGTGAAGGTCCGAAGGTGCATCCAATAAGTCCGAGCGCTCCTCATCTTGAAGGTCCATCTCCAATGTAGGTCCTCTCTCCAATAGATGTATCATGTAGACAATAAGAAGAAGACAACAATGAAAGAATGAACCATCCAATATGCGTATGTGAGGATGGCTCAAAGGGAAGGAGTGCACCTTAAGGAGATTCTCGCGAATGTTGGTGTTGCACATCATGTATGCCTTCGCATGACCAAGTTGTCGCATGACTGCACCGCCTTGTGAATCCTTCAAAATGAAAGAACATGACAAACACTCAGAAAAACAAATGAGGTTAGCGTGAATGCAAAACCTAGCATTCGTGAGGGAAAATACGCAACAAGTGCTTGCATCATTCTTATCATAAGAAAGGATAAGGTAATGTGGCATGGCATGTAAGCATATGATGCGATAACAACCAAAGGCATTAGGCTCAAGTCTCCAAGATCAACAAACATAGCATTGTTGCACTCAATACAAGTGACGAGAGATGCAACTAGTGGAGACAAATGACAATGATCAAGATATATCATGTGGGTGGCATGAACATATATGTTATCAACCCAAGAAAGAAAGTAAGAGTGGAACATGGGTGATGCAACATAGCAAGCAGTCATAGTGATCAAGTCAAACAAGCTAGTAGTGCGAAGATGCAACGTACTAGAGGTAATCATGGCAAGCATGTCATGTGTGCAAATAGTGAGCATACGTGATGCACATGGCATATCACAAGCATGAAAGCAAGATATGAGCAAAATAGTATCAATGTGTTGATGAGAGGCCATACGGAAATAGCGATAGAACATCATGACTCTCCCAACACAAGAATCAATAATAGCATCGGGCACGGAGAAATATTGGCAATAGCTACAAGTATCTCCACCAAGCATGCAAATACACAGAGGAGTAACATAATAGTGAAACATGAGTAAATGCAAGCAAGGGTCACAATTGCATGGCAAAGTCATAGCAAGAGGCATAACATGCAAAGTGAACACGATAGTATGGGCATAATGTGACAAGTGGCAAATAGCCCATAGCCGTGTGAGGGCCAAGTAAAAGAGATGCTCGTAGTGGTTGCGCGAAGAGAATGGTGGTAAGGAGATTCCACGGAATCCCAAAGCATTGTTGCTCTCTAGAGATCGTTTTGTCAACTCATGGGATTGTGAGGTTGACAAGTATTGGTGAGTACCTACACAAAACAAAGACAAAGGAAAAATTGTGTGTGCGTGGTATATGTACACATCATCCATCATGATGTGCACGTGCGTGTGTTGGTTAGCTCATAATATCCAATGCTCAAATAAACGAGATGCGTGATATAGAAACATGTCATCCATCATGAGAGGTTTGTTGTTATGTATGGCATAATGGAGACTCGAATTGTGTAATGCATCACAAGAAATATGTAGAGCATTGTTATTCATGGAATGCATATGGTGCACAATACCATGGTAATCATGCAAGGTATGGAATGCATCAAGATCTCCTAGTACGTATGAGGAAACTATGGGGGTCTCCTCATGAGCATCAATGGAAACATCGCATGTAGAATATTGATAACATCCAAAACAATGCATATCCGGAACAATGTGAGCATGGCATGGCATAGTTGATGAATTGCGTAAATCATGTAAAGGAAGCATGGCAATATCATCGCAAGAGAAACACAAGCCAATGACCATCATCTTGTCATCTATGCCACAAGTGCAAATAGGATTCACTTTAATGGGGCATGCATAGGTACTATGTTGAGATTGAAATAATATAATATGTGAGATCTCACTCATAGCATATGACAAGCTCAAAGGATTATCAAACATGATGTGACCAAAATAATTTTCACATGATATCCTATGGAGCATAGCATCACAACTAGGCAACTCAACATGCTCATCATCATATTCATCATAAATAGGTAAGTCAAGACATGATAAGTTCGCACTAGCATGAAGCATGGGAATAGGTGTGTCAACATCATGCAAGCAATCATTCGTAAGATAGTCCACTAGTGGGACGAGAGAAGCACCATCACCTATTTTACCTTTGGAGCGTCGCTCATGAGTTGCAGGTGAGGTGTTCAAGATCCAATCGTTCTCATCTTCATCTTGATGGAACCATGTGGGTGGTGCATCGTGTTCCACCATGGCCATCGGGTTGTCCATTGGAGGGACGGACTCGTCGAGGGTAGGCATGTCCTCTTGTAGGAGACCTAGCACCAAAGAAAACACACTCGAAGTAGAGGTTAAGTCGTTAGAAATCATAGTGTCCTTACACGCCCTCTCAACTACCTCACTCACTAAATGTTGTGGTTCACTCACTCCCTCGTGGATGCTCTCACTCGTATGGTTGGTGGAGTCACTCAAATGGCTCTCAACCTCACATAGGAGAAGTGGCATGCTCTCATGTGTGGGGCTAGTGGTGGGCACGCTCATCCTCTCAAGGGAAATGCTCTTAAGGTCACATATGGTGGAGTTACTCGTATAGCTCATGTGGTGGTGGCTCTCCTCACATGGGAATTGGGGCATCTCGTCATATGTGGATGTCGAAGAGGTGTAGGTGCAATAGTCTCCATGCTCAACTTCCTCATACGTAATGCCTCCAAAGATGAATGCCGTGGGATGTGGCAAATCATGACACTCCTCCGAGGTCAAAGAGAAGGTCTCATGCTTGCTCGCGTAGCTTGACCTGGAGTAGTAGTCCAATATGGGCGTCGTCTTCATGGTGTCGACGAGGTTCATGCACGACGCCTTGGTCGAAGGGGATGGCCCATGCTCGACCGTCTTGTCCTCGTCGCTCGTAGATGATCGCCTTGATGATTAAGACGTCGATGTAGACGAACTCATGGGAAGTAGGCGAAGATGCCGTATGTCCAAAGGCGAAGATGCCTTGATAGCACTTGGCGAAGATGCCGAAGTGGTGGTTGTAGCCGTAGCTCCGTCTTGGGTGTGCTTGTCTCGCGGTCTTCTTATGTTCTCTTGAAGCTTGGGCTTGGCGTGAAGTAGAGCGTCTTCGGACTTGTATGTTTGCGCGTGTCGAGCATCTTCATCTTGATGGTGTCGTTGTAGTGCTTGAGCTCTTGGTAGATGTTGTTCGTCGTCATCGTGCACATGATGCTTGGAGGTGACTTGCCCTTCATGACGATGTCGATGGTCGCCATGGCGGTGTGGACGTGGAAGACTTGCACTTGCATCATGTTTGCGCTCCGAAGACTTGTGACTTGAACGTCGCCGCCGAGAGGATGACGAAGGGGAAGAAGACTTGTAATCGACCACCAAGTGTCGGAGCTCCGCCATTTGTTTGTTGAAGGAGTCGCACATGTTGTCGAAGGAAGCCATTGTCCTTGTCTCGGAGTGTCGTAGTTCGATGGCGATGTTGCCCAAGCGCTATTGCATTACTCATTGTAGGCCGATGGTTTTCGTGTGGATGTCATGTTCGCGCCGTCGATGTCCAAGACCGGAGATGAAATGCCTTGCCTATCCATCACAAGACGCTAGCAAGTATGAGTGGGAGAAAGAGAAGAACTATACCAAATGTACCTTGACCGATGTTGAAGATGGATCAATGATCACTCAAATGTACGTATCTTGGCCTTCCCCTGGGAACCACAAAACCCACGATCCAAGACCTGACGCCAATGGTGTGGAAAGCCGAAAGGAAATCTCGGCCACAATGCTGCTCATGTCCCATGCTGGTAAGATTGCCTTGATCAACTCTATAGTCACGTCTTTAATCATATTCCCGATGGGTACACTCAAGATACACCCCAAGATCCTCGAGCAAATAGACAAGATCAGACGTAGATGTCTTTGGAGAAAGCAAACGGAAGACGGAATCAAATGCAACTCCCTGGTTGCATGGGATAGAGTATGCCGACCTAAGAAGAACGGAGGGCTCGGGGTGCTGGATCTACGTACCCAAAATGATGCCATGCTGTTGAAATTTCTTCACAAATTCTACAACAGACACGATATTCCTTGGGTACGGATGATTTGGGAAAAATACTACGATAACAACATCCCGCATGCGATGGACCCTTGCGGCTCCTTTTGGTGGCGCGATATCATGCAACTCAGCCCGATTTTTCGTGGGGTCACAACGGTAAAAATTGGTAGAGGTGACACGGCCCTATATTGGAAAGATTGCTGGAACCAAGATATACTCGCTAACTCCTTTCCCCGAGCCTACTCCTACACTACCAAAGAGGATATCTCAACACGACAGTTTCTACAGATCACAGAACTGAGTATGGCTTTTCAACTTCCATTATCAATTGAAGTGCATGACGAGCTGCGGGCAATTCAGAGCGCGACGACGGTTATAGACCTCACAAGCAATGGCTGTGACGTTTGGTCCTACGTTTGGGGGAAGAAGGATTTCAAAACTAAATATTACTACAAGTTTTATTTCAGAGAGATCCAAGCACACCAAGCGTATAACTGGCTGTGGAAAACTGTTAGCACACCGAAACTCAAAACCTTTGGCTGGTTTCTTCTTTCGGACGGGCTGAACACTCGAAACATGCTCAAGCGAAGACACTATAACATAGGGAACAACTTCACGTGTCTATTATGCAATAATCAGATTGAAGAAACGGTTGAGCACCTCTTCTTCCACTGTGAGTTCTCGAAAACATGCTGGAGGGTACTGAAAATTTCTTGGCCATCATATGGGGACCGTCTGAGGTTGTTGGAGGTAGCAAAGCTTAATTATAGCGGCAACTTGTTCATGGATGTATTTCTCACAGCATCTTGGGGGATTTGGAAGGAACGCAACAACAAACTGTTCAGAGGGGTGCCCCCCACCATCGCGTCCTGGAAGAAGAGGTTTAAGGAAGACTTAGGAAACCTAGTCTATAGGGTCGGGGATAAGAAAAAACATGTTGTGTAGAGATAGGGTGAATGTAACATACCCCCCCACACCCTCCCCTCGAGGGTAGCTCACTCTTGTATGTCTTGTAACCTTTTGTTGCAGTAATACAAGGAAAGCAGTAGGGGTTCCCCCTTACTGTCCAATTGATCAAAAAAATGATCACTCAAATGTGGAACAAGGAAATAGCACAATTGGTACCAATTCTTGTCGGTTTCTCGCACCTACACAAGTAAAGCTTATGGTGGAGCTCGGTGAGGATAGTGGCACAAAAATTTGATGCAAAATGTTAGCAAGAGTCAATAAAGTTGAAAGAGATTCACAAATTCGCAAGTGAAACAAATAGACCAAAAGCAATATGGGTGGCACACAGAAACTCACACACGGATAGATAGATGGGGTCGTGCAACCAAGGGGTGAGCCAAAATGTGGAATCCAAGAAAATGCTCTTATTGCACAACACTAGAGAGACGCTAGCGCGATTGCACAATAGGCGGATACAAACTTGTGCACAACCTACTAAGCAAAATGCAACGACTTCTATCCCAAGTATGTTATATGTATGGTATTCCGGTGGTATGATCCAAAATGATCGAGTATGACAATCTTAATGTAGTATGATGCTATGGTTCTCGCTTAAAAGCTCTTTGCTCATCTTTTTCTTTGTGCTTAAAAGCTTGTTTGGCTCTTTCTCTTTTGTGCTCTTTTCTCATGCAAAACTTCACGAACCAAGATAGCAGTTGAGTATATGCGATGACAACCTTGTGTCACAAGAGATGATACCAAGATATGCACCACGCTGATATGGTATGTATGATATGGGAAGTATGATCACTAATGTGCACAAGTCACGTTGCCGGCAATAATCAAATGGCTAGTCACGATAGGTAGGTGATGCAAAAATGGGCTAGGGGTCAACAATGCAATTGCAAGGGAATATACAATGATTTTATCGAAGTTACCGTCCGTGTCGATGATGAGAGGTGGTGCTCTTGATGTAGACCCGTTCCTAATTAGTCGAAACACCTTAGGAAACGGAAAAACCACAACTCAAAATCTCAAGGACAAATGTCAAATGGTGGTAGCGGCAATGCCGTGGTGGTTGCGGAAGAGGAATAATGGGCTATACACGATGTCGGAGTTGAAGTCACGGTCCCTAAGTAGCCGAAACACCTTAGGAGACACAAGCCACAACTCAAACAAGCTCAACAAAACTAGGTTAAGTTGGGTTGGCGGGAATGTATAGTGGGCTAGGCTAAGCGGAAGTGGTGGTGGTGGTTGATGAAGAAGCAATTGTCCCTAAGTAGGCTAAACACCTTAGGAGACTCAAATCACTCCTCAAGCAACCACAAATGCGATGGGTAACAAAATGGGTTAGGTTGCGGAAAGTATGGTGGCTATGCGGGTGATATGGTGGAGGGCCTATACAATCTTGCCAAATTTGACAAAATTTGATGGAGTCAAATGATGATGGTAGTATTTTTGTGTTATGGGGGATGTCAAGAGCTTCAAAACGATCTAAAGAACGTCCAAATCGGAGTTCGTATGAATTAGTTATGATCAAATGAAAAATCTGCTGAATTCAAAATCTACAGGTACCGGACGTTCGGAAAGTGACGAACGACCGGTGACCGGACATCCGGTCGGGCTCGGAAATCTGGTATTTTCTTCTGTACAGGTGGTTCCGGTCGTCCGGTAGATGACGGACGTCCGGTGCTTCGTGAGGGTCCGGACGTCCGGTAAAACGCCGATCGTCCGGTGGGTCAGGGTCAACGCGAGATTTGAGTTTCGGGACGCGATTTTTGGCGGAAAATGGAGATTTTGGGCTCGAAATTGATGCGATTTCATGGGTGAAAGATGGGAAAACTTGGGGAAATGCTAGATCCACTTTAAACCAAGCAAATCCATGGATCAAAATCAACAAAACATCATCAAACCAACAAATCACAAATAAAATTGGGGCTATTTTTGGTGTGGAATTTTCGAATCTGGGGAAGAACACAACAAAACAAGGCTAGAAAACGGTGGAGGGGGCTCCAAATTCGTGAGAATCCGTGGCTCTTGATACCATATGATGTAGGGTGGAACCCTAGATGGCCGATCTTTCACGAAATGGAGAGGATCCCACAAGGAACACGATGAACACGAGGAGAAAACACAAGGGAAAACACTCAAGAACAAGTCCAATCACACATCCACTTGACAATCGAACACACAAGATCACAAGGTACATTAACAACGAAGGGAAAGATACAAGGTAGAGTTCATATCCAAGAGGAGGTCTTGAATCCGTGAAGGATCTTCCCATTAGGGGTCTTGAATCCAAGGTGGATCTTCTCCGTAGAGAGGTCGCGGTCTCTCTCGTGGAGTAGATCCGTAATGGATGAGCAAAGCTCTATCTCACATATGAGCTAAACCAATGCTAACCCTAACTAGGAGGAGGTGGAGGAGTATATATAGTCTAGAGCCACGAAGGAATAAGTGGGAGAGGGATACAAGGGCCTTTGGCCCGATATCTGTGCGCAGACAGCATGTAGCGGACGTCCGACGGCTACCGGACGTCCGGTGGATCGCGAGGGTCCGGACGTCCGGAAGTCTTCGGACTTCCGCTATTTTCCTTCTGTCTTCGAAGTCACGGACATCCGGTGGCCTCCGGTCGTCCGGTCGCCTGGGAGTCGCCGGTCGTCCGGTAAAGGCCGGACGTCCGGAGCCTGTAGCTTTTCCAGCAGCTCCTCCGTTTGATCCTCGGACTTGTCCTCGCCATCTTGTCCAATGCTCCTAGCCGCTCCATGGCCTCCCTCTTGGTTCTTGGTCATGCATAGCACATATATTTGAGTTAGTAGCCATGTCTCGCATGTAGAAAGTGGAGGTTCAGAGAGGAGCGACTTAACCTTGTGTCCGATGGTGTGTACTTGAGGTCTCGTCGAAGTGAACATGGGGATGATCGTGGGATGCTCCGCATCAAAGATCATATGTTCAGATCCATTATGCATATTAATACCCCTCTGATCATGAACAATATTATGTCTTGTGAGTAGTCACTTTTGTTCCTGAGGACACGGGAGAAGTCTTGCTATTAGTAGTCATGTGAAATTGGTCTTCGTTCGATATTTTGATGAGATGTATGTTGTCTCTCCTCTAGTGGTGTCATGTGAACGTTGAATACATGACACTTCACCATTATTTGGGCCTAGAGGAAGGCATTGGGAAGTAATAAGTAGATGATGGGTTGCTAGAGTGACATAAGCTTAAACCCTAGTTTATGCGTTGCTTCGTAAGGGGCTGATTTGGATCCACTTGTTTCATGCTATGGTTAGGTTTACCTTAATACTTCTTTTGTATTTGCGGATGCTTGCATTAGAGGTTAATCATAAGTGGGAGGCTTGTCCAAGTAAGGACAGTACCCAAGCACCGGTCCACCCACATACCAAATTATCAAAGTACCGAACGCGAATCAGATGATCGTGATGAAAACTAGCTTGACGATAATTCCCATGTGTCCTTGGGAGCACTTTCTTCCATATAAGAGTTTGTCCAGGCTTGCCTTTGCTACAAAAAGGATTGGGCCATCTTTCTGCTCCTTATTTACTTTTACCTTTTGTCACTTGCTACCAATTACCTTATCACAAAACTATCTGTTACCGATAATTTCAGTGCTTGTAGAAAGTACCTTACTGAAAACTGCCTATCATTTCCTTCTGCTCCTCGTTGGGTTTGACACTCTTACTTATCGAAAGGACTACGATAGATCCCCTACACTTGTGGGTCATCAAGACTCTTTTCCGGCGCCGTTGCCGGGGAGTGAAGCGTCTTTGGTAAGTGGAATTTGGTAAGGAAAAACTTATATAGTGTGCGGAAATTTATTGTCACTTGTTACTATGGCTCAGAATCCTTTGAGGGGCTTGTTCGAGGTATCTTCACCCCGATCAGAAGAGAAAAGAGTTGCTCCTCAACCTACTGCACCTACTGAAAATGTTTGCTTTGAAATTCCTTTGGGTATGATAGAGAAACTGCTTGATAATCCTTTTACAGGAGACGGAACATTGCATCCCGATTTACACCTAATCTATGTGGATGAAGTATGTGGATTATTTAAGCTTGCAGGTATGCCCGAGGATGTTATCAAGAAGAAGGTCTTCCCTTTATCTTTGAAGGGAGATGCATTGACATGGTTTAGGCTATGTGATGATATTGGATCATGGAACTATAATCGTCTGAAGTTGGAATTTCATCAGAAGTTCTACCTTATGCACCAGGTTCATCGTGATCGTAATTATATGTATAATTTCTGGCCTGGCGAAGGAGAAAGCATCGCTCAAGCTTGGGGAAGGTTTAAGTCAATGTTATATTCATGCCCCAATCATCAGCTCTCAAAAGAAATGATTATTCTAAAAAAGTATGCTCGGCTTTCTCTCGACAATCGCTCCATGCTCGATACTTCTTGCTCTGGTTCTTTTATGATGAAGACTACTGAATTCAAATGGGATTTATTCGAAAGAATTAAATGCAACTCTGAAGATTGGGATCTAGACAAAGGTAAGGAGTCAGGTATGACCCCTAAGTTTGATTGTGTTAAGGCTTTTATGGATACCGATGTTTTCCATGAGTTTAGCACTAAGTATGGACTTGACTCTGAGATAGTAGCTTGTTTCTGTGAATCATTTGCTACTCATGTTGATCTTCCCAAGGAGAAGTCGTTTAAATACCATCCTCCCATTGAAGTTAAAGTAGTTGAACATGTTAAAGTTGAAGAAAAGACTAGCACTTATAATGTTGATCCTATTGTTCCTACTGCATATATTGAGAAACCACCCTTCCCTGTTAGAATAAAGGATCATGCTAAAGCTTCAACTGTGGTTTGTAAGAGTAATAATAGAACACCTACACCCTCTGAACAAATTAAAGTTGAACCTAGTGTTGCTATGGTTAAAGATCTCTTGGTTGAGGATATAGATGGACATGTTATTTACCTCCAAGAGGAATCTGCTAGAATAGCCAAACCCAATGCTAGGAATAAACATAGATCTATTGTAGGCCTGCCTGTTATCTCTGTTAAGATAGGAGATCATTGCTATCATGGTTTATGTGACGTAAGTGCTAGTGCGAGTATTATCCCTCATACCTTATATCAAGAAATTATGCATGACATTACACCTGTTGAGTTAGAAGGGATTGATGTTACTATTAAGCTAGCTAATAGAGACACTATTTCACCAGTTGTGATTGTTAGAGATGTTGAAGTCTTGTGTGGGAAGGTTAAATACCCTGCTGATTTTCTTGTTCTTAGTTCCCCACAAGATGAATTTTGTCCCATTATATTTGGTAGACCCTTCTTGAATACTGTTAATGCTAAGATAGACTGTTTGAAAGATATTGTTACTGTTGGATTAGGGGATATGTCTCACGATTTTAACTTTGCTAAATTTCGCAGTCAACCCCTTGATAAAGAAATACCTAGTAAGGATGAAATTATTGATCTTGGTTCTATTGATGTGCCTCCTAATGATCCTTTAGAACAATACTTGCTAGATCATGAAAATGATATGCATATGAATGAGAGAAGGGAAATAGATGAAATATTCTTTAATCAGGGACCCGTATTGAAAAATAACTTGCCTATTGAAATCCTAGGGGATCCTCCTCCACCCAAGGGTGATCCTGTGTTTGAACTTAAACCTTTACCTGATAATCTTAAGTATGTTTATCTTGATGAAAAGAAGATATATCCTGTTATTATTAGTGCTAACCTTTCAGATCAGGAAGAGGAAAAAATATTGAAAACTCTGAAGAAGCATCGTGCTGCTATTGGATATACTCTGGTTGATCTTAAGGGCATTACTCCCACTTTATGCCAACACAAGATAAAGTTGGAAGAAAACGCTAAACCAGTTATTGATCATCAGCGATGTTTAAATCCTAAGATGACAGAAGTGGCAAGGAAGGAAATACTAAAGCTCCTAAAGGCATGTATTATCTGTCCAGTTGCTGATAGCTAGTGGGTAAGTCATGTCCATTGTGTCCCTAAGAAGGGAGGTATGACTGTCGTTCCTAATGATAAAGATGAATTGATCCCGCAAAGAATAGTTACAGGTTATAGGATGGTAATTGATTTCCGCAAATTAAATAAAGCTACTAAGAAAGATCATTACCCTTTGCCTTTTATTGATCAAATGCTAGAAAGGTTATCCAAACATACTCACTTTTGCTTTCTAGATGGTTATTCTGGTTTCTCTCAAATACCTGTGTCAAAAGGGGATCAAGAAAAGACCACGTTTACTTGTCCTTTCGGTACCTTTGCTTATAGATGTATGCCTTTTGGTTTATGTAATGCACCTGCTACCTTTCAAAGATGCATGATGGCTATATTCTCTGATTTTTGTGAAAAGATTGTTGAGGTTTTGATGGATGATTTTTCCGTTTACGAAACTTCTTTTGATGATTGCTTAAGCAACCTTGATCGAGTTTTGCAGAGATGTGAAGACACTAATCTTGTCTTGAATTGGGAGAAGTGCCACTTTATGGTTAATGAAGGCATTGTATTGGGACATAAAATTTCTGAAAGAGGTATTGAAGTTGACAAGGCCAAAGTTGATGCTATAGAAAAGATGTCGTGCCCCAAGGACATCAAAGGTATATGAAGTTTCCTTGGTCGTGCCCGGTTTTATAGGAGGTTCATAGAGGACTTCTCCAAAATCTTCAGGCCTCTGACTAATCTCTTACAAAAAGATATTCCTTTTGTCTTTGATGATGATTGTCTACAGGCATTTGAAATACTTAAGAAAGCATTGATCTCTACACCTATTGTCCAGCCTCCTGGCTGGAATTTACCCTTTGAGATTATGTGTGATGCTAGCGATTATGCTGTAGGTGCTGTCTTAGGGCAAAGAGTTGATAAGAAATTGAATGTTATCCAGTATGCTAGTAAAACTCTAGACAGTGCTCAGCGAAACTACGCTACTATGGAGAAAGAATTTTTAGCAGTTGTATTTTCTTGTGATAAGTTTGGACCCTATATCGTTGATTCTAAAGTGACTATTCACACTGATCATGCTGCTATCAAATACCTTATGGAAAAAAAATATGCTAAACCTAGACTTATTAGATGGGTTCTCTTGTTGCAAGAGTTTGACTTGCATATCACTGATAAAAAGGGAGCTGAGAACACCGTTGCAGATAACTTGTCTAGGCTAGAGAATATACTTGATGACCCACAACCTATTGATGATATCTTTCTTGATGAACCATTAGCTGTCATAAATACTTCTCGTACTGCTCCATGGTATGCTGATTATGCTAATTATATTGTTTATAAGTTTATACCTCCTAGCTTCACATACCAGCAAAAGAAAAAATTCTTCTATGATTTGAGACATTACTTCTGGGATGACCCACATCTTTATAAAGAAGGAGTAGATGGTATTATTAGACATTGTGTACCTGAGCATGAATAGGAACAGATCCTACGCAAGTGCCACTCCGAAGCTTATGGAGGACACCATGCTGGAGATAGAACTGCACATAAGGTACTACAATCTGGTTTTTATTGGCCTACTCTCTTCAAGGATGCCCGTAAGTTTGTCTTATCTTGTGATGAATGTCAAAGAATTGGTAATGTTAGCAGACATCAAGAAATGCCTATGAATTATTCACTTGTTATTGAACCATTTGATGTTTGGGGCTTTGATTATATGGGACCGTTTCCTGCCTCTAATGGGTACACACATATTTTAGTTGCTGTTGATTATGTTACTAAGTGGGTAGAAGCTATTCCAACTAGTAGTGCTGATCACAACACCTCTATTAAGATGCGTAAAGAAGTTATTTTTCCGAGGTTTGGAGTCCCTAGATACCTAATGACTGATGGTGGTTCATACTTTATTCATGGTGCTTTCCGAAAAATGCTTGCAAAGTATGATGTCAACCATAGAATTGCATCCCCTTATCACCCACAGACTAGTGGTCAAGTAGAACTAAGTAATAGAGAGTTGAAATTAATTTTGCAAAAGACAGTTAATAGTTCTAGAAAGAATTGGTCCAAGAAACTTGATGATGCATTATGGGCTTATATAACTACATAAAAAAATCCTATGGGTATGTCTCCATATAAGATGGTTTATGGAAAAGCTTGTCACTTACCTCTTGAGCTAGAACATAAGGCATATTCGGCTATTAAAGAGCTCAATTATGATTTCAAACTTGCCGGCGAGAAGAGGTTATTTGACATTAGCTCCCTTGATAAATGGAGAACCCAGGCTTACGAGAATGCCAAGCTGTTTAAAGAAAAAGTTAAAAGATGGCATGACAAAAGTATACAAAAGCGTGAGTTTAATGTAGGTGATTATGTCTTGCTATACAACTCTGTTTAAGATTTTTTGCAGGAAAAATTATCTCTAAGTGGGAAGGACCTTACGTTATCGAGGAGGTCTATCGTTCCGGTGCCATAAAAATCAACAACTTCGAAGGCACAAATCCGAAGGTGGTGAACGGTCAAAGAATCAAACATTATATCTCAGGTAATCCTATAAATGTTGAAACCAATGTTATTGAGACCGTAACCCCGGAGGAATACATAAGGGACACTTTCCAGAACGATTTAGACTCTGAAAAGGAAGAGGTACGTGGTACGGTAAGTAAACCAACTCCAAAACAGTTCTAAAGGCAAATTTTCTCCGTTTTTTGAATATTTAGAAAAATAGAAAAATAAGTGGCAGTCCGGAAGAGACACGAGCCGTCCATGAGGGTGGAGGGTGCGCCCCCTTCCCTGGGCATGCCCCCCTGCCTCGTGGGCAGCTCATGTGCCTCCCGAACTCCGATTTCTTGTATGTTACTCCTTTTGGTCGGTAAAAATTCATTATATATACTCCCGAAGGTTTTGACCTATGTATCACGCAAAAATCCTCTGTTTTCATTTCGAGCTGCTGTATTTGACAGATCTAGATCACCATGGCATCCTCCAACATCCCCAAGGACAAGTTCTTCGGGAAGGTCATCAACCCCTACCTTGCGGATGTGTTGCATCACCCTAAAACCATGGAGTTGTGATGTAGGGTGGAACCCTAGATGGCCGATCTTTCACGAAATGGAGGGGAACCCACGATGAACACGAGAGGGGAACACGAGGGGAAACATGAGAGAATCACTAAAACCAACAAGAACAAGTCACACATATGCTAGATCCTCGAAACACAAAGGGCTACAAGATCCATAATCAACAAGGGACGATACAAAGGGTAAACGGTTCTTCTCCGTGAGGAGGCCTTGGGGAATCCCGCGGGATCTTCTCCGTGAAGGAGGTCTTGAATCCGTGTGGCTCTTCTCCGTGGAGGTGCCGCAGTCACTCCCAAGGAGATGAACCACTAGTGGATGAGCAAAGCTCTGTCTCAAATGAGCTAAACCTAAGCTAACCCTAGTACGGAGCTAAGGGACAAGTATATATAGTCCAAGGGGTAAGTTGGGGGATACATGGGGTGAAACCCCTTCATCTGCGCGCAGGCAGGGCGGTAGTACCGGTCCTGTCAGGGATATTACTAGCAGGTATGAACCCGCTAGTGTAAACCGGCTTAGTTATAGTATGCTTGTCGTAATATTTAGTAAAGGCTACGGCCCATGAGATCTTAGGGCCCATGTATAGAATTATGGTTTGTAAACCGCCAAGCGATGTAACTTGAGAGATAAGGAAGGAAGGACAGAGACCGAGACGGACACGAGTATGAGCCGGCCTCGAGACTCTGTAAACCGGACAAGGCGTCACCTCTATATAAAGGGACGACCCGACGACGGTTCAAGGACAGGCAAGAATCAACCCGTCGAGACTACAGGCAAGCGATCCGCTCCCTATAAACCGACGCCCAAGCAATACCAAACCAACTAGACGTAGGCTTTTACCTTCATCGAAAGGGCCGAACTAGTATAAACTCTCTGTGTCCTTTGTGTGCTATGAACCCCTTCAAGCTAACCCGTGCGATGGTTCCATCATCAAGTCCGCTAAACCGGACATCTGCCGTGCTAATTCCACGACAAATGGCGCCCACTGTGGGGCCTCCGCACGATGGTTTCGAGTTCTTGAAGGGCAGCTTTGAAGGGCTCAAGGGTTACGCGGTCGGCCGGATGACCAAGAGTCGCCGCGGCCGGATCTACATCGACGACGCAGGTTGGGGACCGGAGGCCGATTCAATCGAATACGGGTACCGGGTTCCCTTTGGTGGCATCCAAGTCTTCATTGGCAAAATCGGCGAACCGGGACCTGAGCCGGACATCTTCCCCAACATCGTCGAGCCGGCTCAGCGTGCGAGATCGGCCCGGATTCAGCCCGCCATGAAGCACGTGTTCGTTGGAGCAATCCACGGAGTTCGAGCCGAAGACGGATCGGAATCCGATGGTGCAACAGTTGTCTACTCCGACGACGAATCTTCATCCGGAGAAACTGAGTCTTTGTATCAGTTGCAGGACGGCCGGTCTGAGGGCGAGTCCAATGGAAACAGTATTCCGGACCCCTTCGACCCGCCAAACCGGGTGGTTGTCTTTATGGCCGGTTCACAGCCCCTAGTGAACGGGGCGACAGCAGAAGCTGGTGTAGGGGGGAGCGGCCCGGCCCTCTCACCTACTAACGTTCTATCCACCTTGATCGAGGAGTTCACATCTAAAGCGGTGGAAACAATAGCTCCAGCAGACAAGGCGCAGCATGATGCAGAGCTCCTTTAGTTAAAGGGCCGGATTGATCAATTAAAGGAGGATCTGAAAGCAGAGAAGGCAATGATAGCAAGGAGGCAAGCAGAATTGGATGATCAGGCTTTTCACCTAAGGATGGAACAGGCCTCTACGCAGGGAGTAAGAAGTCGGAAGTACCAATCTCGTATACCGCCGGTTTACGAAGCCATGGATTTTTTTAGAACACCAGGGGCAGGAACTAGCAATAATCCCGCTTTAAACCGAAGGGCACCCCCAGTCAGGGATGAGCTGGTTCAGCAGCCCATTGAGGAGCAAGACCGGCGGATCACGTCTACACCTCACCCATTAGGTCACTATTCGAACCCTTTGGATAACATCGTTGCTGCTGCAGCACGATTGGTCGCTTTACCCGACGAGGGGACGTCCCGGGTAGCGTTGGAGGCGCGTCGGGCCAAGGAGCTACTTAATACAACGTTGATACAGCAGCAAGCATATTCTCATAGCAGGGAAAGGCTACATTCAACACTGTGTCCTAGCCGGAGTTACACTAGGCATTGGGAAGAGCCAGAAGTATCTAGCAGTGAACGTAGGCGGCATCAGCGCAGACAGGATAATCCGGAAGGCGCAGCGGCACCAACTCCGGATATAAACCGGGTTAGATCAGGAGCCCGGGAGGAGGTTCGTCAAACGACGCCGGTTCACACAGCCACAGCAGAAACAAGAGTTACGACGAGTTCTTTTGGGGTGCAATGTCTTATCCCTGCTTTACGGAGTGTCAATCTGCCTAAAGATTTTAAAGGGCCCCACAAGGTACCTAATTACACAGCGGATTTAGCTCCAGAAGCTTGGGTTGAAAGTTATGAGATGGCCATGGAGATGCTGGACATGGATGAATCGGCTTGTGCAAAGTACTTTACTATGATGCTTGAGGGTACAGCCCGGACCTGGCTGAAGGGTTTACCCCCGAATTCCATCGGATCATGGGGGGAACTACGCAGCCAGTTTATCAAAAACTTCAAAGATACATGCAAGCAGCCGATGTCAGTGGTGGATCTAGCAGCTTGTGTGCAAGGAGAGCAGGAGTCTACAAGTGCTTGGGTGCGGAGAGTAGCGGAGATCTTGCACTCTTCGAATGGTATCAATCCTAGTACGGCGATAGTGACTTTGGAAAACAATTGCCGGTTTGAATCTTTAAAGTTAAAGCTAGGACGGCTTAAAAGGGATTGCAATGATATGGGAACTCTCATGAGTGCTCTGGTAAAATATGGGGACTCTGATAATACCAAGTATCCAGAAGCTGAAGGAGACAAGGCAGGGAAGGTTAACAAGCCTGGTAAACCAGCGCAAGTTAATCCGGCAACTACAAGTTTCTTGGGCAAACGAAAGGCAGAAGGTGGCTCCGACTTCGTGGCCAATACTCAAGTTCAAGGGGGTTTTCAGCGTAGCATGGACAACCCACCTCCACAAACCGGCGGAGGGGCTGTTAGCTGGGACCAAGAGTTAGATCAACCTTGTCCGAAGCATGGCTCGAAAAATCGACCGGCAAAACACACTATAAGAGAGTGCAGACCCCTTATGGAAGCAATAGTGGGACGCTTTAATCCTTATGACAGGCCTCCAAATGGCGGTTCAGGTCCAGGGTTATATGGTCCGGGTCATCAGGGGAGCAGCTCAGGATCAGGATATAGGGGCAATAAAAGTGGTTATCAAAACCGGGCCGGTAATCAAAATAGTCAAGGAAGTTATAATAACCAGGGCAATCAGCCGCGTAACCAAGGTGGTTACAATAACCAAGGCAGTCAGCAGCATGGCCAAGGTAATTACAATAACCAAGGCAATCAACAGCAGGGCCAAGGAAATTTCAATAATCAGGGGAATCAGCAGCGTCAGCAACAGCAGCCGCAATCCGGATATCAAAATAATCCGAAGGAATTGAGCAGTGGGCAATACCATGTCTTCACCACAAGTCTGTGTAAGCGGGATCAGAAGGTTTTGAAGCGGGCAGTTAACGCGGTTGAACCGGCAACGCCGCAATTTCTGCGCTGGTCGGAACAGCCCATTATATGGAGTAGGGAAGACCACCCAATGCGGGTGGATAATCCGGGTCACTTGGCCTTGGTGGTGGCACCCCAGGTGGGAGGTTAAAGTTCTCATGGACGGTGGTAGCAGCATCAACATCTTGTACTATGAGACTGTGCGTCATATGGGCCTGACGAATAAAAAGTTAAGGCAATCGAACACAGTGTTCCATGGGGTGGTCCCAGGTAAGTCGGCTTATCCGGTTGGAAAGATTGACTTGGAAGTTACCTTTGGAGATGAGCATGATTCCAGGTCAGAGATGATAACTTTCGAAGTCGTCAAGATCAAAAGCCCTTATCACGCTCTGTTTGGGAGGACGGTTTATGCTAAGTTTATGGCTAGGCCATGTTATGTTTATCTGCAGCTCAAAATGCCGGGTCGCAAGGGCACGATCACGGTTCATGGAAGTCGCAAGATAGCAGTGGAATGTGAAGAGGGAGATGCAGCTTATGCGGAGGCGGTATGTGCCACAGAAGAGTTGAAATTTTATAAAGATAATGTTGATCCGACAGATATGACTCCGCTGAAGAAGCCAACTACAGAGCATGATCCGGCGTTGAAGTTTAAATCGGCAGAGGAGACCAAGCAAGTTGATTTTGTGCCAGGAGATTCGTCCAAGCAGTTCACTATCAGCGCTAACCTTGATCCCAAATAGGAAAGCACGCTCATCGAGTTCATCCATGAGAACCGGGATATCTTTGCATGGAAACCTTCTGACATGCCAGGTATACCGAGGGAACTCGCTGAGCACAGCCTTAACATTGATCCGAAATATAAACCGGTTAAACAATATTTGCGCCGCTTCAACGAAGAGAGGCGCAAGGCTATAGGGGAAGAAGTGGCCAGGCTTTTGGCCGCAGGATTCATAGTGGAAGTCTTTCACCCAGAGTGGTTGGCTAACCCGGTGCTGGTGTTAAAGAAGAATGGGAAGTGGAGAATGTGTGTGGACTACACAGACCTCAACAAGTCTTGCCCAACTGATCCTTTTGCTCTCCCTCGCATTGATCAGATCATCGATGCTACAGTGGGATGTGAGTGGCTAAGCTTTTTGGATGCATATTCAGGATATCACCAGATCAAGATGGCAGTTAAAGACCAAGAGAAGACGGCTTTCATAACCCCTTTTGGTGCTTTTTGCTATGTATCTATGCCTTTTGGGCTCAAGAGTGCTCAAGCAACTTATCAGCGTTGCGTTCAGAATTGTCTTAAAGGACAGATAGGGAGGAATGTTCATGCCTATGTGGATGACATTGTGGTTAAGTCAAGAAAAGAGTAGACAATGATAGAGGATCTTAAGGAGACTTTTAACAATCTTCGGGCTTACAAGATGATGCTTAATCCGGAGAAGTGTGCTTTTGGTGTTCCGGCAGGTAAACTATTGGGATTCTTGGTCTCAAACAGAGGAATAGAAGCTAATCCGGAGAAGATCAAGGCCATTACATCTTTGACTAAGCCAGTTTGCATCAACGATGTTCAGCGTATCGCTGGCCGGATCACAGCATTAAGTCGGTTTATCAGCTGTTTGGGAGAGAAGGCGATTCCGCTCTATCAGATGTTGAAGAAAATAGACTGGTTTATATGGAGTGATGAGGCCAACGCGGCGTTTGAGGATTTGAAGCGGCAACTGGCAAAGCCACCGGTCCTGGCTGCCCCTGTTGATAAGGAGCCGTTGCTGTTATACGTCGCTGCTAATGCACGTGCAGTCAGCGTTGCAATCGTGGTTGAGCACAAGGAAGCAGGGAAAGAACACCCGGTTCAGCACCCGGTTTATTATGTGAGTGAAGTACTTATTGAGTCCAAGCAAAGGTACCCACATTGCTAGAAGCTGGTATATGGTGTGTTCATGGCAAACCGGAAGCTAAAGCACTATTTTCAAGGTCATCCAATAACTGTGGTTAGTTCAGCACCGTTGGGGGATATAATCCAGAACAGGGAAGCTACAGGTAGAGTGGCGAAGTGGGCCATTGAGCTCCGCCCACATGAATTAAAGTATGTGCCATGCACCGCTATAAAATCTCAGGCATTGGTGGATTTCATCAATGATTGGACAGAGTTACAAACCCCTGAGGAGAAGCCGGATCTTACGTACTGGACGATTCACTTTGACGGTTCAAGACAGTTGGAAGGCTCGGGGGCTGGAGTTGTCTTAACTTCCCCCCGAGGTGATAAATATTGTTACGTCCTCCGTTTATTGTTTCCTTGTACTAACAATGCGGCGGAATACGAAGCGTTACTTCATGGCTTGCGGATGGCAAAGGAGATGAACTTGAGCCGGGTCAAGTGCTTTGGTGACTCAGATCTGGTGGCACAGCAAGTTTCAGGCAAGTGGGATTCCCGAGATCCTCTTATGGCAGCTTACAGACGAGAAGTTGAAGCAGTTGCAGGATATTTCAAGGGGTATCAGGTGGATCATATAGACCGGCGACAGAACGAAGCAGCCGATGCTTTAAGCCGGCTAGGCTCCCAACGTAAACTGGTGCCACCAAATACCTTTTTGGATGAGTTACACAGTCCTTCGGTTCAAGTACCATCAGAGGAAGACCTAGATGTTCCTGATCCGGAGGCACAGTTGGTTGCAGCACTTCATATAATCCCGGATTGGACGCATCCTTACTTGGCGTATTTGAGTCAAGGAGAGTTACCGGATGATGAGATCGAGGCACGACAGATAGTCCGGCATTCTAAGTCCATGACAATTGCAAACGAAGAGCTTCATCATCGCAGTACTTCTGGAGTATTTCAGCGGTGTGTATAAGCTGAGGAAGGTTGTGAGATTCTTCGCGAGATCCATGAAGGGGATTGCGGTCATCATGCTGGTTCAAAATCATTGGTGGCTAAAGCGTTCCGGCATGGTTTCTATTGGTTAACTGCTCATGCTGATGCGGCAGATTTGGTCCGGAAGTGTGATGCTTGTCAGAAATTTTCGAGGCGTGCTCTGGTTCCGGCGCAGGAGCTCCGGATGATACCAATAACTTGGCTGTTTGCGACTTGGGGGCTTGATATGGTCGGACCCTTAAAGCGATCCCAAGATCAGAAAACTCATCTACTAGTAGCAGTGGATAAGTTTACAAAATGGGTTGAAGCAGAGCCTATAAGCAAGTGTGATGCGGCGACGGCAGTCAAATTCATTAAAAAGGTAATTTTCCGGTTTGGCTTTCCGCACAGCATCATCACAGACAATGGCACCAATTTATCTCAGGGTGAGATGGAAGAATTCTGTCAACGGGAGCATATTCGCTTAGATGTATCTTCTGTGGCCCACCCCCAATCCAATGGTCAAGCTGAAAGGGCAAATCAGGAGATTTTGCGAGGTATCAAGCCCCGGCTTATGACTCCTTTGCAGAGAACCCCAGGATGTTGGGTTGAGGAGTTACCATCTGTTCTTTGGAGTATCAACACTACACCATACCGGTCCACAGGTTACACACCTTTCTTCATGGTCTATGGTGCTGAAGCGGTCCTTCCAAGCGATATCCGTCATGATTCACCAAGGGTAACAGCTTATGTTGAAGCGGCCAATGAGAGAGCAAGGCAAGACAGCTTGGACCGGCTGGATGAAGAGCGTGATATAGCTGCGGCACGATCTGCAATTTATCAACAAGATTTACGCAGGTATCATAGCCGCCGGATCAAAACAAGGACGTTCCAGGAGGGCGACTTGGTACTCCGGCTCATCCAAGATCAAACAGATATGCACAAATTATCACCACCTTGGGAAGGGCCCTTTGTGGTCAGCAAAAATCTGCACAATGGTTCATATTACCTGCTGGACGTTCGAGAACACAAAGACTCACGGACATCAGAGGAGGAGACGAAGAGGCCATGGAACATCGCCCATTTACGGCCATACTATACTTGAGCTATGAGCTCCACTGTATCCTATGTATATATTATGATCAATGAATAAACCGGCACCCTCGGTAAACCGGGGGCTCAGCCTTTTTTCCAAATACAAATATCTTGTGAGGACAACCATGCATGTTTTATCATATGTTATATTTCAACATATTGGCCGGTTTAAAATTGATTTTTTGCAGAGTATACACAGAAGCAATAAAACTCTCTAAAGAGCATGAGGTCACATCCGGTTCAAGAGAGGACGCTTCAAGATCTACCCGTGATTCCATGGAGCCAGGGAAAACTATATGAACAGTCGGGTTTACCCGCAATCATCGACCGGCCCTCTGGAAAGATGGATAATCCACATCCAGTGATTGGCTAGGCCCTCTGGAAAGATGGATAATCCACATCCAGTGATTGGCTAAATTGTTTATGATGGTTCAAGTGGAAAGATGGATAATCCACATCCACCGGCCCTCTGGAAAGATGGATAATCCACGTCCAGTGATTGGCTAGGCCCTCTGGAAAGATGGATAATCCACATCCAGTGATTGCCTAAATTGTTTATGATGGTTCAAGTGGAAAGATGGATAATCCACATCCA
>LR738715.1:463816822-463838915 GCA_902687465.1 Secale cereale | reverse complement strand
CAGTGATTGGCTAGGCCCTCTGGAAAGATGGATAATCCACATCCAGTGATTGGCTAAATTGTTTATTATGGTTCAAGTGGAAAGATGGACAATCCACATCCACCGGCCCTCTGGAAAGATGGATAATCCACATCCAGTGATTTGCTAGGCCCTCTGGAAAGATGGATAATCCACATCCAGTGATTGGCTAAATTTTTTCTTATGGTTCATATGGAAAGATGGATAATCCACATCCAACGGCCCTCTGGAAAGATGGATCATCCACATCTAGTGATTGGCTGAACCTTGCTTTGAGCCTGGCAGCTCTTAAAAAGCCTTGACTACATGGTTTTATTTGCAAATTCGCATCTTTGGTGTTTATGTTTTATAACTCTTTAAACCGGAGTGGAACAGCTACAGAAGCTGACCACATATCTATAAAGTGAAAAGTCTGGGTCATGAATACCAGCATGAATAAACCGGTGTTCATTATAACCCGGATCATCCATCAGGCAACAAGCTACAAACTTCTGGACAAAGTTTCAGAACGATATAAACCGGTGTCTTTTATCAAGCCCGGGTTTGTTATTGGATCCATGAAGATCTTCATCAATAAATTTTAAATTCTACCGGATTAAGAGTATTGAGTATGCTTGGTCTTAGGTATAAATTTATTTCTGATATAAGTATATACTTGTTTGATATACTGTGAGGGCAATTTAATCTGTCCAGTGGTAAACCGCTAGGACATGTTTTCAGTCTTACTTATGTAGGAACAGATGACACGCAAGATAAGCGACATCAGACGAAATTTAATTTGGCAAACATTAAAACCAGAAGTCAGAATATCCGGCTCAAAGTGGATAATGTTTCAGCTATCCTATTACAAGGCATAGCAAGCCTGACGGATTAAAAAGATTGTTTGATAAAGCAGAGACTGCAATTACAACAATAAATTCTGAGTTATGCTCCTTCCTGCTGAGACGGCTGGCCATCAGCTTGATCCGGAATATCTTCATCATCTTGAAGCGGTTGGAAGTCCATAACACGCCAATCAATCTTCGTCAAAGCCCGGAAGTACATCTCTTCGCTGATAAGTTCAGAAGGTTCGATATCTGGAGCGAAGGTATGAGGGCGAACTGGTGGAATTAAATTGACGGTGTCATAAACCGGCCGCTCCACCCGCTCGTTTTGCAAGTCGTACCCCGGATGATACCTAGATAAATCGGATTCAGCTGCAAGCTTGCTGGCGAGGGGGCGCATCTCCTTCGTCAAGGCGTGGAGATCCTTCGCGGTAAAAGTGGAACCGTCTTCTTTAGTGTCAGGAAATCCAGTCAAAGCTTCTTCCGGATCAAGATCCGGGACCCAGGCTTTAGCCCTGGTAAGTGCCAGGAGGGCACCGCCTCGAGCAGCAGATTTTTTAACTTCTTCTAGATGCACGGGCAGAACAGACAACTTTTCCAACGTGCCTTGGATAGTCGTGGGGGCCGGTTTACCGAAAGATGTTGCACTGATGATCCTCTGGGCGCCGGAATACAGCTGCTCGACCAAAGTATAACATGCCTTAAGTTTCTTGCGTAGGTCATCCCCAAGATGGGTGACACGGCGCCCTGCATATAAATATCACGGTTAAACCGGCACAGATGGAAGATCGCAAGGATAAAGCAGGAGTTCAGATTATACTTACCAAAGATTGCAGAAGTCATCAACTCAATTTGCTGCTTTAAGCCGGTTAACTCTTCAGTAACCGGATTAAGCACCCCTTCAGCATCCTGAACCCTTTTCTCCAGCTCTTTCTTCTGAACCTCAAAAGTGGTCCATTCTTCTTCAAAGAATTTTTTCAGATCTTCAGCGGTCTTTAAACTCACCTGAAGATCTTTCTTGGCTTTCGAAGCAGCAGACTCTGTCTCAGCAAGACGGTTCCGAAGCTCATTGATCTCATCAGCATTCCGGTTTAAGTCAGCCTGCGAGTACAATCAAGTGATAAGTGAAAATCAGACAAGTCTCAAGCACACAAACAAGTTGTCTACTTGACACTTGGGGGCTAATGGGCAGTTGAAGCAATAGACAGCAGCAATTCAAAGTCAAAAGTCTCAAGCACACAAACAAGTTGTCTACTTGACACTTGGGGGCTAATGGATAATTGCAGCATGAGACAAAATTCTTACAAGTATCAAATACATAACCAAGTTATCTACTTGATACTTGGGGGCTAATGTAAAATCAGTTGCTCATGTTATAAGTTCCGGTTCACCTTCAAAACGTAGCTAAACCGGAACTTGGGGGCTGTTATGGGATAGAAGCATATCAAAAGCACAAAGTCAGAAGGAAAGGATTACCTCATATTTTTCCTTCATCAAGTTAACCAAGCCCGCTTCGTAATCTCGGCTACTGTGGAGCCGGTTTAAGTACCCGGAATAGATTTCTTGGGCACTCATATCGGCAAGATTGGATAACTCAGTACTCCATTTACCCTTCTCTTTATATAATTTATCCGTTTTAGCCGTATGTTTGGCTAAAACGGTGGGCTCAGCCGGAGCAACAAAAGCAGTCCCAGTCACTTCAACTTCTGGAGAAGCAGGTGCTGTTGGTGGAGCTGTATTGTGAACCGGACTAGGAGATGCCGGATTAACTTGAGGAGAGTTGGCCCGGGCAGGACTTGGCGGATTGTGGACGTCATCAGCAGTAGGGTTTTTGGGTACTGAGACATGATCCGTAGGCGCAGGATCTTCAAGAGGAGTTGTAGGCTCGCCTTCTGGAGGAACGGTTGTTGCCGGATCAACCGCCGGATTATCTGCAGAAATCTCAGCAGTGGGTTTGTTTGCCTTTTGTTTTTTGCTAGGCTTTGGCTTGCTGAAGAAAAAAAAGTTTGCAAAATGAGTTAACATTGTGAAGCGGAAAGGTAATCATAAACCGGAGATGTTAAAAAGACTTACCCTGGGACAGTTTTCAATGGGGGAAGTTGCATAGCAGTCGATTCACCAGAGGAGGATAATGGAGTCTCCTGATAATCAGGATCAGACGGATTAAGAGGTTTTCGGATAAGCCCGGCCTTGGGATGAAGGAGAGTTGGAGAGAGCATAACCTCAGGGCGGCGCTTCCGAGCCGGAGTGAGAGAAATTCCGGATGACTCCACTGCCAAGCCGCTATGGCGAGTGCTCCGGCGAAGAGCTACGTGTTGTTGCTTCTTCAAAATAAAATTAGGATCCAATTGAGCATACAGGTGAGAAAATTGATATTTCCGGACTGTCCGACGACTTTTTTGTGGAAGTGGTTCTGAATCGGAAGAAAGGATAGTTACCTCAACATCGGCCGGTTTATCACCTTCAGCCAACTCCTGTGGAAAGTTATCATTAGATACAGATATGAGTACAAGAAAGCAAATTAAAACCGGATTAATTCATACCTCGGAATCCGGATCATCATCCTCGGCGTGAGAACTAGAGTCAACAGCTGCTTTTCTTTTCTTATTAGCAAAGGTCTTCCGGCGTGCTTGTTTGCCGGTTTTCTCCTGAGGTTTTCTCTTCCAGAAAGGATCCTCAGCCTATTCAAAAGAAGAAAAGACAATTGAAAGGACAGTTTAAAAGAACGGATTACAAATACATAACAAAGCAAAGCTTACCGCAGGCAGCTTGTTTTTCTTGTAATACGGGCTAATCCGACTTTGCTGCAGTCTGCCAAGGAGACGTTGAGCATCTTCTTAGCCAATTCAATAACCTCCGATTCAGAAAGTTTATTCTTGGTAAACCGTTGAGGGTCATCCGGTTTACCAGAATACTGGCACATCAACTGCGATCGCCGACTCAAGGGAAGAATACTCCAAGAGAGCCAACAGCGCATAAAATCTGTTCCAATTAAACCGTTGGCCATGAAAGCTTTCAGTCTGGAAAGCTGAGATGCAAACCGGGTCCGTTCAACGGAGCTGAGTCGTTGTGGCAGAGGATGATCTTCCGGAAGACGGTGCTCGCGATAACCCGGCAGTGGGTTCTCCCCTTCAGGAGAAGTGTCAACATAGTAAAACCATGATTTGTTCCACTCCTTTGGGTGCGTGTGGAGAGCGGCGTGGGGAAAGACAGTGTCTCTCCTTTTCTGGATACTAACACCGCCGAGTTCCTGATGCGGTCCGCTGGTGAATTCCGTGCGCCGGTTCAGGTGAAAGAAATCCCGGAACAGATCAACAGACGGTTCTTCTTGCAGATACACCTCTGAGAATACTTGGAAGTCACAAATATTCGAGATAGAGTTTGGACCTATGTCCTGAGGATGGAGTTGAAAGGCGGCGAGTACATCCCGGAAAAACTTTGAACCGGGGGGTGTGAAGCCTCGAGTTATGTGATCAACGAAAACAATAACCTCCCCTTCTCTGGGAGTAGGAGGGCATTCGTTTCCTGGAGCTCGCCACTTCAAAACGGATTGTGGGCCTAAAGTACCAATTTCAGCAATTTTGACCAAGTCTTCTTCGGTGATGATGGTAGGGACCCAGTCACAAGAGACAAACTGCTTGGCCATAGCGACAGAAGGACAAGTACTGAAAAAGATAAAGTGTAAAACCGGATTATGCGAAGTATAGCAGGATAAACCGGAAGATATCTACGAAGATTACGTAACGGTTTAGACAGGGCACTAATGATATGGTTAAACAGGCAATAACAGGGAGCTATGTCACTGCCGGTTCATGACAGCAAAAGAGGAACAGCTAAACCGTCACGTTCAACTTCAAAAAATTTACAGGAACAAGGCATGACAGTATAAACCGGAGTATACTTAGCAGATTTATAAAGGGAAAGAAACAAGTTTTGACAGACAACTAGGGCAGAACAGATCTGGATATACAAGAAAAAGAAAAATAAATACGGGAAGATACGGGAAGAACTACAAGGGTGATAGACGGAGCGGATGAATCTACAGGTTATATAAAGTAACGAGATCTAAAGCATAGAAGCAGCAAAATAAAGGCAGGATCTAAGGGCGGAACGTAAAGGTTGAAGTTTCTATGTACTAGGCGAAGCTCTCGTACAGGCTCTAATGGCGGAAGCGCGAGGAAGAACCCTAGAAGACGCGGATCTATAATGAGGAGGAAAGACATACCTGGAACGGTGGAGATCAGCGGCGGAAGTTCTCTGGTCAAGTCAGGTTGATGCAGCGGCCAGTGAGGTCTTGACTCGGCGGGCGACGGCGGCGTTTCAAGCTCGGGCGTCAATGGCGTCTTGAAGCTCGGGCGACAGACGAAGGAAGAAGATGCGGGAAGAGAATAAACGGATGGGGGCAGCAGCATTTATAAGCGAAGGCCAGATATGAAGCGACGGGTGCGAGATTCGAGGGAGCAAAGATCGGATAAAGATCCCTTGACGCCTCGATTTTCGAGATAACCATTAAAACAAAGTCACAGTACAGCTCGCAGCGTTAAATGCGGAGATGATGTCACGGTCAGATTCAATGATTCTCGAGGATGACGTCAGAGCCGGTTTACAAAAAATGAGAAGGCACAGAAGAAAGTTATACAAGACAAGGGAGATTGATATGAACAAGTTCAAATCATTCTGGGGCCTAATGTCAGGGATATTACTAGCAGGTATGAACCGGCTAGTGTAAACCGGCTTAGTTATAGTATGCTTGGTTGTAATATTTTGTAAAGGCTACGGCCCATGAGATCTTAGGGCCCATGTATAGAATTATGGTTTGTAAACCGCCAAGCGATGTAACTTGAGAGATAAGGAAGGAAGGACAGAGACCGAGGCGGACACGAGTATGAGCCGGCCTCGGGACTCTGTAAACCGGACCAGGCGTCACCTCTATATAAATGGACGACCCGGCGACGGTTCAAGGACAGGCAAGAATCAACCCATCGAGACTACAGGCAAGCGATCCGCTCCCTATAAACCGACGCCCAAGCAATACCAAACCAACTAGACGTAGGCTTTTACCTTCATCGAAGGGGCCGAACTAGTATAAACTCTCTGTGTCCTTTGTGTGCTATGAACCCCTTCAAGCTAACCCGTGCGATGGTTCCATCATCAAGTCCGCTAAACCGGACATCTGTCGTGCTAATTCCACGACAGGTCCCGGGACCGGTAGTCCCGGTTTTTGCGGAATTAGCGGTTGTTCCGGCATTGCACCGGCTTTGCACCGGTCAATCACAGAAGCTTGACCGGTAGTTGACCGGTAGTTGCCCGGTAGTACCGGCCGACCAGTAGTTGGGCGGTAGTAGACCGGTAGTACATCTATCTCTACGCTGGGAAAATCCTTGTCCATGCGTTTGGTTTCCATCTTGCACCCTTCCTTCTCCTTGTTGGTTCCTTGCTACCTAGGCACACGAAGTGTCTTTGTTTGAGGTAGTAGCCATGTCTCATGTGGGTCCAAGGGAAGTTGAACAAGGAGAGAGTTCACCTTATGTCCAATGGCACAAGTTGGAGGTCTCATCGTATGTCCACTTGGGGCTTGGGGAATAGTCGTAGTGTACATGGGGATGATCGTAGGATGCTCCGCATCACTCCCCTCCCTTGGGAAAGATCTGACCTCGGATCGAAAACCTTATCACCATGGAAATGGTTGTCATGGACGGACTTCACTACACCACGACACTACAAAGACGACATGCATCTGTTGGTATAAGTGAACATCGCCGACACTTTTTTTGTCCCAAACTATACTGACACACAGTGTATTAGTGTTATATTAGCTTGTGACACATTATCTGTCGCCAAAGCCCACAAAAACACCGATGAAATTTCTGTCGGCAGATAGAGGCATTAACGATTGTTTGTGTGTCGCTGATTCCTCGGGACACAAAAAGTGTCGGCGTTGTTTGCTTCAGCCCCGTCCAAAAATATGGCGCGAAAGACAGCCGTGCGCGTGCCACGCGAAAGAGCGGATTCCCACCAGAACGTCGAAAAAAATAAAACCCACACCTGGGCCCCGACCCTGGCCTGTTCGATCCCCAATCTCATCTCCCCTTGCCTCTCCCTCTCCCTCTCTCTCTCTCGCCACCCACACACCCTAGACCTAACCCGACCGCGTCGCCGCCCCCGACCTGTGCGCCGCCGCCAGATCCCACTCGCCGGTCCCACCGCGCCACCACATCTCGGACCCCGGCCTCCCTTTCCTTAGTCCGCAGTAGGAGCAGCGCCGTCTGCGACGGAGGAGCACTGTCCGACGCCGAGGAACAGCAGCGCCGTCCGCCACCAAGGATCCGCCGCGCGCCGGGAATAGCAGCACCATACGCAGGAGGATCCGCCGCGCCGACTGTGTTTGAGGAGCAGCCCGCCGTTTTTCTTCCTCCACCTGCGACCCCTGTCCCGGCCTCGCCTCCAGATCTCATCTCAACAATAAGATGCAGTTTGTTTCCTTACCTATCATCTCGTACTTTGCTATATGGAGTTCACATTTTATTGTGAATGGTGTATAATCTGATGTGTGATTATAGTCGGGTGGTTCCAGGTCTATGTCACGGCATTACTGGTGTGGCTCTGTTGATGTTTTCTCAATGAATAGCAGTCGCTCAATGGATGGGAATTGCTACTGTAAGTCATCTCAGAAAGTAGTATTGACCCCCCTAAAAAAACGAGTATTGACATAATATGCAAAATCATTAGGCTGTAGTTAGTATGGGGTACATCAGTACATGTACATAAAAAAGTAAAGGACATACCTGATAGTGTTTGCTTGTCTTTGTCAGGTTTTTGAATTTTCTTTTTGAGTGGCTTCAGACACATGTGCTTTCTGCCATACTTGTATCGCTGTAGAGACAATACTGCAAGCATTCTGAAAAATAAGTTGAAGGCTTGAAGCATGCCCATTAGTTAGTACAACATATATTTGCATTGCAGCCATGACTTTATTAGTGTGTGCGTTCACTTCTAGGTCACTGCATCATGTGAAAAAAACTGGTGCTGCTACAATTTCTCAAAGAAAAGGAAGTTCATGTGAAGAACCATCACGACACATGTGAGAAAAATATATTTGAGATGCGCAGAGTAGGCTATGCCATCCCTTGGTAAATGACTACTTTTGGAAATCCTAGTTAGCTGTAGCTCTCAGTTTCTGGAGGAGTCACTAGTGTTCTTTTTATGTCGATTAGATATCTCATCTGATTGTTCCGAGGCACTACTTCCCCTCGTTCGATCACTACATATGAATTTTATAGCCATTCGTAGTTACTTCCATTTGTTTCATGAAGGATAACAGAAGGTCGTGTCCACTCGCTGTTACTGCAAAAACTGGCTTGCAGTCATGTTAATCATGTACATTTGTAGTCCGTGCGAATGAGGGTAACTTTATTTTTGACATTTGTCTTGGATATAAGGAGTGGCACGTATGGCGCTCGGAGCCGGAGCAGGTTTTACAAAAAAAGATTGCCCGGTGGCAATATTAAGAATGCATTGAAAAATATTTTTGTCGAGTAGTCAACGCGGTGGCAATATTTAGGAGAACTCACCCTATGGAAGATTTATAACTTGCATGTTTTGCCTTCCTTCAAACATTTTCCTCTAGTTATATAGTATGTACTCCCTCCATCTCAAAATAAGTGTCGCTCGTTTAGTAGAAGGTTGTACTGAATCAATGAAACTTATGTTGGGACGGATGGAGTACTAAATTTGGAGTTATCTATTCATGTCTTGATTTATTTAAGAGTCATCATTATTATTGTTTTACCAGGGGAAGTTAGGTCCGTCCAAGTCTTCTGCAGCATTGGCGTATTACCAGGGGAATCATTGCAAGATACATAAGGACAGTGTGATAGGGGAGTTGCGGCGTGATGAGCATGTGCCTGTTTACCTCAAGGACTCGAGGTTTCTTTTCCTTCTGGATCTTGCTCTATCTGACAATAATAATTTCCTTTTCTTAAATTAACTTGCTGTAGCTGTGCAGCACGAATGGTACATACATCAACTGGAATAAGTTTATGAAACGTTCACCTACGACCAAGCTTAATCATGGGGACATCATATCATTTACCACACCTCCTCATCAAGGTAAAATGCTCTGCTTATTTTGCCTTTACTAGTCCAATCCTCGTTAGTTTTTTGGCTATGGTATCCATTGGTCTGTACCTGGTCTGTGCTACTTGGCTTGCTGTTCTCTATAAGCAGTTTAGTGCTTCCTCACATTTTGTGCATGTTCCCTCCTTATTTACTTATGTGCACTTTATTATGTTGTCACTGTCATGCATCTTGCTTGCATGAATGCTAACTCTTTTAATTTTATAGAAGTGATTTACCTGTTGATGCCTATTTAACTTGTATATTGATTTTACAGATGCCTCCTATGCGTTTGTCTATTGGGAAGTTAATGCAGTCACCTGCGTAGGGAATGGTACTACCATACTTAAAAGAAAATCCAGTAAGACTAGAAAAACTAATGCAGTAAGTTGGCTTCTTCAAGATGGCAATAGTTAATCGCCCTTGTATCTCCATGATCTTATTGTAAGCTACAATCCATGACATTGAGAACTGCAAGCAAAACAGCCGAAGAGCAGCATGAAAAGGTATGCACAAACACAAATAATTACTTGCTTATGGTTCTGGTAGATATATGAGTGTACTGCATATCACAGGGTTATTTATATTTGTTCTTCGGTCAACGTAATAAGCCAATAAAGGCACTGAGACTTGAGTAATAATTCTAGTAAGCTCACGGTACTACTTCCACAACCGCATGATAAATTTTAAAAGTATGAATAAAGGCATAGAAATTAACACAAATTGCTAGTTTATCTCTTCATTGATTTAGTAGACATCTGGTTTTTGAAATCGCTTTGATTTCATGAAGCGCCCTTCCATATATGATTGTTGGTACATTTTTTTAGAAAGGAGGCATCTGCATAAATTACAATAAGAACCTTATTGAGGAACTTCAAATGAAAATCTCCAAAATTACAATAAGAACCTTCTTCATGATGCCTTAGAACAGATTTGATTGCTTATCACTGAGCGCATAAATTTTCAGAGTAAGCCATGTGATATGATATATGTGCTAGCCTGACTTTGGTTGATGTTATGATAAGGGTATCTTGTGTAAACTGTTTGCAGCGCATTTACTTTTAGATCTTTGGGATCAAGGGCTACTTACAAATTTGAAGATATTTTCATTTTCTAAGATTGCTCAAACATGAATTCTTTTGCAGGGACAAATGGCAAACGTAGCAAGGCCACAACTTGATGTTAGATGTTCTGGTGATTGCTTTGTTCAGAACATGGTTGACACATTTTGTTCATATGGAAGTTCATGTTGGCTTGGTGATCAAAGACTTGGGCTCTCTCATAATATTTTGTAGTAGTCAAGTGACTGAACAATTGGTCACATAGGAACCTGGCCATCACATTTTGTAACAGACCACGGCTAGAATGTCAACTTATGTATGTCCTTAATCCATTGTAGCTAACTTGAGTAAAGAAGACTAATGAATCTTCAATATATGTCAAATGGTATCTTGTGCATTGATCAATGTATACTGTGATGAATAGAAAAGTGTAATTGTGATGAATACAAGAATGTAATTATTTGTATATGTGAATTGAATATTATGAATTTAATGGTGTATTAATATATGGTGTATTGCATTTGTGCTAAAATGTAGATCCTGGCAGCAAGTGTGTCTGTAGAAGTATTAGCGTTGCATTATCTGTTGGTGTAGCCCATTCTCAGATGAAGTGTCGGCATATCTATGGACGTTGCACAATCTGTCGGCATAGCACAATGTCAGATGAACTGTCGGCCTAGTGTTGTCTGTCGGTGTAGAAATGTCTGTCGGTAAAGCTCTCACCAACAAAGTCATATTGTCTGTCGGTGTAGATTTATCTGTCGGCAAAGACCTTTCCCGGCAGCACTATAGGCGACAGCTCCTTTTCCTTGGCGAAGGTCTTTCCCGACACTAAATGTGTCGCCTTAGGTGACCTATGCCGACAGATTTTTTGACGTTGCTTTGAGTGTCGTGGTGTAGTGCTTGTAGTTGGACGGAGTTGAAGACATAGTGCAATCCAAGTACTCCAAGGTGTCTCCGGTATCTGGTACATGCAAAATGAGCAAACACAAAGTACACTTGGAAATACAATGGTTAGCGCACACAAAGTGTCCATCATGTAAGAATGAGTCTGTGTGACAAAGTCCATGAAGCTTAGCAAGATGATATAGTATGAGATAGAAAGCATTCATGTGATCAAATGCATTTGTGGTGCACACATAGGTGTTGTGAATGTGATCAATGCAACCATTGTGCAAAATGATGTCATAGTGTGATTGTTTATCAAGAGCATGAACATGGCAATGGATGCTCAATATGTCTATGTTATCATGCAATTGATGGAGGACAATATGATCAAGATGTATGAATATGCCATCAAGAAAGATCACAACAAATTTGCTAAGGAAATGCACAAGCTCATATATCATGGATAACATGGGAATACAAGATGCAACAAGGCAATCATAATGTGAGTCAATCCATGCGCAAGATGCAAATTTGTTATGGGAATGATATGTCCATGGAGCATGGCATGTGAGCACCCAATCAACAAATATAAAGGTTTTGGTGCAATGTGTCAAAGGAGTTTTGATATACCAATGTTCGATGTCGTGGCAAGAGTGGTAGTCCGGTGGTGCATGCATAGGGTCCATCTTCAATGTCGGTCCTCCATATCGTAGATGTATCGTGTAGACAACAAGAAGGAAACAACAATGAAAGTATGGCATATCCAATATGCATATGTGAGGATGGCTCACAAAGAAGGAATTCACCTTATGTATGTTCTCGAAGATGTTGGTGTCACGCAATGTGTATGCCTTCACATGCCCAAGATGCCTCGTGATGGTACCGCCTTGTGAATCCTTCAAAATGAAAGAACATGACAAACACTCGGAAAAACAAATGAGGTTAGCCGTAATGCAAAACCTAGCATTCGTGCGAGAAAATACCCAACAAGTGCTTGCATCATTCTTCTCATAAGAAAGTACAAGGGTGTGATGCGAGAACAACCAAGTGCAATAGGCTAAATCAAGCAAGTATGCATCACAAGAAGGGTATCAAAGTCTCCAAGATCAGCAAACATAGCATTGTTGCACTCACTATAAGTGAATATGAGAGATGCAACTATTGGAGACAAGTGACAATGATCAAGATATATCATGTGAAATGCATGAATATATGTGTCATCAACCCAAGAAAGCAAGTAATAGTGGAACATGGGTGATGCAACATAGCAAGCAATCATAGTGATCAAGTCAAACAAGCTAGTAGTGCGAAGATGCAACGTACTAGAGGTAATTATGGCAAGCATGTCATGTGTGCAAATAGTGAGCATACGAGATGCACATGGCATAGCACAAGCATGAAAGCAAGATATGAGCAAAATAGCATCAATGTGTTGATGAGAGGCCATATGGAAATAGCAATGGGATATCATGACTCGCCCAACACAAGAATCAACAATAGCATGGGGTACAAAGAAATCATGGCAGTAGCTACAAGTGTCTCCACCAAGCATGCAAATACACATAGGAGTATCATAATGGTGAATCACGATTAATTACAAGCAAGGGTCACAATTGCATGGCAAAATCATAGCAAGAGGCATAACATGCAAAGTAAACACGATAGTATGGGCATAATGTGACAAGTGACAAATAGCCCATAGCCGTGTGAGAGCCAAGTAAAAGAGATGCGCGTAGTGGTTGCGCGAAGAGAATGGTGGTAAGGAGATTCCACGGAATCCCAAGTCATCGTTGCTCTCAAGAGCTCGTTTTGTCAACTCATGGGATTGTGAGGTTGACAAATGTTCATGAGTACCTACACAAAACAAAGACAAAGGGAAAATTGTGTGTGCATGGTATATGTACGCATCATCCATCATGATGCGCACGTGCATGTGTTGGTTAGCACAAAATAGCCAATGCTCAAATAAATGAGATGCGTGATATAGAAACATGCCATCCATCATGAGAGGTTTGTTGTTATGTATAGCATAATGGAGACTCAAATTGTGTAATGCATCATGACAAGTAGGTAGAGCATTGTTATTCATGGAATGCATATGGTGCACACAATCATGGTAATTATGCAAGGTATGGAATGCATCAAGATCTCCTAGTATGTATGAGGAAACTATGAGGGCCTCCTCATGAGCATCAATGGAAACATCACATGGAGAATATTGATAACATCCAAAACAATGCATATCTGGAACAATGTGATCATGGCATGGCATAGTTGATGAATTGCGCAAATCATGTAAAGGAAGCATGGCAATATCATAGCAAGAGAAACACAAGCCAATGACCATCATCTTGTCATCTATGCCACAAGTGCAAATAGGGTTTGCTTTAATGGGGCATGCATAGTTACTATGTTGAAATTGTGATGATGCAATATGGGAGATCTCACTCATAGCATATGACAAGTTTAAAGTATTGTCAAACATGATGTGACCAAAAGAATTTTCACATGATATCTTATGGAGCATAGCATCACATATAGGAAACTCAACATGCTCATCATCATATTCGTCATAAATAGGTAAGTCAAGACATGAGGAAGTTGCACTAGCATGAAGCATGGTCATAGGTGAATCAACATCATGCAAGCAATCATTGGTAAGATAGTCCACTAGTGGGACAAGAGCATCACCTTCACCTATTTTACCTTTGGAGTGTCGCTCATGCGTTGTAGGTGAGGTGTTCATGATCCAATCGTACTCATCTTCATCGTGATGGAACCATGTGGGTGGTGCATCTTCTTCCACCATGGCCATCGGGTTATCCATTGGAGGGACGCACTCATCGAGGCTAGGCATGTCCCCTTATAGGAGACATAGCACCAAAGAAAACACACACGGAGTAGAGGTTAAGTCGTTAGAAATCATAGTGGCCTCACATGCCCTATCAACTACCTCACTCACTAAGTGTTGTGGCTCACTCACTCCCTCGTGGATGCTCTCACTCGTATGGTTGGTGGAGTCACTCAAATGGCTCTCAACCTCACATAGGAGAAGTGGCATGCTCTCATGTATGGGTCTAGTAGTGGTCACTCTCATCCTCTCAAAGGAAATGCTCTCAATGTCACATATGGTGGAGTCACTCGTATCACTCATGTGGTGGTGGCTCTCCTCACATGGGAATTGGGGCATCTCGTCATAAGTGGATGTCGAAGAGGTGTAGGTGCAATAGTCTCCATGCTCAACTTCCTCATCCGTAATGCCTCCAAAGATGAATGCCGTGGGATGTTGAAAATCATCACGCTCCTCCGAGGTCAAAGAGAAGGTCTCATGCTTGCTCGCGTAGCTTGACCCAGAGTAGGAGTCCAATATGGGCGCCGTCTTCATGGTGTCGAAGAGGTTCATGCTCGTCGCCTTGGTCGAAGGGGATGGCCCATGCTCGACCGTCTTGTCGCCGTCGCTCGTAGATGATTGCCTTGATGATGAAGACGTCGATGTAGGCGAACTCATGGGAAGTAGGCAAAGATGCCGTATGTCCAAAGGCGAAGATGCCTTGATAGCACTTGGCGAAGATGCCGAAGTGATGGTTGTAGCCGTAGCTCTATCTTGGGTGTGCTTGTCTCGCGGTCTTCTTATGTGCTCTTGAAGCTTTGGCTTGGTGTGAAGTAGAGCGTCTTTGGACTTGTATGTTTGCGCGTGGCGAGCATCTTCATCTTGATGGTGTCGTTGTAGCGCTTGAGCTCTTGGTAGATGTCATTCGTCGTCGTCGTGCACATGATGCTTGGAGGTGACTTGCCCTTCATGATGATGTCGATGGTAGGCATGGCGGTGTGGACGTGGAAGACTTGCACTTGCATCATGTTTGCGCTCCGAAGACTTGTGACTTGAACGTCGCCGTTGAGAGGATGACGAAGGTGAAGAAGACTTGTAATCGACCACCAAGTGTTGGAGCTTCTCCATTTGTTTGTTGAAGGAGTCGCACATGTCGTCGAAGGAAGCCATTGTCCTTGTCTCGGAGTGTCGTAGTTCGATGGCGATGTTGCCCAAGCGCTCTTGCATTGCTCGCTGTAGTCCGATGGTTTTGGCGTGGATGTCATTGTTCGCGCCGTCGATGTCGAAGACCGGAGATGAAATGCCTTGCCTATCCATCACAAGACGCTAGCAAGTATGAGTGGGAGAAAGAGAAGAACTATACCAAATGTACCTTGACCGATGTTGAAGATGGATCAATGATCACTCAAATGTGGAACTAGGAAGTAGCACAATTGGTACCAATTCTTGTCGGTTTCCCACACCTACACAAGTAAAGCTTATGGTGGAGCTCGGTGAGGATAGTGGCACAAAAATTGATGTGAAATGTTAGCAAGAGTCAATAAAGTTGAAAGAGATTCACAAATTCGCAAGTGAAACAAGTAGACCAATAGCAATATGGGTGGCACACGGAAAAACACACACGGAGAGATAGATGGGGTCGTGCAACCAAGGAATGAGCCAAAATGTGGAATCCACGGAAAATGTTCTTGTCGCACAACACTAGAGAGACGCTAGCCGATTGCTCAATAGGCGGATACGAACTTGTGCACTACCTATAAGATGCAAAATGTATGAGCTTGTTATCCCATGTATGCTATGTGTATGATGTTCCCGTTGTTGATCCAAGATGATCGGATATGATATCATATGATGCGATGCTATGGCTCTTGCTTACAAGCTTCTTTGCTTTTCTCTTTTTGCTTAAAAGCTTATTGTTTTTTTGTATGGCCACAATGCGAAATGCACAAACCAAGATAGCAATTGTGTATATGCGGAGCAATCTTGTGACACAAGGGATGATATGATGATACCAATATGATATGGTATCTATGGAATGGGAAGTATGATCACTAATGTGCACAAGTAACGTTGCCGGCAATACTCAAAGGCTAGTCTCAATAGGCAAGTGACGCAAAATGGGCTAGGGGTTAACAATGCAATTGCAAGGGAATATACAATGATGTCGTCAAAGTTACCGTCCGTGTCGATGATGAGAGGTGGTGCTCTTGATGTAGACCCGTTCCTAATTAGCCGAAACACCTTAGGAAACGGAAAAAAAAACCACAACTCAAAATCTCAAGGACAAATGTCAAATGGTGGTAGTGGAAATGTGATGGTGGTTTGCACTCGGCAAGTGGAATGATGGGGCTATACACGTTGTCGGAGTTGGAGTCACGGTCCCTAAGTAGCCGAAACACCTTAGGAGACACAAGCCACAACTCAAACAAGCTCAAACAAAATTGGGTTAAGTTGGGTTGGCTATGTATAGTGGACTAGGCTATGCGGAAGTGGTGGTGATGATTGATGAATAAGCAATTGTCCCTAAGTAGCCTAAACACCTTAGGAGACTCAAATCACTACTCAAGCAACCACAAATGGTATGGGAACAAAATTTGTTAGGTTGCGGAAGTCGGTGGTGGTTATGCAGATGATGTGGTGAAGGCCCTAGGCAAACATGCCAAATTTGACAAAATTTGATGGAGTCAAATGATGATGGTAGTATTTTTGTGGTATGGGGGATGTCAAGAGCTTCAAAACGAGCTCAAGAATGTCGTAATCGGAGTTCAGATGAATTAGTTATGGACAAAACTGTCAATCAGCCGAGGCGAAACCTAGGAGGGGCGGTTGTACCGCTTGCATGGGCGGTTGTACCACTCTTGGAGCGTCCTGGGGCACCAGTGTTGGCTGCTAGGTGATGGGGGGAGGTAGTACCGCCTTGGGGGCCGGTTGTACCGCTTTTATCGGGAAAATTTGCAGAACTGGATCGCGATGAACTTTGGGGCGGAAATGGTTGATTTCGGGGGCAAAATTGCAGAGATTTCGTGGATGGAAAGTGGGGAAACTTGGGGAGATGCTAGATCTACTCAAGACATAACGAATCCATGGATCAAAATCAACAAAATATCATCAAACCAACAGATCACAAAAAAAATTGGGGCTATTTTAGGTGGGGAATTTTCGAATTTGGGAAAGAGCACAACAAAACAAGGCTAGAAAACGGTGGGGAGGCTCCAAATTCGTGATGAACCAAGGCTCTGATGTCATAATGATGTAGGGTGGAACCCTAGATGGCCGATCTTTCACGAAATGGAGGGGAACCCACGATGAACACGAAGAACACGAGGGGAAACACGAGAGAATCACTAAAACCAACAAGAACAAGTCACACATATGCTAGATCCTCGAAACACAAAGGGATACAAGATCGATGATCAACAAGGGACGATACAAAGGGTAACCGGTTCTTCTCCGTGAGGAGGCCTTGGGGAATCCCGCGGGATCTTCTCCGTGAAGGAGGTCTTGAATCCGTGTGGATCCTCTCCGTGGAGGTGCCGCAGTCACTCTCAAGGAGATGAACCACTAGTGGATGAGCAAAGCTATGTCTCAAATGAGCTAAACCTAAGCTAACCCTAGTACGGAGCTAAGGGACAGGTATATATAGTCCAAGGGGTAAGTTGGGGGATACATGGGGTGAAACCCCTTCATCTGCGTGCAGGCAGGGCGGTAGTACCGGTCCCGGGACCGGTAGTACCGGTTTTTGCGGAATTAGCGGTTGTCCCGGCGTTGCACCGGCCTTGCACCGATCGATCACAGAAGCTTGACCAGTAGTTGATCGGTAGATGGCCGGTAGTACCGGTCGACCGGTAGTTGGGCGGTAGTAGACCGGTAGTACCTCTATCTCTGTGCTGGGAAAATCCTTGTCATGCGTTTGGTGTCCATCTTGCGCCCTTCCTTCTCCTTGTTGGTTCCTTGGTACCTAGGCACACGAATTGTCTTTGTTTGAGGTAGTAGCCATGTCTCATGTGGGTCCAAGGGAAGTTGAACAAGGAGAGAGTTCACCTTATGTCCAATGGCACAAGTTGGAGGTCTCATCGTATGTCCACTTGGGGCTTGGGGAATAGTCATAGTATACATGGGGATGATCGTAGGATGCTCCGCATCAAGTTTCATGAGGGGGTGCTACACATTCGTGATGTTGAGGGGCCAAGGAGGACCAGAAACGTGGTGACAAGACTCGAAGCAATGGAGCAGCAAGTTTTCAAGTGTCAAGTTATGGTGGAACGTGGACTCAACGCCAACCACAAGATGATCTCGGAGCTCGCCAACAACCTCAAGCTGGACTCAAGGATCTTCGGGGAAGCTATCTCCAATCTTCAAGTGAAAATCAAACACCTCCAAGCCCAGATCTATGACCTGCAAAACCAAAACTGTGAGTATGAATATAAATTCAAGAAGATGAGTTTGGCTGCAGATTTGAGTATCCCGGAGGCTCGATCATCCTTCTATGATGGTGAGCCCATGCCTTGGAAAGTGGACAACAAGCCTACATCATCAAGAACACCTACATCACCACCCCCGAAGAAGGAGACATAATCATATGGATATGGGCACTCCCCTTGGCAACTGCCAAGCTTGGGGGAGTGACCCCAGTATCGTATCACCATCACTCCCATCTTTTTCGTTTTTCTTGGTTCGATCCTTTTGGTAGTATCTTGATCTAGTAGAATAAAGTTAGCATGATCTAGTTGTGAGTTTTTGCTTTATGATCTTTACCCTTTGTAATCAAGTCCGTGAGCTATATAATAAAGATTAGTGTTGAGTCAAGGGCTTGATTTCCTCACTTCGGTCATCATAAAAAGAAAGAAAACGTAAAGAGTATCCAAGAGATCATATTGATCTTATGGGAAGTAATGACTTCACATATAAAGAGTATGATGAATAGAAGTTGTTGGGAGTTGACAAACATAGTTTTGGTCATCGTTGCAATTAATACGAAGTAATAAAAGAGGAGAGGCTTCACATACAAATACGCTATCTTGGACATCTTTTATGATTATGAGCACTCATTAAAATATGACATGCTATAGAGTTGATGTTGGACAAGGAAGACAACATAATGGGTTATGTATTCTTATATCCGAAATAATGTATATTGTCATGGATCATCCAACATGTTGAGCTTGCCTTCCCCCTCATGATATCCAAAACTCCTCGCAGCAAGTAAAGATACTACTTGTGCTTCCATACATCCTTAAACCCGGTTTTGCCATGAGAGTCCACCATACCTACCTATGGATAGAGTAAGATCCTTCCAAGTAAGTTGTCATGTTGCAAACTCGCTAAAATATGTATGATTTATTAGTGTAGGAGAAATATATATTGTTGTTATAAGAATGATCATGATGCCCTCATGTCCGTATTTTATTTTTATCGACAGCTCTATCTCTAAACATGTGGACATATTTTTCGATATCAGCTTTCGCTTGAGGACAAGCGAGGTCTAAGCTTGGGGGAGTTGATACGTACATTTTGCATCATGCTTATATGTTGATATTTGTTGCATTATGGGCTGTTATTACATGTTTTGTCACAATACTTATGCCTTTTCTCTCTTATTTTACAAGGTTCACATGAAGAGGGAGAATGCCGGTAGCTGGAATTCTGGGCTCGAAAAGGAGCAAACTCTGGAAACCTATTCTGCACAACTCCAAAAGCCCCGAAACTTCACAGAACTCCCTTTCAGAAAATATAAAAAATATCTGGCGAAAGAAGATAATGAGGGGGGCCACCTGCTGTCCACAAGGGTGGGGGCGCACCCCCCCCCCCTCTCTGGGCGCGCCCCCTGTCTCGTGGGCCCCCCAATGCCCATCTTCTCCTATATGAGGTGTGTTGACCTGGAAAAAACCATAAGGAGGCTTTCGGGTCCAGACGCCGCCGTCTCGAGGCAGAAACGAATCTAGAGCTCCGGTAGAGCTATTATGCCGGGGATACTTCCCTCCGAGACGGGGAAATCGTCACCGACGTCATCACCAACAACTCTCCCATCTTGGGGAGAGCTATCTTCATCAACATCTTCACCAGCACCATCTCCTATCAAACCCTAGTTCATCTCTTGTATCCAATCTTTGTACCCAAACCTCAGATTGGTACCTGTGGGTTTCTAGTAGTGTTGATTACTCCTTGTAGTTGATGCTAGTTGGTTTATTTGGTGGAAGATCATATGTTCAGATCCATTATGCATATTAATACCCCTCTGATCATGAACAATATTATGTCTTGTGAGTAGTCACTTTTGTTCCTGAGGACACGGGAGAAGTCTTGCTATTAGTAGTCATGTGAAATTGGTCTCTGTTTGATATTTTGATGAGATGTATGTTGTCTCTCCTCTAGTGGTGTCATGTGAACATTGACTATATGACACTTCACCATTATTTGGGCCCAGAGGAAGGCATGGGGAAGTAATAAGTAGATGATGTGTTGCTAGAGTGACAGAAGCTTAAACCCTAGTTTATGCGTTGCTTCGTAAGGGGCTGATTTGGATCCACTTGTTTCATGTTATGGTTAGGTTTACCTTAATACTTCTTTTGTATTTGCGGATGCTTGCATTAGAGGTTAATCATAAGTGGGAGGCTTGTCCATGTAAGGACAGTACCCAAGCACCGGTCCACCCACATACCAAATTATCAAAGTACCGAACGTGAATCACATGATCGTGATGAAAACTAGCTTGATGATAATTCCCATGTGTCCTCGGGAGCGCTTTCCTTCATATAAGAGTTTGTCCAGCCTTGTCCTTTGCTACAAAAAGGATTGGGCCATCTTGCTGCACCTTATTTACTTTTACCTTTTGTCACTTGCTACCAATTACCTTATCACAAAACTATCTGTTATCGATAATTTCAGTGCTTGCAGAAAATACCTTACTAAAAACTGCCTATCATTTCCTTCTGCTCCTCGTTGGGTTCGACACTCTTACTTATCGAAAGGACTACGATAGATCCCCTACACTTGTGGGTCATCAAGACTCTTTTCTGGCGCCGTTGCCGGGGAGTGAAGCGTCTTTGGTAAGTGGAATTATTGGTCTAGTGCCTAGTTCAACAAGTAATTTACAAACCATTAGCTCGCTAATTTACAAGAATATAACAGACAGCGCACACACAAAAGAGCTATTGTGCACCCGACGCTGACCGAGCATGCACAGCTGCCATCGTCCATCAACGTGTAGATCCTGGACTCGGGAGGAGCGGAAGCCACCAAGTCGATGACCTACACACCTTGATCGATCGAGACTGGGGCAGCCTCGACATCGGGTACTGCCTCAGGCACAACCCTCACCGGGGCTATCGCAACTGTCGAGTCTGCCCAGCGACGTCCCGCCAGAAGACGTTGGCTCTCGCCGGGGCTGCTGTCATGGCCCCCAGGCATGCCCCGGTGACGCCCGGTGCTGCACCCTCCTCCAGCTAGGACATAAGCATGCGCCTTGTGCGGCGGCCGCCATTTCCGTAGTTGTCCTGGCACGATCGAGGTTCCTGCTCTGCCGCCCGCACCATCTGCCACACTCCGCACCGAGCCAGTAGTATCGCTCGCTCGCGATCCCTCTCCACTTTTAGGACGACCCTTGCTAACCTGGCGGCTTGCTTGTACCGTGTTTCCTGCTTCCCCTGGCCATTGTCGGGAGAGGCAGCGGCATGGTTGTCGACCGCCAAGCCGACCATCATGCCTTCAGCCTCAATTTCGTCGTCGCCCAAGTACATCCTGTCGTCAGCCGTTGGGGGTATGCCGATATGCATGGGTGACTAGCTAGCAAGGGGAGAAGTAGTTAGTCAATGTCGTCGGCCATTGTTGTGGTTATTTATGGCTAGCAAGTGGCTAGGGGATTGAGGGTTTTACAATCTACCCATGCGGCTGCGTGGGAAGTCTTCGCCAAAGCGCGGGAAGACTAAGTGGAGGCATGGAGCACAGAACCCAACAATCGTATGCGGTGTCACGTGTTATAACACACGTGTTAACATAAGGAAACTTGTGTGTAACTTACTAATCATCGCACACGAGTACTTGCACACGCATCGTGTGCGATACTCCTAGCCATCGCAAGCAACTCGTTTGCATTTTTCAAAGTTTATTTCTAAACACAGAATCACACACAAATTAACTATAGTACCGTCGATGCTTTATTTTCTCGTCGCAAATAGTTCATCCGAGTGGGTTGTTTGTCGCGTATCACACACATCTTGTTTACATGAATCGTTTGTGTTCTTTTTGGCTCATCGCAAATAGTTCATCTATGTGAACTCTATGCCGCATATAACACGCATCTTGTTAAGTTGAACCATTTATGTTGTGTTTCCTAATGGAAAATAGTTCATCCGAGTGAA
>LR738715.1:463712393-463816812 GCA_902687465.1 Secale cereale | reverse complement strand
CCCTCACCGGGGCTATCGCAACTGTCGAGTCTGCCCAGCGACGTCCCGCCAGAAGACGTTGGCTCTCGCCGGGGCTGCTGTCATGGCCCCCAGGCATGCCCCGGTGACGCCCGGTGCTGCACCCTCCTCCAGCTAGGACATAAGCATGCGCCTTGTGCGGCGGCCGCCATTTCCGTAGTTGTCCTGGCACGATCGAGGTTCCTGCTCTGCCGCCCGCACCATCTGCCACACTCCGCACCGAGCCAGTAGTATCGCTCGCTCGCGATCCCTCTCCACTTTTAGGACGACCCTTGCTAACCTGGCGGCTTGCTTGTACCGTGTTTCCTGCTTCCCCTGGCCATTGTCGGGAGAGGCAGCGGCATGGTTGTCGACCGCCAAGCCGACCATCATGCCTTCAGCCTCAATTTCGTCGTCGCCCAAGTACATCCTGTCGTCAGCCGTTGGGGGTATGCCGATATGCATGGGTGACTAGCTAGCAAGGGGAGAAGTAGTTAGTCAATGTCGTCGGCCATTGTTGTGGTTATTTATGGCTAGCAAGTGGCTAGGGGATTGAGGGTTTTACAATCTACCCATGCGGCTGCGTGGGAAGTCTTCGCCAAAGCGCGGGAAGACTAAGTGGAGGCATGGAGCACAGAACCCAACAATCGTATGCGGTGTCACGTGTTATAACACACGTGTTAACATAAGGAAACTTGTGTGTAACTTACTAATCATCGCACACGAGTACTTGCACACGCATCGTGTGCGATACTCCTAGCCATCGCAAGCAACTCGTTTGCATTTTTCAAAGTTTATTTCTAAACACAGAATCACACACAAATTAACTATAGTACCGTCGATGCTTTATTTTCTCGTTGCAAATAGTTCATCCGAGTGGGTTGTTTGTCGCGTATCACACACATCTTGTTTACATGAATCGTTTGTGTTCTTTTTGGCTCATCGCAAATAGTTCATCTATGTGAACTCTATGCCGCATATAACACGCATCTTGTTAAGTTGAACCATTTATGTTGTGTTTCCTAATGGAAAATAGTTCATCCGAGTGAACTTTATGTCGTATATCGCACACACCTTTATCTGGTTGACCATTTCTGTTGCGTTCCCTAATCCCAAACGGTTCATTCGAGTGAACTTTATGTCGTATATCACACACACCTTGATATGGCTGCCCATTTCTATTCTTCTAGATCATTGCAAAGTTCGTATGGATTAACCGTATGCCACGCATCGCACACACAACTACGCTCTGAATCGTTTTTGTTGTCTCGCCATCGCAAATGTTTCGTATCATTTTTGACGGTTTTCTTAGACCACCATTTGTACTTAATACATCACACATAGTTTTCTCGAAGGGTCTCTGATTATAGTGTCGCGTTTGGACCATCCTACAGTAGTGATAGATGAGCCACCATGTCTTCGGACTCTGGACTTCGGGCGTCAGGAGGCAAGCCGGACAAAGAAGCTAGCAAAAGGTCGAAAGTCAGTCCGCTAAGTCACCTCGGTCACCAATACATTAGGGATAGACTACTCGAACAACACAACTTACCAAATATTACTTCAACACTCTGACGACTCTTTGATTCAGCGACTGCCAGTCAAGCCGTTAAGCTCTCGATCTCCTGGGCCTATCGGGCATTCTTAACCCTGAGTGCATTAATGCCATCTACTCTTTGCGTAACCACATGTTGTTTGCTTGACGCTGCGACTCCACATATATCAAATCCTCGTGGGCCTGCTTAAGGTCTCTTTCAAGATGACCTAGGGCTTCTGCTGCTAAAAGTGATTTTGGCATCCATCGAGACTACCTCATTTACCCAATGGCATTGGTGCATGCCATAAAACATCACTTATCATGCGCCCCTTTGGTGAACTTCTTCACCCGCTCCACCTCGGCCAAGGCGGCATCCAACTTCCCTTTTGTTTGGTTGAGCGCTTCGGTCAGTTGTTCATTCTTCCTCTAAGCCTCCTATCAAAGGCGACCAGCATTGTTTACTATTCAAGCCTTGCTACAGCCGCATTTGCCCATACCAAGCCTTAGGGGCTGCTACTTTAATTAGTGATCTTATTCGTCTTCAAGACAAATAAAGAAATACGCGAATCTCTGAAGCAACATAAATTCGAGTAAATCCTTACCCGCAAACCTCCTGACAAGATGTCCACCGACTCGTCAAAAGTGCCTCAGGTAGCCCCGAGGTATGCATCCACCACGCTGAGAGCATTGAACTCCTGATCTGAGAAGGCCGAATTCCTTAGAGGGGCTTTCCGCCGATAGTAATTCATGGCACATTGAATCTCGGATGGAGTGGCGAAGCTGGTCGCAGAGTCCTTGGTTGAGGGACCTCGAGGGTAACCCCCGCGGAAGTACGTGTTTCCATCTCCCTGCGCAAGGCCGTCGTTTCCTTGGACCTCACACGTTTTGCCACGAAGGGAGGCGAGGGTTGTCTGTGAATGATCAAAGGAGTTAAAATCTGAGTATCTTTGCACTGGCAGCAATCAAAGAATTACCTGGAGACGGAGGGGGCACTTTCCCCCACCCTTGTGACCTCAACCTGCGCCTCCTGCGGGGGCATCTCTTGAGAAGTCATTTCTCTGTGTAGGCGCTTTGAATGATGCCCCTTTGGAGGAGAAGTCAGATGGCTAGGGGATGGAGGGCGAGCAGCTCGCTTTTGATTAGAGGAAGGGAGCGTTATCGATCAAGCCAGCCTCATCCCTGGTGTGTCAGGGGAAATGGCCACCCCTGAGCCATCAAGCCTCTCCACGGAAAATCTTCTTCCCTCATAAATAAGAGCTAGATCTTAGTCCTCGTTAAAAAGGGGGTCCTCTGCCCGACAGTGCAATTCCGGCTCAGGTGCGGGACTGCTTATGCCCTCAAGCCAATGCATCCATCTCTGTTTGGGAACCAATAGACAACGAGTCAGATATCGAATAGCTCAGTTAAAGGAGGGGTTCAGAAGATACTTACTATGTCGGCGGGATTGTAATAGGATAGCCCATCACGGAACTTCTGTCGCGCAAAATCCTCCGCCGTCCCTTGATAGATGCCGGCTAGCGCGGCGCCAAAAGCTACTTGATCATAAAAACTCTATCGGATGGTACGTGAGGAGTCGCCGGTCCCATTGAACTCACACAAAAAATGAGGATGTTGTCGTAGTGGTTGGACACTTTGGTCTATCCGTGTGGCCATGACGTCAATTATGGTGAGGCTGGTACGTGTCAACTGCGCCACCTGAGCTACCAGCCTGGTGACCTTGGCACTCTCTTCTAAGGCCGGGCCATGTAGTCTCCAGCTATAATGCTTCTTCGATGGTTCCATGGAGAACAAGGGGAGTCCAGATCGAATAGGCTCCAGGAGTGGAACGTCGTCTATGTGAAACCATTCGGTCCGCCAGAATCAGGATCTTCCCGGGGAGTGCCTGACGGGTTTTTGGTACCCTCGATTCTACAAACCTCGGCTGCCCCGACCTCATGTAACTTCTCGATAGGAGGGCAGGGCATTATGCGGAAATACCTTCGCCATATCTCAAAGTGTGCCTCACATCCGAGGTGCATCTCGCAAAGGGCTACGTACCCCGCGATATGTAAAATAGAGTTGGGGTGAAGTGGTGAAGGTGCAGCCTATAGAACTCTAGTAGACCCCAGAGGAAAGGGTGGATGGGAAACCCCAAGCCACGGAGTAAGAAGGAGAAGAAACATACCATCTCGCCCTCTCGAGGAGATGGGTGACTCTCTACGTGCACTTGACCCTTCATGGATGTCAATCCTGCACGGGTCATCGTCAGATCTGAATCCGGCAGGTATCCTTGCTTGGCTAGACGCTTCGGTTGAAGGTGCGATACAGCGCAACTGCCCCAATCACCCCGAACAGGGCTGTGGGGGCGCTTCGAAGAACCAGCACCGCTCGCCATGGAAGGCTCTCGAGGGTGGACTTGAGAGACGGGGAGCAAATTCCTGGGAAAGAAAGGATTGGGTTGGTGTGGTAAATTTGTGTGATTTACCTGTGAATAAAAAGGAAGACGAGGTCGACGCTTCCTTTAGCCATAAAGCGGCTCACTTCCCCATAAAAGTGTGGTTACCAAGGTCAGGAAACTAGAGCCACGTGCATTAAAGTCGAGTCCACTTGGCGGAAATGATGATTTTCAAAGACAACTTGGAGAGGAACTCGCCTATCAAGCCAAAGACTCTGAAGCCCAAGTCCAGCAGTATCGTCCTCAGCATCGAAGGCCCATTCAGGGGCTACTGGCGGTGTCCTGGATTAGGGGGTGCTAACTGTAGGATCGAAAGTATGTCTAGAGGGGGGTGATTAGACTACTTGACCAAATAAAAATCTAGCCTTTTCCCAAGTTCAAGTCTTGGCAGATTTTAGCAACTTATCACAAGTCAAGAAATCAACCTACACATGCAATTCTAAGAGTATAGCAGCGGAATGTAAATCATTGCATATGAAGGTAAAGGGAGGAGTTTGGAGAGTGCAAACGCAAGTGTAGACACGGATGTTTTTGGCGTGGTTCTGATAGGTGGTGCTATCATACATCCACGTTGATGGAGACTTCAACCCACGAAGGGTAACAGCTGCGCGAGTCCACGGAGGGCTCCACCCACGAAGGGTCCATGAAGAAGCAACCTTGTCTATCCCACCATGGCATCTCCCACAAAGGACTTGCCTCACTAGGGTAGATCTTCACGAAGTAGGCGATCTCCTTGCCCGTACAAACTCCTTGGTACAACTCCACAATCTTGTCGAAGGCTCCCAAGTGACACCTAACCAATCTAGGAGACACCACTCTCCAAAAGGTAATAGATGGTGTGTTGATGATGAACTCCTTGCTCTTGTGCTTCAAATGATAGTCTCCCCAACACTCAACTCTCCCTCATAGATTTGGATATGTGGTGGAAAGAAGGTTTGGGTGGAAAGCAACTTGGGTAATGCTAGAGATCAAGATTCATATGATAGGATTGGAATATCTTGGTCTCAACACATGAGTAGGTGGTTCTCTCTCAGAAAATGAGTAATGGAAGTGTAGGCTTGTTCTGATGGCTCTTTCCACGAATGAAGAGAGGGTGGAGGGGTATATATAGCCTCCACACAAAATCTAACCGTTACACACAATTCACCAAACTTGATGGGACCGAATCATGAAACTCGGTCCGATCGATTCAGTTCAAAACGTGAACGTTAGGCTTTTCGGTAGGACCGATATGATCAACTCGGTGGGACCTATTTCATTAGGGTTAGGCATAACTTAATCTAGGTGAGACCTATCACATCAACTCGGTGAGACTGATTATTGTAATAGGCAAACAGAGAGTTGGTCAGGCAAACTCGGTGGGACAGATTCTCTCATTTCGGTGATACCAAAATGTTACGAAAGGGAAACAGAGAGTTTGCATTGCGAACTCGGTGGGACCGATCACTCATTTCGGTGAGACCGAAACGTTACAAAGGGAAACAGAGAGTTTGCAATCCCATCTCAGTGAGACCGAGATCCCTATCGGTGAGACCGAACTGATTAGGGTTTCTGGCTATGGCTATGTCAAATGAACTCGGTGGCGTCGGATATATCAAATCGGTGGGGCCGAGTTTGACTTTTGGTTTGGGACATATGTGGATATGAGAAAGTGGTTGAGGGATTTTGGAGCATATCACTAAGCACGTTGAGCAAGCAAGCCATTAAGCAACACCTCATCCCCTTTTAATAGTATTGGCTTTTCCTATGGACTCATTGTGATCTTGGATCACTAAAATGAAACTGTGGAGTCTTGAGCTTGAGCCAATATGTGTCCTTAGCATTTTGAGGGGTCAACATTCCTAGTCCATGCCATGCCAATCATTGAACTTTCTAAAATGATAATGTTGAAAGAGCATCAGTTCAATGAGCTATATGTTGTTAGGAATTACCAAAACCACCCAGGGATAGTTGCACTTTCAATCCCCCCCTTTTTGGTAATTGATGACAACATATAGATCAAAGCTTCGACAAATGATAATAAGATTGAAATACATCGTTGCTTTGAGAAGTATGTGATAAGTAAGAGATCCCCCTAAATTTATGCATTATTTAAAAAATTCTTTTGAATGCAAATGCACAATCGATTAGGATCATGGGTTACTCTTCCATGTCACATACATCTTGGTGGAGCGCTCAAAATGATATAGAGTAAAATATACACTCATCACCAAGCAAAGTGAATGATCATATACGAGAGATAGATAATAGCATCATTTAAGCAAGCATTATACAAATATCTCACACACATAAACATAGAGTAAATTGTAGCACTCAACGATCAAATGAAGTAGCAAGCAAAAACCAAAGAAAGCAAAAAATAAGCAAAGCTCTCTCTCTCTCGAAGCCTATGATCTATACACTTTCTCCCCCTTTGGCGCCAAGTTACCAAAAAGCTTGAAAATGCATAGTGATATGCGTCTCTCTAGGCTTGATCTTCAGGAGGTGGTGTTGAGAGGACTCCAAGGACGAATGCATCTGTGGAGGTTGATGGAGCTGGTGGAGTGGCAAGTGGAGGTGGCACTGATGTTGTGGTTGCAGCTGCTGAAGTAGTAGCTCTAGTGTCAGTTATGGGCACTTCAGCAAATCTCTGCCCTCTTGGCACTCTCTGAAATACATTTGTCATGTCTCTATCCTCAGCCTCTTCCTTGAGCTTCTCAACAGTAGCTTGGATCTCCATGACCTTCACATCTAGATCATGGAATTTTGTCTCAATGATCCTTTCCAGGCTTCCTTGATTCTGAGTCAAGTTGGCCAAACTCTTCTCAATCCTCAGAGTGGCCTCAAGGAGATGATTGGGTTGATCTTGCTTGGTCTTAGGAGCTCCAGAAGCACTAGCTTGCTTGGCTGCCTTTGCTTGAGCAATCTTCTCTTGGCCCTCAACTGAAGTAGGATGAGCTGCATCCATGACAACTTCATTGTCCTCGAAATCTAGCCTAACACGAGGATGCCTCTTTCCAAGCAGATATGTCCCTTTCTCCACCCTGGAGTTGATTAGCATCTGAATGTGAGGGGCATATCCACAAGACCTTTTCTGGTCAGCTGTTGTCCTTTTGATTATCTCTACAATCAGACTCATGACCTTGAACTTATTGGGAACATCAAACATGTGGAGCAAGTTGATGGAGTGACCTCGGATCATTCTATGATCTCCTAACTTGGGCAGCAAAGTGTGCCTCAGTATAGTGTTGATTGTGGTCAATCCAGACAACAGATGATATATGGAGCCAAACTTATGAGTTTTCACTTCTTTGTCATGAATTGGCTTGTACATATTTGCCATAGAGTTTGGATCCATCCTGGGCTTGGCATATACATCAGTGTCATTCTCATTCTCCTTGGGGGCATTGATCAAACTTGCCCATTCAGCCACAGTTGATTGGTACCTCGTACCCTCAGTCATCCATACAATACTACCATCTGGATAGAATGAGCAGTGGAGTAGAATTGCATGATTATCTCATCGTTCCATCGAGTCAGTTTCTTGCCCACAAACTTGTCAACTTCATTTTGCCTGAAGCTCTCATGAACACCTGGAAAGAAGTCCGCATGTTTATCGATGTACTTCCAATCAACCTATTTCATGTCACAGACAATGGGCTTCTTGTCCAATAGCACTGTCTCATAGAAGTCCTGCTGTTCCTTGGTGTGAAATCTGTAATCCACAACAGTCTGCCTCCTTGTGGCATATGGATCAGTCTGCCTCCATCTTCTCAGACATGCATCCTTTCTCAGTTTCATGTTCTCAGCAACAAGATGGGCATCATTATGATCTGGAATCTTTGGCTTGAGTCTTCTGAGCATCATAGACTCATTATCATATGAGGATTCTTGATCTGAATCTTCTTCCCCCTCGGGAACATCTGGCACTGGGGCCTTGTTCTTTTCAGCTGCTGGAATGTCTTTGGTGGACCTCTTGGGTGCAGTAGCTTTGGGAGTAGCTTTGGGCTTAGATGGAGAAGCCCTGGCTTTGATGGCATCCCCCATCAACTTCTCAGTCTTTGCAGTAGGTGCAACAGGTTCATCAGTATCTTCTTCAGCTTCATCATCACCGTCATCTCTCATAGATGGCTTGCCAACTACTCTGGTTGTGGTCTTCCTAGCCCTCTTCTTGGTTCCTGCTGTCTCATCATCTCTTGTTTCAAGAGTGAACACCATAGTTTCTTGAGTTGATGCTCTGGTCTTTGACATTGGAGCTCTTTTGACAGGGGCCTTGTTGTTCAGTCCATGCTTTGTTGAAGCAACTATGCCATACTCCTTCTTGGTCACTTTCTTCTTTGAAGTGGCCTCATCAGCCACAAAATCATCATCCTCACTGTCAGAAGTTTTCTTCTTTCTTGACTTGGTAGCAGCCCTTGGAAGGTTACTTGGAGTGCTCCTGCTACTCTCATAGTAGCTGCTATTTGAGGGACTAGAGCCCTCACTCAACTGTGCTTGCTCCTTTGACTTGTTCTAGCTGTCACTTTGATCAGACATGGCTGACACTGAAAGCTGACCCTGTGAATAGATGTAGATGAGATAGACTGGATGAGCATCACAAAGTGCAGAGGTTTTGTAAAACAAATGAGTCAAAATCTTAGTTTTGGGTTTCTAAAGAAAGCATTTCGGAGCTACCGATTTGTTAAACTCGGTGACACCGAAGCAACTTTGGAGTCTAAACTGGTGAAATCGGTCAAACCGAGACATAGTTCAGTGACTCCGAGTTTGATAGGGTTTCACTCAGAATTGAACTCGGTCACACCGATTTGCAAGTTTCGGTCAGACCAGAAAGTGCAAGTGCAATGGCCTAAGCCAAATCGGTGAGACCGATTTCCACAACTCGGTCGGTCCGAGATGAGTTCGGCGGAAACCTAACCCTAAAACTTTGAATCAAACCTAATCTAAGGGATGATTTCTCTGGATGGATTGATTTCATACGTGGTAAAGAACATGGCAAGCAATGTGCTAAGAATCGGAGTAAGGAATTAGCACAAAAGATCGAACTCATACCCTAGTTCAGCGGTGAGTTCGCTACGGCGGGGCTGAAACCCGTTGACGGCGATGGTGACCAGCGGCAGGAGGTCGCTGGCGGCAAGAAGACAATTCGGAGATCCGAGGCGGCAGGGCCGGTTAGGCGTGGGTGAAAGATTTCGGAAAACTTTCCAAGTTTCGGCCCGTGGGTATATATAACCAAACCTGTCGGTGTGACCGAGTGGAACGACTCGGTGGCACCGAGATGCAAAACTGCTCGCAGTTACTGCAACTCGGTGAGACCGAATTTTTCTAATCGTTTGCACCGAGATTGAAAACCTAGATCAACTCAGTGAACTCGGTGTGACCGAAGTGGATGAATCGGTCGAATGAAATGCACAGAGAGGTTTTGGAAGTTTAAGTCTATGACGAATCGGGGACTTCGAGTGCTCCTCACACAGAGTGGTTCGAATCTGACTTGATCAAACTTTGTGATGTAGCATGAATAGAGTTTGAGACGAGAAAAGCTTAGATAGCTAGAGGAGGTACTTAGGCATTCTTGTCCATCCATTTGGCAAAAGAAAAAGAGCCAAACAATCAAATCAACAAATGGATGTCCTCGAATATGTAAAATATGCGACCAACATGCTCACACAATAAAATGGCAAATAAAATATCTGGCAAAGCATGCACAAACACTCTAGCATATATCAAGCAATTGGCGATAACTAGGTCATCTATATATGAGTATATTGAGTTAGGAGTCAAAATGAGAACATTTGATCATAGGTCATACTCATGGTTTAAGCACAAGTGGGGTTACCACTTTTACATAAAGCATTGTTGTGTTCGCACCATTAGAGTTGCTTTAGCTCAATTCTTAGAGTAAAGCTCCCCCTAGATGTGTTATCCCCCCTAAGAGGGATGACCTGACCTTGGGTTTTGTCAATGATGACTTCATGTAGGTGTTGAAGATGTAGATGGTCAAAGTTGATATAGATCGTTTGGAGCAATCCACTGGAGTGAGTTGCACTTTCAATACCTACGCGGGTTAGTCCCACAAGGAACAAACAAAGATATCCATGGACATAGAGTGAATTTCACACAGGATGATGTCCATGAAAGCATTAGGTTACCTTGTCCCTTGTCTTACCAACAAGAGGGTTTGCGACTCCTTGAACTAGTGCAAGATGTGGAAGTTTTTGCACTTGTCCTCGCCAATATGAATAAGAGTGAAGTATGTTGGTGGAGTCACCCTCAAGAACTCTCTAGTTCTTCTTCTTTGGGATCCACACCATCTTGATGGGAATCCTTGGAGTTGTAGATGTACTTGATGAAGTACAACTTGAGGTAGTCTTGGGAACCCACTTGATCAAGGACTTATGAGCTTCTTCAAATGCATCAATCTCTTCTTGAAGTGTGTCCTTGCCTTTTCGCTTGTGGTCTTGTGGTGGAAGATCATCTTGAGCTTGTGTTCCCTTGAAAGAAGTAGGATCATACTTCTCTTGTTGAGGAACAAACTTCGTCTTGGGGTATTGATCTTGTTCCCACTCAGCTCCATTGGCATTGAACTTTCGTTCAAAACTAACACCTTGATTCTTCTGGTGCCTTCCTTGGTTGCGTACAATTTCCTCGAATTGCTTACTTCCAGCAAGGCTCTTATAAACACCTTTCTCTATAATTCCCTTCAATAAGTTGTTTTCTTGCTCAAGTGTAACTTGGCTAAGAGAATCATTAGTGGAATCAAGAGAACTACTAGAAGCAACAACATTTGATTTATCATGATTATTGTTACTACTAGAGGATGAATCTTTCTTGTTCTTATTGCTAGATTTCACTTGTGGCATGTAAGTAGACAAGAGTAAAAGCTTGGAAATGTAAGAAGCACTTTTCTTACGAATACCATCATTGATTGCTTTTAAGAGCTCATTCTCTTGCTCTAGATTGAGCTTTTCAAAGTGTAGCTTCTCATGAGTCCTCAAAAGTTCTCGATGATCCTATAAGGTAGTTTCATGAGATAACTTGAGAGTGTTTAATTCGTTAGTTAGACGCTCAATATTCTCCTTATCATTGTCATTCATTTTATCTTGATTAGCATGATTAATAGCAATTTCATCATAGGTTTCATCACTATTGCTACCAACAAGTAAATCATCATCTCTTAGCAAGTCATCGTCATCACTATTAAAATCAAGATACTCGTGGTGAGATACCTTAGGGCCTTTAGCCATGAAGCATCTTCCAATTCCTTCATCTGGTGAGTCAAATATGTCATAGGAGTTGGTTGACACAAGAGAAATTCCGGCAACACCTTCATCTTGAGTATCTTCTGAGTTGGAGTGATAGCTTCTCTCGGAGTAGTCATCGGAGTTGGAACCGGATACCCATTCACCAACATGAGCTTGATGTCTTCGTATTGTATAGCTCCTTGATGATTTGTCTTTCCTTTCCGAATCCTTGCTTCTTCGAGAGGGTCTTCGTTCATAACGATCATCTCTACTCCTTCTCTCTCTTGGTGGTGATTGTTCTCTTCTACTTCTCCTTTTAGGTGAGTCTTCTTTTCTTTTGTGGGGAGCCGTACACTCATTGGAGTAGTGTCCGGGTCTTCCACAACTGTAGCAATTGCATTCACTACTAGAAGATCTTTTGTCATTGTAGGACCTTGACTTAGAACTTCTTTCTTTGCTTCTATTCTTGTAGAAATTGTTGAAGTTCTTCACCATTAAGCTAAATTCTTCACTGAAGACTTGTTTCTCACTTGATGAGGTAGGAGCATCACATGAGGCTTTGTAAGCACCACTAGGCTTGTTGTGAAGCTCTTCTTTATCCTTGAGTAGCATCTCATGAGCGACAATTCTTCCAATGACTTCTGTTGGCTTGAGATCTTTGTAGTTGCGCATCATTTGGATCAATGTGCACACGGTATCATATTTTCCATCCAAGGTTCTTAGGATCTTCTTGATGATGTATATGTTGGTCATCTCTTCGCTTCCTAAGCTGGCAATCTCATTTGTGATGAGAGCAAGCCTAGGGTACATTTCAGCGACACCTTCACCATCCTTCATTTGGAACTTGTCAAGTTGACTTTGAAGCACATCCAACTTGGATTCCTTGACGGAGTCGGACCTTCGTGCATATCAATCAAAGTATCCCAAATTTCCTTTGCATTCTCAACACAGCTGATTTTGTTGAATTCTTCGGGGCACAATCCGTTGAAGAGGATATCACAAGCTTGAGCATTGCATTGCAACATCTTCAATTCTTCCGCGGATGCTTCATGATTCGGTTCTCTCCCATCGAAGAATTCACCTTGCAAACCAATACACACAATAGCCCAAATGGCGGGGTTATGTCCAAGAATATGCATTTTCATCTTATGCTTCCAACTAGCAAAATTTGTACCATCAAAGTAAGGACCTCTACGGTGGTAATTTCCCTCGCTAGACGCCATACTCTCCTAGGTTGTGAAACCAAGCCTATGATCACCAAAGCTATGAAATCAAGGCAAATGGAGACCAAAGCTCTAATACCACTTGTAGGATCGAAAGTATGTCTAGAGGGGGTGTGATTAGACTACTTGACCAAATAAACATCTAGCCTTTTCCAATTTTAAGTCTTGGCAGATTTTAGCAACTTATCACAAATCAAGCAATAAACCTACACATGCAATTCGAAGAGTATAGCAGTGGAATGTAAATCAGTGCATATGAAGGTAAAGGGAGGAGTTTGGAGAGTGCAAACGCAAGTGTAGACACGGATGTTTTTGGTGTGGTTCCGATAGGTGGTGCTATCGTACATCCACGTTGATGGAGACTTCAACCCATGAAGGGTAACGGCTGCGCGAGTCCGCGAAGGGCTCCACCCACAAAGGGTCCACGAAGAAGCAACCTTGTCTATCCCACCATGGCCATCGCCCACAACGGACTTGCCTCGCTAGGGTAGATCTTCACGAAGTAGGCGATCTCCTTGCCCGTACAAACTCCTTGGTTCAACTCCACAATCTTGTCGAAGGCTCCCAAGTGACAGCTAACCAATCTAGGAGACACCACTCTCTAAAATGAAGAGAGGGTGGAGGGGTATATATAGCCTCCACACAAAATCTAACCGTTACACACAATTCACCAAACTCGGTGGGACCGAATCATGAAACTCGGTCGGACTGATTCAGTTCAAAATGTGAACGTTAGGCTTTCGGTGGGACCAATATGATCAACTCGGTGGGACCGATTTCATTAGGGTTAGGGCATAACGTAATCTCGGTGAGACCGATGACATCAACTCGGTGAAACCGATTGCTGTAGTAGGCAAACGGAGAGTTGGTCAAGCAAACTCGGTGGGACCGATTCCCTCATTTCGGTGATACTGAAATGTTATGAAAGGGAAATAGAGAGTTTGCATTGCGAACTCGGTGGGACCGATTGCTTATTTCGGTGAGACCGAAACATTGCAAAGGGAAGCAGAGAGTTTGCAATCCCATCTCGGTGAGACCGAGATTGAAAGTGCGTTATATGGACTAGAGGGGGTGAATAGGCGATTTTTACAAATTCATCACTCAGAAAATTCTAGGTAAGGAATTTCCTAAGCAACGAACTACTTGGCAGCGGAATAGATACTTAGGTGCAAGCATAACAAGACAATAGCATGGTCATCATGATGAAATGAAAACAAGCACAAAGTACAAGTAGCATGTAAACAAGATAAGCAGGCTGAGGACTGAGGACTGAAGAAATAGGGTTGAGGAAATTGAGAAAGTCTTCAGTCAAAGTCTCCAAATAGTACAGATCAAGTTTAATAACACATGAACGAGTAAATGGAAGAGTTGAGGAAATAGAACCAGTAGGCTTGGTGAAGACAATGATTTGTTAGACCAGTTCCAACTGTTGCGACAGTTGTACGTCTGGTTGGGGTGGCTAGGTATTTAAACCTGAGGACACACAGTCCCGGACACACAGTCCAAGACACCAAGTCATCACTATATTCCCCTTGAGCTAAGGTCACACAGACCTTGCCCAATCACTCATGGTAAGTCTTCACAGGCGACTTCCAAACCTTCACAGACTTGGTCACCCGGTGATCCACAATTCCTTTTGGATGCTCTAGACCATTGACGCCTAACCGTCTGGAAGATCACAGTCCTCAAAGGTAACAAGCGTTGGTTCCACACAGGAACAATCTCTTCAGTGATGCTCAATCACTTTGGGGTTCTAGGTGTTTGGGTTTTGGGTTTTTCCTCACTTGATAATTTTTGCTCAAAGTCCTCGGAGGATGGGTTGCTCTTACGACAAGTGTTAGTTTCTCTGGGAGCAGCCAACCAGCTAGTGGTTGTAGGGGCGGCTATTTATAGCCTAGGGAGCAGCCTGACATGATAAGACATAAATGCCCTTCAATGATATGACCGTTAGGTGGGTAGATATTTTGGGACAGCTGGCGCATAGCACAACAACGGTCGGAATTTGGCCAATTCCTAACTCCTCAATCAGAACAAATTTTTCAAAGACCAGAAGAACTTCGTCTCTGTCACTGAAGAAATTGACTGAACTGTGTGAGATTTCCAATGGCTTCACTCGAAAGGATTGGTAGGTGTAGGATTTGAGTTGAGCATCACTTGGAAATATGTTTCCTTAGTTTCTCCTCGACCCACGTTTAACAGTACGGTGTTTCCTATGACTCAAGAAAGAGAAAATGAAACTACGAAAACAAAAGTCTTCACGCTTCATGTTCCTTGCATGAATATCAAGTCTTCATGGTTACACCAATTTCTTCACTTTCAAAATCTTCAGAAAGTCTTCAGAAATCCAAAGTCTTCAGTTGAAGACTTCATTTTTAGGGGATGACTTTCTATGTAAATATAAAACTCCTCATAGACTTATAGACCTGTGTATACTCACAAACACATCAATCCCTTAACCTATAAGTCTTCAATACACCAAAATCACTAAGGGGCACTAGATGCACTTACAATCTTCCCCTTTTTGGTGATTGATGACAATATAGGTTAAGTTTTCAATGGGGATAAACATATGTAGTGTAAATACCACTGTTCAAGAAACCTTCCGATTCACCGATTAATCTTCCGATTTATTGCTAATTGGGGGGTGACCGATAAGATTATGCCTTATCTTTGTCGTTTATCTTTTGGACCAATTTATCGTTCTGATAAGCGATTTATCGGGAATCTACCAATAAATCACACCTACTCATAACACTATGTTTGCAAAATCTATGTTTATTTATGTTTTGTGGACCTTGTTACGGAATCTATACTATTGTCCTATTTTGTTTGCCACTATACAAGGATTCAAAGGCCAGAAATCAAAGTAACACTTTTGTCAAATATATTTTTGGTGTTGAATATAGCGTATTTTAGTGTTGAGAACCTGAGATTTGAGACAAATTAACCAATTAATAGTCGACCGATAAAATCAATTAATCAGCCGATTTCCGATTAATCTCTAATCCTTAGCTGATCGAGACGATAACGATAAGCGATATCCTCAACATTGGTAAATACTGATATTGAGGAATTTGATTGCAAGATATAGAAGAACTCCCCTTGAAGATGTGCATAGTGAGGAATTTGCTTTTGAAGCAATGCACATTTTAGGAGTAGTATCATGGAGATGTCCCCCTATATCTTGTAATTCATACACGCATTTAACATATGATATGAAGAATTTGAAATGCATGATGAAATATGGTGACTGATGTAATTCAGCATGCGTGCATTAACATATATGAGGAAATAGCATGCAGAAGAACATAGTGAAAGTATCAGACCACCATCGGGTTTAAGTTTACATCTCGATCCAACAAAGTCTTCAAAAGAACGAGAGTTGTAACTTAGCAAAAAACCGCCCATATATAATGACCCGCTTGAAGACTAACTCGAATTTCTCCCCCTTTGTCATCAAATGACCAAAAGGGACAAAAAATAAGGACTAACGCCCCTGAAGAATATCACGAAAACGATGGAGGAGCGCCAGTGTTGTTGGGGTCGGTTGTTGAAGTAGGGCCTGCGGCAGTGTCGTCCAAATCTTCATACTCATCAATCTCGCGTGATGAAGAATATGAGCTGGCCACCAAGGTAGGAACTTTGACTTTCTTGAATTTCTTCGCCGGAGGTTGAGACCAGTCAAAGTCCTCCTTCAAGCCCATTTGCTTCAGATCTTCGTCGCCATAGAGATGAGACACAACAGCCCAGGTGCGATTGATAACTTCATGGAGGTAGTAGTGGTTTTTCTTCACTTCATTGTATGTAGTAGTCATGTTGTGAAGAATTGAGCCAAACTGCCTCTTGACCCATTTATGGTTGCGGTCGACCTTCTGATGAAGACTGAGGAGAAGCTCACGATCAGTCATCACCCTTGGAGCTGTGCCTTGAGGATTTTGCTTTGAGGCATTGGCGGTAGAGTCATGAGTGGCAGAGTCATCATTGGTGGAGTAGGATGCAGCTTTGCAGAACTGACCATCCAATGGACGAATTCCTTCAACAATGATCGCAGCTTTGCCTTTTCCGTCAACTGAGCAATTTGTCCGTTTGAGGACTTCAAGTGGAGGTAGATAGCTGAGATGATTCCGAAAGTCAGCCTTTGATAACCCACAAGAATAGGGGATCACAACAGTTTTCGAGGGTAGAGTATTCAACCCAAATTTATCGATTCGACACAAGGGGAGCCAAAGAATATTCTCAAGTATTAGCAGTTTAGTTGTCAATTCAACCACACCTGAAAGACTTAATATCTGCAGCAAAGTATTTAGTAGCAAAGTAGTATGGAAGTAATGGTAATGGTGGCAAAAGTAACAGTAGCAGTTCTGTAGTGATTGTGACAGTAGCAACGGAAAAGTAACTAAGCAAGGATCAATGTCTGAAAAGCTCGTAGGCATTGGATCAGTGATGGATAATTATGTCGGATGCGATTCCTCGTGTAATAGTTATAACATAGGGTGACACGGAACTAGCTCCAGTTCATCAATGTAATGTAGGCATGTATTCTGAATATAGTCATACGTGCTTATGGAAAAGAACTTGCATGACATCTTTTGTCCTACCCTCCTGTGGCAGCGGGGTCCTATTGGAAACTAAGGGATATTAAGGCCTCCTTTTAATAGAGTACCAGACCAAAGCATTAACACTTAGTGAATACATGAACTCCTCGAACTATGGTCATCACCAGGAGTGGTCCCGATTGTTGTCACTTCGGGGTTGCCGGATCATAACACATAGTAGGTGACTATTGACTAGCAAGATAGGATCAAGAACTCACATATATTCATGAAAACATAATAGGTTCACATCTGAAATCATGGCACTCGGGCCCTAGTGACAAGCATTAAGCATAGTAAAGTCATAGCAACATCAATCTTAGAACATAATGGATACTAGGGATCAAACCCTAACAAAACTAACTCGATTACATGGTAAATCTCATCCAACCCATCACCGTCCAACAAGCCTACGATGGAATTACTCACGCACGGCAGTGAGCATCATGAAATTGGTGATGGAGGAAAGTTGATGATGACGACCGCGACGATCTCCACTCTCCGAAGCCCCGAACGGACTCCGGATCAGCCCTCCCGAGAGAGATTAGGGCTTGGCGGCGGCTCCGTGTCGTAAAACGTGATGAATCCTTCTCTCTAATTTTTTTCTCCCCGAAAGAGAATATATGGAGTTGGGGTTGATGTCGGTGGAGCCTCAGGGGGCCATGAGACAGGGGGCGCACCCAGGGGGGTGGGTGCACCCCCACCCTCGTGGACACAGTGTGGGCCCCCTCTTCTTGATTTTTTTGCCAGTATTTTATATATTCCAAAAATATTTTCCGTTGATTTTTAGGTCATTCCGAGAGCTTTTATTTCTGCACAAAAATAACACCATGGCAATTCTATTGAAAACAGCGTCACTCCGGGTTAGTTCCATTCAAATCATGCAAGTTAGAGTCCAAAACAAGGGCAAAAGTGTTTGGAAAAGTAGATACGTGGGAGACGTATCAACTCCCCCAAGCTTAAACCTTTGCTTGTCCTCAAGCAATTCAGTTGACAAACTGAAAGTGATAAAGAAAAACTTTTACAAACTCTGTTTGCTCTTGTCGTTGCAAATATGTAAAGCCAGCATTCAAGTTTTCAGCAAAGATTATGAACTAGCCACATTCACAATAACTTTTAGGTCTCACGTTTACTCATATCAATGGCATAATAAACTAGCGAGCAATAATAATAAACCTTGGATGACAACACTTCCTCAAAACAATCATAATATGATATAACCAGATGGTATCTCGCTAGCCCTTTCTGAGACCGCAAAACATAAATGCAGAGCACCTCTGAAGATCAAGGATTGACTAGACATTGTAATTCATGGTAAAAGAGATCCAGTCATAGTCATACTCAATGTAAGTTAATAGCAATGCCTGTAAATGACAGCGGTGCTCTCCAACTTGTGCTTTTTAATAAGAGGATGATGACTCGGCATAAAAGTAAATAGATAGGCCCTTCGCAGAGGGAAGCAGGGATTTGCAGAGGTGCCAGAGCTCGAGTTTTGAGATAGAGATAAATAATATTTTGAGCGGTATACTTTCATTGTCAACATAACAAATAAGAGTTCCCGATATCTTCCATGCTACACACATTATAGGCAGTTCCCAAACAGAATGGTAAAGTTTATACTCCCCACCACCAACAAGCACACTCCACGACTGGCCCGAAACAACGGGTACCGCCCATACCAACAACAGCCCTGGGGGAGTTTTGTTTAATTATTTTGATTTCATTTGAGCGTGGGACTGGGCATCCCGGTTACCGGCCATTTTCTCGTGAATGATGAGCAGAGTCCACTCATCATGAGAATAACCCACCGAGCATGGAAGATATAGATAGCCCTAGTTGATACATGAGTTGTTCGAGCATACAAAACAGAATTTCATTTGATAGTTTAGAGTTTGGCACATACAAATTTACTTGGAACGGCAGGTAAGTACCGCATATAGGAAGGTATGGTGGACTCATATGGAATAACTGTGGGGTTTATGGAAATGGATGCACAAGCAGTATTCCCGCTTAGTACAAGTGAAGGCTAGAAAGAGACTGGGAAGCGACCAGCTAGAGAGCGACAACAGTCATGAACATGCATTAAGATTAATAAACAATGAGTGCAAGCATGAGTAGGATATAAATCACCATGAACATAAATATCGTGGAGGCTATGTTGATTTTGTTTCAACTGCATGCGTGAACATGTGCCAAGTCAAACCACTTGAATCGTTCAAAGGAGGATATCACCCTATCATACCACATCACAACCATTTTAATAGCATGTTAGCACGCAAGGAAGACCATTATAAACTCCTAGCTAATTAAGCATGGCATGAGCAACTATAATCTCCAATTGTCATTGCAAGCATGTTTCATTCGTAATAGGTTGAATCGGGAACGATGAACTATTCATATTTACAAAAACAAGATAGGTCGAGTTCATACCAGCTTCTCTCATCTCAATTAGTTCATCATATATCGTCATTATTGCCTTTCACTCGCACGACTGAACGGTGTGGATAATAGTAATAGTGCACGTGCATTGGACTAAGCTGGAATCTGCAAGCATTTGATACAAGGGAGAAGACAAAGTAATATGGCTCTTGGTTAAATCAACAATAATGCATATAAGAGCCACTAAGCATTTTCATCATGGTCTTATCCTCTTGACCCCCAAAGAAAAGAAAAGAAATAAAACTATTTACATGGTAAAGCTCCCAACAAGCAAAAGAAGAAAGAGAAATCTATTTGGGTTTCCTTTAAATTACTACTACTACAGGCATGGAAAGTAAAACAGCTAAAAGCTACAACTACAAAAAAAATTTCTTTAGGTTTTTTGTAGCACACAAGAAAAAGACTTAGAAAAGAAATTAAACTAGCATGGTTAATACAATGAAAAAGTATGAGCATCGACAATTGGAATTAGTGTGTGAACATGAATGTAATGTCGGTGAGAAATACGTACTCCCCCAAGCTTAGGCTTTTGGCCTAAGTTGGTCTATTGCCACGGATCAAAACTACTCTCTCTTGTGCATGGAGGAGTGTCCTCTGGGTGCCATTGGTTGGCAATCTCCTCTGGACCCACTGATAAACCGACTGCCGATAGGGGTCAAGTGATGGCTCCGGCTCAGGCTCCGAAACCTGTGCCAGGCTCCAGTACGCATCAACGGCATCTGGCAAGACGAGATACGTGCCTGAAAGTATATCAAACAGAGAAGGTGCGGGCAAGGTAATAATCTCACAGTACTTTTTATCAAATATCAATTTATAGTTAAGCAACTTCTTCTTATCTTTAACAATAAAATCATGTGCTATCATACTCTTAAAATTTAGAAAAGCCGGTGCCAACAACTTCTGCTCCTTCTCATGATGCCTAATAGGTATCCTAAAGTGTTCAACAAGGCGTGAAGCAAATATACCTCCGAAGATGGGCCCCTTTGTACGATTCAGACTTAATCGTTTAGCAATAACATCGCCTAAGCTAAAAGTGGTATCTCGGAACAAAGCATGGCGCAAAATAACAATATCAGGGGCACTAAGATTTCCACTGTTCCCGCGACCAATTAAGCATCTACTAGCAAATATAGCAAAGTAGCGTAGAATAGGAAAATGTATACTAGTAATTCTTGCCTCTGAAACTTTCCTTGTTTCCCATATAGCGACTGTATCAATAAACCCCTCCACATCCTTACGATGTGGTTCCTCTAAGCTACCTGCAAAGGGTATCTTACAAACTTGGCAAAATTCATATAATGACATCTCCCTATCCTCATCATATAAGTGAAACTCCACTGAAGGTGGTGATCTCTTAGCATGGAAATAGAAATTGTGCACGAAAATATTAGTGAGTAAGAGACACAGTTCGCGCTGGTCGTGGAGGAAGTCGGTGAGGCCTAAATTCTCAGCCAAGTAATAAAAGTTTTTATAAATCTTGGTGTCTCTCAAGAACTCATCACAAGGCCATTCACACGGTCGAACTTCCACAGTGCGAGGAAGATTGGATTTGGGCTTTTTATTCTCCTCCTTTTGCTTATCCTTAGAGCTTTGGCTCGAAGAGCCTCTCAAAAATCTCCTCATCATTTTCTTCCTCCGAAAAATTTCTGAAATTTTTAGTGACTCAAAATAAAAGTGAACCAAACTCAACAAGATTGATAGAACCTACTCCGACAAGTGCCTAGAGACTATATCATGCATTAGAACTACTTTTGTCCACATAAATTTGACATGGAAGCTCAAGAACAGGGTCACCTTGGCAGCAAAAAAATTGCAATAAATAAAGCACTAGAACAAAAACTAATTGGACCATTGGAGGAGCCACATGCCGAAGAACAATCTTCCCAAACAGTTTTGTGAATGGAGCTTTGAGCAAGGAGATCCAAAATGGCAGCTAGATGAGCTAGAACACGAGTTTGAGCTATGGGAGGATTTTTTTCTGGAGGAAGATGAAGTGTGTGGGAGTTGGAATAAGTGGAGGGGGCCACGTGGGGCCCACGAGGCAAGGGGCGCACCCTGCACCCTCGTGGCCAGGTGGTGTGCCCCCCTGTTGTGTTTTCAGTGCCAAATATTCTTAAATATTCCAGAAAATATCATATTTCATTTTCGGGGCATTTGGAGAACTTTTATTTTCGGGGTATTTTTTATTGCAAGGATAACTCAGAAAACAGACAGAAAATACTATTTTTGCTTTATTTAAAATAGAAAGTAAAAATAGGGTACAGAGAGTTCTGCTTTCTAACTTCATCCATCTCATGCTCATCAAAAGGAATCCATTAACAAGGTTGATCAAGTCTTGTTAACAAATCTTTCAGAATAACATGAAACCGGAGAATTTTCGAATAACACTAGGTTACCTCAATGGGGATATGTATGTCCCCAACAATAAGAATATCATATTTCTTTTGGACAGTGGGAAGAGGAAATTCAAAACCTCCAATAATAATCGTTGAAATTTTTCCAATAGAATTGATACTGTGGACTTGAGGTTGTTTCCTCGAAAAGTGTACCGTATGCTCATTATCATTAACATGAAAAGTGGCATTGCCTTTGTTGCAATCAATAACATCCCCTGCGGTATTCAAAAAGGGTCTACCAAGAATAATCAACATACTATCGTCCTCGGGAATATCAAGGATAACAAAGTTCGTTAAAATAGTAACGTTTGCAACCACAACAGGCACATCCTCACAAATACCGACAGGTATAGCAGTTGATATATCGGCCATTTGCAAAGATATTTCAGTAGGTGTCAACTTATTCAAATCAAGTCTACGATATAAAGAGAGAGGCATAACACTAACACTGGCTCCAAGATCACAAAAAGCGGTTTTAACATAGTTTCTTTTAATGGAGCATAATATAGTTGGTACTCCTGGATCCCCTAGTTTCTTTGGTATTCCACCTTTAAAAGTATAGTTGGCAAGCATGGTGGAAATTTCAACCTCTGGTATCTTTCTTTTATTTGTAACAATATCTTTCATATACTTAGCATAAGGATTTGTTTTAAGCATATCAGTCAAACGCATACGTAAAAAGATAGGTCTAATCATTTCAGCAAAGCGCTCAAAATCCTCATCGTCCTTTTTCTTGGATGGTTTAGGAGGAAAAGGCATGGGTTTCTGAACCCATGGTTCTCTTTCCTTACCGTCTTCCTAGCAACAAAGTATCTCTTATCATAACGTTGATTCTTTGATTGTGGGTTATCAAGATCAACAGCAGGTTCAATCTCGACATCATCATTATTGCTAGGTTGAGCATCAACATGAACATTATTATTATCATTATCACTAGGTTCATGTTCATTACCAGATTATGTTTCAGCATCAGAAATAGAAATATCATTGGGATTCTCAGGTGTGTCAACAACAGGTTCACTAGAAGCATGCAAAGTCCTATCATTTTTCTTTTTCTTCTTCTTAGAAGGACTGGGTGCATCTACATTAGTTCTCTGAGAATCTTGCTCAATTCTCTTAGGGTGGCCCTCAGGGTACAGAGGTTCCTGAGTCATTCTGCCCCCTCTAGTCACAACTCTAACAACATTATCATTTTTTTACTATTTAATGCATTGAGCAAATAATTTTGTGCTTTAAGTACTTGTTCTACTTGAGTGGCAACCATAGAGGCATGTTTACTAATGAGCTTAAGTTCACCTTTAACTCTGGACATATAATCACTCTCAAGTGTTCAATCATATAAGCATTACGTTTCAATTGTCTACCAACATAAGCATTGAAATTTTCTTGTTTAACAATAAAATTATCAAACTCATCTAAGCATTAGCTAGCAGACTTATAACGAGGAATATCACCTTCATCAAATCTATAGAGATAATTTACCTTTACTACCTGTGTCAGGTTATCAAGACCATGAATTTCTTCAATAGGTGGTAAATTATTAACATCTTCAGCTTTAATACCTTTTTCTTTCATAAATTTCTTTGCCTCTTGCATATCTTCGAGACTGAGAAATAGAATACCCCTTTTCTTCGGAGTTGGCTCAGGAGCTGGTTCAGGGAGTGTCCAATTGTTTTCATTACTCAACATATTATTTAATAGCAATTCAGCTTGATTAACAGTTCTTTTCCAGAAAACACTACCAGCACAACTATCCAGGTGGTCTCTGGAGGCATCGGTTAGTCCATTATAAAAGATATCAAGTATTTCATTTTTCTTAAGAGGATGATCAGGCAAAGCATTAAGTAATTGGAGAAGCCTCCCCCAAGCTTGTGGGAGACTCTCTTCTTTAATTTGCACAAAATTATATATTTCCCTTAAGGCATCTTGTTTCTTATGAGCGGGAAAATATTTAGCAGAGAAGTAATAAATCATATCCTGGGGACTACGCACACAACCAGGATCTAGAGAATTAAACCATGTTTTAGCATCACCCTTTAAGGAGAACGGAAATAACTTAAGGATATAATAGTAGCGAATTTTTTCCTCATTCGTGAATAGGGTGGCTATATCATTCAGTTTAGTAAGATGTGCCACAACAGTTTTAGATTCATAGCCTGGAAAGGATCAGATTCAACCAAAGTGATTAACTCAGGATCGGACAGAAAAATCATAATCCTTATCACAAATACAGATAGGTGAAGTAGCAAAAGCAGGGTCATATTTCATTCTAGGATTCAAAGACTTTTCTTTCAGCTTAGCTAACAATTTCTTAAGATCATACCAATCATTGCAAGCTAAAAGATCTCTAGCAGTTTCTTCATCCATAACATAACCCATAGGCACAACAGGCAATTCATATCTAGGGGGAGAATCTTCATCGTCACTTTCATCAATATTACCAGTTTTAATAATTTCATTCTCTCTAGCCCTAGCAATTTGTTCATCAAGAAATTCACCTAGTGGCACAGTATTATCAAGTATAGAAGTAGTTTCATCATAAGTATCATGCATAGCAGAAGTGGCATCATCAAGAACATGCGACATATCAGATTCAATAGCAGGTGTAGGTGTCGCAAATTTACTCATAACAGAGGGTGAATCAAGTGCGGAGCTAGATGGCAGTTCCTTACCTCCCCTCGTAGTTGAGGGATAAATCTTGATTTTTTTGTCTTTCAAGTTCTTCATAGTGATCAACAGATATAAATCCCAAGTGACTCAAAGAATATAGCTATGCTCCCCGGCAACGGCACCAGAAAATAGTCTTGATAACCCACAAGTATAGGGGATCGCAACAGTTTTCGAGGGTAGAGTATTCAACCCAAATTTATTGATTCGACACAAGGGGAGCCAAAGAATATTCTCAAGTATTAGCAGTTGAGTTGTCAATTCAACCACACCTAAAAGACTTAATATCTACAAAAAAGTATTTAGTAGCAAAGTAGTATGGAAGTAACGGTAACGGTGGCAAAAGTAACAGTAGCAGTTTTGTAGTGATTGTAACAGTAGCAACGGAAAAGTAACTAAGCAGCGATTAATATGTGAAAAGCTCGTAGGCATTGGATCAGTGATGGATAATTATGTCGGATGTGATTTCTCATGTAATAGTTATAACATAGGGTGACACAGAACTAGCTCCAGTTCATCAATGTAATGTAGGCATGTATTCTTAATATAGTCATACGTGCTTATGGAAAAGAACTTGCATCACATCTTTTGTCCTACCCTCCCGTGGCAGCGGGGTCCTATTGGAAACTAAGGGATATTAAGGCCTCATTTTAATAGAGTACCAGACCAAAGCATTAACACTTAGTGAATACATGAACTCCTCAAACTATGGTCATCACTGGGAGTGGTCCCGATTGTTGTCACTTCGGGGTTGCCGGGTCATAATACATAGTACGTGACTATTGACTTGCAAGATAGGATCAAGAACTCACATATATTCATGAAAACATAATAGGTTCACATCTGAAATCATGGCACTCGGGCCCTAGTGACAAGCATTAAGCATAGCAAATTCATAGCAACATCAGTCTCTTAGAACATAATGGATACTAGGGATCAAACCCTAACAAAACTAACTCCATTACATGGTAAATCTCATCCAACCCATCATCGTCTAGCAAGCCTACGATGGAATTACTCACGCACGGCGGTGAGCATCATGGAATTGCTAATGGAGGAAGGTTGATGATGACGACGGCGACGATCTCCACTCTCCGGAGCCCCGAACGGGCTCCAGATCAGTCCTCCCGGGAGAGATTAGGGCTTGGTGGCGGCTCCGTATCGTAAAACGCAATGAATCCTTCTCTCTGATTTTTTTCTCCCCGAGAGTGAATAGATGGAGTTGGGCTTGATGTCGGTGGAGCCTCAGGGGGCCCACGAGACAGAGGGGCACGCCCAAGGTGGTGGGCGCGCCCCCACCCTCATGGACAGGGTGTGGGCCCCCTGGTCTTGATTCTTTTGCCAGTATTTTTTATATTCCAAAAATATTCTCCGTTGATTTTCAGGTGAATTCGAGAACTTTTATTTCTGCACAAAAATAACACCATGGCAATTCTGCTGAAAACAGCGTCATTCCGGGTTAGTTCCATTCAAATCATGCAAGTTAGAGTCCAAAACAAGGGCAAAAGAGTTTAGAAAAGTAGATACGTTGGAGACGTATCAGCTTTGTATGTGATTGAAGACCTTGTTCTGATGAATCTCATGATCCAGGGAGCATAAGGCTTCAAGTCAAAAGGAGAAAATGCAACATTGGCCTAAGTCCTCATGAAGAAATCATGATAGTTGATGGGGATCCCATGCATGATATTGAATAGCGTATTCTTCATGATGCCAAAGACCTCTTCTTCATTCGAGTCATGGCCTTTGATTGGACTCAATGTCTTTGTCATAATGTGATAGACAGTCCGAGGCACATATAGCAATTCCTTCACGAGGAATTTGGTTCTTGGTGCTTGACCAGGCTTCAGCGGCTTCATCAACACTTGCATATAATGGTCAGTGAGTTCAGGTTCATGGTATACACACCGTGCACCTTCAAGGGGAGGACTAATAGGTAGGCCTGGAGCAATTCAGAGGTCGGTGCTTTGAAGTGAGTGTTTTCTGTCATCCAGTCCAACACCCAAGAGTTCACATCTTCAGCAGTTCCGATGATGTGCAGTGTTGCATAGAACTGAAGAATGAGCTCTTCATTCCAATCACATATATTTGTGCAGAGGGTGAGAAGTCCAGCATCGTAAAGAACGCTGAGGACTGGCGTGAAGCAAGGCAGTGATTCCATGTCCACATGAGGAATATGCGGATGGTCGAAGAATTTGTCCTTATCAAAAAGCAGTGAAGAATAGAAGTTTGCTTGGCTGGCAGTCTAGAAGCGCTTCCTTCTAAGACGAGCAGAGTCATATGGGTTGAAGTCTGTGAAGAACACATGCTCGTGGAAGAAGTCATCAGCCTTGAAGTTTTGCTTCCTAGAGAAGGGATCCTTTGGCTTGAGATGAGGAGTATCAGTTAATTGGATCACAGCCTCAGGAATCACATGCTGAGGAATTTCAGTTTCTGCTTCAGTTGCAGCCTGAGTCTTTATTTCTTCAGCAGCATTTTCATCAGCACTAGTGACTGGAATTTCTTCAGTTATGGAAGGAGTGGTGCGAGGTTCGTCCGAGCCCATTTGAACTTCAGTGTGCTCTGGGGACTGAGGCATTTGTTGTGATGGCGTGAACAATGGAGTGTTGGGGTGCTGATTGTCCCAAAAATCATCATTAGTCACAGGAGTTGTGCTTCCAATGTCCACGTCTTCAGCATCTTCACTTAATTCTTCAACGTCTGCCTCTTCAGCTATGAACAGAGGCATAGGCGATGAGATCACTAGGGTTGAAGGGATATTATCCACATCAATTTCTTCGTCCAACTGCTCTTAAGAAGCAGCAGAAGGAACATCTTCATCAGATCTTCTTGGGATCACATATTTTTTGCCAAAAGGAATGATTTCCTTTGATGGCATGCTTGAGAGAGGAACAACATCAATGGGATGGTTGACCGAACTAGTCAATTTATTCATCTTCTTAGGGGCAACAGACTATGAAGAGGAAGATGCTTTCCTTTTCTTCACTGTTGCTCGTTCCGCAGCCTTTGTTTTCCTCACTTCTGATGCAGAAGGAAGAACTAGACTTGGTGTTGGTGCAGGAGGAGTAGAGAAAATTGGTTCAATTACCTCACGCACAACTGTTCCAGTTTGCCTGGTTTGGTCAGTTTCTTTAGTTAAAGAAGTTGAAGTCTCAGCTGTCCTGGCTTGTTCCTCAGGCACAACACTAGTGGTTGCCGTGGCAATTTCTTCAGCGGCTGGAATGTAGTCATCAGCCCTGGTAACTTCAGTTTCATCAGCAGCCTAATTTTCATCAGCTGTGCTGGCATGTTCTTCAGTGGGCTGAGCAGATGCCTGAGCCTGAGGAGATGCATGTTGCGATGGTGCTGCAACGTTCGAGGTGAATCCCTTGGTCAGATTGAAGAATCTGACTTTGGCTCCCAGCCAATCAGCACGGTAGCTTTCAAATTCATCATTGAGGTTTTTGATCTCAGCTTGCAGCTTCACAAGTTCATCAGGAGACATATTCACGCCATTTTTCTTCAAGAGTCTTTCTTTCTTGTACTGATCCTTCTTTGTTTTCCTAGACTGTTCAAATTTCCATTTTTCCTCACCAATGAAGGCAGTCAGCATATGACTTTGACCAGGAGTGAGGTTCATCTCAGGCAAAGGAGTGTTGGGGTCCTTATGCCATAGGTCGATGAAATCGAGGATCAACTTTGGATCTAGCATCAATGGCACATTATTGCCTTTGGCTTTAGCGGCCCTTTCATGTCTGTCTCTGATGATTTTGGCGAGTTCTTCATCATCAGCTTCGTCATCACTAAACGGCACATGGAAGGCGACTTGCTTCTTGTGAGGACTTGGTCTAGCGCCACATCCTGTAGTGGCGTTAGACTTCAGCAGAGTGGGGCCTGTTGAGGAATGCGGAGGAGCCGAAGAACTTGCAGAGGCTCCTGAGGCAATAGATATGCCTATTGTCCTTTCACACGAGGCAAGATGCACAGTTGCTGAGGACTTTGGTGGAATTGGAGCAGCTTGAGGAATTTGTCGTGAGGGATTTGCAGAGCTGGGCCATGAGGGCATTGCTGAGGAGCTTGGCTGTGAGGTAGAAGAACTGGGCTTGCGAGTTGGTTTCTTGGGCATAGCCTTTTTAGGCTTGCTAGCAGAGGCCTCAGTAGCAGCAGTAGCAGAATCTTCATTGAATTTCCTCACTGCCTCTTTGGCCATCCCAGCCAACTTGGCTTGACACTTGGCTCATTCCTTGGGAAATTCCTCACCTCTTTTGATGCTAGAGGGATCAGCAATTTGGCCAGGTGCCAATGGAGGTTTTGGGCATGGAGGGTGTACAGCGAATTTCTTCATGTACTTGGGTGTGACATAGCAATATTCCCTCCATTCTCTAACCCATCTTCTCTCTATCCTTTGTATGCGCACCTTGTGCTGATTCTTGGAATCCTTGCCATATTTGGTCTCATTAGGAGTGCATTATTCTTCATAGATATCATCAGGAATTTCAAAGGCAGTGTTGACTTCCAATTTCTTCCCTCCTTTCTGAGGTTTCTTGCCGTCAGCCATTTTCTTCAGCTGAGCATTTTGAACAATTGAGTTCTCTGAGGAGGTGTGCAATTTTTCTTTGAGGAACGCTGCAAATGAGTTAAGTTGATGAGAACCTAAAGATTCAACAGCAGACATTTGTACCTGTGAACAGAGTATAGGTGCGAAGAATTTGGAGAGGTCATATGTGTTCTCAACAGTTTTTGCAAAAAGGAACAAGTTTGAGGAATTTGACCAGATGTCACTTGAAGAATTTCACTAAGCGTTCTTTGACTTAGGTTCCAGAGTTGTGTAGATTGAAAATCCACACAATTGAGGAATCTTGAAGAAAAACGTTGTTTAGAGAAATAGATCAAGAACAGATGTTTGTGTGAGGTGCTTAGAGTGTGAAGATTGAAGAATAAACACCTTTTTGAAGATTTGTAGAAATCAGTGGAATCAACAAGGGCAGTAAAAGTAGCTTTTAATTACCCTTGATGAATAACACGATGAACTATGAATAGTAGATTTGAAGCTCGTTGGTTCAGACCTTCCACGCCCTAGCTTGGCAGAGGAAGACAGCCACGGCGGCGGCGGAGTGAAGAAATCAGCGGCCGCCGTGAGTACGACGGCGACGAGGTCGAGGCAGCGAAGCTCTTCCTCACCGGCGACGATGGAAGTAGCGACGGCGCTAGGTTTTGAGAGCTCAAGCGAGGGAGTGGAGGTCGAGCGGAGTAAAAACAAAGTGAGGAGGGTGAGGGGGTATTTATAGCCGAGGTGAAAAACATGTTCGCCCGAGGAAAAAGGACGAACATGCCCCGGACCCTTCTCATCCGTGCGACATGTGTCACCCACGTACAAAGACGTGGAGATCGTGTGAGATCGTGGGTGAGTAGATAAGTCATATTGTGAAATGTGAAACGGTTTGAGCGGCAAAGCCGAAAATTTAGATAGGAAAATTTTAACGTTGCATTCACAAATTATTCAGCTGTCGAGGACACAATGAAGATTTTGAACAAGTTTCAAATAGAACGCATATGAAGAAATTGTGAATAGATTGGGTTGAGTTTAGCATAGAGGGGGACGGGTCCAATCACATTCACTCAGTAGAAAAACAACTTGAAGAAATAGCAATAAGTGAATGTTGTAGAGGACATAAACTCATATATATAGTCAATGAAGAACAACCACGGAAAGCGTGAAGACATTGCAAAGTTGAAGAAATTGAAAAGTTGAGGAATTTCAAAACTGAAGAAAAACTCAAATTGAAGATTTTCAACTTTTGTTCGTGGCGTGACCCACCGTATAAGAATGATGATTTCAAACACCACGTACAATTGTCGTAGGGCTCTGAGAATCAGTTTCTTCATTAATTTCTTCACACTTAGAGGGTTAGTCTTCATTGATTAAAGAAAACGTTACTTCGTGTGTTGCGCATCAAAGTCATCAATTTTGCATAAGTGTTAGGATGTGTGTCCTTTCAAAGAACATTCGAAGATTCTAAGATATTTAGCTCACACCGCAACTTGCAAAATCTCTTCTCATCCAACGGCTTAGTGAAAATATCTACCAGCTCGTCTTCAGTCTTCACGTGGTATATGGAAGAGTCGCCCTTGAAGACATGATCACGAAGAAAATGATGACGGATATGGATGTGATTTGTCCTTGAGTGCTGAACTGGGTTGTCAGCAATCTTGATGGCACTCTCATTGTCACAGTAGAGTGGCACATTCTTCATGTTGACGCCATAGTCCTTGAGGGTTTTCTTCATCCATAGTAATTGAGCAAAGCATGACCCAGCAGCTATGTACTCAGCTTCAGCAGTGGAGAGTGATACACAGTTCTGCTTCTTCGAGGACCAACATACTAAGGATCGTCCGAGGAAATGGCATGTGCCGGATGTAGACTTGCGATCCACTCGATCAGCAGCATAGTCAGAGTCAGAATATCCAACGAGATCAAAATCAGAGCCCTTAGGACACCATAATCCAAGTGTTGGCGTGTGAGCTAGATATCGAAGAATATGCTTCACAGCCTTATGGTGTGATTCCTTCGGTGTAGCTTGAAATTGGGCACACATGCAAACACTAAGCATAATATCTGGCCTAGATGCACATAAATACAATAAAGAACCAATCATGGAGCGGTGTACCTTTTGATCAAAGTCTTTACCATTTTCATTGGTGCACAGTTGGCCATTTGTGGGCATAGGGATTTTGACGCCTTTACAATCTTGCATGTTGAATTTCCTCGGAACATCCTTGAGGTATTTCTCTTGAGATACGAAGATGCCATTGCGTTGTTGATGAATTTGAATACCTAGGAATAATTTCAGCTCTCCCATCATGGACATTTCATATTCCTCACACATCATGTAGCCAAATTCGTCACTGTAACGTTCATCAGTACAGCCAAAGAGAATATCGTCCACATAGATTTGACACACAAATAATTCATCATCATATGACTTAGTGAAAAGAGATGGGTCAAGTTAACCGGGTTTGAAGCCTTTCTTCGTGAGGAATTCCTTCAAAGTATCATACCACGCCCGAGGGCCTGCTTTAGGCCATAGAGGGCCTTGTTGAGTTTGAAGACTTTGTCAGGATGTTTAGGATCTTCAAAACCTGGGGTTGAGCAACATATACTTCTACCTCAATCTTACCATTGAGGAAAGCACTTTTCACATCCATTTGATATAAGATGATATTATTATGGTTAGCATAAGCAAGTAGTATGTGAATAGCTTCAAGTCTAGCAATAGGAGCAAAAGTTTCATCGAAGTCAATTCCTTCAACCTGTGTGTAGCCATGAGCTACGAGACGAGCCTTATTCCTCACCACAAGGTCATTTTCATCTTGCTTGTTTCGATAGATCCACTTGGTGCCGATGATATTGTGCTTCCGATGATCTGGTCGCTTGACGATTTCCCACACATGGTTGAGCTCGAATTGATACTATTCCTCTTGCATAGCTTGAATCCACTCAAGTTCCAGAAATGCCTCATCAACTTTGGTGGGCTATGTGATAGAGACAAAAGCAAAGTGCCCACAAAAGTTAGATAAGTGTGAAGCTCTTGAGCGTGTGAGAGGACCTAGTGCATCGATGTCGTCGATGATTTTCTCGATCTGTACTTCTTTTGCTACACGAGGATGAGCTAGCTGACGACTTTGGTCTGGCTGAGCATTTTCTTCAGCAGCAGTTTCTTCAGGAGCACCAGAATGATTTTCTTCATTGTCGGGAATGACTTCTTCAGCTAATTCTTCAGTGGAGATGATATCTTTGGTAGCTTTGAACTTGATGGATTCCTCAGGAGGTATTTCACCTGACACAGAAGGCAGGTGCTCTCTTTGCGAGCCATTAGTTTCATCGAACCGCACATCTACAGTCTCAACAATCTTGTGAAGATGTTTGATGAAGATTCTGTAGGTGTGCGAGTCCTTTCCGTAACCAAGCATAAAACCTTCATGTGCTTTCGGTGCAAATTTGGAATTGTGATGAGGATCTCTAACCCAACATTTTGCACCGAAGACTTTGAGATAACTCACATTGGGTTTCTTGTCGGTGAGTAGTTCATATGAGGTTTTCTTGAGGAGTTTGTGAAGATATACCCTGTTGATGATGTGGCACGCAGTGTTGATAGCCTCAGGCCAGAACCGAAGAGGCGTCTTGTATTCATCAAGCATGGTGCGAGCCATCTCAACAAGAGTCATGTTCTTGCGCTCCACAACGTCGTTCTGCTTACGAGTGTATGGGGCTAATAGCTCATGAGTAATACCAAGTTCATCAAGATAGTCATCAAGACCAGTGTTCTTAACTCGGTCCCATTGTCACTCCGGATATTCTTGATCTTCACACCGAAATTTGTCGAGGCCCTTGAGGAAAATCTCTTGAAGATTTCCTGCACTTCATACTTAAATCTGATGATATGCACCCATATATAACGAGAATAGTCATCAACAATGACAAAGCCATAAAGAGATGTTGCATTTGTGAATGCAGAATAATGTGTAGGGCCGAAGACATTCATGTGAAGCAATTCAAATGGACGAGTGGTAGTCATGATAGTCTTCGAGGGATGCTTGGATTTGGTCATCTTTCCAGCTTTGCAAGCCCCACAAAGATTATCTTTGAGGAATTTGACACCCTCAATTCCAAGGATATGCTTCTTCTTCACAAGCGTGTGCAAGTTCATCATGCCAGCATGACCGAGTCGTCGATGCCATAGCCATCCCTCTGAAGCTTTTGCAAGTAGGCATGTGGCAGGCTGTGGTCCTGTAGAGAAATCAACAATATACAAGTATCCTCTCCTAAATCCTTCGAAGACTTTGGAATTGTCAGATTCTAAAACTACAACACAGCAATACTTGCCAAACACAACAACCATATCAAGGTCACAAAGCATTGAGACCGACATGAGGTTGAATCCAAGAGACTCGACAAGCATGACTTTGTCCATGTGTCGATCTTTTGAGATTGCAACCTTACCTAGACCCAATACCTTGCTTTTTCCTTTATCAGCGTAGGTGATATGCTTCAGGTGAGATGGAGATAAAGCAGAGTCCATCAGTAGGTTCTTGTCACCGGTCATGTGATTTGTTCATCCACTGTCGAGGACCCACTCAGTAGCTTTGAGAGAGTCACCCTGTAGAAGAATTAGTACATCTTACAACTCATATGCTTCATTGTGAAGAATATGACATCAATTTCATCAGAATGAATATCATCAATAAGATCAATTATATGAAGAATGAGGACATGAGAAATGAATGAATCATTTCTGCATTATTAGCTTGTGTCCTTTCAAGCATTTTCAGGTCTCCAACAAATTCTTCAGACGTTTAAGTTTGTCTGGAGACTTAACCCTGCATAAGAGATTAGTTCTTTTTCTTCACCACCCACATATGGAGGGGTGGCAAAGAGTTCATCATTCGACGAGCTCCAATTGAGAATGGTGGCATTGAATCAAGTGCACTTCTTTTCACAGGAGACGGGTTAGAGTATGAATATGAGCAAGCATAGAAATTCTTCAAGGACTTATGAACATAATGATTTGAAGAATAATGCACATATTCATAATCCTTCTTTCCTTGCAAAACAGATGTGGATGATGATCATATGAGGAATTTGATCCACTTGAGGAATTTGGTCCATATGAGGATTTGGATCCATATGAAGATTTTGATCCATATGAAGAATTTGATCTGGGGTTCCTGTTCCTCACACGAGGTGTCATGAGGACATTCACTTGAAGATTTTCAAGGTGCCTCTTAGGGACCCAGATTTTCTTCATAGGTGGGCCATTCCTGCAGTTAGTTCCAACATATAGCAAATACTTCACCATTTTGATTTTAGAACAGTTTATAGTTGGAGTCAAATGACTCATCAGAAGAAAGTGAAGTTTCACAAGTAAAGCCAGATAAGGTAGATGGATCTACGAAAGGAACTTTTGCAGCAACCCATGAGGTTTTGGGATACTGCTCAGGTTTCCAGTAGGTACCATCAACATTGAGTTTCCTCTCAAATACAATACCCTCTTTCCTAGGGTTCTTGTTCAGAATCTACTTTTTAAGAACATCACACAGAGTTTGATGACCTTTAAGGCTTTTGTACATGCCTGTCGCATACAATTCCTTTGACCCTGCATTTTCGTCAGTAGCATCAGTGTTTTCCTCAGTTGAGGAAATTGTCACCATAGAAACAGTTGAAGAATTTGTAACAGTAGAAGCATTTGAACTTTCAGGTGAAGAATATGTAGTTTCACGTTCAATGCATTTAAGGCATGGGGGAATGAATTCCTCCTGAGCAACGCTGATCTGTTGAGCAAGCAATGAATCGCGTTCCTTCTGAAGATCTTCATAACTCTCCCTTAGCTTCTCAAGATCTTCCTTTCTTTGAAGAAATTCATAGGAAAGCTTCTCATGATCAGATAAGAGAGTGTTATGATTATATTGAAGGTTATCATACTTGGACTGAAGTCTCTGAACATTTTCAGTCAAGATTTTAGATCGATCCATTTCTTCACCCAATAGATCCTCACTTATTTCTAGCATATTTTGAACCTTATCAAATGCTTTTTGCTGTTTTATGGCAATTTTAGCAAGTTTGGAATAGCTAGGTTTGAGGTTTTCATCAAATTCATCTTCAGTAGAATCGGACGTGGAACGGTTAAGTACCTTGGCACCTTTTGCCATGAAACGGTAGGTGGGAGAGTAGTCACCGTTGTCGTCGTCGGCAGTGTCGGTGAAGTCTTTTTCCTCAGTGTTGAAGATGGACTTGCTGACGAATGCGGTAGGGAGAGCCAGGCTTGCCACACCAGAGTCTAATTCCTCATATTCCTCCTCTTCCTCATTTTCTTCAGATTCAGCTGAGTCCATTTCCTTGCCAATGAATGCCCGAGCTTTCCTGGAACTGCTCTTCTTGTTAGAGGAAGACTTTGAGGATTTTGATGATGAGGACTTTGAAGATTTCTTATTTTTCTTCGAGTCGTCTGAGCTGTAGTCCTTGTATTTCTTCTTCTTCGATTCCTTTGCCCACTGAGGACAATCAGTGATAAAGTGACCAGGTTTCTTGCATTTGTGGTAGGTCCTCTTCTTGGGATCTCGAGATGAAGAGTCAGATCTTAAGTCATCACTTCTTGAAGATTTCAGAAAGCGACCACGTCTTGAGAACTTCTGAAATTTCCTCACGAGCATTGCTAGCTCCTGGCTCAGTTCTTCAGGATCACCAAGGGTGCTGTCAGATTCTTCACCTTCAGATAAGAAAATTGCCTTGGCCTTCAGTGCACGTGATCTACCATAGTTTGGACCATAGAGATCTCTCTTTTCAACAAGTTGGAACTCATGAGTGTTTAGCCTCTCAAGTATATCAGCAGGATCAAGTGACTTGTAGTCTCCACGCTCTTGAATCATCGGTGCCAGAGTGTCGAATGGGGAGTCAAGTGATCTTAGCTGTTTCTTCACCACCTCGTGTTCTGTGATGTCTATAGCACCAAGTGCTTGTAGCTCATTTGAGATATCAGTGAGGCGATCGAAGGTTTGCTGAACATTTTCATTGTCAAGTCTCTTGAAGCGGTTGAAGAGATTGCGAAGAACGTCAACTCGAGAGTCATGTTGAGTTGAGACTCCTTCGTTAACCTTGGACAACCTATCCCAGATAAGTTTTGCAGTCTCCAAAGCACTCACTCTGCCATACTTCCCTTTGCTCAGATGGCCACATATGATATTCTTCGCTTGTGAGTTGATTTGCTTGAATCTCTTCACATCAGCAGCGTTCACGGAACGTGAGACAGAGGGGACACCAGTTTCCACAACATACCATAGATCATTGTCAATTGCCTCAAGATGCATCCGCATCTTGTTCTTCCAGTAGGGGTAGTCCATCCCATCAAAGGTAGCACACCCTGCCAAGACTTTGATCATACTTGCAGTCGGCATAACTAAAACTCCAGGCGGTTAAACCAAAATCACACAGAACAAGGGAGTGCCTTGCTCTGATACCAATTGAAAGTGCGTTATATCGACTAGAGGGGGTGAATAGGCGATTTTTACAAATTCGTCACTCAGAAAATTCTAGGTGAGGAATTTCCTAAGCAACGAACTACTTAGCAGCGGAATAGATACTCAAGTGCAAGCATAACAAGACAGTAGCATGGTCATCATGATGAAATGAAAACAAGCACAGAGTACAAGTAGCGTGTAAACAGGATAAGCAGGCCGAGGACTGAGGACTTCAGAAATAGGGTTGAGGAAATTGAGAAAGTCTTCAGTCAAAGTCTCCAAACAGTACATATCAAGTTTAACAACACATGAATGAGTAATGGAAGAGTTGAGGAAATAGAACCAGTAGGCTTGATGAAGACAATGATTTGTTAGACCAGTTCCAACTGCTGTAATAGTTGTACGTCTGGTTGGGGCGGCTAGGTATTTAAACCTGAGGACACACAGTCCCGGACACCCAGTCCTGGACACACAGTCCAAGACACCAAGTCCTCACCGTATTCCCCTTGAGCTAAGGTCACAGAGACCTCGCACAATCACTCGTGGTAAGTCTTCACAGGTGACTTCCAAACCTTCACAAACTTGGTCACCCGGCGATCCACAATTCTTCTTGAATGCTCTAGACCATTGACGCCTAACCGTCTGGAAGATCACTGTCTTCAAAGGTAACAAGCGTCGATTCCACACAGGAACAATCTCTTCAGTGATGCTCAATCACTTTGGGGTTTTAGGTGTTTGGGTTTTGGGTTTTTCCTCACTTGATGAATTTCTCTCAAAGTCCTCGGAGGATGGGTTGCTCTTATGACAAGTGTCAGTTTCTCTCGGAGCAGCCAACCAGCTAGTGGTTGTAGGGGGCGGCTATTTATAGCCTAGGGAGCAGCACGACATGATAAGACATAAATGTCCTTCAATGATATGATCGTTAGGTGGGTAGATATTTTGGGACAGCTGGCGCATAGCACATCAACGGTCGGAATTTTGAGTATCAAATTCCTTAGGGCTATCATGTTCCTCACTTGTAGGCAATCCGCACTGGCGAATTCCTAACTCCTCAGTCAGAACAAATTCTTCAGAGACCAGAAGAACTTTGTCTCTATAACTGAAGACATTGACTGAACTTTATGAGATTTCCAATGGCTTCACTCGAAAGGATTGGTAGGTGTAGGATTTGAGTTGAGCATCACTTGGAAATATGTTTCCTTAGTTTTTCCTCGACCCCCTTTAACAGTATGGTGTTTCCTATGACTCAAGAAAGAGAAAATGAAACTACGAAAACAAAAGTCTTCACGCTTCATGTTCCTCGCATGAATATAAAGTCTTCATGGTTACACCAATTTCTTCACTTTCAAAATCTTCAGAAAGTCTTCAGAAATCCAAAATCTTCAGTTGAAGACATTCATTTTTAGGGGTCGACTTTCTCTGTAAATATCAAACTCCTCATAGACTTATATACTTGTGTATACTCACAAACACACTAGTCCCTTAAACTATAAGTCTTCAATATACCAAAATCACTAAGGGGTACTAGATGCACTTACAGAGATCCCTATCGGTGAGACCGAACTGATTAGGGTTTCTGACTATGGCTATGTCAAATGAACTCGGTGGCGCCAGATATATCAAATCGGTGGGGCCGAGTTTGACTTTTGGTTTGGGGCATATGTGGATATGAGAAAGTGGTTTAGGGCTTTTGGAGCATATCACTAAGCACTTTGAGCAAGCAAGCCATTAAGCAACACCTCATCCCCTTTTAATAGTATTGGCTTTTCCTATGGACTCAATGTGATCTTGGATCACTAAAATGAAAATGTAGAGTCTTGAGCTTGAGCCAATATGTGTCCTTAGCATTTTGAGGGGTCCACATTCCTAGTCCATGCCATGCCAATCATTGAACTTTATGAAACGATCATCTTGAAAGAGCATTAGTTCAATGAGCTATATGTTGTTAGGAATTACCAAAACCACCCATGGATAGTTCACTTTCACTAACCTAGTCGGCCCATGCTCCTCGGACTGGGCCAGTTCGCCCTCATTCGTCCTTATGGAGGACTCTGGAGGTTGTGCGCAGGGGCATGATCAAGACTACATCCACCAAAGAATTTCCATATACTCCAATATTACTCATGTCGCCTTGTGCCTAGATGTCGACTTTCTAACCCTAAATACTCTACCTAGCGTGTATATAAGCCGTAGGGTTTAGCCCGTAGAGGGGACATCAGCGCAATAACATTCACCTAGCCCTAGAGTTAGACACATCTTACAATCTCGAGGTAGATCAACTCTTTACTTGATACATCTCCATTAATATAAACAAGAGCGGGACGTAGGGTTTTACCTCCATCAAGAGGGCCCAAACCTGGGTAAAACATCATCTCCCTCGTCTCTGTTACCATCGATCCAAGATCCACAACTCGGGACCCCCTACCCTGAGGTCTATCGGTTTTCACACCTACACCTAGGTGGTGATCTTCTCACATTTGGAGGGGAGAGGGGGAAATCAAATACAAACACAAGAGGACTCACTCAGAAGACAATATCCAAGGTCACACATCCAATAAATCCACATACACATACAAGATCCAAATCCAACAAGAGGTAATAGAAAAAGCTAGTTCTTCTCCATCCCTAGAGGAATTGAGGTCTTGATGATGGTCTTCATCAATCCCTAGGGGCGGTATTGACATCCACTTGGGGATCTTCTCCTAGGAGGTCTTGAGCTCAAAGAGGAGAGATAAATAGGAGGAAAGCTCTCAAGATTTTAAAATATGTGTCGATGCCCCTAGAAGAGTGGAGGGTTGTCTATTTATAGTCAAGGACAAAATAGAGGTAGATGGGGATATACATGGCCACTTGGCCAAAATGCGCGCAGGTAAGGACGGACGACCTAGGTGGGTACCTAGATGATCTGGGCATTCGTTGAATGATCTGGGTAGTCACTAGGATGGTTCGCCTATGTCGTAGCGGTTGGGGACAGACGGACTCTCGGGGCACCGTCCGGATATCCGGGCAGGGTCCCCGACGGTCCGGCTTTGCGTAGAGCCTATGGGTGTCTTTAGGCACTCTAACCGGATCGTCCAGGGAGTCGTCGAGTCGTCTAGGAGGAAGTCTGAATCAGCTGGGAAAGTGCAGACTTGTCATGTTTGCTCTTTATCATCATGTTCTTCTTCCGCCATCGCTTGGCCTTGATTCTTAGCTTCTCCATGGGTGGTTCCTTGGTACCTGAGCATGCAAACTGTCTCCACTAGAGGTAGTAGCCATGTCTCATGTGATTCGAAGGGAAGTTTAACAAGGAAGGATTTCACCTCGGTTTTGATAGATCTTGCATGAGCCCTTGTCATCAGTCCACTTGGTGTCTTGTGTGATGATGGCGTGTCCGTAGGGATGACCGAAGGATGCTCCGCATCACCCTACCAGTCACATTTGGTGGTCCCGACAACTTTCGCACAAAGAGCATCACCTTTGACATGGCTGATACCCCCATTGCCCTACAATAGTATACTCGGGCTGCCTGCGGTGGTCAAGTTCATGGTGGTGTCCCATTATGCCTACAACACCCTGAATATTCTAGGGCCTTGGGATATTATCACCATCCACACTGATAAGAGCAATGTCATCTACTGTGTGGAGAAGTTGTACTGGATGGCTGCTTCAGCCCTCCCCATGAACGGGGATGTCCTGATTGGCACAGGGGCTCTCTGGAACAACGACGAGCTGAGTACCTCCACTCAACCCCTGAAGAGGAAGAAGATGATCTCTAGGGATAGCAAGATGACCAAGAGGGCGCCATTGGGAGACATCGAGAGCCATGCCGTCCCCTTTGGTGACACCCTTTCTGCCAAATAGGAAAGTGCGCTCATCTCCTTCCATCGAGAGAACTCTGATGTGTTCGCACGGATCCATCAGATCTTCCTAGGGTCCCTAGGGAGGTGATTTAAAACACATGGCGGTGTTGTAATGCCCCAGATGGTGCACTTTCCATTATTGGCAATATATGAAACTTTCGCTTCATCAATTCCTTTCCAGGCTCTTCTTTCATTTCGGGTTCTTCGTTTTGTCGTGTGCGTGTATGCATTTCATCCATGTCATGTTGTCTTGTGCATTGCATTGCATTTGTGTTGTCACTTGCACCCGGTCCCACTCGTCTCTTCCCGTTGTCCGTTTCGAGTTCCGACGCTCACTCACGTGCCCGTGGCATTGTGACGCCCGAAGACCGACGTCCCAGAAGATTCCGGAGATTCCAGATGTTCCGGGTTCTCCCGTGTGTTTCTTTTGTGCTTGTGTTATTTATTTTTGCATTGCATTATGTCATCATGCCATCATGTCACTAAATCTTTGCATCTCAACTTAAATAAATTGTGTGGACCTTCGGTCCATTTAAATCGAGGGAAGGATGACTTCTCTTTATAACATATCCTCCCAATATTTAGGGAGCTATATTATAAAATATTCCATTTGTTTGGAATTAACCGCAACACACTTGCAAATATTCCCCATGCCTTTTCTTTCTCAATTCCTTGCTTTCTAAACCTTGTCCATAATTCTTTTCCGTTGTATCGAGGCTCCTCCTAAAATCTAGACTCCTTTCAAACTCCTTTAAGGCAAGCTAATATTTTTGGTTTGCACTTCCCTATTTTTGTTGGAACCATTTTTGTTGGGTTGGTAATTTCCATTGAAGCCTTACAAAAATGTTCCATCATTTATTTTTCTGTTCATGGCTTCCTTTCTTATTTTTTTGGACTCTCTCTAATTTTATTTCTGCTAAAGAGATTAATAAGAGAGCAGCCGCAGCGGGCCTCCTCCTTCCCCGCAGCCCATCTGGCCTAATTTCCTCCCCGCGGCCAGGCCTCCAGCCGGCCCATCGCTTCCTGGCCCATCCCAGCTCCCCGCAACCCTAGCCATCACCCCTCTCCCTCTCGTTTTCCTCCCGAGCCGCCGCCAGGCTCGTCCTCTCCACCCGTCGCGCAACCCTCGTCCCCTCGTTCTCTCACTCGCCGAGCCCGATCCTCTCTCTCCCTCGACTCCCTCCGCGCCTCGCGCCGGCCCCGCCGCGTCCAGCCACCAGGGCCTCGCCTGGCCCATCCACTCCTCCTAGCCGCTGCGCCTCTGCCCGTCCTCCAGCTCGCCCCGCATTGCCAAGGCGAGCTCCGACGCGCCCCGTTCCTCTGCGTCGTCGCGGCCTCTTCCTCGCCTGGCCCGCCGCTGCGCCTCGCCCCGAGCGCCTCCCTCAGGCCGCCCGGCCAGCCAGCGACTACCTCGGCCTTGCGGACGTGCTGCCTCTCCTCCACAACCAGCGCCAGGAGGCCCTTGCAGCTCCTCTGCTCCATCTCCCTCCACCTCGCCTCCGTGGCTGCTCCGCCGACGCCTCCTCTGCAGCTCCTCGTCCAGCGCCGCCCACGCCTGGCTGCTCCACGCCAGGGCCGTAGCACCAGAGCCGGCCAGGAGCCATGCCGTACGCCGCTGCACCGCCATGGACGCCCACCGACGGCCTCTTATCTTCTTTCTAGACCAGCGAGAACGTTGGCAAGAGCTGTACACGGGCGCTGCGTCTTCATGTTTATCGCCAAGTACCTCCACGTGCAGGCTCGTCAAGTACACCACCGGCAAGATCCGGACTCCGAACTTCGAGTACAACTACAACCCGAAAGAACAATGATGGCCAAGTCCGGGAACAACAAACGTGTACCACTACCTCCCATGACACCGCGTCGAAGACCTTCAAGTTCGACTACCGGATGCGCCAAGTACCACGACACGTAACGTGAACGTCTACCGTCGCCGAAGACCCGTGTACGACTACACATCCGGGACGCGACAAGTACCATGACGACCATTGCTTGCCAAGTACCACTACCGTCGCCGAGTCCCGAGACCGGCAAGTCCGAAGACCTCAAGTACCCCTACCGATGACATGATCGCCTACTTCCCTCTACGGAACGACTACTTCGTTGACGACCTCGTGAACAACTACTTCCTCTACGACCCGTGTACCACTACTTCCACTACGTCCCTCGACGATCTCGAACCGCCCCGAAACGAATGTTCCGAAGGTATAACCCCGAGACGATAACCCCGTGGATGAATGCTTGTGGTTGTATGAGATGTTTCCCTTGTGTGCACCGTGCCCGTATCGTCTTTTGTCATGCTCCTCGGTTGCCTCGTCGCCGACTCGTGGGAACCCGGTGACGGGATCACCCCACCTTTCATCTCGTTTGACTCGCTCACGCCATCTTTCTTTTGCTCCGGACTCTCAACAGGTTACCGGAACCGAGATGTTGTGTTGCATCATTTTCGGATCGTTGCCGTGGCACCCTTTCCTTCCACCACGGTGACATATACTCCTTATCTCTTCATGTTAACCTTTAATTAATAAATTGCATAAAACTTGTTCATGTCATCCGCATCATGTTAACAACATTATATGTTTGAATTGTTGTTTGCTTAAAAAATTGCTAAACATGCTCATGGGGATTTTTCCGGAATTGTTGTTGTTATTTCCGGCCTCATTTAAAATGTCTAAATTGGTAGTTTGTTTTGCTTCACCTCTTGCCATGTTAAAAAACATTTAATCTTGTCTTGTAAATAACAAGAGTCAATTAAATAATTAAAATGTGGTGTTTCGTCAATATGCAACTCGTTGCATATTGAGCTCCACTTAACTTGTAGTTCTTGTTTGTGCACTTTGCCATGCCATGCATAATTAGACCGGACATGCATCATACTTGGATGTGCATCGTATGCCATGTTTATGATTGTGTGTTTACCGTGTTGCTTGTTTCTTTCCGGTTTGCTTCCCTCTTGAGCTTCAGTTTCGTTCCGGAGTTGTGAGGATTCGCTCGACTATGTTGCTCCGTCTACTTCATGGATCCGTTCTTCTTCCTTGCGGAATCCCAGGGAAGATGATCATACCCTTGGATACATTTACTACCATTGCCATGCTTAGTTGTCTCGATGCTATCGTTACATGTCGCGCTACCCATCTTTTATTGTCAGCCCTCTCCTTGTTGCCATGAAACCTCTAACCTTTTGACACCTTCCTAGCAAAACCACTGTTTGGCTATGTTACCCGCTTGCTCAGCCCCTCTTATAGCGTTGTTAGTTGCAGGTGAAGATGAAGTTCGTTCCAGGAGGGAACTTGTTGTTGGAATATCACAATATCTATAATTATTATTAACACACCTATATACTGGGCATGGGTGGAAGGCTTAGCCTTTTGCTCGGTGTTTTGTTCCACTCATGCCACCTTAGGCGCCGATAAACCGGCATTATGTTCCTTGATTTTCCGTTCCTTACACGATGGGTGGATGGGGAACCCTTGACAGTTCGCCTTTGAATAAAACTCCTCCAGCAAGGCCCAACATTGGTTTTAATTTGCCTCATAATAACAACTTAATTAATTAATTAAAATTGCATAGGGGGTCGCGTCCCCGGGTTCTTAATTCTACATAGCAGGGGGGGCCAGTGCTGATGGTGTTGGTCCCAAATGGGCAGACTGCGGGACCGCCTCGGGGAAACTCGAGGTATCTGGCTCCTTTAGGATGTCCCATCCGGTTGTGGCCTGAGACGAGATACGCGCGGCTACTATCAGGGTGTCGGCACGCCGGGAGGTCTTGCTAGACTTGTTTTACCATTGTCGAAATGTCTTGTGCACCGGGATGCCGAGCCTGATCGGATTTCCCTAAGATAAGGGGTGATGATATTATATTTATCACTTCAGCTAATCGTGAGAGCTTGTGATGGGCTAAGTTGGAACACCTCTGCAGGGTTATGAACTTTCGAAAGCCGTGCCCGCGGTTATGTGGCAGATTGGAATTTGTTAATGTCCGGTTGTAGAAAACTTGACAGAGGATCCGAAGTAAAACACACAACCGCGTGAGTAACCGTGACTGTCTCTTTTCACTTTGAGAAGAGAACACGGTGGGGTTATGTTTGATTCGTATGTAGTTCAAGATCTTTAGCGATCACTACTTTTGCGACCGTTTGCGTAGATGCTCATCTTATTCTTGTACTCGTAAGTTAGCCACCATATTATGCTTAGCCGCTGCTGCAACCTCACCACCTTACCTCTTCCTACCCACAAAGCTTTGCTAGTCTTGATACCCATGGTTATGGGATTGCTGAGTCCTTGTGGCTCACAGTTACTACAGCACCAGATGCAGGTTCAGCCGAGATTGAAGCAGGAGCTGGTTCAAGTTCTACACTGTGAGCTCGATGAAGAGAGTGGCCGTTTGCTTGTGACGTTTTCGACGATCAGTAGAGCTTCTACTAGGATTCGATCTAGACCTGTGGCTTTATATTGTTTTGGTATATTTCTTTTGTGTCTTCGCCCGTAGTCGGGTTGTGATGTGTTGCATGATGTTTTGCTTATGTAATGTATTGTGTGAAGTGGCGAGTGTAAGCCAACTATCTCCTTTTGCATTTTAATCCCTCTTTTACATGAGTCGTGCAAAGATACCAAACTTGAGATCATTCCAGAATGGGCTTATATCTTTAAGTCGTGCCTCGACACGTAGGAGATATAGTCCCATCCTGGGCATTACAAGTTGGTATTCAGAGCCTTCTCCGACCTAGAAGCCCCCACTGATTGATCGAATCGTTGACGGTTGAGTCTAGGCACACACTTAAAATGTCTTGAGTCCTATATATATATATCGGAGAGTAGGATTTCTTTTGCTTCTCATCTCTTTTTACTCTGGTGAGGACTCCTGGCGATTACTCTTGCCTCTTCTACTTTCAAAAATTTCACCAAATTTTTTTTTAGGTTCACGCGAGTATTGTTTGGATTGTTCCGATGTCTTTGTGACGAGAACATTGTTCTCGATGCCTCCTGTCATTAGGGGTTGTGGCAGTGTCCCGGGGAGTTGAGGTCCGAGGTGTTGTCATCACAAATATATCGCATCAGTTCTGGAATACTTAAGACGGCCGACATCGAAAACTCTCCTATACGGTTAGTGGCAAGATAACCCCGACATCACCCAGTACTGGGGAGGTAGTTCGGGAGTATTAACATAGCTTCTATAGTGGATGCGTTTCGAAGGTCCGAGGTAAACGGTTTCCGGAAACAACTGGTTATGTGTTGAAGGATGGATACGGCTGGATGTAGGATTAGAGTTGAGTGCGCGATGCTTCCCCTGTATCCCCAACACCTGATTGCATAACTGGAAACTTTCGGAAATTAATAGGTGGGTTCATCTAGTAGTTCTAGCCATTCTTCCAACGGATGCACGATATGAAGTTCGGAGTTCTACATTGAGTGAAGTGGTTTTATGGGCTTGTTCCGATCGGGAGTTTCATCTTAAAGGGTCCTTGGCTATGCTGATTCGGGGATTGCAAAACCCTTTTGTTACACGTTCCATGAGCTTTCAGCACGAACATGTGGGACGAAGCTTCTATCTTGTATTTGTTCTATCTGATCCTTGTTGCTTTTATTTATCTTTTGTTCTCCCAAGTGGCTTCTCGACAAGTTGATGTACCTGCGGAATTCATTCGTTCAATCCTCTGTTCGAATGATATTGTGAAGATTTTGTTGCAACATATCTATCCTTTGTTTTTGTTTTGATTCTGGTATTCGAGTTGCTTCGATGTCAAGTGTTGATTCCATACCTTCCTAATCGGTGTTCTCATATTTCTATGGGAGTGCTAACTCTTTTGACCATCGAGATTTTCATGTTAATTCTTTTCAACCGGTGTGCCTTCTCTTCAAGTTATTCCATACAGACGCCGTTGAGAAATCTGATGATTTGTCTGTTTCATTCATCCCAAGTTGTCTTTGTTTCCCCACCCTCCCACCCTTCTTCTTCTCGGAGCAAGAGATTCTCAGATGAAAGATCCATTTTATTAATGGGATGTTTCTTCATTCGTTTTCCTTCAATGTTCTTATCCGGTGATTTATCGTGAAGATGCTCAAGAGCTTCAAGTTCATCATTCTTTTGTTCTCAAATTCTGTCGGTGGATGTAATTCAAGATTTCGGTGTTGATCTTATCCTTTTCCTCATTTCACAATGCTTTCTTATTCCGGTGCACCAATTAATCATTCTCCTCTTGCTATTCATATCCGGAGTGCTGAAGATTCATGTTTCCATTCTTAATCCGTTCAAATTATTTTTGAGGATTGTTATCTTATTCAAGCCATTTAATTCAACCGGTGCAATATCTCTCAAGCAATCTTTTTCAGTGGTGATTTCTTTGAGTGGGCCCTAACCCACATGTCTTTTCTCCAGGATCTTACCTAACTCTTCTATTTTTTCTGGAGTTATACTCAAATTCTTTTTAAAGTGTGACGTAAGAATGATTCCCATCAGTCACATGCCTTCTCCAAGATCGCTTTCAAATTCTTGTTCATCATTGTTTCAACCTTTTTAATTCTTCATTACAGAGTAACTATACAATTCATGGTGGTGTATCTCATCGTCTTCTCAGATTTTGAAGATCGGAGAAGAGTTTCTCTTCATCTTGGCCGTTCTCTTGAAGATTCGTGGTTCTAGCTTCATGCCATCCTCATTATTGTTCAGATTGTGAGGAATTCTTTTTATACCCATCCGAAGTGTTTCATGAATCCTTTCCATTGTGATCCTCTGAAGGCCATCATTTCAGAAGATTTCTTCGTTCTTAATTTTCAACTTCGTCCTCCAAATATTCTTCATTGATGTCTCTTCGTTCGTCTCCATATTCTTACGGTGGTTCTTTCAAGATTACCCTTCCGTTGTTATCGTTTTAATTCATTTGTTCTTTTCACAATCCTACCGGTGCTTCGTTTAAGATTTACCCAAGCTTGTTAGAGATCTCTCTTAATTCCTTGCAACGAGAATAAGTAGTATGCCAAATCCTTTGCTTGTCGTCAATTTAAATTGATGAAGGATATGCATAACATAATTTTTTTTCTTATTTCATCCAAATGGATTAATCCCTTCGTTTAGAGTTTATTCATGAGGAATAAATTCTAGGTTTCAAGTTGTTCATCTTGTTTTCCGGAGTTCCAAGTTATTTCAATTATATCATTTCAAACCTCAATCTAATTCATCGCAGGCCTTGAATCTTATTCTTTTCATCTTTCGCTTCTCATGCTTTTCATTACCGGAGTTCTTCATGGTGGTTCATCATCATTTAATTCATCCTCGAAGTTTTCATCAAGATTCTTGTTGGAGCTCAAGCATTCTTCATCATGCTTTCCAAGTGCAATTCTTTCTACCTTATTGGTTGGGATGGTGTTATGTCATTCTTGATAATTTTCCTCCATGTTTCATGATTCACAAGTTATCAAGAATGAGATATTTAAAACCATCATTTTCCTTGTTAAGGAGATCTTTTCAACCCTTTAATTTATTTGTTGGAGTAATCTTGGGTTGTATTTCACCTAAAAGCTTTCCCTAAGGATTGTTGTTATTGTGGTGCTTATAAATGACCCAAGTTCTTCATTTATCATTCCGGTGAAATAACTCTTTCGTCTCCTTGTTGATCTCAATCCATTCAAATGTTTCCGTCAGTGGCTGGTTGTCAACTCTTAATTTTGAGACGTTTTCCATAAGCCCACATCAGAGCTTATTCGTTTCGTTGTTGATTTTCCATCAACCCCATTCAACCCTTCTTTGTAAGGAGGTTTTCCTAATTCATTTGTGGGAGAAGTTGTCTTTTCTCTCCGTTCAATTCTTTCATTGATTTATATGCTATTCTTTCATTCTGGAGGCATTGTGATGTTGCTCTCTCCAAACCATAATCCCATTTTGTCAAGATCATGTTCTTTTCCTTGTTTATCTATTTAACCGGAGTGTTGAATTCTCCATTCTAGTTCCGTCATCTTATCTAAGTTTTGCCTCTCTTTTCAACCGGAGTGCTGTCTGAATCTTTCTTACCTTGTGCCATTCTATCAATGTTCCGGAGGCTGTGTGTTGTTGATTTCATCAAGTATCACTCCATCTTCTCAAGTTCTTGATCAATTCCTTCCATTTTCAGACGGAGTGCTGTCCAAATTATGTCATTCTTATTCCTTGGCTGTACCAACGTGGTTTCATATTCTTTTGGTTCGTAAGCTCTTGTTTCATGTCTTCTACCTACAAGGTTCTCATATTGTTCCATGTTCCTCCTTTTACCGGAGTGCTCTTAACTTCGTTCATCTCCGTTGCATTCTTTCTTTCAAGATTGTTCAACCTCTCAAGGTTCGTGGTTTCACTCGTTTGTCGAAGAAGCAACTTTGTTTTACCTCTTTCTTTTTCGTTTCTACCCGGTGCCATCTCTAGGATCTCGGGTCGAGATCCTCTGTTAGTGTGGGAGAGTTGTGACGCCCGAAGACCGACGTCCCAGAAGATTCCGGAGATTCCAGATGTTCCGGGTTCTCCCGTGTGTTTCTTTTGTGCTTGTGTTATTTATTTTTGCATTGCATCATGTCATCATGCCATCATGTCATTAATCTTTGCATCTCAACTTAAATAAATTGTGTGGACCTTCGGTCCATTTAAATCGAGGGAAGGATGACTTCTCTTTATAACATATCCTCCCAATATTTAGGGAGCTATATTATAAAATATTCCATTTGTTTGGAATTAACCGCAACACACTTGCAAATATTCCCCATGCCTTTTCTTTCTCAATTCCTTGCTTTCTAAACCTTGTCCATAATTCTTTTCCGTTGTATCGAGGCTCCTCCTAAAATCTAGACTCCTTTCAAACTCCTTTAAGGCAAGCTAATATTTTTGGTTTGCACTTCCCTATTTTTGTTGGAACCATTTTTGTTGTGTTGGTAATTTTCATTGAAGCCTTACAAAAATGTTCCATCATTTATTTTTCTGTTGATGGCTTCCTTTCTTATTTTTTTGGACTCTCTCTAATTTTATTTCTGCTAAAGAGATTAATAAGAGAGCAGTCGCAGCGGGCCTCCTCCTTCCCCGCAGCCTATCTGGCTCAATTTCCTCCCCGCGGCCAGGCCTCCAGCAGGCCCATCGCTTCCTGGCCCATCCCAGCTCCCCGCAACCCTAGCCATCGCCCCTCTCCCTCTCGTTTTCCTCCCGAGCCGTCGCCAGGCTCGTCCTCTCCACCCGTCGCGCAACCCTCGTCCCCTCGTTCTCTCACTCGCCGAGCCCGATCCTCTCTCTCCCTCAACTCCCTCCGCGCCTCGCGCCGGCCCCGCCGCGTCCAGCCACCAAGGCCTCGCCTGGCCCATCCATTCCTCCTAGCCGGTTCGCCTCTGCCCGTCCTCCAGCTCGCCCCGCATCGCCAAGGCGAGCCCCGACGCGCCCCGTTCCTCTGCGTCGTCGCAGCCTCTTCCTCGCCTGGCCCGCCGCTGCGCCACGCCCCGAGCGCCTCCCTCAGGCCGCCCGGCCAGCCAGCGACGGCCTCGGCCTCGCGGACGTGATGCCTCTCCTCCACAGCCAGCGCCAAGAGGCCCTTGCAGCGCCTCTGCTCCATCTCCCTCCGCCTCGCCTCCGTGGCTGCTCCGCCGATGCCTCCTCTGCAGCTCCTCGTCCAGCGTCACCCGCGCCTGGCTGCTCCGCGCCAGGGCCGCAGCACCAGGGCCGGCCAGGAGCCGTGCCGTCCGCCGCTGCACCGCCATGGACGCCCACCGACGGCCTCTTGTCTTCTTTCTGGACCAGCGAGAACATTGGCAAGAGCTGTACACGGGCGCTGCGTCTTCATGTTTTTCGCCAAGTACCTCCACGTGCAGGCTCGTCAAGTACACCACCGGCAAGATCCGGACTCCGAACTTCGAGTACAACTACAACCCGAAAGAACAATGGTGGCCAAGTCCGGGAACAACAAACGTGTACCACTACCTCCCACGACACCGCATCGACGACCTTCAAGTTCGACTACCGGATGCGCCAAGTACCACGACACGTAACGTGAACGTCTACCGTCGCCGAAGACCCGTGTACGACTACACATCCGGGAATGCGACAAGTACCACGACGACCATCGCTTGCCAAGTACCACTACCGTCGCCGAGTCCCAAGACCGGCAAGTCCGAAGACCTCAAGTACCCCTACCGATGATGTGATTGCCTACTTCCCTCTACGGAACGACTACTTCGTTGACGACCTCGTGAACAACTACTTCCTCTACGACCCGTGTACCACTACTTCCACTACGTCCCTCGACGATCTCGAACCGCCCCGAAACGAATGTTCCGAAGGTATAACCCCGAGACGATAACCCCGTGGATGAATGCTTGTGGTTGTATGAGATGTTTCCCTTGTGTGCACCGTGCCCGTATCGTCTTTTGTCATTCTCCTCGGTTGCCTCGTCGCCGACTTGTGGGAACCCGGTGACGGGATCACCCCACCTTTCATCTCGTTTGACTCGCTCACGCCATCTTTCTTTTGATCCAGACTCTCAACGGGTTACCGGAACCGAGATGTTGCGTTGCATCATTTTTGGATCGTTGCCGTGGCACCCTTTCCTTCCACCACGGTGACATATACTCCTTATCTCTTCATGTTAACCTTTAATTAATAAATTGCATAAAACTTGTTCATGTCATCCGCATCATGTTAACAACATTATATGTGTGAATTGTTGTTTGCTTAAAAAATTGCTAAACATGCTCATGGGGATTTTTCCGGAATTGTTGTTGTTATTTCTGGCCTCATTTAAAATGTCTAAATTGGTAGTTTGTTTTGCTTCACCTCTTGCCATGTTAAAAAACATTTAATCTTGTCTTGTAAATAACGAGAGTCAATTAAATAATTAGAAATGTGGTGTTTCGTCAATATGCAACTCGTTGCATATTGAGCTCCACTTAACTTGTAGTTCTTGTTTCTGCACTTTGCCATGCCATGCATAATTAAACCGGACATGCATCATACTTGGATGTGCATCATATGCCATGTTTATGATTGTGTGTTTACCGTGTTGCTTGTTTCTTTCTGGTTTGCTTCCCTCTTTAGCTTCAGTTTCGTTCCGGAGTTGTGAGGATTCGCTCGACTATGTTGCTCCGTCTGTTTCATGGATCCGTTCTTCTTCCTTGCAGAATCCCAGGCAAGATGATCATACCCTTGGATACCTTTACTACCATTGCCATGCTTAGTTGTCTCGATGCTATCGTTACATGTCGCGCTACCCATCTTTTATTGTCAGGCCTCTCCTTGTTGCCATGAAACCTCTAACCTTTTGACACCTTCCTAGCAAAACCACTGTTTGGCTATGTTACCCGCTTGCTCAGCCCCTCTTATAGCGTTGTTAGTTGCAGGTGAAGATGAAGTTCGTTCCAGGAGGGAACTTGTTGTTGGAATATCACAATATCTTTAATTATTATTAACACACCTATATACTGGGCATGGGTGGAAGGCTTAGCCTTTTGCTCGGTGTTTTGTTCCACTCATGCCACCTTAGGCGCCGATAAACCGGCATTATGTTCCTTGATTTTGCGTTCCTTACACGATGGGTGGATGGGGACCCCTTGACAGTTCGACTTTGAATAAAACTCCTCCAGCAAGGCCCAACATTGGTTTTAATTTGCCTCATAATAACAACTTAATTAATTAATTAAAATTGCATAGGGGGTCGCGTCCCCGGGTTCTTAATTCTACATAGCAAGGGGGGCCAATGCTGATGGTGTTGGTCCCAAACGGGCAGACTGCGGGACCGCCTCGGGGAAACTCGAGGTATCTGGCTCCTTTAGGATGTCCCATCCGGTTGTGGCCTGAGACGAGATACGCGCGGCTACTATCAGGGTGTCGGCACGCCGGGAGGTCTTGCTGGACTTGTTTTACCATTGTCGAAATGTCTTGTGCACCGGGATGCCGAGCCTGATCGGATTTCCCTAAGATAAGGGGTGATGATATAATATTTATCACTTCAGCTAATCGTGAGAGCTTGTGATGGGCTAAGTTGGAACACCCCTGCAGGGTTATGAACTTTCGAAAGTCGTGCCCGCGGTTATGTGGTAGATTGGAATTTGTTAATGTCCGGTTGTAGAAAACTTGACAGAGGATCCGAAGTAAAACACACAACCGCGTGAGTAACCATGACTGTCTCTATTCACTTTGAGAAGAGAACACGGTGGGGTTATGTTTGATTCGTATGTAGTTCAGGATCGTTAGCGATCACTACTTTTGCGACCGCTTGCGTAGATGCTCATCTTATTCTTGTACTCGTAAGTTAGCCACCATATTATGCTTAGCCGCTGCTGCAACCTCACCACCTTACCTCTTCCTACCCACAAAGCTTTGCTAGTCTTGATACCCATGGTTATGGGATTGCTGAGTCCTTGTGGCTCACAGTTACTACAACACCAGATGCAGGTTCAGCCGAGATTGAAGCAGGAGCTGGTTCAAGTTCTACACTGGGAGCTCGATGAAGAGAGTGGCCGTTTGCTTGTGATGTTTTCGACGATCAGTAGAGCTTCTACTAGGATTCGATCTAGACCTGTGGCTTTATATTGTTTTGGTATCTTTATTTTGTGTCTTCGCCCGTAGTCTGGTTGTGATGTGTTGCATGATGTTTTGCTTATGTAATGTATTGTGTGAAGTGGCGAGTGTAAGCCAACTATCTCCTTTTTCATTTTAATCCCTCTTTTACATGAGTCGTGCAAAGATACCAAACTTGAGATCATTCCAGAATGGGCTTATATCTTTAAGTCGTGCCTCGACACGTAGGAGATATAGTCCCATCCTGGGCATTACAAGTTGGTATTCAGAGCCTTCTCCGACCTAGAAGCCCCCACTGATTGATCGAATCGTTCACGGTTGAGTCTAGGCACACACTTAAAATGTTTTGAGTCCTATATATATATCGGAGAGTAGGATTTCTTTTGCTTCTCATCTCTTTTTACTCTGGTGAGGACTCCTGACGATTACTCTTGCCTCTTCTACTTTCAAAACTTTCACCAAAATTTTTTTAGGTTCACGCGAGTATTGTTTGGATTGTTCCGATGTCTTTGTGACGAGAACATTGTTCTCGATGCCTCCTGTCATTAGGGGTTGTGGCAGTGTCCCGGGGAGTTGAGCTCCGAGGTGTTGTCGTCACAAATATATCGCATCAGTTCTGGAATACTTAAGACGGCCCACATCGAAAACTCTCCTATACGGTTAGTGGCAAGATAACCCCGACATCACCCAGTACTGGGGAGGTAGTTCGGGAGTATTGACATAGCTTGTATACTGGATGCGTTTCGAAGGTCCGAGGTAAACGGTTTCCGAAAACAACTGGTTATGTGTTGAAGGATGGATACAGCTGGATGTAGGATGAGAGTTGAGTGTGCGATGCTTCCCCTGTATCCCCAACACCTGATTGCATAGCTGGAAACTTTCGGAAATTAATAGGTGGGTTCATCTAGTAGTTCTAGGCATTCTTCCAACGGATGCACGATATGAAGTTCGGGGTTCTACATTGAGTGAAGTGGTTTTATGGGCTTGTTCCGATCGGGAGTTGCATCTTAAAGGGTCCTTGGCTATGCTGATCCGGGGATTGCAAAACCCTTTTGTAACACGTTCCATGAGCTTTCAGCACGAACATGTGGGACGAAGCTTCTATCTTGTATTTGTTCTATCTGATCCTTGTTGCTTTTATTTATCTTTTGTTTGCCCAAGTGGCTTCTCGACAAGTTGATGTACCTGCGGAATTCATTCGTTCAATCCTCTGTTCGAATGATATTGTGAAGATTTTGTTGCAACATATCTATCCTTTGTTTTTGTTTTGATTCTGGTATTCGAGTTGCTTCGATGTCAAGTGTTGATTCCATACCTTCCTAATCGGTGTTCTCATATTTCTATGGGAGTGCTAATTCTTTTGACCATCGAGATTTTCATGTTAATTCTTTTCAACCGGTGTGCCTTCCCTTCAAGTTATTCCATACAGACGCCGTTGAGAAATCTGACGATTTGTCTGTTTCATTCATCCCAAGTTGTCTTTATTTCCCCACCCTCCCACCCTTCTTCTTCTCGGAGCAAGAGATTCTCAGATGAAAGATCCATTTTAATAATGTGATGTTTCTTTATTCGTTTTCCTTCAATGTTCTTATCCGGTGATTTATCGTGAAGATGCTCAAGAGCTTCAAGTTCATCATTCTTTTGTTCTCAAATTCTGTCGGTGGATGTAATTCAAGATTTCGGTGTTGATCTTATCATTTTCCTCATTTCACAATGCTTTCTTATTCCGGTGCACCAATTAATCATTCTCCTCTTGCTATTCATATCCGGAGTGCTGAAGATTCGTGTTTCCATTCTTAATCCGTTCAAATAATTTTTGAGGATTGTTATCTTATTCAAGCCATTTAATTCAACCGGTGCAATATCTCTCAAGCAATCTTTTTCAGTGGTGATTTCTTTGAGTGGGCCCTAACCCACATGTCTTTTCTCCAGGATCTTACCTAACTCTTCTATTTTTTCTGGAGTTATACTCAAATTCTTTTTAAAGTGTGACGTAAGAATGATTCCCATCAGTCACATGCCTTCTCCAAGATCGCTTTCAAATTCTTGTTCATCATTGTTTCAACCTTTTTAATTCTTCATTACGGAGTACCTATACAATTCATGGTGGTGTATCTCATCGTCTTCTCAGATTTTGAAGATCGGAGAAGAGTTTCTCTTAATCTTGGCCATTCTCTTGAAGATTCGTGGTTCTAGCTTCGTGCCATCCTCATTATTGTTCAGATTGTGAGGAATTCTTTTTATACCCATCCGAAGCGTTTCATGAATCCTTTCCATTGTGATCCTCCGAAGGCCATCATTTCAGAAGATTTCTTCGTTCTTAGTTTTCAACTTCGTCCTCCAAATATTCTTCATTGATGTCTCTTCGTTCGTCTCCATATTCTTACGGTGGTTCTTTCAAGATTACCCTTCTGTTGTTATCGTTTTAATTCATTTGTTCTTTTCACAATCCTACAGGTGCTTCGTTGAAGATTTACCCAAGCTTGTGCGAGATCTCTCTTAATTCCTTGCAACGAGAATAAGTAGTATGCCAAATCCTTTGCTTGTCGTCAATTTAAATTGATGAAGGATATGCATAACATAATTTTTATTCTTATTTCATCCAAATGGATTAATCCCTTCGTTTAGAGTTTATTCATGAGGAATAAATTCTAGGTTTCAAGTTGTTCATCTTGTTTTCCAGAGTTCCAAGTTATTTCAATTATATCATTTCAAACCTCAATCTAATTCATCGCAGGACTTGAATCTTATTCTTTTCATCTTTCGCTTCTCATGCTTTTCATTACCGGAGTTCTTCATGGTGGTTCATCATCATTTAGTTCATCCTCGAAGTTTTCATCAAGATTCTTGTTGGAGCTCAAGCATTTTTCATCATGCTTTCCAAGTGCAATTCTTTCTACCTTATTGGTTGGGATGGTGTTATGTCATTCTTGATAATTTTCCTCCATGTTTCATGATTCACAAGTTATCAAGAATGAGATATTTAAAACTATCATTTTCCTTGTTAAGGAGATCTTTTCAACCCTTTAATTTATTTGTTGGAGTAATCTTGGGTTGTATTTCACCTAAAACTTTCCCTAAGGATTGTTGTTATTGTGGTGCTTATAAATGACCCAAGTTCTTCATTTATCATTCCGGTGAAATAACTCTTTCGTCTCCTTGTTGATCTCAAACCATTCAAATGTTTCCGTTAGTGGCTGGTTGTCAACTCTTAATTTTGAGATGTTTTCCATAAGCCCACATCAGAGCTTATTCGTTTCGTTGTTGATTTTCCATCAACCCCATTCAACCCTTCTTTGTAAGGAGGTTTTCCTAATTCATTTGTGGGAGAAGTTGTCTTTTCTCTCCGTTCAATTCTTTCATTGATTTATATGCTATTCTTTCATTCTGGAGGCATTGTGATGTTGCTCTCTCCAAACCATAATCCCATTTTATCAAGATCATGTTCTTTTCCTTGTTTATCTATTTAACTGGAGTGTTGTATTCTCCATTCTAGTTCCGTCATCTTATCTAAGTTTTGCCTCTCTTTTCAACCGGAGTGCTGTCTGAATCTTTCTTACCTTGTGCCATTCTATCAATGTTCCGGAGGCTGTGTGTTGTTGATTTCATCAAGTATCACTCCATCTTCTCAAGTTCTTGTTCAATTCCTTCCATTTTCAGACGGAGTGCTGTCCAAATTATGTCATTCTTATTCCTTGGCTGTACCAACGTGGTTTCATATTCTTTTGGTTCGTAAGCTCTTGTTTCATGTCTTCTACCTACAAGGTTCTCATATTGTTCCATCTTCCTCCTTTTACCGGAGTGCTCTTAACTTCGTTCATCTCTGTTGCATTCTTTCTTTCAAGATTGTTCAACCTCTCAAGGTTCGTGGTTTCACTCGTCTGTCGAAGAAGCAACTTTGTTTTACCTCTTTCTTTTTCGTTTCTACCCGGTGCCATCTCTAGGATCTCGGGTCGAGATCCTCTGTTAGTGTGGGAGAGTTGTGACGCCCGAAGGCCGACGTCCCAGAAGATTCCGGAGATTCCAGATGTTCCGGGTTCTCCCGTGTGTTTCTTTTGTGCTTGTGTTATTTATTTTTGCATTGCATCATGTCATCATGCCATCATGTCATTAATCTTTGCATCTCAACTTAAATAAATTGTGTGGACCTTCGGTCCATTTAAATCGAGGGAAGGATGACTTCTCTTTATAACATATCCTCCCAATATTTAGGGAGCAATATTATAAAATATTCCATTTGTTTGGAATTAACCGCAACACACTTGCAAATATTCCCCATGCCTTTTCTTTCTCAATTCCTTGCTTTCTAAACCTTGTCCATAATTCTTTTCCGTTGTATCGAGGCTCCTCCTAAAATCTAGACTCCTTTCAAACTCCTTTCAGGCAAGCTAATATTTTTGGTTTGCACTTCCCTATTTTTGTTGGAACCATTTTTGTTGGGTTGGTAATTTTCATTGGAGCCTTACAAAAATGTTCCATCATTTATTTTTCTGTGCATGGCTTCCTTTCTTATTTTTTTGGACTCTCTCTAATTTTATTTCTGCTAAAGAGATTAATAAGAGAGCAGCCGCAGCGGGCCTCCTCCTTCCCCGCAGCCCATCTGGCTCAATTTCCTCCCCGCGGCCAGGCCTCCAACCGGCCCATCGCTTCCTGGCCCATCCCAGCTCCCCGCAACCCTAGCCATCGCCCCTCTCCCTCTCGTTTTCCTCCCGAGCCGCCGCCAGGCTCGTCCTCTCCACCCGTCGCGCAACCCTCGTCCCCTCGTTCTCTCACTCGCCGAGCCCGATCCTCTCTCTCCCTCGACTCCCTCCGTGCCTCGCGCCGGCCCCGCCGCGTCCAGCCACCAGGGCCTCGCCTGGCCCATCCATTCCTCCTAGCCGCTGCGCCTCTGCCCGTCCTCCAGCTCGCCCCGCATCGCCAAGGCGAGCCCCGACGCGCCCCGTTCCTCTGCGTCGTCGCGGCCTCTTCCTCGCCTGGCCCGCCGCTGCGCCTCGCCCCGAGCGCCTCCCTCAGGCCGCCCGGCCAGCCAGCGACTGCCTTGGCCTCGCGGACGTGCTGCCACTCCTCCACAGCCAGCGCCAAGAGGCCCTTGCAGCGCCTCTGCTCCATCTCCCTCCGCCTCGCCTCCGTGGCTGCTCCACCGACGCCTCCTCTGCAGCTCCTCGTCCAGCGCCGCCCGCGCCTGGCTGCTCCGCGCCAGGGCCGCAGCACCAAGGCCGGCCAGGAGCCATGCCGTCCGCCGCTGCACCGCCATGGACGCCCACCGACGGCCTCTTGTCTTCTTTCGGGACCAGCGAGAACGTTGGCAAGAGCTGTACACGGGCGCTGCGTCTTCATGTTTTTCGCCAAGTACCTCCACGTGCAGGCTCGTCAAGTACACCACCGGCAAGATCCGGACTCCGAACTTCGAGTACAACTACAACCCGAAAGAACAATGATGGCCAAGTCCGGGAACAACAAACGTTTACCACTACCTCCCACGACACCGCGTCAACGACCTTCAAGTTCGACTACCGGATGCGCCAAGTACCATGACACGTAACGTGAACGTCTACCGTCGCCGAAGACCCGTGTACGACTACACATCCGGGACGTGACAAGTACCACGACGACCATCGCTTGCCAAGTACCACTACCGTCGCCGAGTCCCGAGACCGGCAAGTCCGAAGACCTCAAGTACCCCTACCGATGACGTGATCGCCTACTTCCCTCTACGGAACGACTACTTCGTTGACGACCTCGTGAACAACTACTTCCTATACGACCCGTGTACCACTACTTCCACTACGTCCCTCGACGATCTCGAACCGCCCCGAAACGAATGTTCCGAAGGTATGACCCCGAGACGATAACCCCGTGGATGAATGCTTGTGGTTGTATGAGATGTTTCCCTTGTGTGCACCGTGCCCGTATCGTCTTTTGTCATGCTCCTCGGTTGCCTCATCGCCGACTCGTGGGAACCCGGTGACGGGATCACCCCACCTTTCATCTCGTTTGACTCGCTCACGCCATCTTTCTTTTGCTCCGGACTCTCAACGGGTTACCAGAACCGAGATGTTGGGTTGCATCATTTTCGGATCATTGCCGTGGCACCCTTTCCTTCCACCACGGTGACATATACTCCTTATCTCTTCATGTTAACCTTTAATTAATAAATTGCATAAAACTTGTTCATGTCATCCGCATCATGTTAACAACATTATATGTGTGAATTGTTGTTTGCTTAACAAATTGCTAAACATGCGCATGGGGATTTTTCCGGAATTGTTGTTGTTATTTCCGGCCTCATTTAAAATGTCTAAATTGGTAGTTTGTTTTGCTTCACCTCTTGCCATGTTAAAAAACATTTAATCTTGTTTTATAAATAACGAGAGTCAATTAAATAATTAAAAATGTGGTGTTTCGTCTATATGCAACTCGTTGCATATTGAGCTCCACTTAACTTGTAGTTCTTGTTTGTGCACTTTGCCATGCCATGCATAATTAAACCGGACATGCATCATACTTGGATGTGCATCGTATGCCATGTTTATGATTGTGTGTTTACCGTGTTGCTTGTTTCTTTTCGGTTTGCTTCCCTCTTTAGCTTCGGTTTTGTTCCGGAGTTGTGAGGATTCGCTCGACTATGTTGCTCCGTCTACTTCATGGATCCGTTCTTCTTCCTTGCGGAATCCCAGGCAAGATGATCATACCCTTGGATACCTTTACTACCATTGCCATGCTTAGTTGTCTCGATGCTATCGTTACATGTCGCGCTACCCATCTTTTATTGTCAGCCCTCTCCTTGTTGCCATGAAACCTCCAACCTTTTGACACCTTCCTAGCAAAACCACTGTTTGGCTATGTTACCCGCTTGCTCAGCCCCTCTTATAGCGTTGTTAGTTGCAGGTGAAGATGAAGTTTGTTCCAGGAGGGAACTTGTTGTTGGAATATCACAATATCTATAATTATTATTAACACACCTATATACTGGGCATGGGTGGAAGGCTTAGCCTTTTGCTCGGTGTTTTGTTCCACTCATGCCACCTTAGGCGCCGATAAACGGGCATTATGTTCCTTGATTTTGCGTTCCTTACACGATGGGTGGATGGGGACCCCTTGACAGTTCGACTTTGAATAAAACTCCTCCAGCAAGGCCCAACATTGGTTTTAATTTGCCTCATAATAACAACTTAATTAATTAATTAAAATTGCATAGGGGGTCGCGGCCCCGGGTTCTTAATTCTACATAGCAGGGGGGGCCAGTGCTGATGGTGTTGGTCCCAAACGGGCAGACTACGGGACCGCCTCGGGGAAACTCGAGGTATCTGGCTCCTGTAGGATGTCCCATCCGGTTGTGGCCTGAGACGAGATACGCGCGGCTACTATCAGGGTGTCGGCACGCCGGGAGGTCTTGCTGGACTTGTTTTACCATTGTCGAAATGTCTTGTGCATCGGGATGCCGAGCCTGATCGGATTTCCCTAAGATAAGGGGTGATGATATTATATTTATCACTTCAGCTAATCGTGAGAGCTTGTGATGGGCTAAGTTGGAACACCCCTGCAGGGTTATGAACTTTCGAAAGCCGTGCCCGCGGTTATGTGGCAGATTGGAATTTGTTAATGTCCGGTTGTAGAAAACTTGACAGAGGATCCGAAGTAAAACACACAACCGCGTGAGTAACTGTGACTGTCTCTTTTCACTTTGAGAAGAGAACACGGTGGGGTTATGTTTGATTCGTATGTAGTTCAGGATCTTTAGCGATCACTACTTTTTCAACCGTTTGCGTAGATGCTCATCTTATTCTTGTACTCGTAAGTTAGCCACCATATTATGCTTAGCCGTTGCTGCAACCTCACCACCTTACCTCTTCCTACCCACAAAGCTTTGCTAGTCTTGATACCCATGGTTATGGGATTGCTGAGTCCTCGTGGCTCACAGTTACTACAACACCAGATGCAAGTTCAGCCGAGATTGAAGCAGGAGCTGGTTCAAGTTCTACACTGGGAGCTCGATGAAGAGAGTGGCCGTTTGCTTGTGACGTTTTTGACGATCAGTAGAGCTTCTACTAGGATTCGATCTAGACCTGTGGCTATATATTGTTTTGGTATCTTTCTTTTGTGTCTTCGCCCGTAGTCGGGTTGTGATGTGTTGCATGATGTTTTGCTTATGTAATGTATTGTGTGAAGTGGCGAGTGTAAGCCAACTATCTCCTTTTGCATTTTAATCCCTCTTTTACATGGGTCGTGCAAAGATACCAAACTTGAGATCATTCCAGAATGGGCTTATATCTTTAAGTCGTGCCTCGACACGTAGGAGATATAGTCCCATCCTGGGCATTACAAGTTGGTATTCAGAGCCTTCTCCGACCTAGAAGCCCCCACTGATTGATCGAATCGTTCACGGTTGAGTCTAGGCACACACTTAAAATGTTTTGAGTCCTATATATATATATCGGAGAGTAGGATTTATTTTGCTTCTCATCTCTTTTTACTCTGGTGAGGACTCCTGGCGATTACTCTTGCCTCTTCTACTTTCAAAAATTTCACCAAAATTTTTTTTAGGTTCATGCGAGTATTGTTTGGATTGTTCCGATGTCTTTGTGACGAGAACATTGTTCTCGATGCCTCCTGTCATTAGGGGTTGTGGCAGTGTCCCGGGGAGTTGAGCTCCGAGGTGTTGTCGTCACAAATATATCGCCTCAGTTCTGGAATACTTAAGACGGCCGACATCGAAAACTCTCCTATACGGTTAGTGGCAAGATAACCCCGACATCACCCAGTAAAGGGGAGGTAGTTCGGGAGTATTGACATAGCTTGTATAGTGGATGCGTTTCGAAGGTCCGAGGTAAACGGTTTCCGGAAACAACTGGTTATGTGTTGAAGGATGGATACAGTTGAATGTAGGATTAGAGTTGAGTGCGCCATGCTTCCCCTGTATCCCCAACACCTGATTGCATAACTGGAAACTTTCGGAAATTTATAGGTGGGTTCATCTAGTAGTTCTAGGCATTCTTTTAACGGATGCACGATATGAAGTTCGTGGTTCTACATTGAGTGAAGTGGTTTTATGGGCTTGTTCCGATCGGGAGTTGCATCTTAAAGGGTCCTTGGCTATGCTGATCCGGGGATTGCAAAACCCTTTTGTAACACGTTCCATGAGCTTTCAGCACGAACATGTGGGACGAAGCTTCTATCTTGTATTTGTTCTATCTGATCCTTGTTGCTTTTATTTATCTTTTGTTCTCCCAAGTGGCTTCTCGACAAGTTGATGTACCTGCGAAATTCATTCGTTCAATCCTCTGTTCGAATGATATTGTGAAGATTTTGTTGCAACATATCTATCTTTGTTTTTGTTTTTCATTCTGGTATTCGAGTTGCTTCGATGTCAAGTGTTGATTCCATGCCTTCCTAATCGGTGTTCTCATATTTCTATGGGAGTGCTAATTCTTTTGACCATCGAGATTTTCATGTTAATTCTTTTCAACCGGTGTGCCTTCTCTTCAAGTTATTCCATACAGACGCCGTTGAGAAATCTGACGATTTGTCTGTTTCATTCATCCCAAGTTGTCTTTGTTTCCCCACCCTCCCACCCTTCTTATTCTCGGAGCAAGAGATTCTCAGATGAAAGATCCATTTTATTAATGTGATGTTTCTTCATTCGTTTTCCTTCAATGTTCCTATCCGGTGATTTATCGTGAAGATGCTCAAGAGCTTCAAGTTCATCATTCTTTTGTTCTCAAATTCTGTCGGTGGATGTAATTCAAGATTTCGGTGTTGATCTTATCCTTTTCCTCATTTCACAATGCTTTCTTATTCCGGTGCACCAATTAATCATTCTCCTCTTGCTATTCATATCCGGAGTGCTGAAGATTCATGTTTCCATTCTTAATCCGTTCAAAATATTTCTTAGGATTGTTATCTTATTCAAGCCATTTAATTCAACCGGTGCAATATCTCTCAAGCAATCTTTTTCAGTGGTGATTTCTTTGAGTGGGCCCTAACCCACATGTCTTTTCTCCAGGATCTTACCTAACTCTTCTATTTTTTCTTGAGTTATACTCAAATTCTTTTTAAAGTGTGACGTAAGAATGATTCCCATCAGTCACATGCCTTCTCCAAGATCGCTTTCAAATTCTTGTTCATCATTGTTTCAACCTTTTTAATTCTTCATTACGGAGTACCTATACAATTCATGGTGGTGTATCTCATCGTCTTCTCAGATTTTGAAGATCGGAGAAGAGTTTCTCTTAATATTGGCTGTTCTCTTGAAGATTCGTGGTTCTAGCTTCATGCCATCCTCATTATTGTTCAGATTGTGAGGAATTCTTTTTATACCCATCCGAAGCGTTTCATGAATCCTTTCCATTGTGATCCTCCGAAGGCCATCATTTCAGAAGATTTCTTCGTTCTTAGTTTTCAACTTCGTCCTCCAAATATTCTTCATTGATGTCTCTTCGTTCGTCTCCATATTCTTACGGTGGTTCTTTCAAGATTACCCTTCCGTTGTTATCGTTTTAATTCATTTGTTCTTTTCACAATCCTACCGGTGCTTCGTTGAAGATTTACCCAAGCTTGTGTGAGATCTCTCTTAATTCCTTGCAACGAGAATAAGTAGTATGCCAAATCCTTTGCTTGTCGTCAATTTAAATTGATGAAGGATATGCATAACATAATTTTTATTCTTATTTCATCCAAATGGATTAATCCCTTCGTTTAGAGTTTATTCATGAGGAATAAATTCTAGGTTTCAAGTTGTTCATCTTGTTTTCCGGAGTTCCAAGTTATTTCAATTATATCATTTCAAACCTCAATCTAATTCATCGCAGGCCTTGAATCTTATTCTTTTCATCTTTTGCTTCTCATGCTTTTCATTACCGGAGTTATTCATGGTGGTTCATCATCATTTAATTCATCCTCGAAGTTTTCATCAAGATTCTTGTTGGAGCTCAAGCATTCTTCATCATGCTTTCCAAGTGCAATTCTTTCTACCTTATTGGTTGGGATGGTGTTATGTCATTCTTGATAATTTTCCTCCATGTTTCATGATTCACAAGTTATCAAGAATGAGATATTTAAAACCATCATTTTCCTTGTTAAGGAGATCTTTTCAACCCTTTAATTTATTTGTTGGAGTAATCTTGGGTTGTATTTCACCTAAAAGCTTTCCCTAAGGATTGTTGTTGTTGTGGTGCTTATAAATGACCCAAGTTCTTCATTTATCATTCCGGTGAAATAACTCTTTCGTCTCCTTGTTGATCTCAATCCATTCAAATGTTTCCGTCAGTGGCTGGTTGTCAACTCTTAATTTTGAGATGTTTTCCATAAGCCCACATCAGAGCTTATTCGTTTCGTTGTTGCTTTTCCATCAACCCCATTCAACCCTTCTTTGTAAGGAGGTTTTCCTAATTCATTTGTGGGAGAAGTTGTCTTTTCTCTCCGTTCAATTCTTTCATTGATTTATATGCTATTCTTTCATTCTGGAGGCATTGTGATGTTGCTCTCTCCAAACCATAATCCCGTTTTGTCAAGATCATGTTCTTTTTCTTGTTTATCTATTTAACCGGAGTGTTGTATTCTCCATTCTAGTTCCGTCATCTTATCTAAGTTTTGCCTCTCTTTTCAACGGGAGTGCTGTCTGAATCTTTCTTACCTTGTGCCATTCTTTCAATGTTCTGGAGGCTGTGTGTTGTTGATTTCATCAAGTATCACTCCATCTTCTCAAATTCTTGTTCAATTCCTTCCATTTTCAGACGGAGTGCTGTCCAAATTATGTCATTCTTATTCCTTGCTTGTACCATCGTGGTTTCATATTCTTTTGGTTCGTAAGCTCTTGTTTCATGTCTTCTACCTACAAGGTTCTCATATTGTTCCATGTTCCTCCTTTTACCGGAGTGCTCTTAACTTCGTTCATCTCTGTTGCATTCTTTCTTTCAAGATTGTTCAACCTCTCAAGGTTCGTGCTTTCACTTGTCTGTCGAAGAAGCAACTTTGTTTTTCCTCTTTCTTTTTCGTTTCTACCCGGTGCCATCTCTAGGATCTCGGGTCGAGATCCTCTGTTAGTGTGGGAGAGTTGTGATGCCCGAAGACCGACGTCCCAGAAGATTCCGGAGATTCCAGATGTTCCGGGTTCTTCCGTGTGTTTCTTTTGTGCTTGTGTTATTTATTTTTGCATTGCATCATGTCATCATGCCATCATGTCATTAATCTTTGCATCTCAACTTAAATAAATTGTGTCGACCTTCGGTCCATTTAAATCGAGGGAAGGATGAGTTCTCTTTATAACATATCCTCCCAATATTTAGGGAGCTATATTATAAAATATTCCATTTGTTTGGAATTAACCGCAACACACTTGCAAATATTCCCCATGCCTTTTCTTTCTCAATTCCTTGCTTTCTAAACCTTGTCCATAATTCTTTTCCGTTGTATCGAGGCTCCTCCTAAAATCTAGACTCCTTTTAAACTCCTTTAAGGCAAGCTAATATTTTTGGTTTGCACTTCCCTATTTTTGTTGGAACCATTTTTGTTGGGTTGGTAATTTTCATTGAAGCCTTACAAAAATGTTCCATCATTTATTTTTCTGTTCATGGCTTCCTTTCTTATTTTTTTGGACTCTCTCTAATTTTATTTCTGCTAAAGAGATTAATAAGAGAGCAGCCGCAGCGGGCCTCCTCCTTCCCCGCAGCCCATCTGGCTCAATTTCCTCCCCGCGGCCAGGCCTCCAGCCGGCCCATCGCTTCCTGGCCCATCCCAGCTCCCCGCAACCCTAGCCATCGCGCCTCTCCCTCTCGTTTTCCTCCCGAGCCGCCGCCAGGCTCGTCCTCTCCACCCGTCGCGCAACCCTCGTCCCCTCGTTCTCTCACTCGCCGAGCCCGATCCTCTCTCTCCCTCGACTCCCTCCGCGCCTCGCGCCGGCCCCGGTGCGTCCAGCCACCAGGACCTCGCCTGGCCCATCCATTCCTCCTAGCCGCTGCGCCTCTGCCCGTCCTCCAGCTCGCCCCGCATCGCCAAGGCGAGCCCCGACGCGCCCCGTTCCTCAGCGTCGTCGCGGCCTCTTCCTCGCCTGGCCCGCCGCTGCGCCTCACCCCGGGCGCCTCCCTCAGGCCGCCCGGCCAGCCAGCGACTGCCTCGGCCTCGCGGACGTGCTGCCTCTCCTCCACAGTCAGCGCCAAGAGGCCCTTGCAGCGCCTCTGCTCCATCTCCCTTCGCCTCGCCTCCGTGGCTGCTCCGCCGACGCCTCCTCTGCAGCTCCTCGTCCAGCGCCGCCCGCGCCTGGCTGCTCCGCGCCAGGGCCGCAGCACCAGGGCCGGCCAGGAGTCGTGCAGTCCGCCGCTGCACCGCCATGGACGCCCACCGATGGCCTCTTGTCTTCTTTCTGGACCAGCGAGAACGTTGGCAAGAGCTATACGGGCGCTGCATCTTCATGTTTTTCGCCAAGTACCTCCACGTGCACGCTCATCAAGTACACCACCGGCAAGATCCGGACTCCGAACTTCGAGTACAACTACAACCCGAAAGAACAATGATGGCCAAGTCCGGGAACAACAAACGTGTACCACTACCTCCCACGACACCGCGTCGACGACCTTCAAGTTCGACTACCGGATGCGCCAAGTACCACGACACGTAACGTGAACGTCTACCGTCGCCGAAGACCCGTGTATGACTACACATCCGGGACGCGACAAGTACCACGACGACCATCGCTTGCCAAGTACCACTACCGTCGCCGAGTCCCGAGACCGGCAAGTCCGAAGACCTCAAGTACCCCTACCGATAATGTGATCGCCTACTTCCCTCTACGGAACGACTACTTCGTTGACGACCTCATGAACAACTACTTCCTCTACGACCCGTGTACCACTACTTCCACTACGTCCCTCGACGATCTCGAACCGCCCCGAAACGAATGTTACGAAGGTATAACCCCGAGACGATAACCCCGTGGATGAATGCTTGTGGTTGTATGAGATGTTTCCCTTGTGTGCACCGTGCCCGTATCGTCTTTTGTCATGCTCCTCGGTTGCCTCGTCGCCGACTCGTGGGAACCCGGTGACGGGATCACCCCACCTTTCATCTCGTTTGACTCGCTCACGCCATCTTTCTTTTGCTCCGGACTCTCAACGGGTTACCGGAACCGAGATGTTGCGTTGCATCATTTTCGGATCGTTGCCGTGGCACCCTTTCCTTCCACCACGGTGACATATACTCCTTATCTCTTCATGTTAACCTTTAATTAATAAATTGCATAAAACTTGTTCATGTCATCCGCATCATGTTAACAACATTATATGTGTGAATTGTTGTTTGCTTAAAAAATTGCTAAACATGCTCATGGGGATTTTTCCGGAATTGTTGTTGTTATTTCCGGCCTCATTTAAAATGTCTAAATAGGTAGTTTGTTTTGCTTCACCTCTTGCCATGTAAAAAAACATTTAATCTTGTCTTGTAAATAACGAGAGTCAATTAAATAATTAAAAATGTGGTGTTTCGTCAATATGCAACTCGTTGCATATTGAGCTCCACTTAACTTGTAGTTCTTGTTTGTGCACTTTGCCATGCCATGCATAATTAAACCGGACATGCATCATACTTGGATGTGCATCGTATGCCATGTTTATGATTGTGTGTTTACCGTGTTGCTTGTTTCTTTCCGGTTTGCTTCCCTCTTCAGCTTCAGTTTTGTTCCGGAGTTGTGAGGATTCGCTCGACTATGTTGCTCCGTCTACTTCATGGATCCGTTCTTCTTCCTTGCGGAATCCCAGGCAAGATGATCATACCCTTGGATACCTTTACTACCATTGCCATGCTTAGTTGTCTCGATGCTATCGTTACATGTCGCGCTACCCATCTTTTATTGTTAGCCCTCTCCTTGTTGCCATGAAACCTCTAACCTTTTGACACCTTCCTAGCAAAACCACTGTTTGGCTATGTTACCCGCTTGCTCAGCCCCTCTTATAGCGTTGTTAGTTGCAGGTGAAGATGAAGTTCGTTCCAGGAGGGAACTTGTTGTTGGAATATCACAATATCTATAATTATTATTAACACACCTATATACTGGGCATGGGTGGAAGGCTTAGCCTTTTGCTCGGTGTTTTGTTCCACTCATGCCACCTTAGGCGCCGATAAACCGGCATTATGTTCCTTGATTTTGCGTTCCTTACTCGATGGGTGGATGGGGACCCCTTGACAGTTCGACTTTGAATAAAACTCCTCCAGCAAGGCCCAACATTGGTTTTAATTTGCCTCATAATAACAACTTAATTAATTAATTAAAATTGCATAGGGGGTCGCGTCCCCGGGTTCTTAATTCTACATAGCAGGGGGGCCAGTGCTGATGGTGTTGGTCCCAAACGGGCAGACTGCGGGACCGCCTCGGGGAAACTCGAGGTATCTGGCTCTTGTAGGATGTCCCATCCGGTTGTGGCCTGAGACGAGATACGCGCGGCTACTATCAGGGTGTCGGCACGCCGGGAGGTCTTGCTGGACTTGTTTTACCATTGTCGAAATGTCTTGTGCACCGGGATGCCGAGCCTGATCGGATTTCCCTAAGATAAGGGGTGATGATATTATATTTATCACTTCAGCTAATCGTGAGAGCTTGTGATGGGCTAAGTTGGAACACCCCTGCAGGGTTTCGAACTTTCGAAAGTCGTGCCCGCGGTTATGTGGCAGATTGGAATTTGTTAATGTTCGGTTGTAGAAAACTTGACAGAGGATCCGAAGTAAAACACACAACCGCGTGAGTAACCGTGACTGTCTCTTTTCACTTTGAGAAGAGAACACGGTGGGGTTATGTTTGATTCGTATGTAGTTCAGGATCTTTAGCGATCACTACTTTTGCGACCGTTTACGTAGATGCTCATCTTATTCTTGTACTCGTAAGTTAGCCACCATATTATGCTTAGCCGCTGCTGCAACCTCACCACCTTACCTCTTCCTACCCACAAAGCTTTGCTAGTCTTGATACCCATGGTTATGGGATTGCCGAGTCCTCGTGGCTCACAGTTACTACAACACCAGATGCAGGTTCAGCCGAGATTGAAGCAGGAGCTGGTTCAAGTTACTACACTGGGAGCTCGATGAAGAGAGTGGTCGTTTGCTTGTGATGTTTTAGACGATCAGTAGAGCTTCTACTAGGATTCGATCTAGACCTGTGGCTTTATATTGTTTTGGTATCTTTCTTTTGTGTCTTTGCCCGTAGTCGGGTTGTGATGTGTTGCATGATGTTTTGCTTATGTAATGTATTGTGTGAAGTGGCGAGTGTAAGCCAACTATCTCCTTTTGCATTTTAATCCCTCTTTTACATGAGTCGTGCAAAGATACCAAACTTGAGATCATTCCAGAATGGGCTTATATCTTTAAGTCGTGCCTCGACACGTAGGAGATATAGTCCCATCCTGGGCATTACAGGCATCCCCGAGTCCTTCTTTCGTGTGTGGCCGTGTAACGTTCCCGGAATGACGTGAGACTTGTCGTGCGATGTTGTTTTGGTACGTGTAGGCCGCGTGTCAAGTTTCGTCGCGTTTGGAGTTCGTTTGGTACTCCAACGGTTAACCTAGTGGGCTAAAAGAACCTCTTCTTTAAGGCCCAAGACCCCCTCCACAACAGCCCACAAACCCAGCACAACACTTCCCTTCGTCTCGGTCGTCGAATCGTGATCGCGTGGCCGAAAACCACTCCCCATTTGGAGTCTCCTAGCTCCCTATGCCTATAAAAACGTCCACACCCCTCCATTTTCGGGCAAAACCCTAGCTCCTCTCCTCCCCGCAACCGCCAGACACATCCCCGCCGGTCGGACGTGTCCGACTTGCCCCGCCGTGCCACATGTCAGCTCCGGGTTGGGCGAGCCGCCACGCCCACTTCGCCACCGCGCGGGCCCGTCGGGCCCGTCCCCGGCCCGCGCGGCCCGCATCGCTCACCTGCCGCCCGCGCCTCGATCTTCCCCGCCGCCGGGCACGCCTCGCCGCCGATCTCCGCCGCCGGCCCCGAGCTCCGCCCCGCCGCCGTTGCTCCGCTCCGTCACTGCCGCCGGCCACTCCCCGCCCCGGCCGCCGGGCTGCCCCCGCCGGCCCCCTCCAGCACCGCAGCCGCTCCGGCCGCCGGAGGGCCGAGCCCCGACCGCATCGCCCCGATCCGATCGGATCCAGCCGGGTCGAACCCTAACGGGTCGGATCCGGTCCGACCCGACCCGATCCGCTCCGCCGCGCCCGATCCGCGAGGTTGCTATTATTTTTTTTCTCTAAGTCTTTTAAACTTGTTGTCTGATGGCATCTTTGCATGGCTGTATCTTTTATTGTTCTTATCCAAATTGTGCATATGATATGTCAAAATGATCGTGGTGATGTGCTCTACGCTTTGTTCAATTGTGGCATGCTTGTTTGAATTCATCTAGAGGTCTTAATCATCATGACTAGAGTGCTACTTGTTATAAACTGCTGCAACTTGTTATTTTCATGCCATGTTTGAGATGTGATAACTTGGTGCATGTTTATCCAAATGAAGCAAATGATATGTCAAAATGTTCATGGTGAGATGCTCTACATGATGGTTGCTGTAGCATTCATGTTAGGGTTCATATTGCCATGTTAATGTCTGTTGCAAAAGTGCATGTGGCTGTTAAGTTATGAAACATGTTATGAGATGCTGATTTGAAGTGCTCGTTGCTATTGATGTGTTTGTCCCCTTGTCACATGCCAATATATTTTAGAATCTCCATCATATGGTCTTTTCTGTGGTGCAAACCATTTTCCATGATATGCCTTGAGGTAACTTCAACATGCTTGTAAACATGCGATGCCAACATAACTGTTTTATACTTAGTGAAATTTCTGCTAAGTCTGGAATCTGTCTTAACCTGATGCTATGTTTGCTTGATGCCCTAGTCAAATTCATGCATGTTTTGGAGTGGCCAATGATCATTCCTTGTTGTACATGTTATTGTCTATCCATCCATGCCCTCACTTGCTCATATGGGTTGATGTAGCTTATTTATTTCTTGCCCCCAAGTTGCAATAAATTATAACTGTCAGGTTTTTAACGTCATGATCAAAATGTTGTAGCTTGTTGCTATTGATCCATGCCTCCTATGGAGTTGCTCCAATGGAGTTGTTTGCTGTAGGATATGTCCACTTTATGTCCATACTTATTTTCACCATGTTTGAGTGTTGTAGAGTATATATTTCTTGCTCCAAAGTTGCTATGTGGCTGTTAATTTCAGCTTTGCATTGAATCTTGTTTCGTGTGTATGTGTTGAACCGTTGCTCCGTTTTGAGTGTGCCCTATATGAAACTTTTGTGATTTTGCATGGAGAATCATAATATCATGTTGTTAACATATTTGGAGTCGTTTGCTTGATGTTTGGGTGCATCTTGCACCGTTGCCATGCTTGTCTTGTTTTGCTCATATCTTCTAGACCGTAGCTTCGATTTAAACAAACTTTATATGAAACTTGACTAGAATTTCGTGTAGATCATCATGGTGCATGTTAACTTGCTGTTTAATAACTTTAACTTAAGGTTTGTTCAGATCTGGACCAATTTCAACATATGCATATGAGGACTTACCGGATTTGCTTTATGTGGATTCCGGCCTCATTTAAACTTGTTGCCTTGTGTTGTTCTTGTGTGCTTCATCCCTTGACATGTATTGCATCATACATGCATCATACTTGCATCATGTTGATTGTGCATTGCACCTTGTTTGATTTTGTGCTTGTTGTGTTCTTGTGTTGAGTAGAGCCGGAAGCCGAGACCGAGAACGAGAACGAGGTTACTACCGAGGTTGAGTACGAGGAGCCGTCTTACGATCCCATCGACGACTTGACAGGCAAGATGACCTGACCCAGATATCATTACTATCTTTGCCTATTACTAGATGTCTCGCTCTTTAGCTCATTGCCTCGATGCCCATGTTTGTTTGTCAGCCTCCTATTGTAACCATGAATCCGCCTAACCACCCAACCTAGCAAACCTTTGTTTGGCTAAGTAAGCTTCGCTCAGCCCCTCTTATAGCATTGCTAGTTGCAGGAGAAGATTTGAAGATTCTTGCTTCATGTTGAAGTTTGTTGGGATATCACACTATATAAACTCTTAAACTAAATCATCTATATACTTGGCAATGGGTGGAAGGCTAAGCCTCTTGCTTGGTGATTTGTTCCACTCATGCCTCCCTAGGAACCGTATAAACCGGTGTTATGTTCCTTGATTTTTGTGTTCCTCACACGGTTGGGGTTATGGGACCCCCTCGATAAACCGCTTAGCGCTAAGGCTTTTCGAGCAAGTCCCAACATTGGTACTACATTTGCCTAAACAACTAAAACTTGCATAGGGAGTTATAAACCCTCTTCTTAATCAACAACCCGGGCCAATGCTCCACATGAGTGTTGGTCCAAACTGGGGGTCCTGCAGGGCCACCTTGGGGAAACCCGAGGGCTGGTAAAAACCTGTAGCATCGCCCATCCGGTCGGGGCCTGAGACGAGATACGCGCGGCTACTATCAGGGTGTCGGCACGCCGGGAGGATTTGCTGGATTAGTTTTACCTTAGTCGGAAAATCTTGAGCACGGGATTCCGAGAATACTCGGGTCTTCCCACCTTGGAGTTGCGACTCCGCGGATCGTGAGCTTGTAATGAGCTAAGTTGGGACACTCCTGCAGGGTTTTGAACTTTCGAAAGTCGTGTCCGTGGTTATGTGGCAGAAGGGAATTTGTTATTATCCGGTTATAGAAAACTTGACACCATGTTCAGAACACACTACCGGCGTGAGTAACCGTGACGGTCATTTTCCGAAAGGGGTTCGGGAAGTGAACACGGTGGGGTTATGATTGACGTGCTTAGATAGGATCACTTCGTGATCACTTTGACGCTCGTGGCACTTCTCTTCTCGCTCTAAACATGTAAACTAGTGCTAGTGCAGCTGCAACCTTTATTTTTCTTCAGCCTTGTTCCACACCCAAGGCTTAGATAGTTTTGCTAGCCGGGAACGGGATTGCTGAGTCCTCCGTGGCTCACAGATTCTACACAACACCAGATGTAGGTACTATGGTGGACTTACAGGTGACGGCACCGAGCTGTATTGGGAGTTCGATGAAGAACATAGTCGTTACTATGTGCACTGATGCGGAGCATCCTAAGGACATCACCATGTCAATGGTCCGTTTGGCAAGTGACACGTGCGACCTCTACTTCTCATACATAAAGGTGAATCATCTCCTTTACACGTGTTCACTTGACCCCTTCGAGGATGGTATACTGCTTGACACTCCACTCATGTACATGCATAGGTATTGTCGGAGCTTCACGGAAGACGAGGAGGAGGGCAAGCGCCAAGGAACACCTACACCATCCGCGAGGGAAGCTTGGAAGAGAAGACGAAAGAAGACGGAGCGGCTAAAGTTACAGCTGCCGGACATCGGGCGCTTCAGCAGCCGCCGGACATCCGGCCTTCAGCCCGGAAATCCGGCGCCAGCAACAGAACCGCACCCGAGACTTGGCCCCGCTAGCCCGGACATCCGGCCAACCGCCCCGGACATCCACGTCTCATGAGAGCCCGGACATCCGGCGCCTGCCTGCGCGCATGGACAGGGCCCGAGGCCCATGTATCCCCCCATCTACTTACCCCTTCGTGTACTAGACTATATATACTCCTCCACCTCCACCATTTTAGGGTTAGCAAATGTGATAGCTCATTTTAGACTAGAGCTTTGCTCATCTTAGTGGTTCTACTCCCAGGAGAGACTGCGGCCCCTCTACGGAGAAGATCCACGACGGATTCAAGACCCCTAAACGGGAAGATCCTTCACGGATTCAAGACCTCCTCACGGAGATGCACTTTACCTTGTATCTTTCCCTTTATTGTTCATGTACCTTGTGATCTTGTGTGTTTGATTGTCTAGTGGATGTGTGATTGGACTAGTTCTTGAGCGTTTTCCCTTGTGATTTCTCCTTGTTCGTCCCCGCGTTCATCGTGTTCCTCGTGGGATCCCTCCTTTTCGTGAAAGATCGGCCAAGAATCGGGTTGACCTCGCATCATATGGTATCAAGAGCATAGGTTGATCACGAATTTGGAGCCTCCCCACCGTTTTCTAGCCTTGTTTTGTTGTGTTCTTCCCCAAATTCGAAAATTCCCCACCAAAAATAGCCCCAAATTTTTTTGTGATCTGTTGGTTTGATGAGATTTTGTTGATTTTGATCCATGGATTTGCTTGGTTTCAAGTGGATCTAGCATTTCCCCAAGTTTCTCCATCTTTCCTCCATAGAATCCGTCAAATTTTGCCACCAAAATCATCAAATTCCGCCCCCAAACGAGTTTGGAAGTCCCAATCCCGATCTAGAATCGTCGGGCCCGACATCCGGGCCATAGGCCGGACATCCGGCTCCTGGAGGGCAAAATCGCGCAAGTTTCTGGACATCAGGTCCCGGAAATCCGGACTCCACCCCGGATGTCCGACCCCTGTACTTTCAGACTTTTTTGTTTCACCGTTTTGTCCATAACTAATTCATCTGAACTCCGATTTCGACGTTCTTGAGCTCGTTTTGAAGCTCTTGACATCCCCCATAACACAAAAATACCACCATAATCATTTGACTCCATCATATTTTGTGGATTTTGGCATCTTTGCCTAGGGCTTCCACCACATCATCCACTACATCACCACCGACTTCCGCAACCTAACCAATTTTGTTCCCATACCATTTGTGGTTGCTTGAGTAGTGATTTGAGTCTCCTAAGGTGTTTAGGCTACTTAGGGACAATTGCTTCTTTAGCAACCACCACTACCACTTCCGCATACCCATTTCCCACTATACATAGCCAACCAAACTTAACCCAATTTTGTTCGAGCTTGTTTGAGTTGTGGCTTGTGTCTCCTAAGGTGTTTCGGCTACTTAGGGACCGTGACTTCAACTCCGACACCGTGTATAGACCATCATACACTTCCACCACCATAACCCATGTTGATTGGGTTTCCACCAACAATTCCGCAATCACCACCGCTTGTCCGCTACCACCATTTGACATTTGTCCTTGAGATTTTGAGTTGTGGTTTTTCCGTTTCCTAAGGTGTTTCGGCTAATTAGGAACGGGTCTACATCAAGAGCACCACCTCTCATCATCGACGCGGACGGTAACCTCGACGACATCATTGTATATTCCCCTTGCAATTGCATTGTTAACTCCTAGCCCATTTTGCGTCACTTGCCTATCGAGACTAGCCTTTGAGTATTGCCGGCAATGTTACTTGTGCACATTAGTGATCATCGATCTGCCCTTCCATTGTATACATACCATATCATCTTGGTATCATCATATCATCCCTTGCGTCACAAGATTGTTCCCGCATATACACAATTGCTATCTTGGTTTGTGCATTTCGCATCGTGGCCATACAAAAAAAGAAAGAAAGAAAGAGAATAAGCTTTTAAGCAAAAGAGCCACAAAGAAGCTTGTAAGCAAGAGCCATAACATCACAAAATATCATATCACACTTGATCATCTTGGATCATCTTGTGCTCAAAGCACCGGAACATCATACAAACAGCATACTTGGGATAGAAAGTTCATACATTTTGCATCTTATAGGTTGTGCACAAGTGTCGTATCCGCCTATAGAGCAATCGTGCTAGCGTCTCTCTAGAGTTGTGCAACACGAGCGTTTTCCGTGGACTCCACATTTTGTGCTCATTCCTTGGTTGCACAACCACATTTATCTATCCGTGCGTGTGTTTTCGTGTGCCACATATTGCTATTGGTCTACTTGTTTCACTTGCGAATTTGTAAATCTCTTTCAACTTTATTGACTCTTGCTAACATTTTGCATCAAATTTTTGTGCCACTATCCTCACCGAGCTAATCGATAAGCTTTACTTGATAGGTGTGAGTGAACAAGTCCGGTACCAATTCCACTATTCTTTCATTTCACATTGAGTGAAACGAGATACATCCTCAACGTTGGGAAAAGGTAACTTGGTATTGTTTATCTCATCTCCTACTCACCTTTGCTCGAGTCTTGTGATGGATAAGCAAAGCATTTCATCTACTTCGGTCTACAACAACAATGACAAGTTCGATGCCATGACGACCAACTTGTGCGCCAACATGGATGCTCAAATGGAGGAGCTCAAAGCCCTCATCAAGAACCGCAAGAGGTCTCCCTCATCTTCGAGAAGACGCTCTAGTGCACATCCTTCCGAGCTACCATCTTCGGCGAGATCACATCGGCATCGACAACATCAACGACAAGAACATGAAGGTCATGAGCTCAACACCAACAATTGCTCAACAACTTCACCATGTACCTTGGCATCTTCGCCAAGCGACTTCAAGGCATCTTCACCTTTGGACATACGGCATCTTCGCCAACAAACACCCCAAGCTTATGCTCAAGAGAAGCTCCCCAAGCTCAAGTCCACGGCTTCCACGAGCTACTATGACCTCAACATTCCTTTCTATGGGACTCAAGAACCCGAGGAGTATCTCGAGTGGGAGCGCAAGATGGACGACTACCTCAAGCTTCATCAAGTTCCCTACGAAGATCAAGTGAAGTGCGCCACAAGAAATTTCCATGACAATGCGTCAACATGGTGGCTTCACACACCTTCGACGAGCTTCAACGTGAATTGGCCCAAGACGAAGAAAGCTATGTGGCGAGAGTTCGTGCCTCCCACTTACACGGAACATCTTCTACGCCAATTGGAGAACACCATACAAGGATCCAAGTCCATCGACAAGTACTTCAAGGAGATGAAGATGGCCTTGCAACGAGCCGGCGTGGACGACCCCATTTTGATGAAGCTCCACTTCATGATGGGATTGCAAAACGACATCTACAAGACTATCTTCCTTGAGAACTACAAGTCCCTCGACGACAACTACATTGGTGCTCTCAAGGCAGAACAAGAACTCATGAAGGCCAAGGCTTCTCCACCGCAAGCACACTTCTCGAAGACCAAGCTCCAAGACGGCGAGCATGAGGCTAGTACCACCTTGATGTCCAAGCCCAACGAGCTCCAAGACGACGCTCCCAAGTTCGACTCCACCGCCATCCATCTTTGTGGCATTGATGATGCCGAGTCTACTTCGACTCTTTTTCAAGACGATGCGGCGACGACTATGACTACGGAGCCATTCGAGGACCAAGCTTCGGAGGCGAACGACATGGTGACGAGCAAGGATGATGCTTCCATCTTAGGAGGAGAGAGTGATGATGTGCCATCTTCGGCCTTCATCCACGACGACGATGAGGAGATGGTTGAGCATGGGATTTTCCTTCGACCACGGCGACGTATGATGACTTGAGTCCCACATTTGATGACGCGCCGATCCTCGACGACTTCATCCTTCCTTTGGACAAGACGATGGCCATGGTGGAATATGATGCACCCCCCACATGGTTCCATCAAGATGAAGATAATGACCACCAATTGGTCTTTCCCACCTCACCTACACCACATGAGTGGAATGAGAAAGGTAAGAAAGGTGAAGGTGATGCTCTCGTCCCACTAGTGGACTATGTCGACATTGATTGCTTGCATGATGTTGATCCACCTATTGCCATGCTTCGTGCTAGTATGATTTCCCCATGCGATGATTTACCCATTTATGATGAGTTTGATGATTGCCATGTGGAGTCTATTAGTTGTGATGCCATGTTGCATAGGATTTCATGTGATAATTCTCTAGGTCACATCATGTTTGATAATCCGCTTGACTTGTCATATGCTATGAATGAGATCAACCATATGTCATATTTGCAATCTCTTCGCAGTAACTATGCATATGCCATTAAAATAAACCCAATTTGCACATATGGCATAGATGACAAGCCAATGGTTATTGGCATTTGTTTTTCTTGTGATGATATTCATATGTTACCTTTGCATCATTTATCTCATATGCCATGCCATGACCACCTAGCTTCGGATATGCATTGTTTTGGATGTTGTCCATTTTCTCTATATGATGTTTACAATATTTCTCATGAGGAGACCCCCATAGTTTCCTCATATATTTTAGGAGATTTTGATCCATCCCATCCATTGCATGATCCCCATACTTGTGTGCACAATATGCTCCCCATGAATGCAAATGCTATTGTTGTGCCACATACTTGCTCTAATTTGTGTCCCCATCATGCTATACATGACAACTATTCTTTCATGATGGATGACATATTTCTCTATCGTGCCTCAAATTTCTTCGAGCGATGCTTATTTTGTGCTAACTCATACGTGAACATACACATCATGATGGATGATGTGTACATTTACCACGCGCACAATTTCTTTGGTTTGTGTCTCTTTTGTGTAGGTACCCATACTTACTCGTCAACCTCGCAAGAGCACGAGTTGATGAAACGAGCCCTAGAGAGCAACGGCGACTTGGGAGTACATGGATTATCCTTCCAACCACTCCCTTCGCGCAAAGACTTCGCGCATTTCTTCTACATGGCCCTCACATGGTTATGGGTTATTGTCCATTATATCTCTTACGCCCCTCTTGCCATGTTCACTTTGCATGATATGCTCGTTTATATGCCTTTGCCATGCATTTGTGACCCATGCTTCGCATTACACATGTTGATTGATTCTCATACTTGTATGTGTATTTGCAAGCTTGGTGGAGATATTGCTTGTTATTGCCATGATGCCTTTGTACCCCATGCCTATTATGATGCTTTGATCTTGATTTGTGATCGTACTTGCGATATGTCATGTGCATTACCTATATCCACTATTTGCTCACATGACATGATTGGCATGATTTTCTATAGTGTGTTGCATCTTCGCGCCACTAGTTTGCACGACATGATTGATATGCTTGCTTATGTTGCATCACCGATGATTCATACTTGCTCCTTTCATGCGATTGATGTCAACCATTGTCATGCTTTACACATGATTGATATTGCTTGTTGTCATATGTCTCCACATGTTGCCTCTCTCATGCTATATGATTGTCCATGCATTGAGCGCAACCATGATTTTAGTCTTCCCAATGAGATTGCCCCCATAGTATTCTCGCATTTATTTGGAGATTTTGACATAATTCTTGTGAAGCATGCTTGTCTTACCTCTTTGCACCATGTGCCTAGTGACATGAATATAGCAATTGTTGCACCATATTATTCATGCACTTTTGCTTCTAATGGTTATGTGCAAGAGAAGAGAACCATCATGATGGATGATGTGTTTATCTACCATGCGCATACATTCTTTGTTTTGTTGTGTGCATGTGTAGGATACTTGGACTTCGTGTCGACTTCCACTTCACGTGAGTTGACCATTCGAGCTCTTGAGAGCGAACCACTTTCTACCACGCACTTGCTTGTGCTTCGGCATTGTGAAGGATGCACAAGGACACACTTTTGAGGTGATATCCTTCTCTTTCGAGAAACCACAATCCATGAGCATGAACATTGTGGATCATACTAGTTGTGTTGCTTGCACCATGACTCTTTGCACACATGCTAGAGATCTTTCTTCGACTTGCCATTGCCACATTGCCATGCTTCATGATATATATGCCTTATGTGTTGCATCCGACTTGTGGATTACTTGCTCCTATCATGTGCTTGGTTGCAACAATATCATCTCTTCACATATGCCATGTCCCATTGCTTCTCACATGATTGACTTGTTTGCCTCACACATGATGAACAATTGTTATTTCTATTGTGTTGAGTGCCACTCGACTTTCACTACACCATATGCACGCTATGCTTGGATTGTCTTGCACTTGACTCATGTGTTTAGACACTTCATTTTATTTGGTGTTGTGAATGATTCCTATGCCTACAATAGACCTTTCATTGAGCACTTTATGCATGCTTGCTATGACTTTGAGGTAGATGCTTACTCTCTTGTCACACATATGTGCATCTCTACCTCACATTTACTTGCTTGTTTCCATGATGACCTTGAGTGTGCTCAATTCATATGCTTACATGCCATCTCACAATCCTTTGTCACACCACATGATATGCTTGATGACAACACTTGTTGGGTGACTCACCTCTTGAATGCTTGGTTTTGCACTAATGCTAACCACATTTGTTTTTCCAAGTGTTTGTTGTCCTTGCTCCTTTTGAAGGAATTACTAGACGATGCGACATTGGAGAGTGCCCATTTCAAGCTTCAAGATGATGAGTGCTTGGTGATCGACCGCTTTGACATGGCAACGCCATCTCTTTCCCATGGTGATTTGGCTTTCGATCCGAGGTCGGATCTTTTCCAAGGGGGAGGGGATGATGCGGAGCATCCTAAGTACATCACCATGTCAATGGTCCGTTTGGCAAGTGACACGTGCGACCTCTACTTCTCATACATAAAGGTGAATCATCTCCTTTACACGTGTTCACTTGACCCCTTCGAGGATGGTATACTACTTGACACTCCACTCATGTACATGCATAGGTATTGTCGGAGCTTCACGGACGACGAGGAGGAGGGAAAGCGCCAAGGAACACCTACACCATCCGCGAGGGAAGCTTGGAAGAGAAGACGAAAGAAGACAGAGCGGCTGAAGTTACAGCTACCGGACATCCAGCGCCAGCCCGGACATCCGGCGCCTCAGCAGCCGCCGGACATCCGGCCTTCAGCCCGGAAATCCGGCGCCAGCAACAGAACCGCACCCGAGACTTGGCCCCGCTAGCCCGGACATCCGGCCAACCGCCCCGGACATCAGGCGTCTCATGAGAGCCCGGACATCTAGCGCCTGCCTGCGCGCATGGACAGGGCCCGAGGCCCATGTATCCCCCCATCTACTTACCCCTTCGTGTACTAGACTATATATACTCCTCCACCTCCACCATTTTAGGATTAGCAAATGTGATAGCTCATTTTAGACTAGAGCTTTGCTCATCTTAGTGGTTCTACTCCTAGGAGAGACTGCGGCCCCTCTACGGAGAAGATCCACGACGGATTCAAGACCCCTAAACAGGAAGATCCTTCACGGATTCAAGACCCTAACGGAGATGAACTTTACCTTGTATCTTTCCCTTTGTTGTTCATGTACCTTGTGATCTTGTGTGTTTGATTGTCTAGTGGATGTGTGATTGGACTTGTTCTTGAGCGTTTTCCCTTGTGATTTCTCCTTGTTCGTCCCCGCGTTCATCGTGTTCCTCGTGGGATCCCTCCTTTTCGTGAAAGATCGTCCAAGTATCGGGTTGACCCCGCATCATGCACTATCCCGATGATCAGTAGTGGCTTCTACTAGGGGCGATTCGGACCTTGTGGCTATATTTATTTGGTATCTTTCATTTGGATCTTCGTCCGTAGTCGGACTGTGATGTTATTTGGATGATGATTTGCTTATGTAATGTATTGTGTGACGTGGCAAGTGTAAGCCAACTATCCTTTTGCAATTTCATCCCTATTTTTTACATGAGTCGTGCAAAGATACCAAACTTGAGATCATTCCAGTATGGGCTTATACCTTTAAGTCGTGCCTCGACACGTAGGAGGTATAATCCCATACTGGGCATTACAAGTTGGTATTCAGAGCCTTCTCCGACCTAGAAGCCCCCACTGATTGATCGAATCATTGACGGTTGAGTCTAGGCACACACTTGAAAATGTTTTGAGTCCTATATATATATATATATATATATATATATATATATATATATATATATATATATATATATATATATATATATATATATATATATATATATATATATATATATCGGAGAGTAGGATTTGTTTTGCTCCTCATCTCTTTTCACTCTGGTGAGGACTCCTGACGATTACTCTTGTCTCTTCTACTCTCAAAATTTCACAAAAAAAATAGGATCACGTGAGTATTGTTTCGATTGTTCCGATGTCTTTGTGACAAGAACATTGTTCTTGATGCCTCCTGTCATTTAGGGGTTGTGGCAGTGTCCTGGGGAGTTGAGCTCCGAGGTGTTGTCGTCACGAATATATCGCAGCAGTTCTGGAATACTTAAGACGGCCGACATCGAAAACTCTCCTATGCGGTTAGTGGCAAGATAACCCCGACATCACCCAGTACTGGGGAGGTAGTTCGGGAGTATTGACATAGCTTTTATAGTAGATGCATTTCGAAGGTCCGAGGTAAACGGTTTCCGGAAATAAATGGTTATGTGTTGAAGGATGGATACAGCTGGATGTAGGATTAGAGTTGAGTGCGCGATGCTTTCCCTGTATCCCCAACACCTGATTGCATAACTGGAAACTTTCGGAAATTAATAGGTGGGTTCATCTAGTAGTTCGTAGCCATTCTTCCAACGAATGCATGATATGGAGTTCGGCATTCTACATTGAGTGAAGTAGTTTTATGGGCGTTGTTCCGATCGGGAGTTGCATCTTAAAGGGTCCTTGGCTATGCTGATCCGGGGATTGCAAAACCCTTTTGTAACACATTCCATAAGCTTTCAGCACGAATATGTCGAACGAAACTTCTATCTTGTATTTGTTCTATCTGCTCCTTGTTGTTTTTTATTTACCTTTTGTTCTCCCAAGTGGCTTCTCGTGAAGATTGTTGTATCATTAAACTGTGGATTACATTCGTTCATTTTGTTCGAATGATTCTTGTGAAGACTTATGTTGTAATTCTAGCCGTTGATTCAGCTTATATATTTTCTCAATCAATGGCTAATAGTTGTCATCTCATTCAGGATGGCTCCTAAAAGGGTTCCCAACGCTAACCCAGAGGGTGAAGAAGTTCCTGATCGTCCTCCTTCCCCTCCTCCTCCGTCTGAGGCCTGGAGAGCAATTATGCAAGCGACGAACCAGAACACCCAGATGCTTATGCAAATGATGCAGAACATTCAAGCAAATCAAGCAAATCAAGGTGGTCATGGGAACCAAGGCCAAGGCAATTTGTTCAACCAACCTCACTTTGCTACACTCAACCAGTTCCTGGCAAACCAACAAAAGGCATTCAGTTACTGTGTGGACCCTCTAGATGCTGAAGACTGGATAACAGATATCAAGAAGCATTTTGAGTGCAGTAACGTGAGACCTGAGGACTATGTGAAGTTTGCCGCCTTCCAACTCAAGGACCAAGCCGCTGATTGGTGGCAGCAGTACAAAGACTCCAGAGAAGGGCGTGAAATCTCGTGGGCTGACTTCTGCAAGGATTTTCGCTCTCACCACATTCCAACAAGTGTCATCGAAGGTATGCGTGAGCAATTCCGCAACCTGAAGCAGGGCTCAATGTATGTTTATCAATACAATGTCAAGTTCCAGAACCTTGCCCGCTATGGCAAGAAAGACATCCCAGATGCCAAGAGCAAGATTTATCAGTTCCGTGGTGGTCTGAAGGATGAACTCCAGCTAGCTCTCACCTTGTTTGAGCCGGATGAATTTGATCAATTCTATAACATGGCACTTAAGCAAGAGGCAACCCAGCTCAAGATGGAAGCTTCCAAAAAGAGGATCAGAGACGCTGTTCACTCCTTCTCTTCTTCCCAAGTGGTCGCAAAGCAACAGAAGTTTTGGCTTCCACCTCCTCCAGTGATCCGACCTCCCAACAACAACAACAAGCATTCTGGTGGCCGTGGTTTATCCCACCCACCCAACCCGAGCAACCAGTCAAAGAATCACTTTCAAGCTTCAAAGTCAAGTGCTCCTTATCACCGTCCTCTCTCAGAAGTGGTTTGCAACAAGTGCACTCAGAAGGGTCATTATGCTAACAAGTGCCCCAACCCAAGGCGCCTTCCGCCTCCTCCACCTGTCAGCACTGCTATTGTCAAGCACAATCCAAAGGCAGCAAGAGTGAATCTGATGAATGCAGCTCAAGCAGAGAATTCTTCAGATGTGATACTTGGTAACCTTCCAGTAACTCTATTCCTGCAAAAGTGTTGTTTGATTTAGGTGCATCATGTTCTTTCATGTCTCATCCATTTGCAACCAAGCATAATGTTCTCACTAAAACTTTGCCAAGGGAGTTATCAGTTATTTCTCCGGGGAGACGAATGCATTCTAGTGTGTATGCTCCGGATGTATCTATTCGCATGGGTGATTACCGCTTTCTGACTTCTCTGGTTGTTCTCGGTAACTCCGACATTGATCTTATTCTCGGGATGGATTGGCTTTCCCAGCATGATGCTCACATTGATTGTGCAAATAAGAAAGTCAAGCTTACTCATTCCGACGAAGACGTGATTATCTTCGCCTCTCGAGATAACACAATCAGGCTATTCTTTCTCAATGACAAGGGCGAGATTAATGCCATCTCTCAAATTCCGGTGGTCAATGAATATGAAGACGTTTTCCCTGAAGAGCTTCCAGGCATGCCTCCACATCGTCAAGTTGAATTCGTCATTGAACTTGAGCCCGGTACTGAGCCAGCATGTCAGTGGTTGTACAAGCTTTCCCCTGAAGAGTTGAAGGAGATGAAGAGACAACTCGATGAGCAAGAGCGTATGGGTCTAATCAGGCCTAGCACTTCTCCTTGGGGCTGTGGTGTTTTATTTGTCAAGAAGAAGGATGGCACGGAGCACCTTTGCGTTGATTACCGGCCATTGAACAAGAAGACAATATAGAACAAGTATCCGCTCCCCAATATCAATGAATTGTTCGAGCAGCTCAAAGGAGCTAAAGTGTTCTCAAAGCTCGATCTCCGGATGGGTTATCACCAGATCCGTATCCGTGAAGAAGATATTCACAAGACTGCATTCAGAACAAGCTACGGCTCCTATGAATACACAGTCATGTCTTTTGGCCTCGCTAATGCTCGACCCACCTTCTCGAGGATGATGCACTACATATTCAACCCCTACACCAACGAATTTGTGCTCGTCTATCTGGATGACATCTTGGTATTCTCCAAGAATGAAGAGAATCATGCCAAGCACGTCCGTTTGGTTCTCGACAGACTCCGTGAACATAAGTTCTATGCCAAATTCTCTAAATGTGAATTCTGGCTCGATAAGGTCTTATATCTTGGCCATATCATCTCTGCTGACGGTATTGCTGTCAACCCCGAGAAAGTTGAAGCGATTGTCAACAGGGAACCCCCTCAGAACGTCAAGCAACTCCGAAGCTACCTTGGTCTCGCTAGCTATTGCAGAAGGTTCGTTGAGAACTTCTCCAAGATTGCCAAGCCTCTCTCCAACTTGCTGCAGAAGAATGTCAAGTACAACTGGTCTCCGGATTGTGATGTGGCATTCAAAACACTCAAAGAAAAGCTCATCTCTGCTCTGGTTCTTACTCCTCCGGATGAGTCCAAGCCCTACGAAGTATTCTGTGATGCTTCTCTTCAAGGACTTGGTGGTGTGCTAATGCAAGACAAGAAAATTGTGGCATACACTTCTCGTCAATTGAAGCCAAATGAGAAGAACTACCCCACACATGATCTCGAGCTAGCAGCAGTGGTACACGCCTTGATCACGTGGAGACACCTTCTGTTGGGCAGAAAAGTCGACATCTTCACCGATCACAAGAGCTTGAAGTACATCTTCACACAGCCGAACCTGAACCTTCGCCAGACTCGTTGGGTTGAAATGATCCAAGAGTATGATCCAAGCATCGAATACACACCTGGCAAGGCCAATGTCATTGCAGATGCCTTGAGCGGAAAGGCATATTGCAACAGTCTCCTTATCAAGCCGTTTCAGCCTGAGCTTTGTGAAGCATTCAGGAAGCTCAACCTCCAAGTTGTTCCGCAAGGTTTTCTCGCAAATCTTCAAGTTGCTCCTACCTTGGAAGATCAGATCCGTGAGGCCCAACTCAGTGATGCTATGGTGCAGAAAGTGAAACATGGTATTACAAAGGGTACTCCCAAATACAAGTGCTATCGCGTTGATGAGAAAGACACCTTGTTCTTTGAGGACAGACTTGTGGTTCCCAAGGCTGATCTCAGGAAGCTCATAATGAACGAAGCACATGACTCCCTCCTCTCCATTCATCCTGGAAGTTCCAAGATGTACCAAGACCTCAAGCAATCTTACTGGTGGACTCGCATGAAAAGGGAGATTGCCCAATTCGTGAATGAATGTGATGTCTGCAGAAGAGTGAAGGCAGAGCATCAACGTCCAGCCGGTCTCCTCCAACCTCTTCCTATTCCCGAGTGGAAATTCGACCACATTGAAATGGATTTCGTCACTGGGTTTCCCAAGTCCAAGAAGGGGAACAATGCTATCTTTGTTGTGATTGACAAGCTAACCAAAGTAGCTCACTTCCTTCCAGTCAAAGAATCCATCAATGCAGCTCAGCTGGCAGAGTTGTACACTTCCAGAATTGTGTCGTTACATGGCATTCCTCAAGTTATCTCCTCAGACCGTGGAAGTTTGTTCACATCCAAGTTCTGGGACTCCTTCCAGTCAGCCATGGGCACTAAGATCTGTTTCAGCACTGCGTTTCACCCTCAGACTAGTGGTCAAGTCGAAAGAGTGAACCAGATCCTCGAAGACATGCTCAGAGCTTGTGTCATATCTTTTTGGCATGAAGTGGGAAGATTGCCTTCCGTTTGCCGAGTTCTCTTACAACAACAGTTTCCAAGCAAGTGCCGGCAAAGCTCCTTTTGAAATCCTCTATGGCAGAAAGTGCAGTACCCCTCTCAACTGGTCCGAGACTGGTGAACGTCAACTTCTTGGCAATGACTTGATCTCAGAAGCCGAAGAAATGTGCAAAGTCATACGTGAGAATCTCAAGGCCGCTCAGTCATGTCAGAAGAGTTACTATGACGGCAAGCATCGTGATTTGGCTTTCGACATTGGAGATCATGTCTATCTCCGTGTTCTCCTATGAAAGGCATCCAAAGATTCGGTATCAAAGGGAAGCATGCTCCTAGATATGTGGGGCCTTTCAAGATTCTTGGCAAAAGAGGCGATCTAGCCTACCAACTCGAGCTTCCATCCAACTTTGCAAATGTTCATGATGTGTTTCACATGTCTCAACTCTGCAAGTGCTTCAAGACACCTGAATGCACTATTCCGTTTGAGGAGATTGATCTTCAACAAGACTAGTCTTACCGTGAGCACCTCGTTGCTATTCTTGAAGAAACTGAGCGCAAGACCCGCGACAAGTCAATCAAGTACTTGAAAGTTAAGTGGTCACACATACCGACCGAGAAGCTACGTGGGAACGAGAAGATCACCTTCGTTCCGAGTACCCTTCCTTCTTCCAGTCCTAGATCTCGGAACGAGATCTTTTCGTAGTAGAGTAGAGTTTGTAATGCCCCGGATGTAACACTTTCCATTATTGGCAATATATGAAACTTTGGCTTCATCAATTCCTTTCCGGGCTCTTCTTTCATTTCCGGTTCTTTGTTTTGTCGTGTGCGTGTGTGCATTTCATCCATGTCATGTTGTCTTGTGCATTGCATTGCATTTGTGTTGTCACTTGCACCCGGTCCCACTTGTCTCTTCCCGTTGTCCGTTTCGAGGTACGACGCTCACTCACGTGCCCGTGGCATCCCTGAGTCCTTCTTTCGTGTGTGGCCATGTAACGTTCCCGGAATGACATGAGACTTGTCGTGCGATGTTGTTTTGGTACGTGTAGGCCGCCTGTCAAGTTTCGTAGCGTTTGGAGTTCGTTTGGTACTCCAACGGTTAACCTAGTGGGCTAAAAAGAACCTCTTCTTTAAGGCCCAAGACCCCCTCCACAACAGCCCACAAACCCAGCACAACCCTTCCCTTCATCTCGGTCATCGAATCGTAATCGCGTGGCCGAAAACCGCTCCCCATTTGGAGTCTCCTAACTCCTTATGCCTATAAAAACGTCCACACCCCTCCATTTTCGGGCAAAACCCTAGCTCCTCTCCTCCCCGCACCCGCCGGACACATCCCCGCCGGCCGGACGTGTCCGACTTGCCCTGTCGTGCCACGTGTCAGCTCCGGGTTGGGCGAGCCATCGCGCCCACTTCGCCGCCGCGCGGGCCCGTCGGGCCTCCCCCGCGGCCCGCATCGCTCACCTGCCGCCCGCGCCTCGATCTTCCCCGCCGCCGGTGCCGCTTCCCCGCCGCCGGGCACGCCTCGCCGCCGATCTCCGCCATCGCACCTGAGCGCCTCTCCGCCCCGGCCCCGAGCTCCGCCGCCGACCTGCTCCGTCCCGCCGTCGTTGCTCCGCTCCGTCACCGCCGCCGGCCACTCCCCGTCCCGGCCGCCGGGCTGCCCCCGCCGGCCCCCTCCAGCACCGCAGCCGCTCCGGCTGTCGGAGTGCCGAGCCCCGACTGCATCGCCCCGATCCGATCGGATCCAGCCGGGTCGAACCCTAACGGGTCGGATCCGGTCCGACCCGACCCGATCCGCCCCACCGCACCCGATCCGCGAGGTTGCTGTTATTTTTTTTCTCTAAGTCTTTTAAACTTGTTGTTTGATGGCATCTTTGCATGGCTGTATCTTTTATTGTACTTGTCCAAATTGTGCATATGATATGTCAAAATGATCGTGGTGATGTGCTCTACGTTTTGTTCAATTGTGGCATGCTTGTTTGAGTTCATCTAGAGGTCTTAATCATCATGACAAGAGTGCTACTTGTTATAAACTGCTGCAACTTGTTATTTTCATGCCATGTTTGAGATGTGATAACTTGGTGCATGTTTATCCAAATGAAGCAAATGATATGTCAAAATGTTCATGGTGAGATGCTCTACATGATGGTTGATGTAGCATTCATGTTAGGGTTCATATTTCCATGTTAATGTCTGTTGCAAAAGTGCATGTGGCTGTTAAGTTATGAAACATGTTATGAGATGCTGATTTGAAGTGCTCGTTGCTATTGATGTGTTTGTCCCCTTGTCACATGCCAATATGTTTTAGAATCTCCATCATATGGTCTTTGCTGTGGTGCAAACCATTTTCCATGATATGCCTTGAGGTGACTTAAACATGCTTGTAAACATGCGATGCCAACATAACTGTTTTATACTTAGTGAAATTTCTGCTAAGTCTGGAATCTGTCTTAACCTGATGTTATGTTTGCTTGATGCCCTAGTCAAATTCATGCATGTTTTGGAGTGGCCAATGATCATTCCTTGTTGTACATGTTATTGTCTATCCATCCATGCCCTCACTTGCTCATATGGGTTGATGTAGCTTATTTATTTCTTGCCCCCAAGTTGCAATAAATTATAACTGTCAGGTTTTTAACGTCATGATCAAAATGTTGTAACTTGTTGCTATTGATCCATGCCTCCTATGGAGTTTCTCCAATGGAGTTGTTTGCTGTAGGATATGTCTACTTCATGTCCATGCTTATTGTCACCATGTTTGAGTGTTGTAGAGTATATATTTCTTGCTCCAAAGTTGCTATGTGGCTGTTAATTTCAGCTTTGCATTGAATCTTGTTTCGTGTGTATGTGTTGAACCGTTGCTCCGTTTTGAGCGTGACCTATATGAAACTTTTGTGATTTTGCATGGAGAATCATAATATCATGTTGTTAACATGTTTGGAGTCGTTTGCTTGCTGTTTGGGTGCATCTTGCACCGTTGCCATGCTTGTCTTGTTTTGCTCATATCTTCTAGACCGTAACTCCGATTTAAACAAACTTTATATGAAACTTGACTAGAATTTCGTGTAGATCATCATGGTGCATGTTAACTTGCTGTTTAACAACTTTAACTTAAGGTTTTTTCAGATCTGGACCAATTTCAACATATGCATATGAGGACTTACCGGATTTGCTTTATGTGGATTCCAGCCTCATTTAAACTTGTTGTCTTGTGTTGTTTTTGTGTGCTTCATCCCTTGACATGTATTGCATCATATATGCATCATACTTGCATCATGTTGATTGTGCATTGCATCTTGTTTGATTTTGTGCTTGTTGTGTTCTTGTGTTGAGTAGAGCCGGAAGCTGAGACCGAGAACGAGAACGAGGTTACTACCGAGGTTGAGTACGAGGAGCCGTATTACGATCCCATCGATGACTCGACAGGCAAGATGACCTGACCCAGATATCATTACTATCTTTGCCTATTGCTAGATGTCTCGCTCTTTAGCTCATTGCCTCGATGCCCATGTTTGTTTGTCAGCCTCCTATTGTAACCATGAATCCGCCTAACCACCCAACCTAGCAAACCTTTGTTTGGCTAAGTAAGCTTCGCTCAGTCCCTCTTATAGCATTGCTAGTTGCAGGAGAAGATTTGAAGATTCTTGCTTCATGTTGAAGTTTGTTGGGATATCACACTATATAAACTCTTAAACTAAATCATCTATATACTTGGCAATGGGTGGAAGGCTAAGCCTCTTGCTTGGTGATTTGTTCCACTCATGCCTCCCTAGGAACCGTATAAACCGGTGTTATGTTCCTTGATTTTTGCGTTCCTCACACGGTTGGGGTTATGGGACCCCCTCGATAAACCGCTTAGCGTTAAGGCTTTTCCAGCAAGTCCCAACATTGGTACTACATTTGCCTAAACAACTAAAACTTGCATAGGGAGTTATAAACCCTCTTCTTAATCAACAACCCGGGCCAGTGCTCCACATGAGTGTTGGTCCAAACTGGGGGTCCTGCAGGGCCACCTTGGGGAAACCTGAGGGCTGGTAAAAACCTGTAGCATCGCCCATCCGGTCGTGGCCTGAGACGAGATACGCGCGGCTACTATTAGGGTGTCGGCACGCCGGGAGAATTTGCTGGATTAGTTTTACCTTAGTCGGAATACCTTGAGCACGGGATTCCGAGAATACTCAGGTCTTCCCACCTTGGAGTTGCGACTCCGCGGATCGTGAGCTTGTAATGGGCTAACTTGGGACACCCCTGCAGGGTTTTGAACTTTCGAAAGCCGTGCCCGTGGTTATGTAGCAGATGGGAATTTGTTAATATACGGTTGTAGAAAACTTGACACCATGTTCAGAACACACTACCAGCGTGAGTAACCGTGACGGTCATTTTCCTAAAGGGGTTCGGGAAGTGAACACGGAGGGGTTATGATTGACGTGCTTAGATAGAATCACTTCGTGATCACTTTGACGCTCGTGGCACTTCTCTTCTCGCTCTAAACACGTAAGCTAGTGCTAGTGCAGCTGCAACCTTTATTTTTCTTCAGCCTTGTTCCACACCCAAGGCTTAGATAGTTTTCCTACCTGGGAACGGGATTGCTGAGTCCTCCATGGCTCACAGATTCTACACAACACCAGATGCAGGTACTATGGTGGACTACACAGGTGACGGCACTGAGCTGTACTGGGAGTTCGATGAAGAACGTAGTCGTTACTATATGCACTATCCCGATGATCAGTTGTGGCTTCTACTAGGGGCGATTCGGACCTTGTGGCTATATTTATTTAGTATCTTTCATTTGGATCTTCGTCCGTAGTCGGACTGTGATGTTATTTGGATGATGATTTGCTTATGTAATGTATTGTGTGACGTGGCGAGTGTAAGCCAACTATCCTTTTGCAATTTCATCCCTATTTTTACATGAGTCGTGCAAAGATACAAAACTTGAGATCATTCTAGTATGGGCTTATACCTTTAAGTCGTGCCTCGACACGTAGGAGGTATAATCCCATACTGGGCATTACAGGTGTGCCCTGGCGCCCGTCCTGTCAAGTAGAAAGTTTGTCAGCACGCCCAAGATCGTCAGGAGTTCATCTGCTCTCACGTAAATCGACTCAAGAGGTTGGATTTGTTCGATAAGTACTCCATCCTATGTGGCTAGCCAATCTTGTTGTCATGACCAAGGCCAACGCCAACAAGAGGTTGTGCATTAATTTCTCTTAGGTGAACAAAGCATGTTAAAGGATATGTTCCTACTTCCCTAGATAGACCAGGTCGTGGACTCCACTACTAGCTGCGATTTATTGTGTTTCGTTGATGCCTTCTCGGGACACCATAAGCTCAAGATGGTGGTTGAGGACAAAGAAAAGATGGTGTTCTTCACGCCAGAGGGCGCATACTGATGTGTGTGCATGCCCTTTGGACTGAAAATACCCTGATCAAGAGAAGCTTACATTAATGACATCGTGATCAAGAGAAGACACCAAGATACCTGATCCAGGATCTAGAGGAGACCTTTAACAACCTGAGGAAAACCAAGAACAACAAGTAGCTACATAGTGCTCCTCGACTATGACAAATAGATTAGCGGGTCCTGGTCAACAGCCTGCAGCCGGTGAGATGGGACCGTTGCTTTATGTTTCTATGTCTTGGGCAATCTTGGATTTTTGTGTGTGCTCGTACTATTGATGACTTCATGTTGTCTCTTGGTAGTGGATATGTTGTGATATTCAACTTGTAAAGTCCGCGACATAAGACAGTGCGTGTATGATATGAAGTCATATGGTTCAGCGGTACTTTATGTGCTTCTATTCAAGAAATGGATTGAAAGGTCTATATTTAGAATAGTACCGCATATGGGGTCTTATAGGACCACCGCCACATATGCGTCCAACAGCCGACCCCACCCAAAAAAACCTCTCTACGCGAAGCAGTCATCGCGCAATCATGTCGGTCAGCCCACTCTAGAGCGTACATGACTCCACACGGCATTGATGTCGGTTAGAGCGACAGGACGGGACAAGCGGGCGACGCTGCCTCAATGCCGATGTGGCGATCGAGAAGCCTACTTTGGTTGGTGCGCCGCATTGAAGACGGTTGCCCGTCTGTTCACCCCTATTTATGCATGGTCCAGGCGCCGTCCACACCACACTCCACATCCTCTTCTCTTCGCTTACCGGCTCAAGGGAGAGGTCGCCAAGATGTGGGAGGAATGGTCGCTCTGCGACACCCCCACTGCCGCTGGCAGGGGCAAGGACCAGGCTCCCGATCGTCGTTGGCAATGGCGGCCCTCCGCATCACATAGGAGGAAGCAGAGCGGCTCCTCGACGAGTGCCTCGCGATGGTCTGGCAAGGCTACCGCGTCCCCGGGCCTTTCCGCCACTGGAAGGACCACTCCGACGACAACAGGGACAACAATGGGAGGTACCGCCGGCCAAGCATACAAGGTACATCCGCTACAAGTTAGTTTACGTTATTTTACGGCTACAAGTTAATTTACATTATTTTACGTTTTAGTTGAAGTTAAACGAAGGAAATATCGTTCAGTTTGTGACAATTTGTTTTTGTATCTTGAACTTTATGTTTAGTTTATGCAAAATAGATTGAATTTATGTCTATTTGCATGAATTCCAGTAATGTTGCAAATTATATTTGAATTTTATTGTTCAAGTTTGTTTGTATCGTGGGCGAAGATTTAGGATAAGTGTTGGACGGCCAACTCCCGTATCACAGATAAATACTTGTTGAGTATAATGTTTATTAAAAAAATAAGAGATAGACTAGGATTTATTCTGGCTTGTCTTATACTCCAAGTAGATCATTGTACTCCTATATATATGCCTACGAGGCTCAAGCAATACAACAATTATTCCACCAAACCTCTCTCTCCCTTCTAACATGGTATCAGTTTCCGGGTTCTAAACCCTAGCCGCCGCCGCGTCCGCACTCGCGCGCCGCCCCCGGGGCGGTCGGCCTCCATGACCGCCGCCGGGGGCCGCGCCGCCCGTACCTAGGGTTCGTCCGCCGGCCGTGTTGGCCGGCTGTCCTAGAGAGTCTTTTTCTCAAGCCCTTGCTCGGATTTTTCTCTCTCTCGCCAGTCACTTTGATCGGCGTTTACTTTTTGGTTTTCCGATCTAATCTTGATCGGTTTGCGTTGCCCGCCGCCGCCGTCGTCCCCATGTGCCTCTACTCCGACCCCGGCGCGATCCGCCGGCCTCTCCTCCGACCCGGCGGCCACGCGCGCCAAGGCGGCCCGTCCGGGCCAGCCGCCGTCCGCGCGTCGGTCCGCTCGTCGCCCTGTGCCGACCGTCACCGCCCTGCTCCGACCGGAACACTTGCATCGCCCCGACCCGACGACCTCGCGCCATGCGACGGCCAATCATAGTCATCGCTCGCGCACCGGCCCGCCCATCGATCCACGTCACCCGCCTCCGCCGCGTCTACACAGCGGCTCGGCGGTCTACCTCGCTGCCCGGGTGCCGACGTTGCTTGGCAACCCGGGTGCCGGTCGCACGACGTCCCACGCCGTCCGTCCTCGCCGGCTTCATCTCGGACTCCGCTGCCATCCCGCCTTCACCGAGCGGCGTCCCCGACCTCGCGCGCGGTCGGACTGATCACCCGCCCGCCGCCGTGATCCGTCACATCTACGTGTGCGACCGACCTGGCCCGTTGGTTGCGCGCGCCTCCGCAGGTCCGTGAAGATCGTCCCGAGTACAGCGCGCCTCTCCGCCGATCAAGCATCGGGCAGCCCCTGCGTCGCCCCGTCGGGCCGCAGCGCCGCCGCCCCGTGGTTCTCCTCGTGGCTGCATCGACTCGTGCTTCGCCGATGCGTCGCCCCTTCGGGCTGTAGTGCCGCGATACGCGGTCCCCGCCACCGCCCTGAGGCCGTCCCCGCGGTTGCACCAACTCGCGAACCGCCGTTGTGTCGCCCCTTCGGACCGCAGCATCGCGGCCCGCGGTCCCCGCCGCCGCCCCGAGGTCGTACCGCCGTCGCCCCGACCCGCTTGCCGCCGCTGCGTCGCCCCTTCGGGCCGGAGCGGCGCGGCCCGCGGTCCACTCCGCCGTCACCACGCGTAGACTTTCCGTGGTATGCGCCGCGCCATCTCCCTTGGCGCGCGAACGCCACCGTCCGCGCCGGTCTTCGTCACGCTGTTAGGGTTCTTCGCCTACTTCGAGCACCGCCGTCGCACTCCTAAGCTAGCCGCCGCCGCCGTCAAGCCGCTGCCGCCGCTCTTCTTTGACCGCCGCCGCCGCTACCTTCGTAGCCGCCGTCGTCGCCCGTCCACCTCCTTCGTCTTCGTCCAATCACCAGCCCGTCGCCGTCATCTAACCCGACCATCGTTGGTGACATCGGCCCCACGCCGATGGACGCCGCAATCGTCGTCGAGTTCATCTCTGCTAGCCCCTCCGACTTCTCCGACATGGCGTACAGCTCGTGCAGGTCCTTCGTCTACGCATGCCCAGTACTGGCAACACCGATGCGTGCCTTCATCCACGACGTGTCCCCGGGCCTGGCAAGCCTGGTCGACGCTTTGTCAACTTCGTCTTCGTCCGTCTACGCATGCCCGGTGCTGGCAACACCGGTGTGTGCCTTCGTCTACGATGTGGCCCCGGGCTTGGCAAACCCGCCGCGACGCGTCGTCAACAAACATCATCTTCCCGGCGCACCACTACATCGACACCACAGCGCCCATGCTAACTCGGCGCCCCCTTGCGCCCGCGGCTCCACGGCGACTTCCTCGACACCGGCTACCCCGACTCGACATCGACCACGGCATTCTTCGCACGGCTACCTCGACCACGGCTCCACCACATACGTTCTCGGCTACATCGACAAACGGCACAAAGGGCTACCGCCTGCTTGAGCAACCTCGTCGGTTTCCACTCCAATCACGACTCCACGATGCGTCGATCGTTCCGACTATGGGAGGGTGTCCATCGGCCTGCCTTCAGATTCTTCTCCATTCTCACCGTCTGCGTCACTATCGTTGTGACTGCGGGGGGATGTTGAGTATAATGTTTATTAGGAAATAAGAGATAGACTAGGATTTATTCTAGCTTGTCTTGTACTCCAAGTAGATCATTGTACTCCTATATATATGCCCACGAGGCTCAAGCAATACAAAAATTATTCCACCAAACCTCTCTCTCCCTTCTAACAATACTACTCCCTCATTTCCAAAATAGATGACCCAACTTTGTACTAAAGTTAAAAGTTAGTATAAAATTGGATCATCTATTTTGAAACGGAGGGAGTGTCCGTTCTGAATACTACAAGTACAAAGTTGGGTCATCAATTTTGGAACGAAGGAAGTATAGATAAATACTACTAGTACAAAGTTGGATCATCTATTTTGGAACGGAGGAAGTATGTCCGATTTAAGGACAAGCGTTCAAATGCGTAACACTCCATGTAAGTTTTTTTCCTTTTTGGACCTCAGTTATTCCAAGTTATTCCTTCTTAATTAGTACTAACTCTGTAAACTAATACTACTACCTTTGTATCAAAATATAAGACGTTTTTGAACTTTAAAAACATCGTATATTTTGGTACGGAGGGAGTACAAGGCATTTTAGATCACTATACAGGGAGTAGACGAGACAAATTATTCTTTCTCAATTAATACTACCTCGGTAAATTGTTGATAAATAGTAAACCAACTCAACAAAATCTATCAATATTATTCACCTGCAAAAGCAAGACAATTACGACGGCAAGTAACAATGGTTGAATAAAGGATTTGACGAAAGTTACAGGATTCTGGGCCATCTTCTCCACGTTATATATGATATACTATGAAATACGGAGCAACAAATGTGTACAGTCATTTAGCTCCACCACGGGGAAACACCATGGGAATACAGAAATCCAGGTTAGGCCACCAAGACCTATTCTCAGCACTGAAAATATCAGGGTTCAGAGGTCATAATGCTTGATGTTGCCATTGCAACGTTCAGATCTTTGTGAGGAGCTACCGGTGGGGTGCAGCCACTATAAGCAATTTCTCTCTTACGTTTTCATATAACTAACAAAAGCATTTCACCATTCTAAATTCCCATATATTTAATCCTTGGGAAGTGTGAGATCATCTGCAGAAGCTGCCCTTTTCCCATTATAACGCTGACAAAATAAACCAAATATCAACAACATAAGAGATATTAAGATTATGTGAGCAAGTTTTAGAACTAACTGAAATGATTCATTTAAGGTACCTGTTTCCCAAAGGTGAATGGAACATATCTGTATTTCACCATATGAAGGATCTGACGCTTCATTGTGACAGTAAACAATACCACCCAATAGAAAAGAAGGATAGGCCAAAACACTGGCACATCGAACACACTGAAGAATGTCATGCCAAAAGCAATGCAGAATGCTTTAACTATAGAATACCTGCAAAGGAGAAAACAGAGTAAAGGTCTTAGCAAGGAACACAAACGATCGCTCGTTCAATGATAATATTTATTTACCCACTCACAGAAAAGTTAACCCCGTAAAAAACCAAGAGAAGTTAACTCTATCCTTCAAGGAAATCAACCGCATAGGAAAACCTTGACGAAATGGTATTGTTCATAGATTAACGTCCTTTTGGGTGCAATAAACACCATAATCATAGCAAATAACAAGATGCTAATCAACGTTCAATATCTTCCAACGTAGATGGTACTCAATTTTCCAGCTGACATGATTTTATGACAAGGGCACAAATATAAAGCACAAAAACAACAAACCTTACAAGTAAGATGCATAGTCAACAGTTACATATTTGGAAAATATCAATACAGCCAAAAAACATTGAGGAATTATCATGGAAAAATAGCAGGGTGGGTCACATATAACCAACCAGGAAACCAGAACTGCTTAAAAGTAGAAAACCATTGGCAGCAGATTGTCAAACCCATTGACTGTATGCTGTAATGGCTGAATAGTGTGGTTGGCTGAAACCAGCAAAACTGGGTATGGTAAAGTTATCCATTGTAAAATTTTCTATTACAAAAAAACAAATGGTGATGATTACAACATGATACTGGATTGATTAGAGGGAATGCAATTATATGCAGGCTTTGAAGGGTGCCTGCTTGAATACTGAATAACTTGCAAAAACAATCAACAGTTAAACAGAGAACAAGATTATACCATGGAATGATCCAGAAGTAATGATTTCTTTTGTAATGACGATAATATGTCACCCAATAGAGTTTAACTAAAGAAGAATACGTGTACAATACCAACTACAATTTCCATGACATATGCCCTTTGAGTTAACTCATATCAACAATAGTTTAACACAAGAAACCATAAAGAGGACGTAGCTCATATGGCAAGCCAAGCAAGAGGTGCACCCTGAAATGAAGTGGTGCCAAGCTTCTGGCGTGTTCTGTGTGACAAGAGAGTGCCACAAAAGCTAAAAGGCAGGTTCTATAGGACAGCGATTCAACCTGCTATGTCATAGTACGGTGTTGAATGTTGGCCCAACTAAACAACATGTCCAACAGTTAGGTGTAGCAGAGATGCGCATGTTTGGGATGGATATATGGACACACGAGGATCGACTTTGGAATGAGGATATACGTGATAGAGTTGGGGTAGCCACATCGTCTGAGATGGTTTGGGCATATACAGCACAGGTCTGAGATGGTTTGGGCATATACAGCACAGGCCTCCAGAAACGTGAGTGCATAGTGGACAGTTAAGGCATGCAGACTATGTCAAGAAAGGTCAGGGTAGACCAAATTTGGCATGGGAGGAGTCCGTTAAGAGAGATTTGAAAGGACTGGAATATCACCAAAGAAGTAGCCATGGACAGGAGTGCACTGAAGCTAGCTATCAAGTGCCAGAACCATGAGTTAGTTTCAAGGTCTTATGGGTTTCAACTCTAGCCTACCCAACTTGTTTGGGACTACTTGCTTGTTGTTGATGTCGTATTAAATTATGAGAGCAGATATTAGCAATTTAGCATTGCCTTGTTACGAGGGGTCAAACCTTTAGCCATAGGGCCTGTTAGAGCTAAAAGTATTTAGCCGTGTACCATTTGTATTTTCCCTGTTCTATAAGGGGTTTTCTGCACATTGTACCACACCTATATATGTATATATACTGGCCTATGGACACCTGCATATACGAGTTGCATATTTCCAAACATGGTATTAGAGTTCTAGGTTACTTTTTTCCGCACATGCAGTTCATGCTCCGATCCAATCTCATGCTCATGTCGCTGCCATCCCCCTCTTGGCTGGCCATGGCACTCTCCGTCGCAGCTTGTGCTGCCACCATCCTCCTCTTAGCTGGCCGTCGTTGCCTCCTCCCCCTTCCATCCCAGTTTCTCTCTCACTATCCGAATCGCATCTCCCACCCCAGGTGTCTGCGTTGCCAACCTCCGCATGTCTCTGGTCAAGTCATGCCACCGCCCTCCAGGTTGTCCCCCACTGCCACCCACTACCTCCCCCGCTGGGCTCCAGGTCCCCGATCGCCCACCCCCCTACCACCGTACTCCACGTCCGAGATCGACGAGTGCTCCAGCCATCCGTGATTGTCGATGGATCCAGCCGTCCCGTTGTTGTTGCACCTGCAGCTTCCCACCAGCAACTTGTTGAATGTTGCTTTTGCTACCCGACGGTCCTGGCAGCTATGACCTCTTGTATGCATGCACCTCTCTGTGCGTTGTGCGTGACTGCATTCGACTGGGCTTCAAAGTGAAAAAACATGAATGAAGTTTTCATCAGGTACACAGCTCCCTCGCCATCGTTGGCTCTTGACAGTGTTCCTTACATCGATCCCATCTCACACAGGCGCCTTTCCTCGGTGCTTGGTGCTCATCCACATGTGAGGTCGTTCCCTCTGACGCCTTTCACGGGCCGTGGTGGCCATTCTTCATCAGCTCCTCTTGGGACCTCCGTGCATGGTGATTGTCACTGTACACTGACTCCTCGGGGTTTTCACCGGCAGTGTTGGTGCGTATCGCTCCATTGTCTACACCTCACACATGCGCCTTCCCTTGGCACTTGGTGCTTGTCTGCATGCGACCTCGTCCGAATTCTGCAAGTGATAATGGTCATGCTATTCCGCCTACTCTGGCGACTTCCACAGGTGATGGTGGCCACTCCTCTCTCAAAGCTTCTATGTTGACTACTTCAGATGTGTTCTTCACTGAGCACGAGGTTGTGTGTGTTCACGGCCTGTTTGTTGCCTCTGGTTCTCCATTGTCAAGTGGATCTATGTCGACCTCTTCAGTTGAGCCCCTGTCTGAGCAGGAAATTACGCAACTAATGCGTACGAGCTGCGTATTCCGTTTCTCCATTAACAGGTTTTGTCGGTTCTACTACCAACTCTTCTGGCATTGTGAAACCACCTTCTACACAGGCAGGTACATCTTCGTGGACTCTTGGTAGTGAAGCATCTTTTTATATGACTCATGAGTCATCCACTTTGTCCTCTATTTGACCACTAGATTCTCATTTCATGTTCTTAATGATGATGGTACATCCCTCCCAGTCAATGGCAAAGGCATTCTAGCACTTCATCTTCTCATGTTTCAGATCTTGCTCATGTTCCTCGGCTTACCATGCAGCTCATTTCTGGTGGTCAGATTGTTGACTCCGGTTGTAGGGTCATTCTTGACTTTGAATCTTGCTCTATTCAAGATCGTCACACGGGCGCTCTACTTGGTGATGGCCCTCGCCGTCATCATTCCCAAGGTCTCTAGGAGCTGATTGGCTTCACCTTCCCTCCACTGCCACTGCCGCCAGGCAAACGTCTGTCCGCCTCGGACACCTTGTTTATGTTAGGAATATGCAACTTGTATTCCCACAGCCATATGCCAGTATATATACATGTACAGGTGAAGGATATATGCAAGAAACCCTTATACAATGGGGTAAATACAAAAGGCTACATGGCTATATATGTACTACTCTAACACCCCCTCAAACTCATGGTGGATGAACAACACTGAGTTTGGAGAGATAGAAGCCATGTTGTGCTCTAGTCTAGGCCTTCATAAAGAAATCCGCCAACTGTAATTCTTAAGGTACATACCGAAGAGCAATAACCTGATCCTGCACAGCAGCGCGCACATAAAAAAGCATCAACACCAATATGCTTGGTGAGCTCATGCTTCACAGGGTCGCGCGCAATGCTAATAGCACCTGTACTAGCAGACAATAACAGAGTAGGTGTAGTGACAGAAACACCAAAATCCTGAAGTAACCAAGTCACCTCTGCCGTCAAAAGAGCCATAGCTCGCAACTCAGCCTCTGCACTCGAACGGGAAACTGCGGTTTGTTTCTTCGTCTTCCAAGCAATGAACCAGAGCAAGGAAAGAATAGACGGTGAGAGATCGTGCCACGAGGATATCGAAGAACACGAAGATGACTATACTGAACCGAAGTGGGAGCAAAGGCAAACTGACTCAAAATATGGACTGGATAGGAGATATTCGGACGAGCGACAGCTAGATAGACAATACTCCCAACAAGATGATGATAATGCGTCGGATCAGACAAGGGGTCACCATCACAGAGGTGAACATTGAGCACTATGGGAGTCTCAACAATGCGCTCATCAGTAAGAGCAGCACAAGCAAGAAGATCCTGGATATACTTTTCCGGGGAAATAAAGAAGCCATCAGAGGTAGAAGAGACTTCCATCCCAAGAAAGTATCAAAGAGGGCCAAGATCAGACATAAGAAACTGCTCACTAAGACGAGCCTTCACAAAGGCAATGTACTCAGGGTCGTCGCCAGTGATGATCATGTCATCGATGTAGAGAAGAAGAGTCTGACCACGAGCTGAAAGGTGGACAAACAACGTTGGATCATGAGCACTCGCTGAAAAACCAGCGGCAGTCACCACAGAGGTAAAATGCTCAAACCAGGAGCGATGGGCTTGCTTAAGGCCATAGAGAGAGCGACGAAGACGGCAGACCATGCCATCAGGAACAGAGTACCCAGGTGGGGGTTGCATGTAAACCTACTCACAGACCAGCGGCAAACAGAGGCCACGGCAAGAAGTGTGCGGATAGTGGTCATATGGGCCACATGAGCAAAAAAAACTCATCATAATTGCGACCATGCTCCTGCTGAAAGCCACGCGCCACAAGACGAGCTTTGTAGCACTCAAGAGATCCATCGGAGCGAGTCTTAACCTTGTAGACCCACTTACAAGTGATTGGACGAACACCGAGAGGAGAAACAAGGTCCCATGTACCGGTGCGCTCAAGAGCAGCAAGCTCCTCTGCCATCGCAAACTGCCATTCGGGATGAACAGCAACTTAACGATAAGAAGTCGGCTCGAGAACAGCAGTACCAACAATTGGAAAACCAAGATGATCAACAAGCGGACGTGGACGAGGACGTAAGCCATAGGTAGGTTGAGAGGAGGAAGATGACCCAGCAGTAGACGCATCAGTAGACACATCCACGGGACGCGAACGACGAGTATAATACCGAGGAAAAGATGGAAGAATACGAGGAGGAATCGCCAAGGTAGTCTCGAAGGATGGAGGAGAGGACGAAGTTGCCGGGGATGAAGGTGGAGAGTCCGGTGACATGCAAGGTGAGGAAACCATAGGAGATGGTGGCGTCGGATCTGCAACAGCAGAAGAGGCAGGAGCAGCGGGACGAATAGACAAGGGCTCAACGAGAGTGATAGGTGTGTCAGGAAAAGTGAGGAAAGAGATATCCTCCACTGAAAAGGTCGAGAAAGATGGACGCGGGTAGAAGGGACGAGACTCGTCAAAAGTCACATCCCCAAAAATACGAATCCGACGACCGACGGGATCCCAACAACGATAGCCCTTATGTTCATCACTATATCCTAAGAAAACACACTCAACAGATTGAGCAGTGAGTTTGGTGCGTTCATGAGGAGAAAGAACATAACAAACACAACCAAACAAACGAAGCGTCGAATAATCAGGAGAACGATCAAAGAGATGCTCGAAAGGAACACCACCCTGTAGAGCAACGGAGGTTGATGAGATAGATGGAGGTGGAGACAACCTCAGCCCAAAAATGAGGCGGAAGAGAGGCAGTGATCATCAACGCACGAGCCGTCTCAAGAAGGTGAGGATGCTTTCTCTCGGCCACACCATTCTAAGCATGAGCACCGGGACAAGAGAACTGAGGAAGAGTCCCCTGCTCAGCAAGAACAGCACGCAACATCTTGGAAATATACTCGCCAACAGAGTCAGCACGAAATACACGAATAGGCAAAGAGAGCCGAGTGTAAACCATGGCAGCAAAACGCTTATATATGGAAAGAACTTCACTGCGAGAAGTCATAAAATAAAGCCAAGTGTAACGAGAGAAATCATCTATGAAAATAATATAGTATCAATGGCCCCCTTCGAAGCAAAGGGAGCCGGACCCCATACATCAGAATGCTGAGTTAAATCATTCGGATTTTTTTAAATAAAATGATATTTGCTGACATCATTTTTTTGATTATACTTGCATGAATGCACCAAAGCTTCAGTTTTGCTAGCTGTAAAAGAAGGAGTGCGCGCCAAGATGGGGATAGGGAAGTGTTCGGCAATTCAGAAAAAAAAAAGGGAATAGGAAAATGTCCAGTAGTTCATACTAAGGGCTCATTCGTTTCAGCTCCAGATTCTCCAGAATTTTATTCTGAGAAACAGCCCACAGAAACAGTTGCGTACAGATTCAGTTGTCCAGTTCTCTTCAGCTATTGCAGTCCGAGATTGTTGTATGAGTTGTGTGCTGAAATGTTTATAATGCCCACTGTGCGCTAAGCATCAAAATTCACATAGCATGTCCACTATCTACTAAACATAATAGTCCAAATAAGAAATAACCACACTCAAATAGCATGCCCACTGCCAACTTAGCATCAAAATTGGTCACAACATTCACATAACATACATTATGTTCCTGCGTACCCGTGCCACTCAAAATATAATCAAAACTGGAGCCTGGACGCCCAATCCTACAGAACTGAAGATTGAATATGATAAGCAAAATGGTGGCAGCAACCAGAAGCTTCACAGCAACAAGCTCATGGCCACAACGCTCCTGCAGCCGACCACGGGCGCTAGTTCATGCCCACCAGTGGCATGCTCTACAGCATTGTCGGATGCAGCACATGACAGAAGCGCCAGGAGGGGGAGGTGGCACCCTCAGCCGGTGCTCCCTGGTGCCCTCACCACGTGTGCCCACACCCAGAGAGCTGCAGTGGGCGGTGGCCATAGCAACGCTCGCCCTCGCCCTGGTCCAGCATTATGTTGTTCAGCGCCACGTGCCAGCCTGCCAGCGTGCCGGTGGTAGGGTGCAGTACCTGCCAAGCATGCCCGCCTCCGATTCCCATGCATCCACCAGCATGAAGAAGAGGAGGCGGATCAGCGTCAGGGTCGAGCGGTTGCACCGGTCTATGCGACGAGGTAAGGCGGGAGCAGGGTGAGCGGCGGCGGCCGTGTTGGGGATTTGGTGGGGCGAGAGGGTAGCGCTAGGTAGAAAACGATGAAAAGGGGGGCAAAGCCAAAAAAATAAATGCTTTGTTCAAGTTACATAAGTTCGGGAATCGGCTGGACATTGGGAGTGGCGCCAATTCTCCATCCAACAATTTTTGTGAGGGAAACGGAGGCCACGAGCTGAGCAGCTACGAGGCTTTTTCTAGTTCTTTTCAGCTCAAGATTCCGCAACCCAGAAGTTGTCTCAGAAGATGAAAAGAACTTGCCCTAAATACATAACGTCCAGAAAATAGCAAAAGTTATTTTGTGTTTTACATTGGATTTTATTTCCCCGCTACTTTGAACACCTATGCTAAACAAAATTGGATCACGTGCCAAATTGCAGCTCCCAAGCAAGCCAACACAAGTCACGGAACCAAAGACCAGTGCGACTGTGTTCACGCATTGAAATCACAAACAAGCTCCCACCTTGACAATAGATAACCTATACGGAACATATAGCCATAAAATGAGCAAATAAATAACAAGCAGTCATGCATGGCTGCACAAGAGTATTGCAGGAATCAGCTATGTCCCACCCCCGCATCAATCTCCGAAAATTCCGCAATTCAACCAAGACAGAAATTGGCTGCTCACCTATCGACCCAAGAAGCTCTACCCTCAAAAAAGGAAAACTCTACCATCAAATAACCCCATCACCTCTCACATATTATCAAGATCTCAAGTTCCCGAGTAATACAAAAATTTACGGGAGGGGTGGGGG